>WHUX01000014.1:0-656108 GCA_015179025.1 Terfezia claveryi | reverse complement strand
AATGGCTAGGCCCATTTCCCATTATTTCTAGTAATCGGAAACGCAATAACTATAGCCTAGACCTATCCAGTCAACCTGACCTCCACCTCATATATAATACTTTTCATATTAGCAAACTCAAACCATACTACAAAAACAATCCCATCCAGTTCCCTCACAGACAATCTCAGGAACCAGGACCAATTCAAGATGATCGTTATGAAGTTGAAAAGGTATTAGAATTCAGAACAGCTCCTCGAACTGGAGAAAGACAATATAAGGTCAGATGGCTAGAATACACTCCTAAATATGATTCTTAGGTAAACGCCAAGGATATCACCACCGAAATTCTTCAAGACTTCTGGACGACCGGAAGCATGGAAGATACATTCAAGAGACGTTGAAGGACTAAAGGAAAACAAGGACCATGAACTAGAGATGAGACCCGAGCTCTCATCCAACAAGAACGAGATAGAATCATGAGTCAAGGAAACACTAAGGATATTCACGTTAATGCTAATGTATTAACAATGCATCAAATCTTAGGACGTATGGAAACCAATATGGCAGAGCGAAGGAAGTAAGGATAGGAAATCCTTCTATGTAGGGAAGTGTAATGGAGAACGTTATCTCATTGCTTATATAATTGATTATATACTTCTGTATTTCCTATATTACTACTATGTTATGTAACTAAGCCTCTCGGTTGAAGGACTAGCCTTCTACCACCCCATACTGTTTTATAAGCATCCATAGCACGCGGAATCTGCTATGGGAAGTTCCATGGCACTTGCCATATGAAGACACCCTCATTATGGCCGCATGACCTCTGTTTAAGGCGTGTGACTCATTACTATGGCCACATGACCATCGTTTATGGCGTGTGACTCATTACTATGGCTACATGACCCCTTTTGTACAGTGCACCACCCTTTACTGTATTTATTTCCTTAGTCATCAGATCTCAGACGAGTATAAATAGGCCGCTGGATTCCCTCTGGAATCCACAAGAAAGACAAGAAGCAACCAAGCAAGCCTTCAGAGCAAGCAAGCCTATATTCCGATCAGATCAAGATCATATAGCTTAGATAGCACAAATCATATAAGATAGATTACACCAGTTAATTACTGTTCCCTTCGGGAACGTCCCACATAGTAATCTCCCTACCCTTCTGAGGTCTCACCTCAGCAGAACCGAAATACACAAACGTCCGTACCTACGGATATAGATTGTATAAACGGTACTGAATGAATACTGTCTAGTACCATTCATTACACCACACCAAATACACAACCTTCGTATCCTTCCTTACTTCCCTCTCCCATGGAGACTGCCCTCTACCTCTAGAGTCGGGAGAGCTCTTACCTTCATCTTGTTGCATCTAAATTCAACGCCGCGATCAGCCAACTGAAGCCACTGTGATCACGCTGGCAAGAACAACAAGATGAGGATGGGGTGCTTCCTATCCTTGGTTAAGGTCCTATCTATGACCCTCACTTCAACCATGCCACTTCTTTACCGAGTTCAGGGCTGTCCAAGGTAATACTTCACTAGATACAAGTTCCGACTTCATTAGATACAAGTTCCGACTTCACTAGTTGGAACACTCTCATAGTTTATTATATTTGCTCTCCCCCTTTAATAAAACTACAATTTCCAACCTGAACAAAAGAATCACTTCCTGCTTGAACCTTGATATTGACTCTTCCATTACCCAAATTATCAATCCTTTCCTCCCTCATCCTTCCTCTCTGACTACGTTTCCGTAGACGTTCGCAATGGGCATGCCGTTGTCTTAGCCGTTGTCTTATCCGCTGCCTCTGATTTGACTTTGCAGATTGAGGAGAAGCTAGATTTAGAGGAGCTACTGGAGTTAGGGGACGCATTGGGGTCGGCGGAGGCACGGGAGGGGTTGGAAATAGGACTGTGAGTGGCATATTTTCTTGGTTCTCTAATTCATTGCTAGTTATAGATAATCCGACTCTAAACGTTTCTTTGCTCACTTACCATATGGTGATGGCAACGTGGGTGGTATTTCCATATCCTCCTCCATATCCTCAACATCGGTAGTTAATTCCGATACACTTTGGAGAGGAGCTATCTGCTTACGCCAGCTTCGTGTTCTATATAATGTCTTCGTTGGGTCTTCATTAATACTAAGAAAATATTAGCTAGGACTAAGACTCTCGCTCCAATTATAGAAGGGCTCTCGCTCCAATTATGGGAGAGCTCTCACTCCAATGGGAGGTCTCACACTCGAATGGGAGGACTCTCACTCTAATGGGAGGGCTCTCACTCCAAAGGGGTCTCCTAAGGGGGGCTCTCAACCAAAAGGGGGCTTTCTTAACCAAAGGGGGGCTTTCTCAACCAAAGGGGGGCTTTCTCAACCAAAGGGGGGCTTTCTCAACCAAAGGGGGTTTCTTTGCTAAGTTAAGTAGGACATACCTATTAGTACTATCTTTTGGAGATAGCTCTGGTGGTAGGAACATCAGTTTCTGGCGAGGTTGACGTGAAGGCATAATGATAGTAGTAGCAGAATAGCTAATAGTCAATAATAGCAATTAATGTATTGCGGATGTTGAGGAGAATAGGTTTATATGTATTAAGAGATTTGGGGGGGGGGGCAAATCAAACCCATGTCAGTGCTATGGTCTCAATAGTCTCATACCTAATTGGGAAGGAATTGATGTGAGTGGCATGTACCGCTAGGTATTACAAAGATCTACAAGACAACAGCATATTTAGCACACTTAGATTCCAACTTAAATGGTCGGATGACTTCTGCAACAGGAGCTTGATACAGTGGCTCTAAATGAATTATTAATATTCGGTAGTAGTGCTATCATATACATATGCAATGTCCTAGGTCTTTCTGACTTAGGAAATTTACTAGAAGGGGTACAAGCTGCTTTCTAAACAGGCTTAGATTTGGGATTGCACTACCAAATAACTTGAGTCTAGCACCTTTGTAAACGACTTGCAAAAGCCCTCCAACCTCGTAAGTTGGAATCTGCGTATATTGCATACTTTCTATTGTGCCGCGGTTATTTGTATTTCGCTGTTGTGCACTCTACTTCTGTTTACCATATGCTACGAAATATGGTAGTGTCACAACATCCACGCACAACAGAAAGTATGTAGTACACTCAGATTCCAACTTACAAGGTTGGAGGGCTTTTGAAAGTCGTTACACAGGTACTAGATATTAACACAAAGGTCATAGTCTTATGCAGGTCATAGTCTTATGCAGGCCATAGATGGCTATGTGGATTGCCGACCGCTTGAAGCAAACATGTCCAATAATTAATATAAAGGTTATGGCCTTATGCAGGCCATACAGAACTGGAGTGACTGGCCATGTTGATTGCCGACCAAGCAAACATGGCCTACTCTTATGTCCAACTTCGTAGAGTCCATAAATACCCCCATAGATCCATGAATCAATTATTCTTATTAACTATTCACAATACTTCCCGCGATCACAACTTGAATACCTTCCCGCCATCACCACTTCCCATTTTGTTAACACCTAATTAACTAACAACATAAATAACGTAAGTACCTCTTAAAGCATAGTTTCTAAAGGGGGTATCTAAAATTCCAACGTAGTTCGTCTAAATGCCATCCGCAGCACAAGAAGTTAGCCAGGTAAAAGCACTATTAGGGTGGGGGGAGCATGACCCCCGGTACTCCCAATGGAGGAACGGGGTCAAGGGGTGGGCACGGACTAATGAGATAACGGGGAAAAGGCAGGCTGGTAATGCCCTCTGGCATCAATTCAAAACCTATGCCCAGCAGGAGACTGGGCTGCCTGCATCCGGAATTGCCCTAATCCAAAATGGGGCAGCGGCCATCAAAAGAGCAGCTGAGACTGCTCTCGATAAGATTTTGCAAGATGTGCTCAAAAAGGCCAGAGACACAGAGCGGGGGCACGCATTAGCCCAAGTAGCAAACCTGGCTGCTAATGCTCCAGATATCCAGTTTGGGGGGCCGACGCAACTGGTCGAAATGCAGAGGACAATGGTTAGGAGGGCTTCCGAAAGCCTGTAAGACTATTCCTCATCGATCCAGCCTGTGGCAATGAGGTACAGGATAATGTTAGTAGGGAGTATAAATGGGATGAAGCTCCGAGCAACTGTATTGCTATTTTGAGATCGGCATCTCTTTTAGAGATTGTAGACAAGATCCGAGAAAGAATCCCAGTGGGGAGGAAGGTGCAGGCTATCTATGGGGCACTAGAGAACCCAAGCTCAGGCAACGCAATCCCTCCTGCCACACGTCTGCAAACCGACGAAGAGGTACAAGCCTTTTTAGAGCTAACCTCATCAAAACCTGTTCGGATACAAGTTATCCTTTATAGGGATCCAGCTTTGGTGCCTCCGGTTGTGGACAGTCCACCGGCAGACGATGGTGTATACTTCGAGGCTGACTTCCTTGATCCAGCAGAGGAGTATATGGACCCTGCGGAGGATTCCGACTCTTTGAGTCGAAATCTTGCCAGCTTTGCAAAGCGTACATTCCCTCGCACGCAGGAGGGATTCGAAGCACGGAAGCTAAAGATCAGGATGCGGATTAAGAGGCAAAAGAGAGCTTTGCATGTAATGAAGAGGAAGGAGCAGGAAAAGTACCCAGCTGAGGAGATCTACAATTCCGACTCTGAGGAGTGGAATATCCAGCAGGGACTGGATCCCCAACCGGAGAATAGCAGGGAAATGGTGCTAGCCAGGGGTCCGACCGCTGTCGGAATGATGGCTATGCGAGCTATGCTGGAAGTGGATCCTGCAGCTCCCCCAGCGGATAGGAATACTCGTAGGGCGAGGCGACAGGCGGCACATGATGAAGGAGTAAGGGTAGCCAATGAGGCATGGAGGGCTTTAGGATAAGGTTGGTATGTGGAGGCAGGTACAGAGGTCTGTGCCAGGGTCTGTTTATTGGGATTTTTTTTTGGGTGGTCATTGGGATTTTTTTTTTGGGTGGTCGTTGGGATTTTTTTGGGGGTGGTTGTCGGGATTTTTTTGGGGGGTGGATTTAGTTAGCAATTTGAGTTTTTAATAAAGGCATTAAATGCTGTGCGTTGGAATTTTACCCTTCCAAACCTTCTGTGCGAGTCTTTCCTCTACAATGGTTCGAAAATTATCCTCTCAACAAGCCCCTCTGCCAGCAGGGCAGGCAAGCCGTAAACGCAAGGCCTCCCAAGCAATAGCTCCTGGTATTGGACCACGGCCAAGAATTGAAACTGGGGTTGCATACAGGAATTGAATCTTGTTCGATGAAGAGGAATGTGGATTGTAATATTTTGGCTACATTGTAAGCTAATTCCAACGTAGGATAACGGAAATGAATTCTCGTCCGATTCCTTGTCTGATTCAGACGAGGAAATACTCGTTGACGCTGCTGTGCTCGCGCCAGGCGTTGGAAAAGGCACGCGAGCATTTTCGGCGATTCCCAGTGTTTTGCAACCCTTTGCCAGCACCACAAAAAAGATTGTGACAAAATACACATTATACAGGAAACCACTGTTAACACCCGGGGAAATACTCCTGCTGATACAGCATGCTTGGTCCAAGGCCCAAATGGAGCCATGCTATGTGGAACAAGTAAAGGAGGTGGATACCTTTGTATAGTACCAAATCCGTTTTGCTGCGTCGGCTTGCTAATTGGAAACAGCTCAAAGCTGTACAATCTCGAACAAGATCACATCTTATATTTGAATGTCGAGCCAGCATCACGAGGGTGTATGATATTGGCCGGTTACCAAAGGAAAGCATGAAGACCCAGGTTGAGTACTTGCTAGATGGGGATCGATTCATCTGTAGGCAAAGCAGTCGCAGTGTAAGTTGATGGAGTTGCAGATCCCAGTACGAGTAGCCTTATAGTCCAAGATCCAACGCTAATAGTCGGAAAGGAACTCAAGGGTCACTTCAGCGCCGAGGAGATCATTGCGATTATATATCAGCGGTATTTCCAGGGCTCAAAAATGCAGGGGAATAGAGACCCAGATTTCCTAAATAAGATAAATGGTGTCTTCATATGCTTTATGGCATCAGCCATGCGTCATAGTTTGAAGGCATAGAGGAAGGGCGAGATTGCTCTGGTGATGCAGGAGTTTAAATATGAGACTGCCTGGTGTAAGTTGTGCATGACCTATAATGAGGGGCAAAAGTACTCACTGCGTTGGAAAATGACTAACGTGAAACAGGCACATATGAGAGACTTAAGAATATATGGGAGATACATCCAAAAGTAATACAGGAGCTTATTGTGAATAACATCAAGGCTGACCTGGTACGTCGAATTGCAGCTCAAGTAAGGATTTTGGAACGAGAACCCGTTGATGCACCACAGGTCGAAGATGAAGCCAAATATGAGGCAGAATTGAGAAAGGAGCTAGAGCACTCATATGACAGATTGAATGTGCTAGTACACAAACGCTGTCATGAAGGGAGCCAATTGAGAGATTCTTCCATAGAGTTGGCAGGGCCATTGGACCCGATTGTTGATGATAAACTGGAGGAGAGTGGAGATATAGACGAAGAGGGTGGAGATTTGGACAACGGGAGCGGGGATTTGGACATTAATTTCGATGGAGTGGATACGGAGTAACTGAACACGTCGGATAGGGACTGGAAGCGAATATAGTAGGGGGAGGAAGGGTTTTCCTAGATTAGTTCCCAGTTAGTTCTGTCTCCATATGGTAATTGGTTTTGTTTTTCTTGTCGGTCGGTATTAGTTCTTTTTCTCTTGTCGCTTGCTTGTTTCTCTCTGTGTTTCACTCCACATGTTTTTCTCTACATGTTTCTCTCACTGTGCTTTTTATTACTGAGTAATTTGTGGCTGGGACGTGGATATAATCAGGTGAGAGGGGGGAGGACGCAGCGCGTTGGATTTCATTTGGTGGTAGTTTGTAGGTGTGGCCATGAGGTTCGGAATGTGTTTTTTAGTCATGGAAAATAGAAGTCAAACAAAGAAAACCTCGTGTTTGTGCCAAGAATGAGTGATTGATTTAGAATGAAGATAAATTAAATCACAAGCATCAGAAGAGCAATTGTTAGGAAGGGGAACTTAGAAATGCGATATGTCGCATTAAAAACTTCAGAAGGAGAATTGTAGGAAGGGAAACTTAGGAACATGATGTGTCGGATTGAAAACATCACAAAGACAATAGGGAGAAGTTCAAGCCAGGAAGACGCGGGATAGGAGGTGTAACTTTAAGGAGTGGATTGTGTACATATCGAGTTGGGACGGTGAGATATGTGAGTGACAATAAGAAAAGGAGGAGAATAGGTTGGGAGAATGCAGGAGAATGCAAAGGGTGAACGCATGCTTGCAAAGTCAAGAGACAGAGGTAGGAGTAGAAGAGAAGTGAGGCTGAAGCAGAATGAAGGGAACGCAAAATGTTGGATTGGAAACTTAGCAAAGTAGATAACGCTGGGATGTTATAGAGAAAGAGGTATGCATAGATACCGTGGTAGAAACAGTGTAAAGGTAACATGGTGGTTCAGGGAGTTGGAAGCACCAGAGGTACGCCAGGAAGGGAACATGGAACACTAGTACGTCACAAGGCTTAGTTCTGCAATAGAGTGCCAGGTGCACCTGGTGCACCTGGCGCAAATAAACTCATTGCTGATGTATCACCTGACCCATGATGATTTGCATACTCTCCACCCCTATCTGCCTTGCGCCGTAACACCCTATATCTGTATCGTGCCCTATACTTGCAGTACAAGACTTTATTACTTCACTTGCCAGTCGATATAAAGAACTGCAAGATTTTAATATAGTTTTAGGTGAGGCATCATAGCGCTTTAATAACTATATTTATTCTTACAAGCTGCTTGTTCAAAAAACAGTAGCAGATGATCCAGGTATACTACATAAGATATATAATATTTATACAAGTAACATCTAATATTTATTTTAGGATATTATGTTATTTACTGTACACATTGCCATCGGGTTCTATGGAAAGTGCATTCGAATTTTACAACTAGTAGTACCCAATTGTGACATTTGTGAAAACATCATCCTTGACTTCCAATAACATAAGCTGAAAAAGATACAAAATTGCATGAGTTGGATTCTATAGGCTCTAGTACTACAGTTACAACTACACCATTCAATGCACTCGCTGCAGTACAAGGAATAATATAGGGTGAATTATTATAATTCAATACTAAAGTAAGTATTTATTAAACTACTTTGATAAGATATATTCTAAAATATATATAAGTATTTCAAGAGTATTTAGCATCATTTATTATTAGTTCTAATTTACCTCTCATACTTGTTAAAAATTCGAATTTTCAGAGATTACTACAGTATTGCAACAGCAAAGTTTGTATAATTTTAAAGTGTACTTTAGTTCAAGATATTCAAGGTTTATATACTAATTTTTTTCAGCATATCTTAAAACGTCTTCCAGACCATTATGAAGAGGGAGAAAAAATAAGTTTTACCTTAGATACATGGTCTTCCTCAACTCATATTCCATTTCTTGGTATTACTGGTCATTATATAGAGGGTAGAAATTGAGAATATCATTCTATATTATTGGGGTTTGAGAGATTACAAGAGTCATATACTATTAAGTCGTATATCTCATTCTATTTTCTAGCACTTTCAGTTAACTAAGCATATACGATGCTCTCGTGACCAGACTCTTAGTGCCTATGCTGTAATTATTTTAGTGCTACGGCTAAGAGTCTGGTAGTAACCTACTCCGAAATTGCCACGCTAGTTCCTCCGAGCTCGGAGGAACTAGCGTGGAAACTATGCAATACGCTAGTGGCTTCAGAGCAGAATATGTAATACTATATAGAAAAGTATTTGTTTTTGAATGGAAATTGATTTTTGAACATCTCAACAAAAACATTCCGGAACACTGCCGGAACACTGTTCTCGGTCCCAGACTCTTGTAGATACTTGCTCAGCGCCTTATATGCTTGCTCTGGACAATATTGGCTTGCTCGGTGGTGTCTCATATGCTTGCTCCAGGCAATATAGGCTCGCTCAGTGCCTTATATGCTTGTGCCGGACAATATTGGCTTGCTCGGTGGTGTCTTATAGGCCTGCTCCGGGCAATATATTCTTGCTCAGTGCCTTATATGCTTGTTCCGGGCAATATAGGCTCGCTCAGTGCCTTATATGCTTGCTTCGGACAGTATTGGCTTGCTCGGTAGTGTCTTATAGGCCTGCTCCGGGCAATATATTCTTGCTCAGTGCCTTATATACTTGCTCTGGACAATATAGGCTTCCTCGATGGTGTCTTATATGCTTGCTCCAGGCAATATATGCTTGCTCGGTGCCTCATATTGCTCCGGGTAACATATGCTCGCTCAGTGCCTTATATGCTTGCTTCGGACAGTATTGGCTTGCTCGGTGGTGTCTTATATGCTTGCTCCAGGCGATATAGGCTCGCTCAGTGCATTATATGCTTGCTCCGGACAGTATTGGCTTGCTCGATGGTGCCTTATAGGCCTGCTCCAGGCAACATAGGCTCGCTCAGTGCCTTATATGCTTGCGCCGGACAATATTGGCTTGCTCGGTGGTATCTTATAGGCCTGCTTCAGGCAATATATTCTTGCTCAGTGCCTTATATGCTTGTTCCAGGCAATATATGCTTGCTCAGTGCCTCATATGCTTGCTCCGGACAGTATTGGCTTGCTCGGTGGTGTCTTATATGCTTGCTCTAGGCAATATACGCTCACTCGGTGCCTTATAGGCCTGCTCCGGGAAATACAGGCTTGCTCCTATAAAGCCTATATTGCCCGGAGCAAGCATATGAGCTACCACCGAGCAAGCCAATATTGTCCAAAGCAAGTATATAAGGCACCGAGCAAGCATATATTGCCTGGAGCAAGCATACAAGACACCACTGAGCAAGCCAATATTGTCTGGAGCAAGCATATAAGGCACTGAGCAAGAATATATTGCCTGGAACAGGCCTATAAGGCACCACTGAGCAAGCCAATACTGTCCGGAGCAAGCATATAAGGCACTGAGCGAGCCTATATTGCCTGGAGCAAGCATATAAGACACTACCGAGCAAGCCAATACTGTCCGAAGCAAGCATATAAGGCACTGAGCAAGAATATATTGCTCGGAGCAAGCATATGAGGCACCGAGCAAGGATATATTGCCTAGAGCAAGCATATAAGACACCACCGAGCAAGACAATACTGTCCGGCGCAAGTGGCATATAAGGCACTGAGCGAGCCTATGTTGCCCGAAGCAAGCATATAAGGCACTGAGTGAGCCTATGTTGCCCGGAGCAAGCATATAAGGCACTGAGCAAGAATATATTGCCTGGAGCAAGCATATAAGGCACTGAGCAAGAATATATTGCCCGGAGCAGGCCTATAAGACACTACCGAGCAAGCCAATACTGTCTGGAGCAAGCATATAAGGCACTGAGCGAGCCTCTATTGCCCGGAACAAGCATATAAGGCACTGAGCAAGAATATATTGCCCGGAGCAGGCCTATAAGACACCACTGAGCAAGCCAATACTGTCCGAAGCAAGCATATAAGGCACTGAGCGAGCCTCTATTGCCCGGAACAAGCATATAAGGCACTGAGCGAGCCTCTATTGCCCGGAACAAGCATATAAGGCACTGAGCAAGAATATATTGCCTGGAGCAGGCCTATAAGACACCACCGAGCAAGCCAATACTGTCCGGAGCAAGCATATAAGGCACTGAGCAAGAATATATTGCCTGGAGCAAGCATATAAGGTACTGAGCAAGAATATATTGCCCGGAGCAGGCCTATAAGGCACCACCGAGCAAGCCAATACTGTCCGGAGCAAGCATTTCGGCACTGAACGAGCCTATATTGCCTGGAGCAAGCATATAAGACACCACCGAGCAAGCTAATACTGTCTGACGCAAGCATATAAGGCACTGAGTGAGCATATGTTGCTCGGAGCAATATAAGGCACCGAGCAAGCATATATTGCCTGGAGCAAGCATATAAGACACCACCGAGGAAGCCTATATTGTCCGGAGCAAGCATATAAGGCACCTTTACTAAGACCAACCTATTAAAATGTAGACCTGAGCCCGGAGCAGCTTTCTAGCTTTCTAGTCTCATAAGTTACTTAGAATAGCCAAAGTAAATGCTGCTCCGAGATCAAGTTACTGCCTCGAGACTATAATATAGTAGATAGTTGATACTCATAACCCCTCCAACTAAGACCAACCCATTGAAAACCTAAGCTTTCTAGCTTTCTAGTCTCATAGGTTACTTAGTATAGCTACAGAAAATCTTGCTCCGAGATCAAATCGCTGCTCCAAGACAGTAGATATCCTTGCTCTCATAACCAGACTCTTAGTGCCTCTGTAAATCAAGAGTCAAACCAAATCCTGTCCAACTCTCAAAACTAAAGATAATACCAAATCAAGTCAAACTAAATCCTGTCCAACTCTCAAAACTAGAAATAATACATTCTCAAATAAATGAAATCCCGAACGAATGCTTTGGTAGACATTTATTCTGCTGTTGTCGTTATGACAATTGTGTATACTTATGAAATATGCAGCACAAAACAACGCTAGTAGCTCCGAAAACAGGCTATGCACGCGCTAGCATCTCCGAGCTCAAAACGCTCGGAGATGCTAGCGCGTGCAGTTTCGGAGCAGTTTAGTACCAGACTCTTGCAGATAAAAGTTATCACCGCCAAGAGTCTGGGACAGAGAACACATATACGAGCAGTTACTACTAATAATGCATCTACTAATACTAAGATATTACAGCTGCTGGAGAATTCTTTACCTGGTTTTAAGGCAAGGGACCATTATATTCATTATATGGCTCATATTATTAATTTGGCAGTTCAGGAGCTATTATCTCATCTACAGATTACTCCTAATGAGAACTCAAATAATACTCAATCTGAAACTGATCAAAGTCCAATCGATCAGATTCCTAAAGTATTTTGGCGTGCACGACAAATTATTTGAAGAATATGCTCTTCTAATCTGTTGTGGGAAAGCTTCAAAGCTCAGAGCATCAGCAAGAAATCGTGTTTGCGTCCTGTGCGTCTGGACGCACAGGACGCACAGGACGCACAGGACGAAAACTCAAGATCAGGACGCCAATCTTGTTCCTCTTGCATCGGGACGCACTAGCAGCTGGCGCCTGCGCTTGGGACGCAACGCCCTGTGCTCCAGCTCCTGGGACGCAACACTCGCCCGTGGCAGGTGTTCCCGCGTCCAGGATGCAACACAAGCGTGCTTCTGCTAGAACGCAACCCAAGTTTGTGCTCCCACGCCTGGGACGCAACACATGCGCTTTGCAGATGCTCCCTCCTCTTGGACGCAACATGGAACAGGCTGCTCGTCCCCAACGCTATAGGTTATACCGCTGGCGTTGCTAACGGATAGCCCACAATCGCTCTCTTCTACAATGCACACCCGCTCACCACTTGCATGTACGACAGCCAGGTACGTAGCCACTATTGCAGCCATTGAATATGCACGCAGCTGAAATATCCATTGTATTCGCTAATAATTATATACACAGAAGTATTGAGTAATAGATATATATATAGAACATGCACTCGCTGCTTCAATCGCTCTAACACTCGCTCTAACACTCGCTCTAATACTCGCTCCAATTCTCGCTCTAATACTCGCTCCAATACTCGCTCTAATACTCGCTCCAATACTCGCTCTAATACTTGCCCTAATACTCGCTCCAATACTCGCTCTCATACTCGCTCTATTACTCGCTCTAATGCTCGCCATAATGTGCTGGGATATAGAGCGAAGGGAAAATGCGCGGGGAAGGGCGGTTTATATACAGGAAAAGTATAGTTGCCAAGGCCGACTGCTAAGGCCGACGATTTAGACTTTCCGAAGACAATGAGATAATGGATAACTGGAGAAGTGGCATGACAGTGACCAATGGCGCTCAGCCCCCTTTCGCCGCGGGTGCCGTACTATTCAATGCCTGGCCTGGTAATAGTCATATTGAGAAATCGTAGTCCTGGTATTGAGATATGTGCGGAGTTCACGCTTTGTGATATGTTTCGTAGGAATTCATGGATTCGCGGCATATATATATATATATGCGAGAAACTCGTACTTTTGGAGATATAGAGAAATGCATGCATTCGCGGGCATATATATATAAGTATATGTGCGAGAAACTCGTGCTTTTAGAGACTTATATATATAAGCCCGCGAATGCATGGATTTCTTGGATACTTATATATATATAAGGTCGCGAATGCATGGATTTCTCGCATATATATATATATGTCTCCACAAGCACGAGTTTCTCGCACATATATATATAAGTCTCAAAACGCACGAGTTTCTCGCACATATATATACTTATATATGCCCACGAATGGATGGATTTCTCGCATATAGATATATATGTCTCCACAAGCACGAGTTTCTCGCACATATATATATAAGTCTCCAAAAGCACGAGTTTCTCGCATATATATATATATATGCCCGCGAATGCATGGATTTCTCGCTTATATATATATATGTCTCCACAAGCACGAGTTTCTCGCACATATATATATAAGTCTCCAAAAGCACGAGTTTCTCGCATATATATATATATGCCGCGAATGCATGGATTTCTCGCATATATATATATATATGCCCGCGAATGCATGGATTTCTCGCATATAGATATATATGTCTCCAAAAGCACGAGTTTCTCGCACATATATATATATATGCCCACGAATGCATGCATTTCTCTATGTCTCCGAAAGCACGAGTTTCTCGCATATATATATATATATATGCCTGCGAATGCATGAATTCCTACGAAACATATCACAAAGCGTGAACTCCACACATATCTCAATACCACGACTACGATTTCGCAATATAACTATTACCAGGCCAGGCATTGAATAGTACGGCACCCGCGGGCGAAAGGGGGCTGAGCGCCATTGGTCACTGTCATGCTACTTCTCTTGTTATCCCTTATCTCATTGTCTTCGGAAAGTCCCTTAGTAGTCGGCCTTGGCAACTATGGTTTTCCTGTATATATAACTCCCTTCCCCGCGCATTTTCCCTTCGCTCTATATCCCAGCACATTATGGCGAGCATTAGAGCGAGTAATAGAGCGAGTATGAGAGCGAGTATTGGAGCGAGTATTAGGGCAAGTATTAGAGCGAGTATTGGAGCGAGTATTAGAGCGAGAATTGGAGCGAGTATTAGAGCGAGTATTGGAGCGAGTATTAGAGCGAGTGTTAGAGCGAGTGTTAGCGATTGAAGCAGCGAGTGCATGTTCTATATATATATCTATTACTCAATACTTCCGTGTATATAATTATTAGCGAATACAATGGATATTTCCGCTCCATGCATATTCAATGGCTGCAATAGTGGCTACGCACCTGGCTGGTATTAGAGCGTCGTACATACAAGCGGGTGCATTGTAACCATAGCGTTAACAATATGATGATGCCAAGGGAAGTAACTCTAATATCCGGGGATTGAAATATGCCTACCAGCGTCCGGACGGCTTTGGTTGCCCCAATGGTGTCCAGATTGTGTTGCAACTCAGCCGGGCGTCCAGATTGTGTTGCAACTCAGCCGGGCGTCCTGATTGTGTTGCAACGCAGCCAGCGTCCAGACGCACAGGACGCACAGGACGCACACGCGCGAGCTCTCGCGTCCGGTCGCTGGGCGGTGCGTCCGGACGCCACTTTTTTCTTGCTGATGAGTTTAGCTGCAAAATTACCGCCTTTAAAGTTAATCTTAGATATGCCTATTCGGTATAGGGTCCTTTGATTTTTCCTCTGTTTTATTAATGCTAATTATTAGATTCAGTTGGAATTCGACACATGATATGCTTAATCGGCTTATTGAGCTTCGACCTGCAGTCCATGCAGTCTGCAGACTTGAACAATCACTCCAGTCATATTTGCTGTCAGATGAGGATTGGACCTTACTCAGTCAGCTGCGGTCTATTCTTGATATTTTTGTCAAAGCTACTGAACATTTATCTGGAAGCTCCTATCCCACTCTCTCAGTTCAACTACCATTCTTTGCTGTTTTAGCATCGAGACTAGAGCAGCTTGTTGACAAGCTCCGAGAAACAGATCCTGATAGCGATTTATTTCAAGCTTTAAACCAAGCATGGATTAAGCTGGATCAATATCATGCGCAAACCTCAAGTTCTCAAGCAATTGCGACTATTTTGGACCCTCAATATAAGCTTCAGACTTTCCGCAATCTCTCATGGCGAGAAGAGTGGATTACTGAGGCGCAGGCAAGCTTTGTAGAGATCTACAATAATCAATATGTACCAACTCCTTCAGATTCCGACCATCCTAGCACTCCTGATCCTTTTGAAAATGATAGCCTAGATGATGATTTTATTCTCGCAGTATTTGGCTCACAATCATCTACTTCATCTTCTAATACGCCATCGGAAATAGAGGTATATCTAGAAGAGCCAGTGGAAGGGCGAAAGGTAGGTGTTCTACTACCTTATATTAGTTCCTAATTAATTGTCTACTGGCCATTCAGGTAGATCCGATTGAGTGGTGGCGAACCTATGCATCCAAGTTCCCACATTTATCACTTATGGCACGAGATTTTCTTGCGGTTCCAGCAACCAGCGTTCCCTCAGAGCGAATGTTTTCTATTGCTGGTCAGATTGTCAACAAGCGCCGAAGCTCACTAAGTGAGAATATGATGAATGCACTGATGTGTAGTAAGAATTGGTTGGGATTTCCAGAGGTTACGCAAGAGGAGTTAACAGCAGAGCGGGAGCTGCTGGACCGGCTTCAAGAGCTTAGTGTAGATGGTGATATTTCAGGGTTTCCTGCGGAAGGTTTGGATGAGGATGATTAGGGTTGGTTAACTTGGCCTTTGTATTTAGTTCATGTATCATTTTGTTACCTCACGTGTGCAAAAAGCTCGAGCCTGCCTTTCCTTGAGCTCGAGCCGACTCGAGCTTTACTGTGAATTGTCGAGCCGGCTCGTGCCCAGGCGTATGTGGAAGTGCCCTAGCTTTCTTACTGTGCTCTATAGGCGTAAATTTTGCCCTTGGGCAGGCTAGGTACAGATAGCCTCGTACCCCAGGTTAATATATTGTAGTGTTCGTGACCTCGTAACTCCCCTAGAGACAACAGACTGGTTACTACGAGGCTAAGGTACAGATTGGGTAGTCTGGTTGCACTACCGGTACCCCCCTCGTCGACTCTAATTCGAATTCACGGCGGCCCGAGTTAGAATAACACACAGGTGTCGGCTACCTCACAAATATACTTACTGCTAGTCTGGTTGGCACAACGACCTCTGAACTAACTTATGAGCAAAGAGGTTGGCAACCAGACTAGCCGTTGGCATTCGGCGGGAGTAAGTAATCAACCTACAGACTGAATACCAACAGTACTGTAACCCACGAAGGGCAGCTCACATTGCCCTTGGGTGTTCTGTCCCATTAAGCAATAATTGCCATTCACCAATGGTTCGATCCTAGTGGATGACCCATCCTCGTCTGGCGGACCCATCCAGCAATTGTGCACAGCGCGAACCATTCTATGGAGGCTAGCTGCTCAGTAAGACTAGTGCCAGTCTGGTTGACATCCAATATTCCTCTGACTGTGGAGGGTGTTGTGCCAACCAGATGATCCAAACGATCCACCGTCAAACGATAGGTCCCCAAAAGAGCTGGCTCCATCACATCGGCAAAGCGGAGTCGGCGGAGTGCACATGCGGTCACCCATCGGAAACAGGGGAACACATCACCTTCGACTGTCAACGCTTCGACCGCTCCAGGAGGGCCCTTTTAGGAGATAAACGCAGTTGGGAGGAGCTCGACTAGCCGGAATGGAGGAAAGAAGGAGAGGAGATTTTTATAATGGTAATAATTGAAATGAGCTGTGGAATCATTTGGAGCAACTTTCGGAGTTTATTTATATTGCCCAACTAAATGGAAGTGAGGTAAGAAACATATATATCGGGAATGAGACTTATACCTATTACAGTAATTACCGAGCCTTTATGTGAATGCCTAAACTATAAGCAAGTTCATATCTCTCCCAGGTAGTATTCAGAGGAGGTGTCATGGGAAGAGGTTTGTCACGGGAGGAGGTTCGTCACGGGAGGAGGTTTGCCATAGGGGAAGGTTTGTCACGGGCTGAGGTTGATCATCAGATAATATTATCCAGTAGACTACCTCAGTGTTCTCAACCGGCCAGGCCGCCGACCAGGCCGCCTGAAGCCTGGCCTGGGGGCCGAGGTCTGTGCGGGCCTGAAACCGCCTGGGGCGGCCCCGGCCTGACTTTCAGAAGGCCTGAATAGCCTGGACCGGCCCCAGGCTGGCCCAGGCTATTCAGGCCGTAAGCAGGCCGTCCAGGCTATTCAGGCCGTCCAGGCTATTCAGGCTATCCAGGCCGTAGTCCAGGCTATTCAGGCCGTAGTCCAAGCTATTCAGGCCGTGGTCCAGGCTTTTTTTTTTTTTTTTTAAAAACTAGTTACTACCTATGCGGCCCCGTTAGGGGGGCCATGAGGAAAGTGGTCCAGGCTATTCGGGCCATGGTCCAGGCTATTCAGGCTATTCAGGCGGCCTGCCTTATTCAGGCCGCCTGGACCGGCCCAGGCCTTCCATCAGGCCGGCCTGAATAAGAAGGCCCAGCCCCGGCCTGCCTTTTTTTTTTTTTTTTAAATACTGAGTACTCCTATGCAGCCCCAACGAGGAGCTATGAGGAGCCACCTGGAAGCCCGGTGGATTCAAGGGGGAGGCAAGTTAATCTGCCAACCCCTGCGCAAGAGAAATAAATACATGTATAGGAGCGAGGCCCCTTGCTGTCATTAACGGACTAGCCGATGACTCGGGAGCCTGACTGAGCCTCGACTCCAATAAAACCGCAGAACTAGAAGGACTAAACAAGAGAAGAAAATTAAAACAAATGGAACTCATGATATCTTATAGACTTTAAAACAAATGGAACTCGTGATATCCGGCGACACTTTTTAAACTAGCTCTCCATATAGTAGCCCGAAAAAGGCCTCGGTAGCTTCGTATCTCTCCTCGCCCTCCTCTCTCCAAACTGGCTCGTCTAGCTCTTCCCAGCTCCCCCTGTCCCCTAGCAGGCCCCCGCGAATTCGGTTGAAGCGAGGGCAACTGAAGACTATGTGCTCTCCAGTTTTGGTGGGGTGGCCGCATGGGCACTCTGCTGATTCCGATTTGCCGATATGGTGTAACCAGCTCCGTTGTGGACCTCTATTGGTGCGTAGCCACGTGTAAGCTGACAGAGCCTGCCGATTCCACTCCACTCTCCTCAACCCGAAGCCTGTTCTGGTCCTTGATTCTTTCCGCCTGGCTTTGGAGGTTGCACGTAGTCCTCCTTCCGTTATCATGCATTTTTTGCCTACGAATTCGCCTAGGTGTGACTGTAGGCTTGCTGATCGGTCTGCCTTCTCGTTGCCTGGGATGCCTAGGTGGCCTCTGACCCATGATATCTGAAGGTCCCTGTGCTGATTAGACGTGATGAGGGATTTAATACCTTTTTCAATACCAGATCTGGGTGGGGACCCCGAACTCATATTGTGGACTGCTTGTATTGCTGCCTGGGAGTCGGATAAAATTGCTAGCATATCCGCGTTCTCCTACTGTAGGGCTATTTACATCGCAAAGAGTTCACCATCTGCTACTGTTGCTTGGTCCCCCAGGTAGCTGCCATAATCCTCTATTGTGCCTCCTCTACAGTCTTCGCTGTAGACTCCACTCGCTACTATCCCTTTCCTTCTGGTGCCATCCATGTAACACATCCTCCATTCTTCCTCTAGTATTGACCCTATTCCCGCTGCCCAAGTGCCTAGCTGTTTGGAGGACTCAGACTTCGGATCTATGATTGTTCAGTAGATAATAGGGAAAGGTGTAGTGTCCTCTCTATCACCCCATGAGAGCTCATAAGGGTCTCTGCTATTTAGGTAAAACACCTCTGAAATTGGGGTTCTCATGTGGTGTAAGTTGTTACTCTGGTGCTATAATGTATTCTCTTCAATGAATTTCTTGACTTGTTGATCGCCTGTCCTAACTGCTCTTGCTGCCCAGCATCGCTTCATATCCTCTATCTTTTCTTCTAGTGGTTCGATATTGGCAATCCATCCTAGGCTTTGGTGACTCGAGCTATGAAAACCTCCAGTGATCTTCCGTAGAGCTTGATATTCTAGGTATTGCATTGGCTGCAAGAGTTGATGCTCTTGTGGCTTCTGCAGCTCCACTCCTTAAGTGAAGGTAGTTCTTATGCAACTTGTGTAGAGGAATCTGAGGGCGATTGGGCTCATGCCCCCATTTTGGTTTCCTAGGCTAGTGAGTACCTTTAAGACCTTCTGTACCTTCGAAGTCCTCTATGTGATGTGTGCTTTCTATGAAAGATTGCTGGCTAATGTGATACCTAGGGTTTTGCAGTACTTGATCTTGCCCTTGCTATGGAAGTCTAGTCTGGACTCCTTACTTAGGTCCCATTGGAGCTCATCCTCGTATGCTACCTCATCGAGTACTCTTCCTACATTCTGGACTAATAAGTTGTGGTTTCTGGTGTTGAGGCTACTCACAATGAGGGGGTTAACATCATCCACATATAAGAACAATTGGATAAATGGTAATAGAGGGTTTGCTAGTGGTTTGTTGGTATTCAGTCAGCTGCTCGATCTCACTAGTTGGGGAGTTTGGATACAGATCTCCGTGGCTCTTTTTAAGGTATGTGCTATATAGATTAGCCATAGGACTGGTGAGAGAGGGCTGTCTTGAGGTGCTCCCTAATCTATTCATCCATATCCTCTTATTAATCTATCCCAAGTGATAGGGAAGGAGCGTGGTTGGAGGAACTGGTTGATGAATCTTACTGTTTTTGGAGATGTGTCCTTCTCCTGGAGGATCTGGATTAGCTTCTCCCTACGGATTTTATTGAAAGCTAAGACTATGTCCTTTCCAAGCAGAGTAACTTTCTTTCCTTCTTCCAGTACCTTTTCTGCCATTGAGACTGTTGTAATAACCGTCTCCCTTTACCGTTGTTATTGTTATTGATGTTGCCTAGAACTGGGTTGTGTTTTGAGAGTCGTGCCACTTTCGGTACGACT
The DNA here is from genome assembly GCA_015179025.1 of Terfezia claveryi. Lineage (NCBI taxonomy): Eukaryota > Fungi > Ascomycota > Pezizomycetes > Pezizales > Pezizaceae > Terfezia > Terfezia claveryi. Next base: position 636,054 of record WHUX01000014.1, on the reverse strand, counting down.
GTCGAAGGTTCCCTATCTCGGAAACTTATTCTGTTATTGGCCTTAGGCTATTATGTATATATATCTTCTCACTTTCGCACTCATGTTGGATCCCCATCCAACGTCTTGTATATCCAATACAGGACCTTGCTTCTCCCAGCAATTATGCACCCCCCTTGTGCACATCCTTGTCTCATACAAACAATTCTGCAGTACAGCTGCCTCCCTTCGACATACGTGGCAACCACTTTCGTGTGTCTCTTGTCCTTGCCTCTTGCCTTCAGAACATCCTACCCCCTTAGACATCGTCTGTGACATCTGTGACAGGTGTCTGTGACAAGCCTAGTTTTCCTAGTCATATACGTAGTATTCTTACGTGAGTGTTACCCTAGCCCTGCCCTTGCCTTGCCCCTATCCTTTCCCTAGATCACACATATAGTGCTCCTATGTGTGCAATTCCCCCTTGCCACTGCCCCAGCATACTCCTTAGTCGCCTTGTCTTCTGGAGCCCACATTACACTACATTGGATCTTCTCGACCAACTGGTATGCTATTATGTCCGGAACCCCTCCACCCGCTGTTAGGTTTCAAAGCTGGAGGAGCTCCCTCATATCCTCAGGCTTGAATGAGTTGAATGCCTACCATCGAGAAGTTATTAACATCTTCGAGGCCATGGATGCCATCGGGGCAGAACTCAGCAACAGCCTGGCCGTGGCTAAATGAAAATTGAGATCCACCGATGAAGAGATCATGGTTCTCCAGACTGATCTCAACCATGTGAACCTTGCCCTAGCTATCGAATGGACTACGGTACAAAACCTCAGCCGTACTCTAGCAAACATGGCCATCCCTACGCCAACCACCACTGCCAAAACAGAAAGTATCTCTACCCTCCCCAAGTTCAATGGGGATAGAGCTCGTTTGCGAGCCTGGAAAAATATGGTGAACTTGAAGTTGAGTAGGGATTCAGCCAGGTTTCCGTCAGAACAACATCACCTGGCCTATGTGTTTGCCCTACTGGAGGGCAAGGCTACGGAAAAAATTCAGCCGTATGTGCTCGAGACAGGGATCAAGCTCCACAACATCTCATCCTTGTTTGTCATCTTGGATCGGGTGTTCAAAGATCCTGATGCAGTATGGACGGCTAGCCGAGCCCTCTGAGCTTTGAGACAGTGGAACTCAGAGTTGTCTACGTACATAGCAAAGCTTTCCAGGCTGGCTGCAGAGGTAAGATGGAACGACCAGGCTAAGTTCGAGCAATTTCAGGAGGGGCTCAGCGATGAGCTCTAACAGGCCATAGTTACCCTCCCCGTGGTTGATACCCTCGAAGAGTTGATCGACCAGGCCTCCATAGTGAAGCAATGAATAGCCAGGTTACGCCACTGACTGGCCTTCCAACTGACCACCTGCCCAGCTCAACAATAGCAGCAGCAGCCGAACACCAAGCCAGCCCAATCCCCCACAAACAACAAGCCGCCATACCCCTCACTGGTGCCAGGAGGTCTTGCCCCTATGGACTTATCCTCGGGAAGGCCTCGATTGACACAAGAGGAACGGGACAGGCATAGGGATAAAGGCCTGTGTATTGCGTGCGGAAAGGTGGACCATTTTATTGTGGCCTGTCTTCTCCAGAAAGCTTGCTCCCTGGCCGTCCATGCCATTTCCCTGGCCGACACTCCAGTACTTTGGATCGAAGAGGTGGACGAGTCGGGAAAAGCCCTGTCCCTTGCCTAGTTGCTGACACTAGCAAGGGACCTATCCTCAGTCATTTGTCTTTGTCATCTTTTTCTGTTCCTGCATCTATGTCTGTTGATAAATCTTGCTTGTTTGGCGAACATTTTGTAGTACCAATAACTGTCAAGTTCAATGATACAACAGTGGTTATATCAGCTCTCATAGATTATGGTACTTTAGGAATAGCATTCATTGACCAGACCTTCGTCAGTAAAAACTCTATACCAACCTCAAAACTCAATACCTCCTCGCCTTCTCGATATTATCAATGGCTGCTCCATCTCTTCCGGGGCTATCATCAATCTTGCCTGCCTATCCAGTGCCATTGGAGACCACTCGGAGAGTCTCCTCATGTTCATAACCAAACTCAAATACCCAATTGTTCTGGGGATCCCATGGCTCCTGATACATGATGTCTCCATCAACTTTGGTTCTTATACCTCAAATTTTAATAGTGGGTATTGCAAGAGGCACGGCGTCCGGACGCAGCACCAAGCGTCCGGACGCGATTTTGCGTCCTGTGCATCCTATACATCCAGACACCCCAGGGTATTGCATTACAATCCGGACGCAACTAGGGCTCTGCGCTATGTCGCAATACAATCCCGACGCTATTGGGGCAACAATAGCCGTCCAGATGGTCGTTGACATAAGCTCAACGTCTGGATGTCAGAGTTTATTTCTATCGCATCAATAACTCAATTGAGGTTGTTAATGCTATAGGTTCCATGTCTGGCATTGCTAAACCAGGGCCCCAAATCGCTCTCTTCTACAATGCACACCCGCTCACCACTTGCATATACGACAGCCAGGTACGTAGCCACTATTGCAGCCATTGAATATGCATATAGCAGAAATATCCATAGTATTCGCTAATAATTATATACACAGAAGTAATAGATATATATATTGAGCATGCAATCGCTGCTCCAATCGCACTAACACTCGCTCTAATACTCACTCCAATACTCGCCCTAACACTCGTTCTAATACTTGCTCTAATACTCGCTCTAATACTTGCTCTAATACTCGCTCTAATACTCACTTTATTACTCGCTCTAATGCTCACTGTAATGTGCTGGGACATAGAGCGAAGGGAAAATGTACGGGGAAGGTAGGTACATATACAGGAAAACCATAGTTGCTAAGGCCGACTACTAAGGCCGACAATTTAGACTTTCTGAAGACAATGAGATAAGGGATAACAAGAGAAGTGGCAGAACAGTTATCAAAAGTGCTCAGCCTCCTTTCGCCCACAGGTGCCGTAATATTCAATGCCTGGCCTGGTAATAGTCATATTGGGAAATCATTGTCATTGTATAGAGATATGTGCGGAGTTCACGCTTTGTGATATGTTTTGTAGGAATTCATGCATTCATGGGCATATATATATATATATATATATGCGAGAAACTCGTGCTTTTGGAGACTTATATATATATATATGAGAATTCCATGCATCCGTGGGCATATATATATATATATGCCAGAAACTCGTGCTTTTGGAGACATATAGAGAAATGCATGCATTTGCGGGCATATATATATATATATGCCAGAAACTCGTGCTTTTGGAGACATATAGAGAAATGCATATATTCGTGGGCATATATATATATGTGTGTGAGAAACTTGTGCTTTTGGAGAATTATTTATATATATGTGAGAATTCCATACATCCGCGGGCATATATATATATATATGCCAGAAACTTGTGCTTTTGGAGACATATAGAGAAATGCATGCATTCGCGGGCATATATATATGTGTGTGTGAGAAACTTATACTTTTGGAAACTTATATATATATATGCAAGAATTCCATGCGTCCGCAGGCATATATATATATAAGTCTCCAAAAGCACGAGTTTCTTGCACATATATATATATATATATATATGCCCGCGAATGCATGAATTCCTACGAAACATATCACAAAGCGTGAACTCCGCATATATCTCTATACAACGACTACGATTTCCCAATATGACTATTACCAGGCCAGGCATTGAATAGTATGGCACCCACGGGCGAAAGGGGGCTAAGCGCCATTGATAACTGTCCTGCCACTTCTCTTGTTATCCCTTATTTTATTGTCTTCGGAAAGTCTAAATTGTCAGCCTTAGCAGTCGGCCTTAGTAACTATAGTTTTCCTGTATATATACCTCCCTTCCCCATGCATTGTCTCTTTACTCTATATCCCAGCACATTATGGCAAGCATTAGAGTGAGTATTGGAGTGAGTATTAGGGCGAGTATTAGAGCGAGTATTAGAGCGAGTATTGGAGCGAGTATTAAGGCAAGTATTAGAGGGAGTATTAGAGCGAGTATTAGAGCGAGTATTGGAGCGAGTATTAGAGCGAGTATTAGAGCAAGTATTAGTGCGAGTATTAGAGCAAGTGTTAGTACGATTGGAGCAGTGATTGCATACTCTATATATATATCTATTACTTCTGTATATATAATTATTAGCGAATACAATGGATATTTCTGCTATGTGTATATTTAATGGCTGCAATAGTGGCTACATACCTGGCTGTCATACATGCAAGTGGTAAGCGGGTGTGCATTGTAGAACAGAGCGATTGTAGGCTATCTGTTAGTAACGCCAGCAGTAGAACCTATAGCGTTGAGGACGAGTAGCCCGTTCCATATTGCGTTCAAGAGAAGGAAGCATCTGCAAAGTGCATGTGTTGCATCCCAGGCGCGCGAGCACTACGCGAGCACTGTCGGAGTGCGTCCGAACACTCGCGCGCCGAGTATTTGGCATCCTGATCTTGAGTTTGTCTCCCATGCGTCCTGTGCGTCCTAGGCGTCCGGATGCAAAGGACGCAAATAATATTTTTGGTGATGTGCCCCACGGACCGCCATTAAGGGATTATGCGCACTACCACCCCCGGTAGAGGATCCCACCCAGGTAGTACACCAGACCGCACATATCAATGTTGACAACCCACCTGTTCTTGTTCCCCCTGTTTCTCTGATATCCTCCGCTCCCCCAAAACCCGTAAATGTTAGCTTTATTGGCACAGGGGCTTTCGCTTACCTCACTAGGAGGCACAAGCTGAAGGTACATACTCTTTTCATATATGAGGTGAACCTGGCGATTAACAAGACGAGGTCCAGGGAGGACTGGAAGTCTATGGTCCCAGAGGAATACTACGAGTTCATTGATTTATTCTCAGAAAAAGCCACAGAGAAGTTGATGCCACACCAACCATATGACTATACAATCTCCCTGGTGGAAGGAAAGACCCTACCATATAGCCTGCTCTATGGAATGTCCTGGCTGGAATTAGAGGCCCTAAAGAAGTACCTAGAAGAAAACCTCAACAAGAGCTTTATTTAGCATAGCTCTTCCCCAGCTAGAGCCCCTGTACTATTCGTAAAGAAATCGGATGGTTCCCTTTAGTTATGCATGGACTACCATGGTTTGAATAAGATAACGGTAAAAAATAGATACCTCTTACTCCTGATCCAGGAGATGTTGGCCAAGTTGTCAAAGGCTAAATAGTTTACCAAATTAGACCTGAGAGGGGCCTATAACTTGGTACGGATTGCTGAAGGGGAGGAGTGGAAAACTACCTTCCAGACACGATATGGCCACTTCGAGTACAACGTAATGCCCTTTGGTCTAACCAATGCACCGGCCTCCTTCCAGCACTTTATCAACGACACCTTGTGGGACTTTCTGGATATATTCTGTACAGCTTATCTGGACAACATCCTCATATACTCTGATTCACTTGCAGAATACAGGATCCATGTCCGACAAGTATTAGAGAAGCTAGAACAAGCTGGATTATACCTCAAGCCTGAAAAATATGAATTCCATGTCCAAAAGGTAAAGTACTTGGGCTTGATCATAACCATGGAAGGCATTAAAATGGACCCTGCCAAGGTTGCGGCAATCCAGGAATAGGAAATACCCGCCAATCTGAAGGACGTATAGGCCTTCCTTGGTTTTGCTAACTTCTATCACCAGTTCATTCTGGGTTATTCGAAAATTGTGGCACTTCTAACAGCCTTGACCAAGACCAAGATGGAGGCTGGAACACTGTAAAAGGCTTTTCAGTAGAATCCAGCAGCTCAGGCCACTTTCGAGGACCTCAAGAAAGCCTTCTGTTCAGCTCTGATCCTAGCCCACTTCAATCCCAATCGAGAATGTATTGTCGAAAGTGATGCCCCTGACTATGTCTCTACTAGAATACTGTCTTAAAATAATGATAATGGTATCCTCCACCTAGTAGCATACTTCTCAAAAAAGCACTCCCCGGTGGAGTGAAATTATAAAATCTATGATAAGGAGTTAATGGCCATTATGTAAGCATTCGAGGAGTGGAGGCCATACCTGGAGTCAGCCAAGGGAATTATCGAGGTACTATCTGATTATAAGAACCTTGAGTATTTTACTACCACCAAGCTGCTTAACCGGTGGCAGGCTAGGTGGTTGGAGTTTCTCTCCCAGTTCAACTTCAAGATCAAATACTGGCCAGGAAAGGCTGGTGGGAAACTGGATGCTTTGACTAAGAGATCAGGAGACCTCTCTAAAGGGCGGGATAAAAGGCTAAAATACTAGAATCAGGTGGTATTGAAGCCCGAAAACCTTGATCTGGTAGCCAATACCCTTGCTGAAGTAGAAGTCAACCTCCAACAGCTGGTGAAATAGGCTTATGAAGAAGACCCCCTGGCCAAAGACATCATCACCACAGTGGATTCCGGCCAGCGCCACCATGTAATAGAGAACGTTGTTTCATTGCTTATATAATTGATTATATACTTTTGTATTTCCTATATTACTACTATGTTATGTAACTAAGCCTCTTGGTTGAAGACTAGCCTTTAACTACCTCCTATTGTTTATAAGCATCCATAGCACGTGGAATTTGCCATAGGAAGTTCATGGCACTTGCCATATGAAGACACCCTCATTATGGCCGATGACCTCTGTTTAAGGGTGTGACTCATTACTATGGCCACATGACCATCGTTTAAGGCATGTGACTCATTACTATGGCCACATGACCCTTTTGTATAGCGCACCACCTTCTGGTATGCCACCCTTTATTGTATTTATTTCCTTAGTCATCAGATCTCAGAGGAGTATAAATAGGCCGCTGGATTCCCTCTGGAATCCACAAGAAAAAAGAGAACAAGCAAGCACATAGAGCAAGCAAGCCTATATTCAGATCAGATCAAGATCATATAGCTTAGATAGCACAAATCATATAAGATAGATTACACCAGTTAATTACTGTTCCCTCGGGAACTTCCCACATAGTAATCTCCTACCCTTCTGAGGTCTTACCTCAGCAGAACCGAAATACACAAACGTCCGTGCCTACGGATATAGATTGTATAAACGGTACCGAATGAATACTGTCTAGTACCATTCATTATATTTTTTTTAACTTACTTACCTAATCTTTACTCTTAAATCCAAGGCCTGATCAACCTTCGGATACTTTATTACACTCACGCAAGTGTATACAATTCGACACACAAGTGCACATATAAAATCGATATCGTTATTCAACTAGCTAGCCAACAAAATCCAACAAACAAACATCAGACTCTCAACTGCAGTACATCAACAAAAGACTTAGAAGCAAGCTAAGCAGAGCTCTAATGGGCAGTGGTATCCCACATTAAAAATCCCACCCTCATTCACAACACTTTTCCTAATAAGATCAACAACTCATCTTGCACTCCTGGCAACCGCCATTACATCTGTACCTATAAATCCAGTACACATTGAAAAACCGGCCCCCAGGTCCCAGGAATAATTGGTCTAAACAACCAAGGTCACAATCCTAAGGCTCAAATCTCGCTGCCTCCACTGCAGCCATTTCCTCCAGAAAAGAATTACCTCCATCAGAACCTTCCTTAGGCCCAGACATCTCTACCAATACCTCTGCGCCCCCAACGTCTACCTCAACACACCAATCAGAAAATGTGACACTCTTGCCGAAGAACTAGAACTAGATTCTAGACCAGTAGACGAAGAAAAACCAGGACCATAAGAAACATCAGGATCCTAACATCCAGCCTCACTAGCGCGTGAGCCACTGAGCCAACAGAACGTCAGTCGAACGGAGATCATAAGGATCATCAGCCACCACACCATCAGCACAGTAAGGTGCCAAAGAAGAAAAGTAACTCGACGATCGTATCGCATAACCAGCTGTATTTGGTTGCGGACAGATGACGAAATCAGACATAATAGCGTCTGAACTTAGTAAGAAGACTAAGAGGTCGAGACAGTTAACTATGTTACCGAAGATATTAAGAAATTGTAGAAGAAACTCCTAGAAAGACCAGATTTGTAGTTCCTAATACAGAAGGGGAAATAAATCTGCCCATGGATATAGAATAGGAGAACCAGGTGGAGCAGGAACCAAACTATATTTTAGTATGGCTTTACCTCTCACCAGAAAATTTTGGACAGACATCTTCCAACAATTGAGGAGATTTTAAATATACTCGCTCAATGGGACATGCCCAACAGTATCATCCTGAGATACTCACTCTTAATGGAAGCCATAGCAAAACACTATTTATGGCTAACACCTTACCCATTCAAAGAAGAAGACTTAGAAATAAACGCATTTTTAAGTAAAGAATTAAAGAAACCTTTGTTCCACTTTTAAGGAAACCGAATTGGGTAATAAATAACTAGGAAGAAATAATGGCATTCATAATGAGTGGCACTTATCTAGAAGAATCAGCACATACCACGGAGGATTTTTTCAATCCTAGCAAAGAACTTCCAGGAGTGTTCTTGAGAACACCAAAAGATCAATCAAAAGGCAAAGGTCGAGTACCTGAGACACCAGAAAGGAGGACTGGGTCAGCCAAAGAACTAGACGATAAAGACCAACCACCAGAAGATATAGAATTACCGGAAGACAATGATGATCTAGATATAGGACTAGACCAACAGAAGCAGAAAACGCAAGTAGGAGGATGAGACCCGATAATAGCAGAGATGATAGCTCAGACTCTGATAAGGCATCGTCAGTTGCAAGTCAAACTCTTAAAAGAAAACCCAAACGAGGAAAATTAGTTGAACACCAGCAATGGGAATCTACAACAGGAATGGTTACTACAAGTAACCATGAAGCAACGAATGCTTTAAAAGGAATAAAGATTGATCTACCAGAAAAAATAAGAAGAGAAGACAAAAAATAGCAAGACTCACAATATTTGGACTCTTGGGCCATAGCAATACAACGTTGGTTTATTATCAAAGGAATAGATTTGGAAGGCACTTCAGCTTTGGAAATTGTTGGATTCAGAATGGAAGGAAGCGCACTCACTATTTATAATCAATTCCTAAGAGAAAAAGAAAAGAATGCAACATTCTTTAGATTCATACTAGCACTAAGGGATTTTCTGATACCTTCTACTAGTAAGGACATTTTGTAGAAACGATGGGAGACAGCCACACCATACAAGGACGGATGTCACATGGGGATTAAACAGTTTGCCAACTGGCTTACTGAAATGCAAATCAAATTGATTGACAAGGATTGCAAACAATCAATATAGCAGGAAGTAAAAAGAAGAAAGTTTCTTAATCATCTGCTGCCATATATGTCAGCTATATTAATTCCTTTAATCAAAGAAGAATGGTTATATGATCAGCTCGTGCATCAAGTGGAGTCATATAAAGCTTCCAAAAAAGACATTGCCCCACCACCCACAACAAATACATCCCGATGACAATACTCTCAGAATGAAAATCGAAGTCACGGTCCATGCAGGGACCAGAATCAATGACAAAAAACAGGATTCAATCCTAGCAGCAATCCCAACACCAAACCCATTACAGAAAAACGGAAGGACTCAGATTGGGACACCATCACAAAAAAATTGGATCAGAAGACAAAGATGTAATTAATTAGAGACAAGAAATGTCTATGGTGTTAGAACCCTGAACACTCCTACAAGGACTGTAGAAAACGACAAAATAAAGTACTCATGCGTACAGCCGCACAAGATTTAGCTATACCAATAGCCACTAAGGATAAAAACAACAAGGATAAAATCAAGGAATGACCCTTATCAAGACAGGTACCAGATTTTAGCAAGGTATTCGTTAAAGCTAACGAACACCCCGCACTAGCTTTAATTGATCTCCAAACAAAGGGAGGAGACTTAATTAATTCTCAATTTGTACACCTATACAAAATACCTACTAGAAGTATTGAAAGAAATCATTAAGTACTGCAATTAAAGGCTCAAAAGGAATGATAAACAAAGCTTGTACTATCAAACTTGATTGGATAGGTTATGTAGAAGAATGAACATTCTATGTAGCTCATTTAACTGGATGGGACATGATACTAGGAGAACCTGCTCTCAGCAAAGTATGAGCAATAATTCCTGCCTATCAGAAACCAGTTACTATCTAACTGGAAAACATTCCACGATTCCAGCTAAATGTATAGAAGGGATCTAGAACTATGGCGAATGGTATAAGATCAGCGTACACACAGGTTAGCTGTGAATCAGTTACAGATTATAGTGAACCAGATAATTGGGAAAATATTAGTGACGCAGAAGAAACCGATTCAGAAAAAGAACTCATGACAGCTGTTTCTGCAGTACAGAAACAATTCAACCCTATAACAGAGTTTCCCTTATTATTTCCCAAGACAATTCCATGGGAATTACCCCTACTAACAAAGATTAATTACTCTATTAAACCAAAAGCGGGAGCTACTTGGATACCAAAATAGCAACCCTTAGGACATCGATTTAGACAACAAATCCATGACAAATTAGTCGAAGAAGAAGAATTAAGTCACATATATAGAGTAGAAAATGACACAAATGCTGTAGTCATGTTCACTATCCCTAAACGAGATAAACTGGAAGAAGCCTGACATGTCAATGACTGTCGAGACAGCAATTTAGCCGTCGAACCAGACCATACCCCATTGCCAGATATTAATGAAGCAATTGAACTAGTAGTGGAGAATCCTATTTGGACTAAGCTCGACTTAGCTGATGGATTTTTTAATATCAGAAACAATAAAGAATCTGAGCAATACTCTACCTTTTTATATCATATGGGATATTTCAAAAGTAGAGTTATGCAACAAGGGGATCGTAACGCACCTGCTACCATGGTTTACGTTATGCATGAAATTTTTAAAGACATGGTCTATAAAAACTTAATTATCTATATTGATAATATCATTATATTCTCAAAAACGTATGAAGAACATGTAGAATTATTGAAGAAAGTACTTTAACGTCTATAGGACGAGAAATTCTATCTCAAAGAAAGCAAATGCTAGTTCTTTACTCCAAGATTGGAAATCTTAGGACACGTTTTGATATCAGATGGATTACATGTAGACCCGAAGAAGAGGACTACTATATTAACATTTCCAACTACTACAAGAAAAAAGGATCTTAGAGGATTCCTTAGAATTGTTAATTATCTCAGCAGATTTATTCCTGACTTGGCATCGTATGCAAGCACTCTGTCAGAACTGCAAGGAGAAACAAAGAAATGGGAATGGACAGATACTCATAACGCAGTGTTTGAAAAACTTAAGGAACTCGTGAATTCCCCACTGTTATGGCGCAAAGCAGACAGGGGTGGGGGGTATACGAATCATCATGAGTCAGGTGATATGTTGCAATTCGATGGATTGGAGGCCTGACGAACCCCGCTTCCTATATATATGCCTACTTCCTATATCTAGCTTTTGGCTCTCCGAGTAATATTCTAAGTTCTAAGTTGGAAGACCAATTCTAAGTTCTAAGTTGGAAAACCAATTCTAAGTTCTAAGTTGGAAGACCAATTCTAAGTTCAACTTGCACCCGTATGTGCAGTTAGGCCCGAGTTATATGATCTTGCCTTTACTTCGCTAATAACCCTCCAAATACCTGTATTCCGACAACATTGCCTTGATCACCTGGCTCGCCCCTAACATTACATTGCTCCTAACCCCGGGACCAGTGATATTGCTCTATTCGCCTCTCCCATCACTATATTTGTTGGAACCCCTTCCAGAGCACTCTAGAAGCAATATTACTTCACTCAAGACTTCGCTTGCACTGAGTCTAATCTTCGCATGCACCAAGTTTAATCACCCCTCCTTACCTACATACTGTCGGACAGCTCGAAATTGGCTAAAGTCATGTCACTGGATTATTTGGCTATATGAGCGACGTCGAAAATAATTATATCCCCCTTCTATATGCTTATTAGCTTGTTTTAGCCGACATACTAATCATATATTGAGATTCTCAATGTTCTAGAAGTCAAGCGAGCATATAAGCCCCCTAACGAGCGAGCGAGCAAGACCCCTAGTGAGCTTATAAGCCCCCCGACGAGCGAGTGAGCTTATAAGCCCCCCGATGAGCGAGCAAAGCTCAATACCCCCAAGTGAGTAAAGCTCACGACTCCCGAGTAAGCAAGCTCAAGACCCTCGAGCAAGCAAGCTCAAGACCCCCAGCGAGCAAGCTCAACACCCTCGAGCGAGCATAGCTCAATACCCCTGAGCGAGCAAAGCCCTCGAGTGAGCAAAGCCCCCAAGCGAGCAAAGCCCCCGAGCAAGCAAACCCCCCAAAACGAGGCTATTTTTTTTTCTCTGCACCAGAAGGATTGCAGAGGGGGGAGTTATCAGTCGGGATGCCTAATTGAAAATGGGGAGTAGTACTAGGGTGGATATCTATGCTGGACAGCCACCAGATATCAGCATGGGAAGCCTAGTATGGGGTGGATAGAGCACTACAACTAAGATAAGTTGAAGAATGCACATCTGAGATGGCTGAGCTCACATACAACTAAGAGAATGTCTATGAAGCAAGGCCCTCGCCTTGAGCAGCAAATGCCAACAAAATCTTTTCTGAGCTATCGAGCTCTAAAAGCTCTCAAAGACCCCATTCGAGCTCGAAAGCTCAAAGACCCCCACCTTGAGTGAAGACCCCCACTTTGGGTGAAGACTCCTGCTTTGGTTGAAGGACCCTATGTTGGGTGAAGACTCCCGCTTTAGTTGAAGGACCCTATGTTGGGTGAAGACCCCCGCTTTGGTTGAAGGACCCTATGTTTGGTGAAGACCCCTGCTTTGGTCAAAGACCCCGTTCGACCTCGAAGCTCAAAGACCTCCGCCTTGACCCAAGCCAGCACTGCGAGTACTGAAGACCCGAACGAGTGCCATGAGTGCACAAATGAACAAGACCCCCCCCTTGCACAGGCAAGTCAGGTTGGACAGTTGGGAAAGCATACGTCTGAGGTTCAGACCTATGTCAAGTTTGTCAATGGATGAAGATATGGTACCTTTTACCGTCCTACTCGTCGCCTTTTCCCTGTAGGTTTTTTGGCAAGAGGTTTGGTTTTTAATGGCCATGGCATGTATGTGTAGGCACACCAGTCTTGTGGTACCCTTAAATGAGATAGAGGTATTTGCCTATGCAGTCAGTGCCTAGCCACCATGGTTACCTGAGTTGTTACTAATACTTGTCTTCTCCAGTCGGAAGGACTTGTATTCAGCTGAGGACAGCTGCCTCGGAATAGGGAGTAATGTTATGGCTCAGGTAAGAGACCTACCCTCAACAGAGGATATCCCAATACCTAAATATGGCTGCTAACTGCTATGGCCTGATCAACTATACAGATATGGGTAATGTGTATGGGATGGATGGGTATTGGATTTAGGAAGTGTGTGACCTCTGAATGCGTTCTTATGCATGTACTCTCTTCAAAAATTCCATTGATAAGCAGGGTGGTGAAGTTAGTCGGTCGGGACGACCTCTTGGAAAGGGGAAGTACTGTTATGGCGTAAGGCAGACAGGGGTGGGGGGTATGAGAATCGTCATGGGTCAGGTGATATATTGCAATTCGATGGATTGGAGGCCTGACAAACCCCGCTTCCTATATATGTGCCCACTTCCTGTATCTAGCTTTTAGCTCTCTGAGCAATGTTCTAAGTTCTAAGTTAGAAGACCAATTCTAAGTTCTAAGTTGGAAGACCAATTCTAAGTTCTAAGTTGGAAGACCAATTCTAAGTTTAACTCGCACCTGTATGTGCAGTTAGGCCCGAGTTATGTGATCTTGCCTTTACTTCACTTATAACCCTCCAAATACCTGTATTCCGACAACATTGCTTTGATCATCCAGCTTGCCCCTAACACCCATATGTTTTAAAACCCTGGAATAATGAATCTACTGAACTCAAATATTTAGTCTGTGATGCTAGTGATATAGGACTAGGATCTTGGATAGGTCAAGGACCATTGACGCACATCAGACCATTATGCTTCCACTCTAGAAAATTTAATCCAGCATAACTCAACTATCCTACCTTTTAAAAGGAATTATTAGTGATTATTGACTCATTAAAATTTTTTCAAGCACAATTGAGAGGTCATAAGTTCACTATCCTTACCAACCACAAACCTTTAGTAACCTTCCATACTCAAACACCTGCAAGTCAAAAATTGAGGTGATGGCAAGATTACCTAATGGAATTTGATACAGACATACAGCATACCACAGGAAAGGAAAATTTGATAGCAGACACTCTATCAAGAAAGCATAAATACTTGGACACTCCCACCACCGAGGACGATTATATTTCCAACAGCATTGATCCTCCTAACCACACCTACAACCGCAATATCTCTACCAACGCTTTAAGAACTTTCCACTTACCAGAAACCTCTACTCAGAACAATATAGTTTCTCGCGGAGCTATCAATTTTAAGCATGTCAACTGTGACTTCAACAAATGTCGTGGAAGAGCCGAAGAACTTGGACACCATATCTTCTATCCATACTTCGAGAGCATCTCAGACGAAGAAAGCGAATATGACATGATGAAGGAAGAAGAGTCCTCAGATGATAAGACTCTATCTACTATACCAAAAGAAGTTTTCAGTGGGTATGATTGTGTACCCAATATAAACAAGAACAAACCCTTAACAGTTCTTGGACCAAGATATAGGCCTCTATCTTCTGAAAATACACAACAAAATACCCTCGCTCCTGAAGAAGCAAAAGAAATTGCTATCGATCTAGCTCATAGCAATTGGCAACAACACAAAAGGATGCACTGGTCCTTTTGTCGAGATTTTTACTGTCCAGTTTATAGCAGCTCCCACGCCATGAACAACCGCATGTTCACCGTTGAAATATGCGCAATCTATAACCACCATGTCGGACATGGCAGGTTAAACTGTAACCTGTCAGCCTCAGTTCTTAAGAAGGAGAAGGAATTCCTTACGACTCATATTGCGCATATCCTATCTACAAATGAGCCTCAAAAGGAACTAGTACCAGTACAACAAACGCCAGCTTATCCACCTCCACAAGCTCTTAGCCGTGAAGAAGCTATCTAGGAAATCGGAGAATGGGCAAAAAGATGGATTACCAACAAGCCGACACAACCTACTCTCTAACCTAGCATTCAGTTTAGTAACCCTACCGAACAGATGAGCACCAGACAAATGGAATAGGAGATCATGAATACTCCTGATGCCCTACAACAACCATAGAGTGTACCTCAACAACCAGCTGCAACTGCTAGCAGCAGTAATGCAATTCCAATCAACACCACTGCTGTCACTACTCATTCTAAAAAGCGAGTAGCCATTGACAAAGATTCACCCTCTTTCATTTAGGACACCAAAACCTCCAGACAGTATTGTAATTTCTATAAGTTCTCAGGACATAATACTTCTACATGCAAGGAGAAGAAACCCACCATCAATGACTTCAACATAAGGATCGAACTGACCTTCAATAAGCTCATTGAAGAGAAACACATCAGCGACGGATGGGAAGATAACAAAGACTACTTCATTACATACTGGCTTGACCAAGGTACAGGTATGAAAGCCGCATATCAATCATGCATGAGAGTATGTCCTATCTGGAAGAACTACTATGATACCTTTGTCAATCGTAAGGATCATAGAAGAAAAGACGGATTTTTGTATGTTAAGAACCGACAAGGACAAAGGAGATTAGTCTTGCCCTCTACCTTTAACATCAAAGGTAAGAACTATCTCGAATTAGTTATTAAAGATGTATATAAAGCAACCACTCATGGTGGCATTGTTAAAATGATGAAATATCTTACTGACCGATATGATTGCCAGTCCTTTGCAGAACCAACTAAAGACTATATCAGAAGTTGTGATACTTGTCAACGGACAAAGTATTCCAACAAGGCACCACTTGGACTCGTAACCCTATTACATGTACCAAGCAGGCCATAGACTGACATATCGATGGATTTTCTTAAAGTAGTACCTGTGTTTACTAAGTGTTCAATTTTGTACCCGAATATTCCTGTAGAAGAAGATCATGTAGTTTGTATTTCATGACTTTGGATGATTGTTGATAGACAATCAGGATTCAAGTTTCTTATTCCTATCTCAGATAATTTCACAGTAGAATAATGTACTGCTACCTTTGATACTCATGTAGTTCCGACTATGGAATACCATTTCTGTATTGTTTTTGACTACGACACTTTTTTTATGTTAACGCGCTTTCAAGATTGGGCTAGGAATAAAGGAATCAAGTTGGAACTGTCTACCGCATATCATCCACATACAGACGGACAATTGGAAATTGTGAACAAAGAAATTCTACAAGTAGCAAGAGCCTGTAAAATCAAAGGATTTGATTGGCTACAGAAACTACTAGAGATACAGTTAAAACATAACTCTAGGTATAATACTGCTAGACAGAATAGTCCCTTTTCTACACTATTTGGATTTAATGTACATCTTGGCGTATTAATACTTTCATACCCTATTCAAGTTAATGCATATATACCAGCAAACGAACATTATGAGGTAACGTCTAAAAACCTATGTGATGCTAAGAAGACTCAAGCATCTTAAGCGAACAAACGACTACCCAATATAGCCAAATTTTCAGTCGGACAACAAGTTATGCTTTCCTTAGAAAATATCAACCTGTCGAATGTCTTACCCAAACTTAAACCAAAATGGCTAGGCCCATTTCCCATTATTTCTAGTAATCAGAAATACAATAACTATAGCCTAGACCTATCTAGTCAACCTGACCTCCACCTCATATATAATACTTTTCATATTAGCAAACTCAAACCATACTACAAAAACAATCCTACCCAGTTCCCTCACAGACAATCTCAGGAACCAGGACCAATTCAAGATGATCGTTATGAAGTCGAAATGATATTAGAATTCAGAACAGCTTCTTGAACTGAAGAAAGACAATATAAGGTCAGATGGCTAGGATACTCTCCTAAACATGATTCTTGGGTAAACGGCAAGGATATCACTACCGAAATTCTTTAAGACTTTTGGACTACCGGAAGTATGGAAGATACATTCAATAGACGTCGAAGAACTAAAGGAAAACAAGGACCATGAACCAGAGATGAGACCCGAGCTCTCATCCAACAAGAATGAGATAGAATCATGAGTCAAGGAAACACTAAGGATATTCATGTTAATGCTAATATATTAATAATACATCAAATCTTAGGACGTATGGAAACCAATATAGCAGAGTGAAAGAAGTAAGGATAGGAAATCCTTCTATGTGGGGAAGTGTAATAGAGAACGTTATTTCATTGCTTATATAATTGATTATATACTTTTGTATTTCCTATATTACTACTATGTTATGTAACTAAGCCTCTCGGTTGAAGGACTAGCTTTCAACCACCTCCTATTGCTTTATAAGCATCCATAGCACACGGAATTTGCCATGGGAAGTTCCATGGCACTTGCCATATGAAGACACCCTCATTATGGCCGCGTGACCTCTGTTTAAGGTGTATGACTCATTACTATGGCCACATGACCATTGTTTAAGGCGTGTGACTCATTACTATGGCCACATGACCCCTTTTGTACAGTGCACCACCTTCTGGTATGCCACCCTTTATTGTATTTATTTCCTTAGTCATCAGATCTCAGAGGAGTATAAATAGGCTGCTGGATTCCCTCTGGAATCTACAAGAAAAGAAAGAGAACAAGCAAGTATACAGAGTAAGCAAGCCTATATTCCGATTAGATCAAGATTATATAGCTTAGATAGCACAAATCATATAAGATAGATTACACCAGTTAATTACTGTTCCCTCCGGGAACTTTTGGTAATATGGATAACCCACTAGCCTGTTGCTCACATTTGAGAATACGGATGCGGATATGAGGATATGTGCGAGTATGGGTGGATATGGATATGAACAGATAGACAGGTTGTCTCAGTATTGTTCTTGCTAGATGTCTGTGTATTTAATAAGGTCATGAACGCCGTAATGGATTGATATGGTCTTACGGGTTTATGCAAATAGATCTCTTCTCTCGCTCATTCACTCGTTTCTCTTATTCTTTCATGATAGCAATACATTATGATCGATAAAGGCCCACACATCGTACAATTATGGCAGGTGATGACTCTGTTTTCAAGCCACCGCGCACTAGCAAACCACTCAAAGATCAGAATAATTACCTCTCATGGGTAGTCGAGATCTCCAGACTCCTCCGACTTGCAGGTCTGACCAGTGCGATCACTGAAGTTAGTACATCCAATTCTACAGCAGCTGAGCAGCATGTAAATACTGATAAAGCTTTGGTTACGCTTATCCACAACTGCGAAGAAGAACCTCAAGCACTTATTGCTGGCTGCGAAACAGCCAAGGAAGCTTGGAATGTCCTTAAAGCTCACTACGAAGGTAGAACACGAACACATCAATCAATGCTCCTTTTGAATATTATCGTTCTTCAATTCGACAATAGGAGAATGTCCTTCGAAAACCACATTATATCCTTCGAACAGAGATGGAACCTACTCCGACAGAATGTAGTCAGCAGCCTGAGTATAGCTGGCACCGACTCCCTGGCCGCAGAGATAAAGAATTTTACCAATACTGATGTGTGGAAGGCTACAATGCTATTGTCTACTCTCCCGAGTACCCATATGTACTAAAATATCATAAGCAATATTACAAGTGGAACAAGCTGCCCTTCATATGCTGATGTAGTGCTCAGGCTTAGAGAGCTTAGCACACAACCAAATTTGTACAAAAAAACCGAATCGATCGAACCACCAGCAGCATTTGCTACCACTCAGCATTCCTGTACATATTGTAAGGCAAAGGGATATCCTGGGATATCACACAATGAATCAGAGTGTCAAACGAAGAAGAGGGATACTAATAGAGCTCAGTCGCATATTGCCACCGCTGACACAACCTCTGAAGAGGATATATGGATAGCATACTGTGGGATAGCAACCTCCGAAGGACCCTCACCTAGATGGTGGGCCAATACCTACTGTTTAGTCCATATTACCAATGACTTTTCTGATCTGTTATATCCGATACCCTATATTCAAGAAGTCGTTACTAGTGCAGGACCTATATATTTGACTTATAAAGGCATTATTACTCCTCATGGCCTAACTTTACACAATGCCCTCTTTGTCCCTAATTTTCCTAAGAAACTGCTGAGTATCGGAGCAATCGACCAGCAAGGAGGATCCATGGTTGTAGGGCCTAATCAAAGGCAGCTTGAATATCAGGGAAAAGTCATTCTGTTGACCAAGATAGGCAATATCTACAAGCTTCGAGATTCTATTGAGTCATATCTAGCAATAGGCACAGACATGGAATGGCATAAAAGGTATGGTCATCTTCCCTTCTCCATTTTTTCCAAGATCCTAGAAGCACCGATATCTCTTCGCTCTTCAACCACCCAATGCGATATATGCATACGCACAAAATCAACCAAACCTCCGGCTAAAACTCATGGAATTCGAACATCTTGACCTGGAGAGCTTGTGCACTCTGATCTATGTGGACCACTCCCAACCGAGGATCTCAAGCACAGGAAGTATATGATAATACTAGCAGATGACTTCTCCAGATTTATGCTTACTAGAGCAATTACGAAGAAATCAGAGGCCTCAACAGCTCTTAAAGAAATAATAGCTCAGTTTGAGACCATTGCCAAATGCCATGTCGAAAACCTCCGAACAGACTTTGGAGGCGAATTCCAAAATGATGAGCTTCTAGCATGGCTCAGAGCACAAGGAACAGGTCTCAAACCCATAGTCTCTTATCATAGCGAAACCAATGCAGTGGCCGAAAGAGCAAATCGGACAATTCTAACTATGCTTCGTGCAAATCTTTATGGGCACCCCAAGTCCTTATGGAGCCTTGTGATGGAATATAGCACTTTTATTAAAAATTGGCTTCTCCATAAGAGCTTAGATGGCCAAGTGCCAATTCAAGTCACAGTCCCATCGATTAATATTATTAAGGAACGTAGTCATTTCAGACCATTTGGGCAGAAGGTCTACTGTCATATCTATACTAATGGTAAGCTCGCTGACAGGGCAGTAGAAGCTAGGCTGATGTCATTCACATTAACCTGGGGGGTATATAAAGTCCTACTGCCAGACTGCCATCTTACTACTGCAAAGGACCTGATTCTAAGAAAACCTCAAGCTGCTATTCCTATAAGAGCCTCACCTTCGCTCACAACCTCCCCTTCGCCCAATAGCTCTAATATGCCTGGATCATTCTCACCAACTCTCCTGCAAGCTCACTCACCAGCTCTCCCACAAGCTCACTCGCCAGCTCTCCTGCAAGCTCACTTACCAGCTCTCCTACAAGCTCACTCACCAGCTCTCCCACAAGCTCACTTGCCAGCCCTCCCGCAAGCTCACTCGCCAGCTCTCCCGCAAGCCCACTCGCCGGCTCTCCCGCAAGCTCACTTGCCAGCTCTTCTGCAAGCCCACTCGCCGGCTCTCCCGCAAGCTCACTCGCCAGCTCCGCCTTGGAAAAAATATGCAGATACCTGGCCTGCAGCACTCAGGATAATGCGAAATGAACGAGAAGCAAATGAGCAGATCCTACAAGAGTTGCAGCCACAACATGTATCAGCTTCAACACCAGAACCTGCACTACCAGCTCCAATACGCCGTAGCACTAGAAGTACAGCTGGCAAACCTCCACTATGTTTAGATCATAACCCAGGCTATCTTCAAGTTGGTGGCTCTAGAATCACCCCTATGCCCTCTGAAGAGTCATTTCTTACCTTATCCGAAGCGCTTGCATTACCAACAGCAGCTGCATGGGAGGCAGCTCGTAAGAGAGAGCTAGACCAACTAACTCGGTATGGAGTATATGAATGGGTGGATGAGGTACCAGTAGGAGCAAAAGTGATCGATACCAAATGGGTTCTAAAAGAAAAAGAGGAGAAGGATCTTAATGATCCTAAGCAGTATAAAGCGAGACTTATAGCTAGAGGATTTAGCCAACATGCAGGAATAGATTATCATGAAACCTATGCTCCAGTTTGCCGAGAAGAAAGCTGGAGGATCCTGATATGTCTCGCATTGGCTCAAGATATGATAGTTAGGCAATTTGATATTGAGGGAGCTTTTCTCAATGGACCTATAAGAGAAGAGCTCTATATTCGAGATAGGCATGCAACTGGCAATCGAGCATGGAAATTGCGAAAGTCACTCTATGGTACAAAGCAAGCAGCACACAACTGGAATCAGGTATTGGATGATGTACTCAAAGGGCTTGGGTTCCAACTGTGTCCGGATGATCCAGGTCTCTACTTTAGAGTTGATGATGGTGGCATGATCATTGTGCATGTGGATGACCTGCTATGTGCTCTACTTAATGAGGCAGCTATGCAAGAATGGATTGAGGCCATGAGCCAGCATTTCACCTTGGAGGAGCAAGGTACTCCTTCATGTTTTCTCGGGATGGATATGCATTGGAAAGATAAGGCGGTCTCAGTAATAGGAGAACTGGCAATTCGCCAGCTGGTAAGAGATCAAGCAATAACTCGGCCATCAGGTACTCCATATTCCGAGTCGATAGCACCTACATCTGAATACATCCCAGTGCAACCATTTCAGGCTCTGGTCGGGAGACTCTTATTCATGGCGAGAATGTGGTGTCCAGATATCAGGTACGCAGTACAACGGCTTTGTTTGGTTGCTTCTAAACCAATACGTTTGGACCAGCTACGGGCTGAAAAGCTTATTGCATATCTGCTTTATACAGCCCAGCACGGCATCATCTTAAAACGGTTTGGGCAACAGGGGCATATCGATATATATACGGATGCAGGGGAAGAAAAGCTGGAAGATAAAGCAACTACCAGTATCCTGATTATGGCAGGGGAGTCTCCTATCGGATGGAGCTCACGAAAGCAGGATGTCACCAGCCTCTCTTCCACGGAGGCCGAGTATATTGCACTTGGGGCAGGTGCTCAAGATGCCATGTGGTTGGGGAAAGTCATGACCTTTCTGCAGCACCCCGTAGTTCCCAGAGTATGGACAGATAACCATGGGGCATCCACTCTCTCCTATAACCCTGACTTTCACATACGAACCAAGCACATTCGCCGACGACATCATTTTGTACGAGAATGCGCTGAGGAAGGAGATATCACTGTGCATTAGGTTCCTGGAGAATCTAACCTGGCTGACATGCTAACCAAACCTATGTTGAAATCTAGGCTTATTGCACTCAAAGTACTTGCCAGTATAAACGAGACGGAATTGCATCAGGCTACAGATTAAGGGGGGTATGTTGGTAATATGGATAACCCGCTAGCCTGTCGCTCACATGTGAGGATACAGATGCAGATATGAGGATATGTGCGGGTATGGGTGGATATGGATATGAACGGATGGACAGGTTGTCTCGGTATTGTTCTTGCTAGATGTCTGTGTATTTAATAAGGTCATGAACGCCATAATGGATTGATATGGTCTTACGGGTTTATGCAAATAGATCTCTTCTCTCGCTCATTCACTCGTTTCTCTTATTCTTTCAGGAACGTCCCACATAGTAATCACTACCCTTCTGAGGTCTTACCTCAGCAGAACCGAAATACACAAACGTCCGTGCCTACGGATATAGATTGTATAAACGGTACCGAATGAATACTGTCTAGTACCATTCATTACACGCCACTCCAAGATTTCCCTGGTCGAATGTATTATTCAGGAGGACATCCTTTATCACCTCGAACGGCTCTATATACTAGAAGGAGAGCTGCGCCTGCGATTGATCAAGGAACACCACAACAGCCTGGTTGCAGGTCACCTTGGGGTGGCTAAAACATTGGAGCTGCTAGCTAGGGAATACATATGGATTGACCAGTAGAAGGACGTGGAACAGTATATACTAGTACGGAACTGCCATATTTGCAAACGTGCTAAGCCTGTCTGCCACACCCCATATGGGACCCTGAAACCTCTGAACATCCCAGATCAGCCCTGGCTGCACCTGACTATGGACTTAGTGACGGGATTGCTGGAAGACGCAGGGTTCAATGCTATCCTAATGGTGGTAGACCGGTTGATGAAGATAAGACATGTTATACCTTGCCGGGATACCTGCTCCGCTCTGGAGTTAGCCAACCTCTATCTCAATAATGTATTCCAGTACCATAGCCTCCCTGAATCGATCATGTCCGACCGTGGGCCCCAGTTTACCTCAGAATTCTGGCAAGCCTTTTGTGAACTTCTGGGGATCAAAGTTCATCTGTCAACAGCTTACCACCACCAGACAGACGGCCAATCGGAGAGGATGAATACCATTATGGAGTAGTATCTAAGGGCTTTCATCAATTACCAGCAGGACAACTGGGTTTCATTGCTGGCGACCTCTGAATTCGCCGCCAACAACCAGTTCTCGGAGTTCTCGAAAACCTCTCCCTTCTTGGCCAATTATGGTTGGCACCCCCGATTTGTGGATACCTTAGCACCTCTGCAGAAAGCCCATCCCCCAGCTAAGGAATTGGCAGCTGGAATCGCTGAACTCCACCATACCCTGAAGGCTGAGCTAGGATATGCCCAGGCCAGGCAAGCAGAATATGCTAATGGATCATGGTTGCTAGCCCCAAGGTACCAGCCTGGAGACAAGGTATGGCTTTCTAGCAGACACTTCTGGACAGAACAGCCCTTCCATAAGCTGGATCACAAGTTTCTAGGTCCCTACGAGGTGTTAGCGGCTGTGGGCACTCATGCTTACCAACTGAGGTTTCCCAGGGAGATCAAGCGCCATCCAGTCGTTTATGTCTCGAAGATCGAGCCAGCCACTGACGATCCCCTTCCAGAGCAAAAGCACCCCCCACCTCCTTCTGTGGTGATTGCAGGTGAAGAGGAGTGGGAGGTTGAGGAGGTACTGGACTCCAGGAAGCGCTATGGATGAGTTCAGTACAAGGTCAAATGGTTAGGGGACGAGGAGACCACCTGGCAACCAGCAGAGGATCTGGAAAATGCCCCTGACCTGGTCACCCTATTCCACCAGCGTTACCCTCTCAAGCCTCATCCAGCTAAATGATATTTTTGTCTTGTCTTCGTTGATTTGAAGTTGGAGTTATGATTGTTTTTTCTGTTGTTGTCAGGTTGTTCGGAGTTATGATTGTTGTTTTTGTTGTTGTCAGGTTCTTTTTACTATTATCACGCCCAGGCCTTCGTGTCGCTAGAGCTCTTGCCTAAAGAAGGGGATAGTGTAACAACCGTCTCCCTTTACTGTTGTTATTGTTATTGATGTTGCCTAGTACCGGGTTGTGTTTTGAGAGTCGTGCCACTTTCGGCACGACTGTCGAGGGTTCCCTATCTCGGAACCTTATTCTGTTATCAGCCTTGGGCTACCATGTATATATATCTCCTCGCTCTCGCACTCACGTTGGATCCCCATCCAACATCTTGTATACCCAATACAGGACCTTGCTTCTCCCAGCGCTTGTGCACCCTCCTTGTGCACATCCTTATCTCGTACAAACAACTCTGCAGTACAGCTGCCTCCCTTCTACACACCCGGCAACCACTTCCGCGTGTCTCTTGTCCTTGCCTCTTGCCTTCTGAACATCCTGCCCCCCTGACATCGTCTGTGACATCCGTGACAGGTGTCCGTGACAAGCCTAGTTTTCCTAGTCACACATGTAGCGTTCCTACGTGAGTGTTACCCTAGCCCTACTCTTGCCTTGCTCCTATCCTTTCCCTAGATCACACACGTAGCACTCCTACATGTGCGATTCCCCCTTGCTACTGCCCCGGCGTACCTCTTGGTCGCCTTGTCCCCTGGAGCCCACGTTACAACTGTGATCATCATTGCGTCTATAGCTGACCTGCCTTTTCGTGAGCCATATTATAGTTCGTGGAAAAGGTTGCTTTGCTGCTGGAGTTCATCTGCCATTAGTTTCTCTCATAGCTTGCCCACTGTATTTGATAATACAATTGGTCTCCACCCTTTAACTTGTGAATGGTCTTTACCCGGTTTGGGAATCATTACTATGAATAGGTTCCTCCATGATCTGGGAGGAGAGATGTTGCCTTCTGAAGCTCTAGCTATATCATTAATAAGGGCCGTACTAAGTCTGGTGTCCTTGATGAGTTTTATGAGGCGGTATAAGATCCCATCCGGTCCTGGTGCCGAGCTGTTCGAGGTCTTGCCTAGAGCTCTCCTTACCTTTTCAATGCTGGAGTCTTCGGCTGTTTGGTATCCTACTGGAGACTCAACAATTATGGCTAGTTGGTATGACTGCTCCCTGGTGACTAAGTAGTGCTTTTGAAACGCTTGAACCTTGCTGTCATCCATCTGTAATATTGTTCCGTCCTTATCGGTGAGATCCCCCATAATCGGTGTGCACTTAAAAGGGTCTCTAGCTATCCTTGCTATATCCCATGGGTGGCGTTGCCCTTGCTCTTCCAAGAATTTCTGCCAGTATGCCCTTTTCTTTTTCCTAATGAGTTTTCGGAGTTTCCTACCCTCCTCCTCATACTCCTCTCCTATTCTCCCTGCTCTACGCGTTCTTTCCAATTGTTCTGATAATTCTTTGTCCCACCATTTTTTACTATGACTGCTTGCTGACTTGTGGATGAGGTGGTTATGCGTGATGGTATGCCTCCCCGAAGAATGTAGGTTGGAATGTTGTTTCCTCCTCCTTCTCAATGTAGACCTCCCACCATTTCCAATCGATTGACGTGTACCGGCGAGTTTCTGGGATGTCCGCCTTGATATAACCTGAGATTACTGCATGGTCGGAACCTATCCAAGATAAGTGTTGGCTTGGGTGGTCTTGCCATAGTATTTGGGGACCTTTGAATACTAAGTCCAGTAGGCTTTTCTGCCCTCCCCGTTGAAAGGTGTGTGCTTGATAGTCTACTTGTTGGGTAAGGCGGTTTGTGCTGGCCCACATTTGTACTATATCGCCTCGATTGGAACGTCGGCCTCCCCAGGCAGGGTGGTGACTATTAAAGTCCCCTATTACTAGAGACTTAGAGTCGAGTGGGATCCTAGCGAGGTCTGCTTGTAGCTCTCTAGTGGAGTCTTTTCCGTTGAAGTAAACTCCTATGACCGTTATCTCCCCTATGTGTATGCGTGAGATGTTGTGGTTGATATATGAGCTTCCTGCTCTAATGTGTTTATTGGCGACATATCCAGTAATCCTGCTGTGTTCATATAGAGTCGTGATGCCCGGCCTGCCTTAGAGTGGCCCAGGCCAGCCCCGGCCTTAGCTTCGGCCGGCCTGGCCTGGCCTGTTGAGAACACTGGACTACCTTAGCTTCTTGCATGTCTTATCCTGTCGAGGGTGTCACAACCGTCTCTCCTTGGCCTTTCTGAGAGTCGGTCGGAGATTCCGTCCGACTCTCGTGGTGCCGAGATTAGACTCTCGTTATTGCTATTGTTGCCTTAGTAGGTAGCGTTGTCTTGGGAGTCGTGCGAGTTTCCGGCACGACTGTCGAAACTTCCCTATCTCGGGAAGCTTATCGCATTGTCAGTCTTGGCTACCATGTATATATATCTCCTCGCTCTCGCACTCTCGTTGGATCCCTATCCAACGTCTTGTATATCAAATACAGACCTTGCTTCTCCCTGCGCTGGCGCACCTTCCTCGTGCACCTTCCTTGCTTCTTCGAACGACTCTGCAGCCTCGCTACCTACTAGGTACCTGCCCTCTGCCCACGTCCGTGACAACCTCCCTTTTGCTGGCTAGTACATATCTTCGATCGGGATGAATAGTTTTCGTTTCGGCTCGGTCTACTTCTATGAAATATCACCCAATTCTATTTCGTGCGTCTCATGCAATGTAATTCTGAACACCCCGAATTATTGAATTCTATCTAGATAACGACACAAAGACTTATTTTGCTTACTAAAAGTTATTTTATACAGACTAGTTCTAAGCGGTAGATTACTTTAGCTTATACCCCAATCAACTTGTATAGAATACTAAAACCAGAAATTGTAAGTAAAGAAGCTGGCTTAATGTAATAGAAATTGCTGAGGCTCAACCAGCAATCTACTTGATTGCGAATAGTTCCCTATATCAACTAGCAATCTATTTGCTGTTTCTTCGCAGACTATAATATTACATTGAACAACTCAACTAAATAAACAACCATATATACAAACTACAGCTACTTAGCTGCATAGTATCCACTAACGATATAGCATCCAATAGCTATGTATGTACTGTTCTCAGGCTATATAGTATCCCCCAAGTATATATGCCGCGGGTTCTCGGCTACTCGCATGAAGGCGCTGCACACCAAGAGGGGAATGCTCTAGCTTGAAGACTCGACGTAATGCGCAGAGAATGCGTATGTATTGTATGCTACAAACACAGAGTATGGGCTCAACAGCTGAGAAAACCTTAAACCCGTAAAACATCCGTGTCTGTTCATGTCTCCCTTAGAATATGATAAATTTCCAAGAGAAAAACATATCCTTTTTCTTAAACTTTCTACAAGAAATGAAAGCGAAAAAGAAACGTTTAATAACAACTCTTCCACCAACATATTTTGCAATTAAACTTAACATAAATCTATTATCTTCGAGATTATTTATCCCGGCAATTATAATATTCTCATGGGAGTAGGCTGAAGCGTATGTAACAACTGAATACTAACCATCCTGAATAAAGATTCTAGCCAGCAATAATTGCGGCATAGAACTTAGTAAAATTCGATTGGATTTCACGAGTTGGTCAGCGGGGGAAGTTAAGAAAGCAAGGGTGGATTTCTTTGGATGTGGATCGTTCGAATCGGAGGGTAACTAGGCGTTGGGAAGAGAGTGGTTATTAGTTGATAATTCACCGAGAGCGCTAGACTTACCCTGAGCGTGAACCCCCTAGCAATTGCGGAACGGTTCGCGCTAACATTAATTTGTACGCAATTGGTAGATGGGTTTATCGACCCATTGGCCGGCCAATGGTGATTATTGCTGAATGGAACGGAACAACTGTGGACTCTCGCAGACTACCAACTCTTCCACCAAACATGTTTCACTGGGTACGCCAGTCACAAATGTTGTGAAAGAAGCTCTTACATTTTAGATTTTAAAACAATACCCATACCCAACACTCCGATGCAACACAGAACTGTCACTCTGTAGTAACCAAGCTGCGAAATTAAATTACTTAGTAATGCTGTATTGTGTCTTGCAAAGAATCTATTGAGCCAACAAAGAAACCAACGTTAGAAGGTACACGTAGAAGGAACCACAGATGACAAACAAATACAGACCTCAAAAAAAAACCCAATCAGTAATCCATGAATCTCGGATCTCGAAGCCGCTATGGCATGAAGAGGATAAGGTGGATGCGTCACTATATGCGATGCGACCCCTAAGGTTGCGCACACGAGTAAAAAAATTAATAAAATAACCAAAAGACAAAACGGTTCACCGCGCACTCCAGTTGAAGAGGAGTACGCGGCTAATCCGCCCAGGAACACGAGCCTGGAATTAGCTGGGAGTCGAACCCAGCCCACTTGCCGCCCTTTCTTTTGGGGTTAAAGTGTATCCCCAACCAAACCTGCAACCGAACCAGTCGGCCACCACGGCTTTGGTGGGGATGAATAGGTGGATGCAACCGGAAAGATAAAGACGTGGGCTGTGTAGATTCCCCATTGTGGGTGGGGGGCATGTGATATGATAAGGAGCAATATAGTACCCATTTTCTTGTGCCAACCAGACTATAGCATAATGGCAGGCAGTCTGGTTGGCACACAACCCTCGTAGGGACCATTCCTGTAGTCGTACGCCTGACTTGAATATTTGGGTGGCTGGAATGTGGTTCCCCCTTACTCAACCTTAGCCGTCACCCATCGCCATGTTACTTCCAGTGGAGCAATCCACTTGTCCACCTACCCCTCAAATTTTATACCATTAGGCAGCCTCGCCCCAGTGTCCACAAATGCAACTCCGGTCCTGTGCTACTCCAGACATGCTGCCCCAAGCCGATGCTCCCCTCACCACCAGGACCAGTCCAACTAGCAGTGATTACAGCGGTAGCGGCGAAAATAAGGAGGCTAGTAGCATCAGTACCACCGCACATCCATCTCCCCGGCGACACTGATCAGGCTATGGTGGGGGCCAAAAGGAAGAGAGCTGGAGATCATAAGCAAGCCCGGATTAAATCTGGCTCCATAGGCGGGTAGGAGCAAGAGGTGGAGGTCGAGAGGAGAGGGGAGGTCCATGTGCTAGGTAACCTCGAGTATCGATTGGAGGGAAGAGGCGAACATCAAGGAGAGAGTGGAGGACCATGTACAATTGGAGGATCATTTGGAGGAGCAGAGTGGAAATGATCCGAGCTCCTCAGGAAAGGAGGCCGACGAGTCACCAGAAACTGTATTATTCACCCGCAAATTTTAGCCTTGATTTTCTGTGGATCGAGTACATTAGCCCTGGATAGCCAGGGGGCCATACTGAGGGCGGCAGATTTAGCATATCCCCTACAAGGGGCTGGACTGAGGCCTTACTGGAGGAACTCCACGAGTAGGACTCTGATGTCTGTGAAAGGTCACTAGGGGGTAAAGAGAAATGAAGAGGCGGATGGGAAAGCGAGACAAGAGGCGTGGATGGGAAAGTGGATGCTAAAGCCTATATTGTTACACCGGGTGGGCTTAAATGTACGAGATCCACTGGAAACCGAAATATCTTGGTTGTGACAATAGGACAATCAAAGGCCTGACATACTTGAGGCTCGCAGAGGGCATGATTGCGTCAGAAGGGAGAACGGAAGACCCCAAACGCGGCAAATTTGGTGAAGTGCTCGTGAGTCGGGAATGGGAAAGGGGGAAGACTAGAGGAGGCAGAGGAGGACGAAGAATGGCGCGGGAAGGCAGAGCAATTTCTAAGGGTACACTAGACGTTGGGATCGAGGATATGTTATGCCCTGTGTTCTCTGTCAGTCTCTCTTATCTCTTGTGATTAAGTTTTTTTTTCTTCTTCGGGGGGTATCCGATCCTGTATGTAGCTAGGGAACGGCCCAGGGGTTAGACAACCCAGCCGAGTACAGTAACCACTCGGGTTTGCGATCCTTCGTCAAGCTAGATGGTTTGAATATGAGTACTGAGTTGCCAATAAAAAAAAAAACCAAAAAGCCACCTTGACTATACGAATCCACCTACCTTGCTTCCTTTACTCCCAACCAATCATCCTTCCACATTCCCCTCATAAGTAAGTAGTTAGAAGGGGGAATCTTGTCCTCCCGCTTTTCATCTTACCTCGCCTCGCTGGCCTTCGTGATTCATCTTCTCAAAATTTTCTCTCCTTCCTTGTTTCCTCCCTACCATCATTCCATGCTTTTCCATTTCTTCCATCCTGCCCTTCACTCTTCTTCCAATGTCCACCGCAGCAACGTTCCTTCATTCCGATACACGTCCCCCTGCCCCTTTTTTGTTCCCCTGCGAGGAAACGTTTTCTGAATGTATCCTTTCCCAGGTCTGTACTTAGTTGCTCCTCCCCCTGGACCTTCTCTTCAATTCCCCAATAAGCCTCTCTGTTTCCAAGTTCTTCCTCTTCTGTTCACACTATCTCCAACAAATCTACTGAATGATCGATTTTGAGGCAAACATGAAGACCGCCTCAGTAGCTTAAATGTTATTAAAGATCTTATATATTTTCGATTCGAAGAAAAATACGCATGTCCAATACTCCAATACGACACAGCACAGTGACTCTGTAAAACAAACCTAAAACCCAACAATGACGCCGCGAACCGATCTGCTTCCCTTTATTTACCCCAAAAAACCATTTCCCTCATCGTATAATAGAGCGAGTCCTCCCCTCTTGCCTCCGTTTCCTCCTGTCTTGACCTCTTTCCTGAAGGAGGCTTGCCTGAGTGGTTCATCACTTCAAACATTTCTCTCCTCCCTTGTTTCCTCCCTATCGTCAATCCATCCTCCCTCCCTTTCCTCCACCCTGACCTCCCCTCTTCTTCCAATGTCGACTGTAGCAACCTTCCTTCTTCCCGATAGACCTCCCCTCGCCCTTCTTTTTCCCCGACAAGGAAACCTCTTCTATATGTTTCCTCTTCCAGGTCCTCCTCCTCCCTCAACCTCTGTTCCAATTCCTCAATGAGCCTTTCTTGCTCATATATTGTTTCTTCTTGTTCTTGCACTCTCCTTTTCAAGTTCTCCCTCTTCACTTCACACTGCCTCCACCAAATCCAGTGAATGTGGGGTGAGACCCACTCCTGTTCCAAGCCAAACATAAAGAACGCCTTGAGGTGTAATCTATCCCCAGCAGTATGTTCCCCCTCATCTCCAGAGTCGTCGGGATCAGCAGCTTCGAATGAAACATTTGAATCAGGGGGCGTGTCTGTGTCAGGGAGCTCAGTGTCCGGATTGATTGTGGTCTCTCGAGCAAGCTCGAGAAATTCATTGGAGAGTGTAGGGTGGCCTCGAATATAGGTAAGGAACTCTGGGATTGCCCAACCGGCCATAAGTGTTTCGATGTGAATTCTGGCCGTTGCAATCGAGTGCCAGAATTTGGGGAAGGTGGAAGTGGGGATAGAAGGGCTAGCTGAGGAAGAGTTCATGTTGTCAGACATTGTGATGGAAGAGTACTGTACGAGGTACTGTAATAGAAGTGTTTTGAAAATATTTTTGTTTGGAGTAACAATGTTGTAGATGTTACTTGCAGAACGTCGAAGCTTAAGCAGAGTGAGGCCAAAAGCAAGTCTAGATTTGAAGGGTCTCTAGGGGGTTTATAAACTTAACGACCCCTCTGAAAGGCAGAGTTATTAAAGCAGGATAATCGATTTCCGGGATGGACCTAACCATAGCTGGCAGCAATAGCTATTCGTAAAGACAGTAGGATACGTTCCATTGTAATGAACTAGATAGTTTAATACGAGTACTGAGTTGCTAGCTATGGCTTTTGCCTGAATTGAGTGTATCGTGACCGCCCGTTCAGCACTGTTGTGGCGGTTGTCCTAGGCACGATTGATCTATTCAACGCCAACGTCCTCAATGTAGTGGCTGGCACCCTCAAATCCTTTCCATTCAATCTGTATTCTGGATAGCACAAGCCTCTCGGCAGTTCAATCAGAACGGTAAGATAAAAGCCTGGGATGCTTACAGATATTAGTCTGGTTGCATGACCCCTCCGTAGCAGATATACGGGGTAGGGTATTCAGGGCCATAGGTCACAACCAGACTAGGTCAAGCATTCAATGAAGCCATAAGTAGTCTGGCTGTAATATTCAAGTTGTCTTGAAGTGTAGGTTTTCGCGTTGTTCGTTCGCGGCACGAGTAGAATGAAAGCATCCCGAAAGTCGAAATTCCTATTGAGTCTTGGGACTACGTGATTCTATTGAGGTTAGGCGGGGCTGTTGTGCCAAACCGACTAGAAGTTTGTGCCTCTGTGGGTGTTTCTATTGAGGTTTGTGCCTGTGCGGGGTTTCTATTGAGGTTTGTGATTGTAGAAGTAATTGTACCCTAGCTTAGTTACTGTGGCCTATTAGCGTAAATCTCTTGGCCCTCTGCCCCTTGGCAGCCTAATCTCTCCAAGACCACAAGTGCACAGTGCCAAGCCCGCACACTACCAAGCCCAAGCCCGCACAGTAAAGCCGCCCTCCTTTGACACCTGGTCGGTTTGAGGGGTGACCCGCAAACCGAAGAGGGGAATAATCCGCCTAAAAACCAACCGACATCCAAACTACCGTATTAATTCGCAAGTAAGAAAGTACTACTCGGCAGGACAGTATTAGTGTATAAGACAGGGGTAAAACAGCCTAATTTTGGCCGAGATATCCGAATCGTGTTTTAGACAGCAAATTTTTCTTATAGGACAGTAGTAGTCTGGTTGGTATAGTAATGTCAACGTTGACTGGCGCAGCCGGTTTCTTTCACTCATCACCATCACGATGAGATATCACAATCGCACTATGCTGCATATCTCGACAATCGGATGGAGAATAAATATACAGCTTCCCAACAGCGAATTCTTATGACCAAATGGGTAGTATGATTGTAAGCTCAACCTTATAAATCCTCCTGCATGTGTACTTAGCTAATACCCCTTAGACCCGCTCATTTCGCAAATGTGGAATTACTGTCCCAATCGATGGCGCGGCAGACTCGGAGATCCATATTGAAGGAATATTATCAAACTATACAGTCCCTGATTGGAAACTACCTCCTGAGTCTGAAGACGAACCCAACCTGCCAACAGACACGGAGGATGAAAGTTCTGACCTTGAGATTGTGGATGATGAGGAGGAAGCGGATGGGAGTGACAATGAGAATGGAGATTACATTACTGAAGAAGAGGCTGCCCAATATGCTACAATTACGCTTGGAGAGGAGATCGTGTAAAAAGATATCAATTATGCTACTGTCGATGTTGTTCCGGAATATTTTTTTTGTTCCGGCTTTTTTTTTGTCCCCCCCCCTTTCTTTATAAGAAAGTACCCCGTGTTTAAGCTAGTATCGTATATAAGACAGTAAATTTAAGGCCCCTCCGACCGCCCGTTTGTTAGTAAGACAGCATTCTTACTCGCGAATTAATACGGTACCAGTGGTTATGCACTGGCCCTTTTGTGCAAGTGCTAGCTGGGACGACAGCGAGGCAAGGAATGTCGATGTAGCATTGGTTAGTCGGATATGAACCGGTGCCCCTGACCTACATACCAAAATGTATGGTCGGCAGCATTAGGTGACTAGGTCGGTCATCCAGAAGACCTGAGGGCTGCAAGGGGTAGTGCAACCAGACTACCTGATGGCCTTGGAATCACACAGTTTCCTCAATACTTGATGGTCTCTGGAAAGGAAGGAGACCTAAGTGTGCGGGTTACGGTGGCCGGAAAGGTATTAGAGCGGCAGTCAACCAGTTGTAGGGACTTGCTGGGCTCGACAGGACGGGGGAGTAGTCTGGTTGGACGGGGAGTCGGACTCGGCGAGACTCACGCCCCAATCTTCGAAGTGGCAATATCTTCTTCTGGTAGTCTTAACTGTAGTCTGGTTGGCACAACCCCCTCATAGAGGTCTTAACTGTTACGCTTATCTTAGTCTCGATCCGCTTATCTTCGAGTCCGCTTATCTTCGAGTCCTGTTGGGGCCCGAATGGCTGTAGTTGCCAGACTACCCTCTACGAACAGGGATGGGCTAACGAACACCCCTGTAGCCAAGTGTCTCCAGCCACAATTTATGATATAGCAGGAGCTATAATGAGAAGCTTGTTCCGGCTTAATACATAACTATGGAAACAACTACGCTCTACAAGACGGTTGCCTCACATCTCGGCAAAATTTACTCTATGCCAAATAATATACCTTCTAATATGACCTCCCTGATAACTCCCCCTTTCCCTCTCTACCCTACTCTTAGGCCGAGCAACCTGCTAACAAGTGAATAGATACTATGGAGAGCTTAACGAAAGGTCTATATCTATATTAGAATAGCTTTTGTAGCAGAAGCCTAATATATGGTACCAGTATATGGTCGAAATGAGAGGCACCTATCTCTGAAAAATAAGTAATTCCAAGAATTCTTATTTAATTAATAAAATCCTCTCCACTTATGCTCCACTGGAACTACCTCCCTCCGACGCCCCTTCCTGGTATCCTCAACCACCATGGTGAGGTCTCCAATAGAACTAGAAGCACTAATACCTCCCCTCTTGGGCTTCAATAGTCCCTTCGGTAAGGGGGTATCCCAGCCTCCTCAAAGGGCGTACAACCATGAATATTAGTACAAGCTAATTTCCATATATGAGAACTAACTGGGCACTGCGAGGGCTTCTTGGTTGGGCATTCGGGCATCTGCTGGGAGAGCTCCGGGGTCCGATATTAGGTTGGAAATTTCAGTTAATTTCTAGGTTAAAATATAAGAGAGCAGCAGGGTTAGATGGTGAACTGTGATATCTGGTTGATGGTAGGAGAGTCCCGATGGTAGAGACTACGTTAGATACTAGGTTCGATATGCATTCAATGCTAGCTGGGTTCAATGGTAGGTTCAACACTAGGTTTAATACTAACGAGGGGTTATGCTAACCAGACTAGGTTAAATACTTAGGTTGACTCTAGCTTAGATACTTAGATTGAATACCAGGTTGGATATTGGGTTTGGCTTTGGGTTGGTTACTAAGTTGAATAGTAGGTTCAAGTTGGAAGGAAGCTGGAAAAGTAATTTGGGAAGATGCTGAGACAATCTCTAGGTTGAATACTAATTTAGGTGCTAGTAGAGCTTCTGAGTTGGAGGCGAGTGCATCAGGGTTTTACTCTGGATTAACTATGAATATTTGGTTGCTTTGAGGGACTGAAACGCCCCTTGAGGAGGCTGAGATACCCCCCCTACCGAAGGGCCAAGAGGGGGAGTATCTGTAATTTTACGAGGTTATGCAGCAGAGGAATCGTGAAGATAATTGATCGTGTATATTCAAAGAGGAGAGATATCTAGATATCGCTATAGACTTATTGCTATGGTCCTAGTGCTCTACTACAAAAGAGATATTTTCCTGCATACTTTCTGGCTCTTTTATTCTTCGCGGTCTTTGCCCAATTTGCTATATTCGGACCCTGGCTTCATACCCTGTTCCGCCCAATTTGCCATTTTAGGATATCTTGCATTTTCCATAATATCGGCTTATGCCACGTGAGAGTATTTCCTATACTCCCTCTTACACGAACATCCATGTCCCAAATCCCATTCCTTCTAACTGTTCTTCGGTCATGTTGAGGATCGGGATTTCAGCTTCTCCTAAGCTTCTGAGGTACTCATCCATAACTCCTTCTATCCAGTCAAGGTCGTCATTGGGAGGAGTTTGGTGAATAGGTCAGCTGGATTCTCTGCTTTAGGGATCATGACTATTTTGAGCTTATTCGTTCATTGTTGTTGTCAGAGGTAGTGGAATCGGTGTTCAATATGGCGACTCCTTCTAGCAAATTTCGAGGCCTTGCTCAGGTTGTAGGCTCCCTTGCTATCCATATAGAGGGTCTGTATGATTTTGATTCCTAGTTCCTGGAGGAACTGTTACATCCAGCTGGCATCCTTCGCTCCCTCGCAGTCCCCTATATATTCTGCTTCCATTACTGAGAGGGAGACTACATCCTGCCTCCTGCTGTACCATCCAATCAGCTGTTTGCCAATTGTTATGAGGGCTCCCATCTAGGATCGAGATCCTTCTCCCCCGTAAGCCGCATCTGCGTATATTCTTACTTCCAGATCGTCGGCTTTCTTTAAGGTAAGCCCATCGGCTTTAGTAGAGGACAAATATCTCAAGACTTTCAGTGCCGTCTTCTAGTTTTCCATGCTTGCATCCTTTGTTCTTCTTCCCAATAGGTTGATATGGACTGAGATTTCTGGTCATGTCATTCGTGCTAGGAATAGTAGTCCCCCTACGATTGCTTAATATCTTAGAGGTGTTTCATCAGTGTTTTCGCTTGCTACATACGAGAGTGGATTTAAGGGAAGCGAGTGTGTTCTGCTACTTTGCTCATCCTTCCCTAGGTACTGCTATTTCATCGATTCTATCAGGCGAGTTTGTATTAGTATTACTTGTCCTTCTGACCAATGCAGTTCTATTCTAAGCATGTTCGATGGTTTTCCCCTTTTATCCAGTTCGACTCTTCCTTCTATGCCTCTCTCTATTTTATCAAGGTCTTCTTCTCATCGACATGAGTGCCGATAATAACCTGGTAGTTGTTAAGGTTTCCAGTGTAGGTTCCTTCGTCCCCAATACATTAGTACATTCCTAATGTACTAAGGATTTCACAGAGAGTTTTGAACCATTTGTAGCCTGCTTGCTTTAAGCCATAGAGAGCTTTATTGAGCTTCCAGTACTCAACTTCTCTTTCTTCATTTATATTAGTGATATAGACATCATGTTCAAGGAGGGCTTGTAAGTATACAGCCACAACATCCCATTGGCAGATTGCCCAATCTCGGTGAAGGGCAATAATTCTTGAGTGAATCCTCTTCCAACCTTTCGAGCCTTGTACTTTTCGACACTTCCGTCTGCTTTCCTTTTGATTAAGTATACCCATTTAGTGTCAACAATCCATATTCCTTCAGGGATTTCAGATTTATTGATTTTGGTATATACACTATATCGGTTCAGCTGTTCTCACTCTTTTGCTCGAGCTTTAGCCTATTCGGGGGCTTGTGGAGAGCTTTGAGCTTGTTCATCGGTTGGGTGGTCTGGGTCAGCTCCTACTGCAAATATCTTCCTACGGACTGGTTGTCGGTCTGATTTTCTAGTGCTAACTATGCTTTCCTAATCTTTAGTAGTTTTTCTAGGTTTCCTCATTGGGGGTGGAACTGCTGGCTGAGGGGTTGGTTCGGGGGTCCTCTGGCTCACTAGCTTGGGGGTCCTCTAGCTTGCTGGCTTAGGAGTACTCTGGCTCGCTGGCTCAGGGATTTTATAAGACTCTTCGGCTATTTCGTCCTCAGATGACTCTGGACTGGTATCGCTTGCTCCTACTAGAGTTGGCCTTAAGGCAAGCTTGATTTGTCCAGTATCGGTTCGAACTTGGTAAGTTTCAAAGCTTTCCATATATCCAATAATATTGGCTTCATAGCTTCGTAGGGAGAGCTTGTCTGAAAT
This sequence comes from Terfezia claveryi, assembly GCA_015179025.1. Taxonomy (NCBI): domain Eukaryota; kingdom Fungi; phylum Ascomycota; class Pezizomycetes; order Pezizales; family Pezizaceae; genus Terfezia; species Terfezia claveryi. Next base: position 598,494 of record WHUX01000014.1, on the reverse strand, counting down.
ATCATAGTTATAACAAATTACTCTTTGTCTGAACAGTCTTAACTTCATCCACTCATTCTTGGGGTCTTTTCCTAGCATAATCTTAATTGGGAATTTGCCTTTTAGAGTCTTATAAGGGATTCTGTTCTTAGTGTAGGCTGCCTAGCTTGAAGCTTTATCCCATAGTCCTTTAGGTAGGCTAGATCCAATTAAGGCAGTTCGGCTCATAGTAAGAATTGTTCGATTTGCATGCTCAATTATCGCATTGGTTTCGCTATACTTAGGAACAGTCTCTTTTGAAGTTATACCTCTTTGCTTCAATTCTTCTTGAAGCTCATTATTCTGGAATTCTCTACCCTAGTTAGCCTGAATTTGGCTGACTCATTGGTTTGTGGCTACTTCCAATTTATTGATTATCTCAACTAGGGCTTTTCCAGTCTCGCTCTTCTTCTGAAGGGGCTGTACTAATATATATCGGCTAAAGTCATCTACTATCACTAGCAAATATCGATATTGTTTGCTAGGCGTAGAAAGGTCAATCTATACGACTAGGTCTACGTAGATCCGTTCTAGAATTCGGTTTGTCCTTATTTGTAGATCTTGGGGCTGCTTGGGGGCTACCGACTTGGTGGCCTTTCCTTGTTCATATGCCTTGCATCGGATCTTCTCTTTCTGATCCATCAGGTATTTGGGGAGAGTTCTGAGGGTATTATAGAAGATATGTCCATACCTTTCATGTAAGCTTTTAGTGGTCTCCTTACTGGTTCCCTCGATTCTTTTGATTCCTTGTAATGAATGGTACTAGACAGTATTCATTCGGTACCGTTTATACAATCTATATCCGTAGGCACGGACGTTTGTGTATTTCGGTTCTGCTGAGGTGAGACCTCAGAAGGGTAGGGAGATTACTATGTGGGACGTTCCCGAAGGGAACAGTAATTAACTGGTGTAATCTATCTTATATGATTTGTGCTATCTAAGCTATATAATCTTGATCTGATCGGAATATAGGCTTGCTTGCTCTGAAGGCTTGCTTGGTTGCTTCTTGTCTTTCTTGTGGATTCCAGAGGGAATCCAGCGGCCTATTTATACTCCTCTGAGATCTGATGACTAAGGAAATAAATACAATAAAGGGTGGCACACCAGAAGGTGGTGCGCTGTACAAAAGGGGTCATGTGGCCATAGTAATGAGTCACACGCCATAAACGATGGTCATGTGGCCATAGTAATGAGTCACACGCCTTAAACAGAGGTCACGCGGCCATAATGAGGGTGTCTTCATATGGCAAGTGCCATGGAACTTCCCATGGCAGATTCCGCGTGCTATGGACGCTTATAAAGCAATAGGAGGTGGTAGAAGGCTAGTCCTTCAACCGAGAGGCTTAGTTACATAACATAGTAGTAATATAGGAAATACAGAAGTATATAATCAATTATATAAGCAATGAGATAACGTTCTCCATTACACTTCCCCACATAGAAGGATTTCCTATCCTTACTTCCTTCGCTCTGCCATATTGGTTTCCATACGTCCTAAGATTTGATGCATTGTTAATACATTAGCATTAACGTGAATATCCTTAGTGTTTCCTTGACTCATGATTCTATCTCGTTCTTGTTGGATGAGAGCTCGGGTCTCATCTCTGGTTCGTGGTCCTTGTTTTCCTTTAGTCCTTCGACGTCTCTTGAATGTATCTTCCATGCTTCCGGTCGTCCAGAAGTCTTGAAGAATTTCGGTGTGATATCCTTGGCGTTTACCCAGGAATCATATTTAGGAGTGTATCCTAGCCATCTGACCTTATATTGTCTTTCTCCAGTTCGAGGAGCTGTTCTGAATTCTAATACCTTTTCAACTTCATAACGATCATCTTGAATTGGTCCTGGTTCCTGAGATTGTCTGTGAGGGAACTGGATGGGATCGTTTTTGTAGTATGGTTTGAGTTTGCTAATATGAAAAGTATTATATATGAGGTGGAGGTCAGGTTGACTGGATAGGTCTAGGCTATAGTTATTGCGTTTCCGATTACTAGAAATAATGGGAAATGGGCCTAGCCATTTTGGTTTGAGCTTGGGTGAGACATTCGATAGGTTGATATTTTCTGAGGAAAGCATAACTTGTTGTCCGACTGAAAATTTGGCTATATTGGGTAGTCGTTTGTTCGCTTGAGATGCTTGAGTCTTCTTGGCGTCATATAGGTTTTTAGACGTTACCTCATGACGTTCATTTGCTGGTACATATGCATTAATGGGGTATGGAAGTATCGATACGCCAAGATGTGCATTAAATCCAAATAGTGTGGAAAAGGGACTATTCTGTCTAGCGGCATTATACCTAGAGTTAAGTTTCAACTGTATCTCTGGTAGTTTCTGTAGCCAATCAAATCCTTCGATTTTACAGGCTCTTGCTACTTGTAGAATTTCTTTGTTCACAATTTCCGATTGTCCGTCTGCACGTGGATGATATGCGGTGGACGGTTCCAACTTGATTCCTTTATTCCTAGCCCAATCTTGAAAGTGCTTGACATAAAAAGAGTGTCGCGGTCAAAAACAATACAGAAAGGGTATCCCATAGTCGGGACTACATGAGTATCAAAGGTAGCAGTACATTGTTCTGCTGTGAAATTATCTGAGACAGGAATAAGAAACTTGAATCCTGATTGTCTATCACAATCGTCCAAAGTCGTGAAATACAAACTACATGATCTTCTTCAACAGGAATATTCGGGTACAAAATTGAACACTTAGTAAACACAGGTGCTACTTAAGAAAATCCATCGATATGTCAGTCCATGGCCTGCTTGGTACATGTAATGGGGTTACGAGTCCAAGTGGCGCCTTGTTGGAATACTTTGTCCGTTGACAAGTATCACAACTTCTGATATAGTCCTTAGTTGGTTCTGCAAAGGACTGGCAATCATATCGGTCAGTAAGATATTTCATCGTTTTTTCAATGCCACCATGAGCGGTTGCTTCATGTGCTCTTTAATAACCAATTCGAGATAGTTCTTACCTTCGATGTTAAAGGTAGAGGGCAAGACTAGTCTCCATTGTCCTTGTCGGTTCTTGACATACAAAAATCCGTCTTTTCTTCTATGATCCTTACGGTTCACAAAGGTATCATAGTAGTTCTTCCAGATAGGACATACTCTCATGCATGATTGATATGCGGCTTTCATACCTGTTCCTTGGTCAAGCCAGTGTGTGATGAAGTAGTCCTTGTCGTCTTCCCATCCGTCGCTGATGTGTTTCTCTTCAATGAGCTTGTTGAGGGTCGGTTCGATCCTTGTGTTGAAGTCATTGATGGTGGGTTTCTTCTCCTTGCATGTAGAAGCATTATGTCCTGAGAACTTACAGAAATCACAACGCTGTCTGGAGGTCTTGGTATCTTGAATGAAAGAGGGTAATCTTCGTCAATGCTACTCGCTTTTTAGAACGAGTGGTGACGGCGGCGGTGTTGATTGGAATGCGTTACTGCTGCTAGCGGTTGCAGCTGGTTGTTGAGGTGCATTCCATGGTTGTTGTGGGGCAACAGGAGTATTCATGATCTCCTGTTCCATTTGTCGGTTGGTCATCTGTTCGGTAGGGTTACTGAACTGAATGCTGGGTTGGAGAGTGGGTTGTGTCGGCTTGTTGGCAATCCATCTTTTTGCCCATTCTCCGATTTCCTGGATAGCTTCTTCCGGCTGAGAGCTGGTGGAGGTGGATAAGCTGGCGTTTGTTGTACTGGTGCTAGTTCCTTTTGAGGCTCATTTGCGGCTAGGATATGCGCAATACGAGTCGTAAGGAATTCCTTCTCCTTCTTAAGAACTGAGGCTGTCAGGTCACAGTTCAAACTGCCATGTCCGTGGTGGTTGCAGATTGCACATGTTTCGACGGTGAACATGCGGTTGTTCATGGCGTGGGAGCTGCCATGAACTGGACAGTAAAAATCGCGGCAAAAGGACCAGTGCATCCTTTTGTGTTGTTGCCAATTGCTATGAGCCAGGTCGATAGCAATTTCTTTCGCTTCTTCAGGAGCGAGGGTATTTTTTGTGCGTTTTCAGAAGATGGAGGCCTATATCTTAGTCCAAGAACTGTTAAGGGTTTGTTCTTGTTTATATTGGGTACACGATCATACCCGCTGAAAACTTCTTCTGGTATAGTAGATAGAGTCTCGTCGTCTGAGGACTCTTCTTCCTTCATCATGTCATATTCGCTTTCTTCATCCTGGATGCCCTCGAAGTATGGACAGAAGATATGGTGTCCAAGTTCTTCGGCTCTTCCATGACATTTGTTGAAGTGCAGTCGACATGCTTGAAATTGATAGCTCCGCGAGAAACCATATTGTTCTGAGTAGGGTTTCTGGTGAGTGGAAAGTTCTTAAAGAGTTGGTAGAGATGTTGCGGTTGTAGGTATGGTTAGGAGGATCGATGCTGTTGGAGATATAATCGTCCTCGGTGGTGGGAGTATCCAAGTATTTATGCTTTCTTGATAGAGCGTCTGCTATCAAATTTTCCTTTCCTGCGGTATGCTGTTGTCTGTATCAAATTCCATTAGGTAATCTTGCCATCGCCTCAATTTTTGACTTGCAGGCGTTTGAGTATGGAAGGTTACTAACGGTTTGTGGTCGGTAAGGATAGTGAACTTGTGACCTCTCAATTGTGCTTCAAAAAATTTTAATGAGTCAATAATCGCTAATAATTCCTTTTGAAAGGTAGGATAATTGAGTTGTGCTGGATTAAATTTTCTAGAGTGGAAGCATGATGGTCTGATGTGCGTCAACGGTCCTTGACCTATCCAAGATCCTAGTCCTACATCACTAGCATCACAGACTAAATATTTGGGTTCAGTAGATTCATTATTCCAGGGTTTTAAAACATGTGGGGAATTCACGAGTTCCTTGAGTTTTTCAAACGCTGCGTTATGAGTATCTGTCCATTCCCATTTCTTTGTTTCTCCTTGCAGTTCTGACAGGGTGCTTGCATACGATGCCAAGTCAGGAATAAATCTGCTGAGATAATTAACTATTCCAAGGAATCCTCTAAGATCCTTTTTTCTTGTAGGAGTCGGAAATGTTAATATAGTAGTCCTCTTCTTCGGGTCTACATGTAATCCATCTGATGTCAAAACGTGTCCTAAGATTTCCAATCTTGGAGTAAAGAACTGGCTTTGCTTTCTTTGAGATAGAATTTCTCATCCTATAGACGTTGAAGTACTTTCTTCAATAATTCTACATGTTCTTCATACGTTTTAGAGAATATAATAATATCATCAATATAGATGATTAAATTTTTATAGACCATGTCCTTAAAAATTTCATGCATAACGCGAACCATGGTAGCAGGTGCGTTACGATCCCCTTGTTGCATAACTCTACTTCTGAAATATCCCATGTGACATAAAAAGGTAGAGTGTTGCTCAGATTCTTCATCGTTCCTGATATTAAAAAATCCGTCGGCTAAGTCGACCTTAGTCAAATGGGATTTCCGCTACTAGTTCAATTGCTTCATTAATATCTGGCAATGGGGTGTGATCCGGTTCACGGCTAAATTGCGGTCTCGACAGTCATTTACATGTCGGGCTTCTTCCGGTTTATCTCGTTTAGGGATAGTGAACATGACTACAGCATTTGTGTCATTTTCTACTCTATATATGCGACCTGATGCTTCTTCTTCGACTAATTTGTCATGATTTGTTGTCTAAATCGATGTCCTGAGGGTCGCCATTTTGGTATCCAAGTAGCTCCTGCTTTTGGTTTGATAGAGTGATTAATTTTCTTAGTGGCGGTAATTCCCGTGGAATTGTCTTGGGAAATAATAAGGGAAACTCCGTTACAGGGTTGAATTTTTCTGTACCGTAGAAACAGCTGTCACGAGTTCTCTTTCTGAATCGGTTTCGTCTGCGTCACTAATATTTTCCCAATTATCCGGTTCACTATAATCTGCGACTGATTCACAGCTGACCTGTGTATACGCTGATCTTATACCATTCGCCATGGTTCTAGATCCCTTCCATACACTTAGCTGGAATCGTGGAATGTTTTCCGGTTGGATAGTAACTGGTTCCTGATGGGCAGGAATTATTGCTCGCACTTTGCTGAGAGCAGGTTCTCCTAGTATCATGTCCCATCCAGTCAAATGAGCTACATAGAACGTTCGTTCTTCTACATAACCTATCCAATCAAGTTTGATAGTACAAGCTTTGTCTATCTTCCTTTTGAGCCTTTAATTGCAGTACTTAATGATTTCTTCTCGATACTTCTAGTCGGTATTTTGTATAGGTGTACAAATTGAGAATTGATTAAGTCTCCTCCCTTCTTTGGAGATCAATTAAAGCTAGTGCGGGGTGTTCATTAGCTTTAACGAATACCTTGCTAAAATCTGGTACCTGTCTTGACAAGGGTCGTTCCTTGATTTTATCCTTGTTGTTTTTATCCTTGGTGGCTATCGGCATAGCTAAATCTTGTGCGGCTGTACGCATGGGTACCTTATTTTTTCGTTTCCTACAGTCCTTGTAGGAGTGTCCAGGGTTCCAACACCATAGACATTTCTTGTCTTTAATTAATTGCATCTTGTCTTTTGATCCAATTTTTTTGTGATGGTGTCCCAATCTGAGTCCTTCCGATTTTCTGTGTTGGGTTTGGTGTTGGGATTGCTGCTAGGATTAAATCCTGTTTTTTGTCGTTGATTCTGGTCCCTGCGTAGACCATGACTTCTGTTTTCATTCCGAGGGTGTTGTCGTGGGATGTATTTGTTGTGGTGGTGGGGCAATATCCTTTTTGGAAGCTTAATATGACTCCGCTTGATGTACAAGCTGATCATATGACCATTCTTCTTTGATTAAAGGAATTAATGTAGCTGACATATATGGCGGCAGGTGATTAAGAAACTTTCTTCTTTTTACTTCCTGCGATATTGATTGTTTGCCATCCTTGTCAATCAATTTGATTTGTATTTCAGTAAGCCAGTTGGCAAACTGTTTGATTCCCATGTGACGTCCGTCCTTGTATGGTGTGGCTGTTTCCCATCGTTTCCACAAAATGTCCTTACTAGTAGAGGGTATCAGAAAATCCCTTAGCGCTAGTATGAATCCAAAGAATGTCGCATTCTTTCCTTTTTCTCTTAGGAATTGATTATAAGTAGTGAGCGCGCTCTCTTCCATTCTGAATCCAACAATTTCCAGAGCTGAAGCACCTTCTAAATCTATTCTTTTGAGAACAAACCAATGTTGTATTGCTGTGGCCCAAGAGTCAAAATATTGTGAGTCTTACCATTTTTTGTCTTCTCCTCTTAATTTTTCTGGCATATCAATCTTTATTCCTTTTAAAGCATTCGTTGCTTTATGGTTACCTATTGTAACCATTCCTATTGTAGATTCCCATTGTTGGTGTTCGACTGATTTCCCTCGTTTGGGTTTTCTTTTAAGAGTTTGACTTGCAACTGACGATGCCTTCTCAGAGTCCGAGCTATCATCTCCGCTATCATCGGGGTCTCGTCCTCCTCCTTGTGTTTTCTGCTGCTGTTGGTCTAGTCCTGTATCTAGATTATCATCGTCTTCTGGTAATTCTATATCTTCTGGTAGTTGGTCTTTGTCGTCTGGTTCTTTGGCTGACCCAGTCCTCCTTTCTGGTGTCTCAGGTGCTCGACCTTTGCCTTTCGATTGATCTTTTGGTGTTCTCAGGAACGCTTCTGGAAGTTCTTTGCTAGGATTGAAAAAATCCTCCGCGGTATGTGCTGATTCTTCTAGATGAGTGCCGCTCATCATGAATGCCATTATTTCTTCCCAGTTATTTATTACCCAATTCGGTTTCCTTAAGAGTGGAACAACAGGTTTCTTTAATTCTTTACTTAAAAATGCGTTCATTTCTAAGTCTTTTTCTTTGAATGGGTAAGGTGTTAGCCATAAGTAGTGTTTTACTACGGCTTCCATTAAGAGTCGAGTATCATCAGGATGATACTGTTGGGCATGTCCCATTGAGCGAGTATATTTCAAAATCTCCTCAATTGTTGGAAGATATCTATCCCAAAATTCTTCTGGTGCGAGAGGTAAAGCCATACTAAAATATAGTTTGGTTCCTGCTCCACCTGGTTCTCCTATTTCTATATCGATGGGCAGATTTATTTCCCCTTCTGTGTTAGGAATTATAAATCTGGTCTTTCTGGGAGTTTCTTCTACTAATTTCTTAATATCTTCGGGTAACATAGTTAACCGTCTCGACCTCTTAGTCTTCTTACTAAGTTCAGACGCCATTATGTCTGATTTCATCGTCTGTCCGCAACCAAATGCAGCTGGTTATGCGATATGATCGTCGAGTTACTTTTCTTCTTTGGCACCTTTCTGTGCTGATGGTGTGGTGGCTGATGATCCTTATGATCTCCGTTCGACTGACGGTTCTGTTGGCTCGGTGGCTCATAAGGCTGGTGAGGCTGGATGTCAGGATCCTGATGTTTCTTATGGTCCTGGTTTTTCTTCGTCTACTGGTCTAGAATCTAGTTCTAGTTCTTCCGGCAAGAGTGTCACGTTTTCTGATTGGTGTGTTGAGGTAGACGTTGGGGGCGCAGAGGTATTGGTAGAGATGTCTGGGCCTAAGGAAGGTTCTGATGGAGGTAATTCTTTTCTGGAGGAAATGGCTGCAGTGGAGGCAGCGAGATTTGAGTCTTGGGATTGTGACGCTTGGTTGTTTAGACCAATTATTCCTGGGACCTGGGGGGCCGGTTTTTCAATGGTGTACTGGATTTACAGGTACAGATGTAATGGCGGTTGCCAGGAGTGCAAGATGAGCTGTCGATCTTATTGGGAAAAGTGTTGTGAACGAGGGTGGGATTGTTTAATGTGGGATACCACTGCCCGTTAGAGCTCTGCTTAGCTTGCTTCTAAGTCTTTTGTTGATGTACTGCAGTTGAGAGTCTGATGTCTCGTTTGTTGGATTTTTTTGTTGGCTAGCTAGTTGAATAACAATATCGATTTTATATGTGCACTTGGGTGTCGAATTGTATACACTTGGGTGAGTGTAATAAAGGTATCTGAAGGTTGATCAGGCCTTGGATTTAAGAGTAAAGATTATGTAAGTAAGTTAAAAAAAATGTAATGAATGGTACTAGACAGTATTCATTCGGTACCGTTTATACAATCTATATCCGTAGGCACGGACATTTGTGTATTTCGGTTCTGCTGAGGTGAGACCTCAGAAGGGTAGGGAGATTACTATGTGGGACGTTCCCGAAGGGAACAGTAATTAACTGGTGTAATCTATCTTATATGATTTGTGCTATCTAAGCTATATGATCTTGATCTGATCGGAATATAGGCTTGCTTGCTCTGAAGGCTTGCTTGGTTGCTTCTTGTCTTTCTTGTGGATTCCAGAGGGAATCCAGCGGCCTATTTATACTCGTCTGAGATCTGATGACTAAGGAAATAAATACAGTAAAGGGTGGCACACCAGAAGGTAGTGCACTGTACAAAAGGGGTCATGTGGCCATAGTAATGAGTCACACGCCTTAAACGATGGTCATGTGGCCATGGTAATGAGTCACATGCCTTAAACAGAGGTCACGCGGCCATAATGAGGGTGTCTTCATATGGCAAGTGTCATGGAACTTCCCATGGCAGATTCTGCGTGCTATGGACGCTTATAAAGCAATAGAAGGTGGTAGAAGGCTAGTCCTTCAACCAAGAGGCTTAGTTACATAACATAGTAGTAATATAGGAAATACAGAAGTATATAATCAATTATATAAGCAATGAGATAATGTTCTCCATTACATTCCTACTCTCTTCCAGTTTTTGACTGCATTTTCAGACTTAATCCACATCCCATTGATATCTCGATCCATTTTATAGAGTATTTTCCTTCCTGTTTTTAGCTCTAACTTGCCCTTCTTTCCTTGCATAACAAAGTCCTCTGGCATTCGAAGGCTGCTGATGATATTGCTATATATAGGGTCATATAAGCATTACTCATGGCGGATATTGTGGCCATTATATCTAAATACTAGAGTTCCTATAGTGTGGCAAATGGACTCAGTCTGATTATGGGCGGATACCTTAATACTGAGGTTGTGTTGGACATCGGTAAGTTGGTCATATTCGTTAGTCGTATAGTGGGTGGCTGCAATGTTATACTCATAACATCCTTCACATCCTACCCTAGTTTTTCCAATCCGAACAACCTTGATAGTGACTCCTTCTTCATCAGATTCTTCATTGTCGGAGTCTTTCTTTTTAGCCTTCTTGACCTTTTTCTTTTCATACTTTTTGGTAAAGCACTCAGATTCTGTATGGTTTAGCCCTTTCCATTCTTTGCTGATGTAGTAGTCGCATCTTTTGCCATTATCTCCTTGATCCATCCCCTGCCAGCTCCTGTCTTGAGCACTACTGGGTTTTGTACTAAATCTCCAGCATTATCTCCTCTCCTTTTCCCCTTTTACCTGCCTAGGACATATGTTTTGAGATGTATAGTAATATCGCCGTAAGTAAGTCCACTCTTCATTTGGATATTTTCGATGAGAGTATTGTAGTAGGGCGGAAGAGTAGCTAGCAGAAACGTTCCTTTGGCCTAGTCATTTTTGCTTAAGCCTGTCAATATTGTTCCGAATTCTTTGAGGTCATCTAGGATCATTCCTCCCAGCATAGATCTTATGAATCCCCATTTTTTATCAAACTTGCTAATATGTTCTTCGATTGAACTATTTTTATCATCATAGCTGAGTTTGATAACTCCAATAAGTAGAGCTCCGAGTGTAGTGACAGTCTTGCCTTCGAATTTTGCCTTCAGCTCTTTATAGGCTTCGTTAGCTGTTCTGGCTAGTCCGATGATATCTACAACTTCTTTCTCGCAATTCCTTTTCATCATAAGGATTGCGAAGTTGTTGTCTTTCTTCCAGGCTTTAACATCTGTATCCCTGGCTTTTCCGGTAGCTGTAGGATCTGGATCTAGGACATCTCCAGTGACGATTTCCCATATTGTCTCATCTTTGTGCTCATAGCTGCTAAGCGTTTACTCGATGGATAATATCCACTGAGCATAGTCCTGTTGTCTACTAAGCTTGGGCTCGATCTTTGGAATTGATCGTTCTTTGGACATAGTTACTGGAGGAGGTATTGGTGAGTCGGGTGGTGGAGGAAGTGGAGTTCTTGCCCTTTGCCTTCTTCTTCGTTGGATCTGAATGTTGGCTAGGAGATCTGGATATTCGACTTCGTATTCTGATTCAGTTTCTGGGGCAGGTCCTGCTGTGCTGCTCATTTAGATGAGTGCTGGGTGTATTTGGTCGAAGCTTATTAATTTGTCCTCGTACTGGATTCCTCTGTCTAGTAGAGATGTTTCTGCTTCTTGGGTATCAAGGTCGGTTAAGAGATTTCCGAGCTCTTGATGATTTCCTTCTTCTTCTTGGGTTCCTTTCGTTGCTTGCTTGCTTGGTGGCTCTTCGCACGTTCTTGGTGGTCCAAATCTTCTGACGGTTAGATCGTAATGGTATCCGCACGATCTAAGGTGTCTTTGGGTTTCAACTGGATCTTGTTCGCGGATCTCTCTTAACCTTCGCTCAGTATCGGTGGCAATTTGCGCAACTCGTTTTGAAGTGTTGCTTGCGTTTTGGTCGAGAAGGTTCTTGAAGAGTGATTTATTTTTGCGATTGATCTTTTTGGACCAGGATCGGTGTGTAGGCATACGCAGGATTTCGTAGGGTTTCCTTGTAGGGCGGCCACGGCTTTGGGCTTGTGCTTTTTGAACGGCAGTGTTACTGGGTTGGTACCACAGATATCTCAACTGTCTATGTTCTTATTGCTTTTGCCTTGAGCGCCGGGCTCATAACCTGTAATTTTACGAGGTTATGCAGCGGAGGAATCGTGAAGATAATTGATCGTGTATATTCAAAGAGGAGAGATATCTAGATATCGCTATAGACTTATTGCTATGGTCCTAGTGCTCTACTACAAAAGAGATGTTTTCCCGCGTACTTTCCGGCTCTTTTATCCTTCGCGGTCTTTGCCCAATTTGCCATATTCGGACCCTGGCTTCATACCCTGTTCCGCCCAATTTGCCATTTTGGGATATCCTGCATTTCCCGTGATATCGGCTTATGCCACGTGAGAGTATTTCCTACAGTATCAGTGTTTCTAGTTCTATTGGAGACCTTACCATAGTAGTTAAGGATGCTAGGAAGGCGACTTCGAAAGGAGGTGGTTTGAGTGGGGTATAAGTGGGGACGATTTTGTTAATTAAATAAGAATTTTCGGAATTACTTATTTTTCAGAGATATGTGCCTCTCGTTCTAACTATACCCTGGCACCATATATTAAGCTTCTGCTACAAGAGCTATTCTAACATAGATATAGACCCTTAGTTGAGCTCTCCATAGTATCTATTTACTTGTTGGTAAGTTACTCGGCCTAAGGATAGGGTAGAGGGGGAAGAGGGGGGTCATCGGGGAGGTCATATTAGAAGGTATGTTATTTAGCATGGAGTACATTTTGCCGAGATGTGAGGGCAACCACCTTGTAGAGCGTAGTTGTTTCCATAGTTACGTATCAAGCCGGAACAAGCTTCTCATCATAGCTCCTACTATATCATAAATTGTGGCTGGAGACACTTGGCTACAAGGGTGTTCGTTAGCCCATCCCTGTTCGTTAATAGGCACTAGAGGGTAGGGGTATGAGCTACAGAGTCCACCATGAAGTGAGCGAGGAATTAGAGAGGTTTTGGTCCCTTGTAAGAATGACAACTCTCAACCCATGTCACAACACTTAGATCCTGGTAAGCACCCAAGTGCAAAAAAAGAGGTTTTGAAATTCCATGGATATCTCTTGTTGCTATCTCCCTTAGTAATCATCAACGTGCAACAAACTTACATGCAACATGGCAGATATGGCGGATACCATCAACCAAACTACGGATACCATGGTCATGTGGGGTATTAAGTAGTTATAATAGCTCAGTATACTAGTACCCTTGTGGCAGATATCTCCGATGATGATGATGATGGCGATGCACCACAATCCTGAAGTATAGTGTATGCGCTTGGTCTTTGCATCTACAGCTGGAGGGGGGGATTGTTGTAACATTTCGTTTTTTTGACAAACATGATTTTTCCACCCGAATAGGGGAAGTTTTAATGCCAAGTGAACAATCTAACCTTATCAAGAGATTTGTTATTAAAGATAGCGCCAAGAAGCACAAAGATAATCCATTGACATCGTTAGCATGAACCCAGCAATTGCATTAGTGTGTGGTGGTTGCTGTAGTAACAGTCATTCTTACAGGGTACCAAAACCTCTCTAATAATTAGCGAAGGGGCTTAAGGTGCAAAGGGTAGCGTCGTACCAAATGTTTTTGTAGCATTCGTGAGATCATGTGTCAGGATCATGTGTTGCCTTGTCTGGTGTTGTCTCCCAAGCCTCCTAGAATCAATCCGTGTTCGATTGGTTCATGTTTGTTTACTAATAACGTAAAAGGCTAGTAAACACGTTACAACGCCAAGTAACTCCCCAAAGAGATGGTTACGAGGCTAGCTTCATCTGCAATAGGGACGAAAGTACTATAACTGGTCACTCTACACCAGGATCATCGGGAAAATAGTTACTGTACGTTTACGGACGTTCACCTCTCCTCCGGGGCAAACGAGGGTTTATGCCAACTAGACTACCGTCAGGGAGATGATTTTGCAATGAATACGGGTAAGAGTTTTGCAATGAATACGGGTAAGAGTCGGCGGAAGTGACAACTCCTCCACTCCCTAATTATCCCCCCAATCAAAGGGTAAGGGCACAGCCCCGGCGAAGGAATACTAACAAAATCCAAGAAGCCAACAGCACAAGCACGAACTGTGGTAACCAGGCTACGATAAAGGTATAGCATGGCTAAATCCATTTCGGAATATACTAACTATCTAGATCGATACGTCGTTGCCAGGCCCTATGTGCCATCTAGAGGATGGTTATGCAAAGGTAACTCAGGTATATGATTAGTTTGTCGAGAGACTGTTTTTGAAATTAACAATTCTTATTAGGACATAGGTACTATAAAAGGGGACATAAAAGTTTCAGTTGTACCGTAAGTATAAAATACTTTCCGTGCGTCGTTTGCTGCTGCTAAGTAAACATGTCTATTTTAGCTCTTGGGAGGTTTCATGAAGCAAGAATTGGTTGGTAAACCAGAGCAGCCAATGCAACCAAATGTCAAGGCGTTCATGATTTTAGTCGAGGATATGAAAGCTATGAATAGTACCCTTAAAACTATGACAGATGCCAACACAAAAAAGAATGTTGAGAATGTGTGATTAGGACTGATTAGGTATGAGAAAGGAATGCATTCCTTTTAGTCTGGTTGGCAAGCATTCCTTAATTCACGAGTGGCACTAAAATTGATGTAGTCTTTTTGTTTGTTTCGTTGTTAGTAAGGATGCACGTACACACTAATATTAGGACTGGGGTGCGCTCACGGAATGTGGTATGACTAGTAAAATAACAGCCGCAATAGCGTTGTCGAACATCTCTGTGGGCAGCAGCTTCGGGGATTAGCCCCATATAGTGTTGGCAGAGCCTGTTGTCATCTGGTTGTTGATCTCAAATCGGAGAAGGGGAGCCAAAAGGTTTGGCTCTAGCAGGGAAGTAGGCTCCTATAAGATTCCATTTGCACTAGATAAACAGATTCTCGATCACCTATACTACAGTTCTGTTGATTTGTGATGCTTGATAGGCAATATCTGCTTCCATCATAATATAAATTATCGACCTAGCTGCTTTATTAAACAGGATCCAGGCCAAGTGGATATATGTACAGAGATAGCTTTCCAGGGTTTCCTAGACTATAATTATTCAATAAGCTAGAGGGGATAGTAGATTTTAACTAAGTAAAATAATTTCAAATGATATGGTATAGTAGATTGAATGTGATGGATTTAAAGAGTTAAACGCTACTCTCAGAATGCACTGTAATAAATTACCCTGATGTGCAATAATAGTTGATATTATTTTGATATGTATAAAATGTCAATGTGGTAAATATAAATAGGGTTGATACTTCGGTTAGGTTGGTTAGATAGACCCTGGCTAACTTCGGGGAAGTCTACTCCTGAGTCCACACTAGAATAGAATTCTACTCGACTCTCGATCTAGGAACCCTGATATAAGGGCCATAAATACGATATCAGATAGATAGACATTTGTATGTTGTTCTCACATCGATAATGTACTTCAGTATCTTACCATTGATCTTCGTGTTTTCCCAATCTAGTAATTTTATTGCCAGCAGTATGCTCCCCCTCATCTCCAAAGTCGTCCCGATCGGCACCTTCGAATGGAACACCTGAAATCGAGGGGCGTTCTGTCTCACGGAGTTCAGTGTCTGGATTGACTGTGATTCTCTCGAGCAAGCTCGAGGAATTCTTTGGAGAGTGTAGGGTGGCCTCGGATATGAGTAAGCAATTCTTGGATTGCCCAACCGGCCATGAGTATTTCGATCTGTAATCCTGGCCGTTGCAATTGGTTTGGAACCTGGATTGTTGCTAGGATTAAAACTTGATTTTTGTTGTCAATTACGGTCCCTGCGTAGACCTTTATCTTGGATGGACGTCCTGGTGTATTGCTTTTGGTGGGGTGTATTTGTTATGTGTGGTATAACAATGTCTTTCTTTGACGTTTCATAGGATTCTACTTGGTGTACAACTTGATCATATGTCCACTCGTCTTTAATCAACGGAATTAAAAAAGCTGACATATAAGGTAGCAGGTGATTAAGACACTTCCTTCTCTACTTCTTCTGATAATGTTTGTCTTCGATTCTTGTCTATCAACTTGATTTGCATTTCCGTGAGCCAGCTATCTATGGTCCATCCTTGTATGGTGTGGCGGTCTCCCACTGCTTCCATAGTATGTATTTGCTAGTGGAGTGTATTAGATGCCAGACTCCGGGGAAGGTGCATGTGGGGATAGTGGGCCTGGCTGAGGAAGAGTTCATATTGCAGATGTTGTGATATAGAACTACGAGGTTCTGTAATAGATTGGTTTTGAAAAATGTGGTTGTTTGGAATAATGGAGTCTGAAGTCCTGTAGAAATCTGTAGGAACTTAAGGTGTTACTCGCAGAACGTAGAAGCTTAAGCAGGTGAGGTCAAAAGCAAGTCTAGTCTTTAGGGGTTCTATAAACTTAACGACCCTCTGAAAGGTAGAATTATTACAGTAGAATAATTGATTCATTATATCCTTGAAGCAGGGTAGTGCAGATAAGGTAGTCTGGCTTGCACTAGACCTCGGCAGGGGACGGAAGAAGGAGGCAATTGGAGGCGATATGGTAGAGAGTTGTGTAGAAAAGTGCATGGAATTTACCTTAGATCGTGGGGGAGTGCGGCGATGGAGCATGGGAAGTCCGCTTCCAAGTCTGCTTCCAAGTCTAATTGCGACTGTGCATCTTGGTCGATGGAGTATTCAAGCAGCCATGCGATGGATGGCAGCTGCTGCTACAATATAAATCGGATCTAATACAGCTGCATTGTCGGGTTTGGCATTCCCCCTTGCACTTGCAGGAATTCTGTGTAAGTCTAGGTGGAAAATAATACAGAATGCGGAGGAGGACATACTTCAGGATATAAACTAAGTGCAGTACGGCGAGCAGCTTCACGAAGTGTGATATATTGCAGCGCAATACCAGGCCAGGCCATGCACACTCAGAAGTAGAAATATTAAATCCCTTTAGAATTCGATTTTTAGGTGCATCTAACGCGTAGTAGCTCACGAGTTGGATAGAGTCGATCCAATAACTTAATAAAGCATGGCAATTAGAATGAGGTTTTCGCATAACAAGATAATAGAGTCGTCGGTCATCTGTACCATGTCTGTTTTTCCACCGAACCGGAGTAATGAGTATAAAAAAATAAAAATAAAATAAAAATAAAATAAGATGTATCTCTTGTCGAGGGATATCTACACTAACAAATAACTCCGATAGCAAATACTTCAATTTTATGTTGTTGTTCATACAGCTTCACCATATTTTGGCGAGCTTTAGTAGTATTCTTTTTTGGACACGTCGGAGTAGGTCTTCACAGTTCCGTCGGTCTTCGCAGTCTAGGGAGCAGGTGAAGCTTCTCGATCCAACTCTTCATTTTCGTCTGAAGAATCTAATAATGGAGGGAGATTTAGAAGCTTGATCTGATGCAGTTCAAATTTTCGTTGAGTGGCGAGCCTACCTTAACTGACCACCATACTTGTATTGGGCCAATTTCTGGGAGGACAGCCCACGCAGGAGTACCCATTCTTGGGCAGGCTGTCCTGCCCGGAAGTTGGAGCTATCCCATTATACAGTAGTGTCACTATGTAAAACCAAAGCAGCGAACCCACACTGCTTCTTGATGCTGTATTGATGCAAAGAAGCTTGGGTGCCAAAAAGAAACTGGAGCTAGGATACCAAGAGCCCAGTAATAGTAAATCATCTCAGATGCCGGTACCTATACGTAGAAAGAACGACAGGTGACACACAAACACATGCTTCAAAAAAAGATGACAAAAAATAACCCAGCCACGACACTAGCAATCTGTGCTTATTCCCAACGCATCTATCTGTCTACATTCCGCTTATCGAGAACTGGCGCGAGGCCTCTTGTTGTCCCCTCTTTCCTCCTTTTCCTCCTCCTTTGACCTCTTTCGTGAAGGATGCTGGCCCTTGTCCCTCATCTCTTCAAATATTTCTCTCCTTCCCTCTATCTTCCCCGGTATCCATCCTTCCATGCTCCCGTTCACCCACCCTGTCTTCCACCTTTCTGCCAATCTCCTCCGCAGCAACATTCCTTCTTCCCGATACCCGTCACACCGGGCTTTTTGTTTTCCTCTATTGTGCTCTTTCGCGTAGCCTGCTTGATGAGCAGCATGATTACATCCTGAAAGTCCAAATTCCAGTTGAGGCTTGGGATCGCGTGCTTCTATTGGGGTTGTTCCTGTATGAGTTCCTATTGAGCCTTGTGTTGTGTACATGATTATGTCCAAGCTGATCGAGACTAGTCCAAGCTTGCTTACTGTTCTCTATCGGCGAAGCCTCTTCCGAGGGGCTTGTAGTCGAAGATCTCTCGGCATTGTGCACTTTAATCTCGTACAGACTGGGTATTTATTTTTTTCAAGACCCTGATTTAAATTCATTGCGACTCGAGTTTGAATAAAGCTCACCACGGAATAGTCTGGTTGCATGACCGCTCGGTAGGAGACACGGAAGTCTGGTTGGCACCACAGAAGCGGAGATATGAACAGTCAAGCATAGATAATGATTTGTTTCTATACTTGACAATGAAGGTGCCAACCAGACTGAATGACGGTTTGATAATTTCAATTACACTTGCACTATTTCCCGATGTGTTGTTGTATTTAACTATACTGTCTCTTGAAATAATTACTGTTTCATATTGCAAGAAGACAAATTGCTCTAGCTGAGCTATAGATAAAGAATGTATGGAGGTTGCAGGACACCATTGCCGTCCTCTAGTAGGATCATATTGATTAAATAGCGAGTAGCCGGTGTCTACATTCAGAAGAGTTTTATGCTATTGGAACTCCTGCTGAAATCATTGGTCAATGCTGCCCATCAGGAGTTCCACGAAATCAATTTGTACGTTCCCAAAATAATAGGTCCTAGGGTCACTTGCTTCTCACAGATACCACAATGTCGTGATATCCAGATACCTAATCTAATATCTTATAACTAAGTAATATGTGATTGTTAAAACTTATTTCCTAACTAACCCCACCCCCCTGCCATCGCATATTAACTACATTAAATGTTTCACCTTACTGGCCTATAGCGAGTTATAACCGTTGGTCATTACACACATTGCAGAACTGACAAGGGAAAGTTACAAGTGTCGATCCGAAAGTTGACCCGGGTGCAAATTTTGTAAGGCAGGACCCGAGACAGGGGGGGCCTTGTGGCTTCTACCCTTTACTAGCGGAGAATAGATTGGGAGGCAATGGGAACGACAGTAACGGTGGTGTTGAGACTTTATTTACTAAAAATAAGTATCTATAGATGTTCGCGCTTTCCTTGTTAGTTACTAGGCTCGGGATAGTCGTTGCACTACTCCACTGGGCTCGGGAGACTGGACTCGCTTCTGGTAGCGAACGCTTGCCGAAAGCCTAGGTCGATCCTTCCTGTCATGTGAGGAAGTCGTGCCAACCAGGATTCAGGGACATTTGCCTAGTCTGGTTGGCACCTACAGACCTTTCTTTGCATTCCCTTCCATACATCACCGGGATGCAGATCAGCACCGGAATACGGATACAGAACACTCGGTTATTGATACTCTGGTTGGCACAAGCTGCGGCTATTTATATAGTTTTCGGCGATTTCGAGCCTAATACAGTAGAAGTTCGTTACAAGCATGTCTTCGGGCGGTCGACTCCCATTTTTATAGCGAATATATGCTTATATCAACATGCGTATTCAAATGGACATATATGCATTCGGGTACCCCCTATAAACATCCAAATACCCCCTGAACATCCCCAACACCCTTCCAACTACCGGATACCCCTAAACATCCCCTCAAACCACCGGATACCCCCAACATCCCCTCTGACCACTAGTTATGCCCTCCAACCACCCCTATGCACTCCTGCAATGTCCAGAGGTTGAACAGATTGTATGAGTAGCAGTGGTTGAACGGAGTCTTATGAGACTTCCTATAATTGATATCAGATCAGTACTGCATGATAATTTGGTAATAACCCCCTGACACTCACTAAATGACCCCGGATAGTGCCCAAATTCCCCTGATAGTATTCAATTTTTATAAGAATATTACGGAAAATCTAAGAATATGCCTATAGAGTTTTTATTCTTATTTTGTATGAGGACGGTCAGCATCTGGCCTTATAGCGAATTTATTCTTCTAACGGAAATGCTTGTAACGAAGTTCTACTGTACAACCAAGTAAGCTCAGAGTTGTATTGAATTATATTATGTATAGTAGTTTGTTAAATAAAGACGACCTCACTCAAGTCTAATTAGATATCCTGAGTAGGGTACTTATCCAAAGGAATGTCTCACTACCCACATTTTTGTCGGCCTGATTTAGATTTTTGGCTTCAACTCTAAGACGAGTGAACGCATTCCAGAGTGGATACTCGGCCCGATTATCCAACCCCTGCTGCCCCATATCTACATAGACATAATACATGCAATTGGATGCGCAGTATTCACAAACTACAAGTACATGCTATTCAAACCTTATCTGCTCAAGCCGCCATGAACTCAATTGAGAGGCCTGAGAAATCTAAATACCCTTTCGTGTACCCAACTGCGTGCTCGGGTGCAAGGACAGAATGGCGAATGTTTACGCCGATAGGGAACAGTAACCAAGCTAGGGCGGAATCACTTACACAGCCACAGACCTCAATAGAAACACCCACACGTGCACTCAATAGTAGTCTGGTTGGCACAACACCCATAGTAGACTCAATAGAAACACGTGGGTAGTCCCAAGATTGATAGGAATCTGGATTTTCAGGATGCCATCATTCTGCTCATGCCGCGAATACCAGTCAGGCTAGGCGACAATTTGCCGCGCCAAACTTCAAGACAACTTGAATACTACAACGAGATTACCTACTTCAATACCCCATTGAGTGCCCTACCTGTGGGCATGAATACCCCACTCCACACATGTGTTAGCATACCCAAGCTTTTATTTTACTACTGCCGAGGGCCTTGTGTTACCCAGAATAATGGAAAGTATTGGGGGGTGCCAAACAGATTACATTTGAGAATATTGGCGATGAATAGGTCAATCGCGCCTAGGACAACCACCACAACAGTGCTGAACGGGCGATCGCGATACACTCAATGCAGACAATAGCTATAGCCAATAGCTGTGGTAAGATCAATCTCGAGAAGCAATCAGCTTGCTGTATAGCTCTACCTTTCAGAGGGTCCTTAAGTTTATAAAACCCCTTACAATCCCCGCAAACCTAGACTTACTTCCAACTCACCCTGCTTAAGCTTCTACGTTCTGCAAGTAACATTAAAAACGTTAAGCGCCTACCCACTTCTACAGCACTTCGACTCCTTTATTCCAAACAAACACATTTCTGGAAACCATTCTCTTACACTACCTCGTACCTACTTCTATATCACAATGTCTGGCAATTTGAACTCTTCCTCAGCCAGCCCTGCTTTTCCCAAATATACCTTCCCCAGAGTCTGGCACTCAATTTCAGCGGCCAGGATCCACATCGGGGCACTCATGGCCGTTTGGGCCATCCCAGAACTGCTTACATATATCAGAGGCCACCCTACGCTCCCCAACGAAGTCCTTGAGCTTGCTCGAGAAACGGTAATCAATCCGGATACGGAGCCCCGTGAGACAGACACGGCCCCCAATTCAAATGTTTCGTTCGAAGGTGCTGATCCCGACGATGATCCCGATGACTCTGGAAATGAGGGGGAGCATAGTGTTGAGGATAGATTGCACCTCAAGGCACTTTTTATGGTTGCCTTGGAGCAGGAGTGGGTCGAGCCCCACATTCACTGGAGTTGTTGGAGGTGGTGTTTGGAGAAGATCAAGAAGTTTGAGAGGAAGGTGGAAGAACGGGAAGAGACAATAAATGAGCAAGAGAGGCGCATTGAGGAATTGCAGAACAGGTTGAGGGAGGTGCAGAAAGGAAGGAAAGGCAGAGAAGAGGAAACATATAGAAAGGGTTTCCTAGAAGGGAAACGAAAAGCCCGGTGTGACGGGTATCGGGAAGAAGGAATGTTGCTGCGGAGGAGATTGGCAGAAAGATGGAAGACAGGGTGGGTGAACGGGAGCATGGAAGGATGGATACCGGGGAAGATAGAGGGAAGGAGAGAAATGTTTCAAGAGATGAGGGACAAAGGTCAGCATCCTTCACGAAAGAGGTCAAAAGAGGAGGAAAGGGAGGAAAGAGGGGACAACAAGAGGCCTCGCGCCAGTTCTCGATAAGCGGAATGTGGGACAGATAGATGCGTTGGGAATAAGCACAGATTGCTTGTCTCGTTGCTGGGTTATTTTTTGTCATATTTTTTTGAAGCATGTCTTTGTTTGTCACTTGTCGTTCTTTCTATGTGTACCCGCATCTGAGATGATTTTCTATCACTGGGCTCTTGGTATCTTAGCTCCAGTTGCTTTTTGGCCCCCCTAGCTTCTTTGCAAGAAACAATACAGCATTAAGAGCCAATTTGAATTCGCTGCTTTGGTTTACATAGTGACACTGCTATATATTGCAGTGTTCTTCTTTAACAACACTGATGTATATTGTAAAAACGCGTATGGGAGAAGGGGTTGGTAGGCTGCGCGAGGTCACAGTTGGGGGACCTCTGCCGTGCTCTCAAGCGTACTTACCAATTGTGGAATCATATCCGCCAGGCCACCAATTAAGACGGAGAATACTATAATACGGACTGTGATATTGAGCAATTGACGTTAACCTGGCAGCGCTTTTGGTACTATTTGATCCAACACGCAGGGGAAGGGAGGGGTCTGTAATCGAGAAACTGACTTGCTAGTAATAATATAGTTTTCTCTAAAGTTGACCACGATCTCTCTTCCACATGTGATGAATCACCTAGTGTGTCATAATTCGGGAGTGGGGGTCTATCCCCTCATATCTGCCTGCGCCCGCCCTTCGACCCATTCAAGCTTAATTAAGCATTGCAGGTGGGTGAAATTTCAAGGCCGAATAAACGTATTGGCGTATGTGTTGGGTGGGTGGAGGGGGATTGAGTTTAGAACCCCTAGTGATTGAAGCGGTATATAATTGGGTATTTAAATCTGAAAAATGTGGCATTTTGTACAATTGCCTAGTCAGTTATATGCTAATTTTTGACTATAGGCTGGCTACATATTATATATCTCGATGATACATATATTTCGTTGTCACTCGCTATCCGAATGTTCATGAGAGGGTATAGGCATAACCCTATGAGTCTCCGCCATATCAGAGAGTGTGCCTGGGGGCCATTTATTAGGCGGCAGTCAGATTACCCTCCGCTAACTGAAGTGGATCAAAGATAACTACATCAAATTCAGGGTAATGGAGGATCGAGTTCTTTTCATTTAGGCTCGATGGTATGTTACTGTACGCCTTAATATCTGGGTATTCTTGTATTATGATTCAAAATCCAACAATATAAAAGGAAAAGAGATGATGGGAATTTTAGCCAACTGTTAGTACCGATAGGGAGTTATTAAAAACATAAGAGCCAGGGCCCCCCTCCCTGCGTGTATACCCTGCCAGCAGGCCCACCTGAACACAGCCGTTTCCATGATCACCTCATATTCCAAAACTCCCACCATTTCCTTCTACTGAGTCTCCCTCCTTTTTCACCTGGCACTCCCCTCTGGGGAAGCACAACACCAGCCCTGGTACTCCCCTCATTCCAGAATTTTCTCGGGCATCCTGCTGGTACATCACTCCTTCTTCTACCTCGCCCCGAACCCGTACTTGGGTTCGAGGCCAACTCCAATATCTTCAAACTCAAAACCCTATGTTGCTCTTGTACGCCCTTTTCCATCACCGCAACCGCCTTCTCTCTAGCATTCAGTGACATCTTGCTAGTGTCCAACTTCTTCTCACGTTGGTGTATCTCCTCACGGATGGTATGGATATCAGCCAGCTCGTTTTGAGTTTGTTGGAGGGAGAAGTGGAGTGTAGCGTAGTCTGCCCACCAACAGACCCAGCCTTGGCGGACAGCGTAGTGGAGGGCTTCCTGGAGGGCGGGGTCTTCAGGGGTGAGGCAAACGGTGATGAATTCTCCGCACCTGGGTCGAGGGGGGGAGGGAGCTTCAGATGCGGCTTCTTGTTGGGCATGGCTAGAGCGGGTTGCTTGAATCAGCGACAGGTGGGAGACAGTGTGCGAGGCTTCCTTAACTGGAGTGTTTTGGGGGACCTCAGTACGGAATTGGGAGGTGTTGGACGGCATGGCGATTCGGATGGGAACAGACCGTGTGTGCAGTGATGAAGGTCGAGCTGAACAATGATGTAAGTTAGTGTCGGCCGGTCAATTTAATGCGAAGGAATTTTGCTGGGTAAACCGAACCGAGTCAGAGAGTAGACTGTTGAGAGTCCCTAAGGAAATGGACCCTCTTGCAATGAACTTGAAGTGGAGGTAAGTATTGAAGAAGTAGGTATGGGGTGAGCTTTCTTATGAACTCATATACAAGATTGCGTTGGTACGTTGGGTATTGGTGTCCTGGGCCTGGTCTAGGTTTTGCCTGTTTGTATTTATGTTTATTACTATTGAGTACGTGTCGTCGCTTGTGTTTAAACAAACAAACGCAACACTTCTACCTTCTATATGTACGCGGGTTGGCAAGGTAGATCCCCTCCCCTTTTTGTGAAATCAGAACCCGTATTTCAAACTAAACATCATATTCATAGCCTGGCTCAAACTTAGGCTCGCATGGGGGATTATACCACCTGATACGAAAGGAAAACTTTCCGTCACCGTGAGCGATGTGCAACAGTCTAGATGGGCTGCTATGCCTCCCGTGCCCTAGGAGCATCTACCCCTTCCCATCCGCGATCCCAAGGTACCTCAACAAATGCACCGTATTATTCTGCTGTTATATAGGTAGAATATTGATATTACTGGACAGATTACAGAGTACTAGTCAAGGTCAAACAAACAATTTTGAGCCGAACGAACTCGCTGCTTGAAGCCCGCCTTATCACCATCTCTAGCCCCCGAATTTGATTATTCCAAGTTGCTCCTGGGTTTACTATATATAGTACGGAGTATGATATGGATACAAGAGTGTTCTCAATGGTTATTGTTGTTATTCGGTATACGGGGTAATTCCGGAAGCTAATCATGTATACCTTTCCCACGCTTCCGGCAGTCGACACATGCGTCACAGTCACAATGAAACGCCACCGATTGATTGAACCATACCATACACAATTTGATTTCTGCTCTTCTTAAGCTATTGTACGAGAACACACCTGTATAGCTATCGTCCCAGCCCTTGGAGGTTATTCTCCCCGAAACTGGATATTCCATAGCATGCAGGCCGGACACTCACTCAGAGTAGGTAACTTAGCATAGGAACTTTGTCTTATTAATTACCCCACGCGCATCAATAAGGTACCGCATATTCCTATATCTGGTGGCCCAGTTCGAGAAAGTGCAGCACCCACAATAAGATTCAATGAGGGATGTTTGCCGCGAGGGTTTCGAGGTTTATTATTTGGGTTTCATGACTTTTCATCGTAGAGAAACTTCTTCAAAATGTTTGAGGCCCCCAAGTATATCAATCTAGAATCTCCAACCCTACAAAATACAAGCAGACTCCTAGGACTTCATATTCGACAAGAGCCTATCAGGCTGAATCGACCGGGGTTTTCATCAAAGCTAGCACAGAATCCATTCCTCCCAAGCTCTCATAAAAATGACAACCACCCCTCAGCCCCAGGTTTTGGCCACCCCAGATATTATCCTTCATCCATTCCTTACCGCCACTGCTGCCACCGAGTTCCAGGACTACCTCTTCACCCTCGAACTCCCTGCCACGGGAGACCAACTGCCCCAAATCCCCACTCCCATCCCTGACCCCGGGGAGGACGAAGACTATTCCTCTCTCTACTCTCAATCTTCGAGATATACCCTACGCGCCATCATCGACTACGCCTTCGAGCAAGGCTGGATCCTCACGACAGAAGAAGCGAATCAGAGCTTACATGAGATTAACAGTGCCATGGAAGGGATGACCAAGTATGATCAGGAGTTGCAAAAGAAGAAGGCAGAGTTTAGGAAGTCAAGAGAGGAGATTAAAGCGGAGAAGGCGGAAGCTGAAAAGAAGAGAGTTGAATTGCAGAAGCAGGAGAAGAGGTTGCAGGGGGTGTTGAAGACCATTGAGAAGCAGCTTGAAGCTCTGAGCCAGGAGAGGACGCAACTGAGGAAGGTGGAAAGAGGTTTCCAATGTTTTAGGTGCCAGCGCCAGCTGCAGGGTCGGGTTGCATACGTCAAATATATCCCTGTGCCAAAGACTGCCGGCAGGAGAGCGGGGGGGAATGTCCCGATGGTAACGCCGAAGATAGGGTATCGGACGCGAGACACAATTCACGTTAGCGACATGGCATCTTCATCCTTTATTCGTTCAACCCCTAGCCTGATGACAGAAAAGAAGGTAAAGTGGTATAAGCGGTTTCTTCGCTCTTGGTTGTGAGAACTCCAGCGATATTACGGGTGAATCCGCTATTTTATCTTATGAGATATTCTTTTTAGATAGAGCTGCTGCAGGATTTCTGTTTCGATATACTCTCTCCATACTAGAGATGCGGGATTGTGTTCCCCCCAATCATGACAATATAATTCAATCAAGTGTTATTTCTTCAACTTCGTGTGATGCCAACTTCCTTTACTTACTTTAACAGAGGCCTATATTCTGTCACAAGGGGCAGAAAAAAAAAAAATGCATTTTATTTTGAATTGACCTTTGAATACGTAGCACAACGTTATAGAACTTGATACTCTCACAGAAGCATTCATATCCCTTTTTCGCTTCGGCAAGTTAGTCCAAGTTAGAAGTCTTCAACCCACGCAGGAGGCGGGGGGCCTCCAGCTCGCAGTTTCAGAAACATTTGCCCGTGGCGCCCCAAGCAACTTTTTTTTTATTTTTTTTTTTTTATGCTTGATTGTAAAAATTTATGAATGCTCCCAAGTGTACGTTTTTTGGTGTGTAACCAAGGTGTGCTCAGAAAAAAAATTTGGTTGGAAAAGTGTGTGTGTGTGTGTGTGAGTGAGACAAACATCCGATTTCATGGGATGACCTTTTTTTTTTTTTTTTCTTTTTGCTATACACATAACTATAGCTAAAGTTCTGTAAATATAGAAAAAATTGAAGTTATGGACTGTTTCCTCTGAAAGCTAGAAATATACATTTTTTTTTTTTTTTTTTTTTTTTTTTTTTTTTTGCTCTGTACATTATCTTATAACTTAGATACCTTTTTTTTTTTTTTTTTTTTCTCATGGGGTCAGATCACCAATCTTTCGCTTATTTTTTTTTTGGGCTGCCGCAACGAGATCCCTAAATAATTACAAGTCAAGGAAACCCTCAATTCCCCATACCATATTCCGACAAATATTCCTGTTCTAGTAGCCTTGGATGATGAGACAACAGACCGGTAGCAAAAAAAAAAAAAAAAAAAAAAAAAAAAAAAAAAGGAATATTGGTGGAACCTTAATCAGGGCGTTTGTTCAAAGGTAGCCAGTTGCATGGGTTACACTTACACTCTATTGCCAGAATTTTTTTTTGGGGGGTAGGAACTTGACCGTTACATACAGGTTTTAAAATAAAACTCAATTCAGTACTCTTACTTACTTAATACACAGCCCTCGTGTTTAGGAAATAAGCTCATGATTTTTTATAACTTTTCCCGAATCTCAACCTCCTCTCCTTCCTCGATCCATTGTAAATTATTAACTCTCTCTACCATTTCACCAATTCTAGCGTCTGGCAAATTATACTATCGAAAACGCATTACAATTTACGCATGCGCATATAATCACTTCCAATTTTTATGTAACAAATTTTGAAACATTGCCTAATATAAGCAAGGCATGCGCTATACCTAAAGAAGTGCTTTTTTTTTTTCACGGCCATCCCAAGAAGATCAGAATATTGCATAGCCTTCGGCTATCGCCTCAGCGATATTTTTGTATCTGTAATCTTATTCTGACGTGTTTTTTTTCCATAAGTAGTACAAATTTCCCCCCCTATCTTAGGCTTGCCATCGTGTCCTAGCTAGAAGTACACAAATAATAGCAATAGCTGCTCAGCATTCAATTTAGGAATTATACATAGCATTCCGCTCAATAGCTAAAGAGACTAGCAAAGCAGTAGTGGTGACTTAATCATATTTTGAATTTCACCAGTGGATGATTAATATCTAGAGTGGGAGAATTCATGTTGTAAACCTACTGGGTACATAGTATGTAGTTAGATCACTGAAATGTCTCAGCAGAGACGGTAGATATAGAAAAAAAAAGGCAAATGCGCGACTCAATCCCAAGTCTTTTTGGAAACGTCAAAATGGAGATGTTGTACCACAAGCAATAAAATTCGGCGATAACTAGGGGCAAATTTCAAATCAAAACTAACATCCTTGAATACGCACTATACCATACCATAACTGTGGGTTAGAAAACCAAGCCCACTGGGAATTGGCCCAGCCACTCCCATCCCCCCTAAATTATCGTGCTCATATACAGCTACTTAGTGTGCCTCGCCTTGGTTCACAATTCCAAATCTACCGCCAGCGAGTAAGTATGGACCAGCCCAAGACTCCCAGCGGGGATTGCATGCAGCGATATAGCCTTCTACCAGATAGACAAGATGGTCAGACTGTTGTCAGATATACGTAGCTGCCTCTGATCCGACCTCTGAACCTGCCTTCGATCCGTCCTCAGATCCGTCGTCAGGTCCTTCGTCAGATATATACGCGTAGCCAGCTTCGTACATGTCGCCAGATTCGTATGCGTCGTCAGCTGACTCGACTTCTTGATTGTCTTCTGCACCTGGGAACAGATAGTGGAACGCGTCGACATTTGCTTCATATCGGCGCTGGAGCTCGGCCGGATCCTCGGTTACTGGCTCCGGCTTCCAGTTTTGTGGCTGTCCTGTGTGCTCTGCCAATAGCACAGCCAATGCCTCAGCAGGGGTCATGAGGTTTGGGCAACCTAGCTCCTTCGGTGTATGCGATGGACTAGTAAGGTTGTTAAGACATGCTTCGGACATTAAGCATGAGAAACCAGCACTGGGGCACCCTTGGGATTGGCCTGGATCTGTGCGTAGCAATGTGTGAGTATGGATTTTGACAGTGCACTGCAAGTCTTCCACAGATAGTACTGTGTTCATTTTCTTTCCGACCCCGTCCCTATCTATCTTCTCTTGGATAAATTCCCCACGTATTGCCCAAAGGCATTCAACCTTCCCACGTATGCCCTTGTGACGCGTATTTACGGCACTAAGGGCGAGTCTGAGAGCTATAATCTCGCGTCCCAGGCCTGTGGCGGCCTTGTTCAATAACGGATTAGTGATAGTCCTCATGGCTACTTGCCACTCTAGGAAAAGGCATTCCGCCCGGTGTAGTGTCGTATGGAGCTGGACATCATGCTTTGCAAGTGTATCAAACTGCCATTGCAACGAGGTATGAAAGCTCCAAGGATATTTCAATAGGCACTGGAGTGATTTGACTGACTGTTGAAACTGTGTGGTGAGCGTATCCATCATTTGGCCAAGTTTGTCAAAAACTAAATGATGCGCTTCGCGGACAGCGATGATAAACTGGCGGTCATGGATGAGAGGGCGCTGTAGGAAACAACTTGCTTTATAATAGAGGGAGCGGAAGGTGGTCAATTCAGCTGCGATACCACCTGCACGTATGGAGGGTAATGTAAGGATTGCAACGAGTTCCCAATCTTCGAACACAATCGCGGTGGACCCATTCGCCTTTCCGGCCCGCGCCGTTCGCGGAGGCTCTTTCCTAGCAGTATCATGGCCTACGGATTCACACCCGCGTAACATGTTGGCCGTTGCCTGAAAGTTCCTGAGCCGTAGTGACGCTATCATCTCTTCTGCCTGAGAGCTCAGCATAGCAAGAGAACTGATGGCCTGCCCCACACCGGCGCATGCGCTCTCAAGCTCCGAGTCCTGGAAGGCTCCTGCAGCCGATCTCATTTCATCCCACTTATAATAAGCTTGCATCACATTACCATCAAAATGGGGCTTTCCCAGTGCTTCAAGCTGTTCACATAGTTTGGTCAGTGGTAACTGGCTATTGAATGTCCATGATTTGATGCTAGATATCGTGGCTTCCGTGTCAGTGGCTACATCGTTGAGGTCTTTTGTCAACAATTGAAACCGTTGGCGAATTTCATGGGCTGGCCAGTTCGGCACATCTCTTGCTGTCGGTTCATCATCGAATATAGCGATGTAGACAAACATTAGTAGGCGAATTGCATCATGTTCATGTGATTCCCCGAAAATGGCTTTTGGGGCTGGTCTAGTTGGCTTCGAGGTCCCCGCACGTGCAGCCATTTTGATACAAGTAGTATTATGTGACAGCGAGGCGGTGGCAATTTTGATGACTAGTCTTGTGACGGAGATGTATGTCGTTATCTTTACCGCCGATTGGGTGTAGGGGATGCCGGGTTTTGCTTGGTGGATTTGAGCAATGATGGCGTTTTAGAGATAGGATACTCACTCTTGGGGGATTGAGTAGTGATGGTGTCTTGAAGGTAGGACCCTCAAATTTGGGGGATTGGTGCACCTTTTAAGTTCCAGGGTCCACCTGGTCATAATCTGACTGAGTCAAAGCTAAGGATAGTGCCTCAGCCCCATGCTGGTAATAATACGTGTCAATTATGCAATCCTTGAACGCTGGCTTGGGAAAGCTCTGCTAGCATATTGTCAATTAACGGATTCTTGCAATCTTTCCTCCTCCATTGGTTTCATCCCTAGCGCAATTTCAAATTTAACGGGATTAGCCTGGCCCAGTATTAAAGCTATAAGGAGGTCCAAACTCAGAGCGTTTGAGGAACTCGAAATATGATGACAGAAACTCCAAGCTGACACCATCTGTAGCCGGGACCCCCATTGACCCTGCGTTCCAGGCCCCCAGCTGTTGATCATGGTATTACGTGCCATGGTGAATAGTCGAAAGCGACCGATAGAGGGCAGATATTATCAGGTAAACCCCATTTAGAATCAGATTACCGAGACGGGGACTGGTATTAATGGAGTAGTTACGCTGAGCTGAGGGATTGAGAGAAATTCATGAAATATCATGGGCGGGAAATAGGAAAAGACAGTCCTAGCAAGACTAAAAAAGGTTGCCTACAACCGAGTAGGCAGAAGACTTAAGGCTGCAGATAATTGGTAGGCGGCTGCGGAAGAAGACTCAGAGTTGCTGAAAGAAACCTCGAGAAGAGGTGAGGTTTTGAAAGTGCGCGTCGATGTTAGTCTTACCTAACTCGGCAGTAGCTGCCTCATTAGTGCCAACCAGACTAGCCTGATTAGTCAATTTTTCATGCCCAATATGGCTTAGTAGTATTTCTTTCATGAAGTGACTCATCAGAAGATTTTAGAAACCGGGATATGTTTATCCATATTTGGTAGGAAGACTACAATACCGGTACTGTTTGTCAGCATACATATTGTGAGGTGTTTGCGGCTGAGGTATTAGGCATGAGTTTGATTCGGTGCTGCGAGCTCGTCCAATTATCTACATAGATGTGCAGATGTGCAGATGTGCAGTGAATGCTAATATTGCATTGCGATCTACTAATAACCATCGGATTGGTGACTACCCATTACATACTATCTGCACAAGTATGTGTCGTAATACTCAGATATCCTCAGACTGGTAAAATAAGCTTAGACCCGCAGGGCCGCATTAGGTCCCACATCGTCGTAGAACCAAAGGGCATGGCTCACCATTAAGACGGGCGCCCCAACAAGTATATAAAAGAACACTGGATTGCCAGCTCAAAAATGATAAGCAAGTTCAATCCAATTTCCTAGAATCTTAGTCAGAGAACTCACCACCACCCAAAATATTGGAACGAAACGTGACTAGGAACAACAACATGTCCCTATATCCAATGTACGAGGGGTATGGGATACTGTGCTAATTATGCATATTAATATTTTTATCTATCAACATCTCGAGAAGGAAAGGCACATCACATTCTTACACCACCTCAACAGAAGCCGAAGCATTCCCAATTTACAGGATTCATCAGTCACTTATATTTTGTGAAAGTATCCAGCACTGTGACTCTGTAAAACAAAACTGCGAACCCAACATTGACACTGCAAATATCTGCTACTCTTTATTTACCCCCCAAAAACCAGTTCCCTCATCGTGTAATAGCGTGAGTCCTCCCCTCTTGCCTCTGTTTCCTCCTGTCTTGACCTCTTTCCTGAAGGAGGCTTGCCTGAGTTGTTCATCACTTCAAACATTTCTCTCCTCCCTTGTTTCCTCCCTATCGTCAATCCATCCTCTCTCCCTTTCTTCCATCCTGACCTTCCCTCTTCTTCCAATGTTGAGCGCAGCAACCTTCCTTCTTCCCGATAGACCTCCTCCCGCCCTTCTTTTTCCCCGACAAGAAAACCTTTTCTATATGTTTCCTCTTCCAGGTCCTCCTCCTCCCTCAACTTCCTTTCCAACTCCTCAATGAGCCTTTCTTGCTCATATATTTTCTCTTCTTGTTCTTGCACCCTCCTTTTCAACTTCGTCCTCTTTACTGCACACTGCCTCCACCAAACCCAGTGAATGTGGGGCGAGACCCACTCCTGTTCTAAGCCAAATATAAAGAACGCCTTGAGGTGTAATCTATCCCCAGCAGTATGTTCCCACCCATCTCCAGAGTCGTCGGGATCAGCAGCTTCAAATGAAATATTTGAATCGGGGGGCGTGTCTGTCTCACGGAGATCACAGTCCGGATTGATTGTGGTCTCTCGGGCAAGCTCGTGGAATTCTTTGGAGAGTGTAGGGTGGCCTCTGATATAGGTAAGAAACTCTGGGATTGCCCAACCGGCAATGAGTGTTTCGATGTGAATTCTGGCCGTTGCAATTGAGTGCCAGACTCTGGGGAAGGTAGATGTGGGGATAGAAGGGCTAGCCGAGGAAGAGTTCATGTTGCTAGACATTGTGATAGAGAAGTACGAGGTTCTGTAGGGGAATAGTTGTGAGAAATTATTTGTTTAGGGTGATAATGTTGTAGATGTTACTTGCAGAACGTCAACGCTTAAGCAGAGTGAGGTGAGAAGCAAGTCTAGGTTTGCGGGGTCCTTAGGGGGTTTATATATTTAACGACCCCTCTGAAGGGTGGAGCTACTACAGCAGACTACCTACCTGCATAGTCGATTCCTCAGATCAGCTGCTAAGTATACCTGTTGTTGCATTGAGTACTGTATATCGCGATCGCCCGTTCAGGACTATTCTGGTGACTGTACTAGGCGTGATGACCTATTCAACGCCAACATCCTCACATGCTTTCCATTCAACCTGTATTCTTGTTAGCACAAGCCCCCGGCAGTTCAGCCAGAACAGTAAGAAGCACATGTATAGGGAGGGGCTATTGAATTAAGTAGTCTGGTTGTAGTCTGGTTGGCACGTCTGGTTGTAGTATTCAAGTTGTCTTTAAGTTTGGCGTGGCAGGTTTTCGCGTAGCCTGGTTGGTGTCCGCGGCACGAGCAACCTGAAGGTCCAAATTCCTATTGCCTCTGGACTACGTGTTTCTATTGATGCTTTCGAGGGGCTTGTGCCAACCAGACTACTTGTGTGCGTGTTTCTATTGACGTTTATGACTTTGGGTATTTCTATTGAGGTTTGTGATTGTTAAAAGTGATTCTCCCGCCCTATCGGAATAAATTTCTTGGCATTCAGGCTAGGTACAGATAGGGTATTTAAACTCTTATTTGAATTCAAGGCGGACTGAGTTTGAATAGTCTGGTTGGCACGAGTTTGAATATGACGCAACACCCTCCTGTGTCTTGCTAGTCTGGTTGGCACGTGTCTTGCGTCTTCAGTTGGCTATCAACTCTGATGCATACACCAAATGCCCAAAGCAGGCTTGTGACTGAACGTACGTAGTTATGTTTGCCACGCTGTGGTATGCTGCATTCGTATTGGATAGTGTTGAACATGCATGGGTTTCCTTAGTCAGGGGCTCCAGTAGCGTGACCTGAAAGGTTCCTATTCACTTAGCTGAGGAGGACTTAGAGAATACCTATAAGCTTCTTATACACACCGAAGTCGGCCTACACACGCAAAGCGGGCTTGCTACTTAATGTATATATGCTCAATACGCCATCTCCCGTAATCCAAAAGTAATATTCAAGATCCCAATCAACCAGATTGTGAACTCTTAAATAGAGTTACAAAGAAATACAGCTAAAGCTCGTGAATGAATGAACGGTTCAGCGGTATAAGCGACAACATAAAATTGAGACTTCTGCGATTGGCAATCTGATTTACAACACAATCATGGTCAGATACATACTATCACTCCAGATATCCAGCAGCATGACTTACCGCTTCGATTAAGTTCATAATGTTGTGAGTTAGGCTTGGAGAAAGGAAAGAATTTTCGCAAATCACAAGACAGTTTCCGAAATTGCAAGTGCATTCCTATGGAGTATGAAACTCGAGGGTCCAATGAAAAGACGCCTAGATCTATATGTCCCAAATCTATGTCTCCAGAGTAGGAGGATACGATAGGCAAATATGTGACGGAAAATCTAAAGGTTATACAGACACACAGCTAAGCAAATCGTTGTATTTCTCGAAAAAAATGGTTTGATGTTACCCATTGACCGTGTATGGGTTGAGCTCAAGCGCCGTCTTCATCAGAAGTATCCTGATATCACAAATTCCATGTAGATCGGAAGTAGTAAAGCGGAGGTATGTGAAGCCCACCACCATTTAGCTTTACGCTACTTAGTAGCTAATATTTAATTTCGTCGGGCTGTTAGATTAGCGGAAGATATTTGGAATAAGATTCAAGCATCCCTTTTTATGCCTCTATACCAATCTATGTCACGTAGAGTTACGCTGTCAATAAGGCAAATAGATGGCATACCAAATATTAGGAGCGGAGGGGGCGAGTTTGGTTTTTATTTTTTTATTTTTTTGATATAGCTGAATTCTTTTCGGTACCGCTCATCAATCTCCTTCGTAGGCTTGAGCGTGTAACGACTCTCTGTACGATCGTAGAAAGTAGAGTTTAACGCCGGATCACTAAGACTACTAGATCTAACCCACCCTAACCCATCCAAAACTGGAGTACTTTTAATACTCGTATTACTGCGGACAAGGCTTTAGATCACAGAACACACTAAATATCGGGGTAATCCCGAAATATGCCCCTGTGTTTCCCTTTCACATATCGCAGCTCGGAGGTGAGAGTGTCTCGGGTCAGACTGCTAATTACTTATGTTAGAGAGATGAAGTACTATTATCAACACTATTACTATTTTCACCTAATGACAGACATTTGTATTCATAAGATCATCCAAGCGGGTTCTTCCGTGCTGCCAATATATTCCCTCCACGAAGACTAGCTTTTGAATGTAGCTCTTCTTTACAAGAATTCTGAACCAAGCTGTGATAAATATATCCGTACTCTAGCCGTCACCTTGGAGGAGACCATATTAAAAGCGACTGCATTGTGATAGACATAGATATGCCTTTTCCGGAGCTCCTGATCTGCAATTGACAGGGTTTGCTCTTCATTACTAGCCAATCACTGCCCTTACAAAATCTACCAGCAGAGCAGCACTGTCGAGTCAAAATTTCCGGTTCTACAGTAGTACACAGAACTTACATACGTACAGTACTTAATATCCTCTCCATATTTAGCTCAACAGAGCCTCAATGTCGAATCACATATTCCCACCTCCAAGAGCCTCACTGTTAAGCTGGCTTTTGCGCTCATGAGTTGTCGACCCCTTCCACCAGTCGCATGTCCAATCACAATTTTCGCAATTCCAAACATTCACTGATGTCGCAAAATAATACTTTTCCTGCACAGGTGAACGACATAGACCGCACTGATAAGTTCACTGATGCCTAACGCACTTAATGAGGTTATCTAAAAGGCTTTTTCGAGTGTGATTGTTCAATGTTGTACCAAATTGTACTCCTGAGTCATCATCTTGCTTGGTATCCCATGCTGCTTACATATGTTGAACCAGTCATACACCGGAGGTCGCAATAGATACGACCTCTCACCAGGGCAGCACTCGGGGTTAAGGGCGAACGCAGCTAAAATTAGTGTGGTTTATACTACCACAAAAGCTTCAACCGACACAAGTATAGGGCAAGTAATGACTCTCAAGCTCCTGTTTTCCTCTGGTAATTAAATCGTTACGAACCCCTAAGATTGTGCTTGGGAAGTAAACAATAAGAGGTTCAGCGCGTTGAAAACTCCACTGCCATGCCTTAAAAATGTTTCATGCGTTGTCAAGGCAAACGCAACATAAACATAAAAAATAAAACTATGCGGTTGTATCTAGCCAGGCTACGATTCTTTCATCTGGCCCCGCTGCCAAAACATAGGGATAATCTTAATCTCCACGTTAGCCGAAACAGGGTCCAACGATATCAGTTAAACAAGGAAACAATTGTAAATCCGAGTATTAGCACACTTGGTTCTCATCTGTGTAAGGGGGCCAAGGAATCTGCAATTATCTATTCTATTTGGAAACCAGGATCAATGAATAACAGAAATAAGGAGTGTATCGGAACTGAAAACTGAAAAGTTAACTCAACACTATGCTGAACGTGAGAAGTAAGGTAAGAGTTAGAAAATGCAGAGCAGGATAGAGGTAATATTTGCTTCGTTGACTACAGAGTCATGATAGTACAGTGGAGTATTGAAAATCCAAGAAGAAAAAAGGTACTACCCGCGGACCCAGAAATGCAAATGTATTGCAAATTGCCAACTCAACCAAGAAAAAGTACGAGGGAAAACCCCTCTATGACAGCCCGAGAAAGGAAATATAATATGAGATAAATCGGGAAAATCTCTAATCATAACCCATAACCTAAGATGTAAGCTTTCCCTCAATCAATCCATCAACAACCTTACTCCTCTTCAGACTCCTCCTCATCCTCATCCTCCTCGCCGTCAAGAACCTCCCTAACGGTATCCTGGATGAGAAAGTCCTTCAACACTGGATCCGCCGCCCACTGTGCCATGATCACCCTCCCGTCATCCAGCTTGAGCGAGCGGCACCTATCGTGGACACGCATTGCGGTCTCCACACTCTCCCAGGTCGTCAAACCAGGCTGATCCTTTTCAAACCAGACTCCGATCTCAAAGACCCTAGTCCAGTCTTCGTTTACTGCCACTGCCCACTCCGATTGACCCGCAATCTCCTCAGCGAAAACCTGGTAAGTATGGTGAGTGACCTCTTGCCAGATTCTTTTCAGAGTCGAAGCCACCATGTCATCAGTGACATTGATCGGTTCCCCTGTCACCTGGTTTGTAAACAGGAGGCTTCTTGTTCTCAGAGGGACACAAGAATACCCCTCCTGGTCTGAATCCGGAAGAATAACTGCTGGTTTAACACCAATGCCAGGACTATAGACATCATGGTGCTTGATCGTTGCCACATTAGACTTCTTGTTATTGATTGTCGTGTACATCCATGATTCCGCAAACTCGTATCCTGCGACGCAAGAATTACTGGAGCCTAATTCCCGGTAAGTAACGGCAACAAAGAGGTCCCATATGCGACTTCTATCGGAATTGGTCATCGTTGCCCTTCGCTCGTTGCTGATGCAAAGAGCGCGCACTTCGTCGATTTGCCCCATCGCTGAAAGCCGTTTGAGCACATTATAGAGGTTCTTGCAGTCAACCAGACATATGATTTGGCGAGTGGGCCAATGACGACCAGCAGTTTCCTTTTGTCTCGATGTAAGCTTGCGTTCAGGGTATTGACGCATTTTTGTTTTTTTTCTTGTCGCTTCTGACTTCTGCTCTTTGGTTTGGCGAATGAAGTTTTTGTAGTAGCAGCGCTGGATGAATAGTGTGCAGGCTCGTCTTGCAAGTATGAGTAGAAGAAATACGGAGGGAGTATGGCTATATATATATTCATTTCGAGCCTGTTCCTCTGTTGTGTATTGGAGGTGCATCTGCCTTGCCTCCCTCGTGTAGAATGTTATTCTGAGACACGCCCCTAAACCGGAGGTGATCATGTTATTTCTGAATTATTCCACACGACATTGAATTGGAAATAACCTAGAGACTCACGCCCCTTATTCCGCTGAATTGTTCTCCTCCCAACTAACAAACCCATAAAGCTTTCTCCCCCACAACGGGTATGCAGTGCCACCACAAAATTAGTTTGGCCCCAAGTATATGGCTGCACAGAAAAATTACCAAATTTCCATAGTTGTCTGAATAGAATTGAACTGGGTATGGTAAGACCGAATCATTTTTTTCATTTGTACCTAACCTCTTGGGGCACCCAGAAAGCACTTACCAACCGGAAAAGTGCCTCAGGTGGCAATTCTAGGATATCCAGTTAGAATCGATTTTACACCAAACATAGAGCTTTTAACCTACATTCATTTTCTTTCATATTTGATAGATAAACATCATAAGGTTGTTAACTGATATCATGATTAGCCTTTTGGATACAAAGTTCCACCAGGATGATCTTGCCTCGGTTGGTTCCCTAGATGAGCATCACCTCCTGGATGGAGGTGCTCTACTCTTGTATTCCTAGTTACTGCCAGCTGGTCTTTTTCAGAGACCTTTGCAAGTGCCCCAAGTGTCCGTTGGCATGCACAGCCTAAAGCCCTTGGTGCAAGTACCGACTCTGGCTGGTAAAAAGGTTCCGAATGTCTGGTTCGTGTACATCCGTGGTATAAAGGTACTGCTGTTTGTTCAGGTCTATATCAGTTTTGGGCAATGAATTCCAGATTAGTGGCGGTTCCTGGCAGAGACCTGTCAGAGGAGTTCTGCCATTCAATTTCCTGAATTCCAGATACCACATGTCAGGAACCTCCGTACCCAACAGCTAACAGACGAAATGGAATGAGCTCAAGCAGTATCACCTGGCCTGAGAGCATTCCCACTGCTGACTATCGCTAACTGCAGCTGGACCATGGATCATGGATCAAGCCCTGGGAAAGGCAGTGGAGGCAGTAGAAGGCTGACCTGGAATCGAACCAAGTGGAAAGAGGGGACTTCGTTTGGCTGTAGACATAACTAACAAGGTCCGACTTCAAAGATATCGAACGGCGAAAGCCGGAGCGGTATTCGACTAGATCAGGCGCCTCAGTAGCGCCAGGTTCTGGCGATCTTGACCTACGGAGCGGAGCTGTACCCAGTCCCAAGCGAGGAGCAGGTACGGGTGAGCGCGGAGTGCTCGGAAAACAGAGAAAGGGTCAGCGAGCTCAGTCGCATCTCAGAGATAGAGCCGGTGGTACACCGAAGGCGAGTAAGATGGACGGCCTCGGTCTATGCCAGGTACCTCCCGGAAGTAAGACATAGCCGAACGGACATCGCGAGAAGCAATTGAAAGCGAACCCCAAGCTGAGGTGGATCGTAGAACCAGAATAGGGGCTGTCCGAGGCAGGCGTGGCTGAAGCAGCTACGAGAGATACCTTGGGATTTATGCGACAGTCATGGATACGGAGATGCTAGGCCTGGGGAAATACAAAATCGGCGGCCCTGGACAGTTAACGGGGGCAATATGCGCGGCAGCGAGTCGGCCAGACCCTGTGGCCGGCTGCTCACAAGGACAAGCTGCCCGCGAGGACCAGTTTCGCACGAGGACCAGCTGCTCCAAAGGTCCTGATGTTGGTAAAAGGACACTCCAGGGTAGCAGGGAATGAGGAGGTGGAGAGAACGAGGGCAGTGGCATGGATCGCAAAGCGTACGCCAAAGCCCTATATCACAACACTGGCTGGCATACGGCAAGCTTCCATGATTCAGGAGAAGTCGAAGCACGTGACATGGAAGAACAGGAAATAAAGGCCCTAGCATATTTCGTGACAGATCGAGGCTCGTAAAGAGCATGTACCCACGAGATTGGGAAGAGCGGAAGATCCTTTTTGCGTATGGGGAAGACCCAGAATGCAGCTCAACTGTTGGCTTGGAAGTGGGACAGGAAGGAACCGGGAGGAGGCGGAGATGGACCAGGAGTTGGTGTGAGACGGTGTGGGAATTTTTACACAGAGCTCATGGCGGTTAAGTGGGAAGTCGGCAGAATATATGGTCGATGGGGGGAGGCCGGTAGCTGTTTTTATCCCTCCTTTGATCTGTCTAACATCGATACGGGGACAGAGGATGGAAAATCTACCGGGCTGACCAGGGATGTGGCCCCTCGTCATAGGTTAGCACAACTTGAGTACGAGTACTGATTTATCCCCCAGAAATAAAATGGAGCTGGAGTAGTTTTTCGAGCTTTCGAAGCAGGCAGACATCAATTCCGATATCCCATATTCTCGCATCGGTGTCTGGAGCTCCCTATCTAAATATCAGCCCTTATACTCAAGCTAGTACGGCTACTTACGCTCAGTGTGGAAAGAGGGTTAAGTACTACTCCCAGCATATGTACAGCACGTACAAGTATTTAAGCTGGTAGATTCAAGAGGGATAGAAAATGAAGCTAGTTGTCAAACTCTCGTGATGGTGGAGAGGCATTTGATGGAGTCACACGCGGAGGAGAGCGCCTGGGACTAAATCTATAGATAGCTATAGGGCTATTAAATCACA
Source organism: Terfezia claveryi (assembly GCA_015179025.1). Taxonomy (NCBI): domain Eukaryota; kingdom Fungi; phylum Ascomycota; class Pezizomycetes; order Pezizales; family Pezizaceae; genus Terfezia; species Terfezia claveryi. The sequence continues at coordinate 558,303 of WHUX01000014.1, read as the reverse complement.
AGGTATGGAGGTGTTGTCCACCAGACCTAGAGTTGTTCAAGCTGCCACTAATACTCCTCGCGCGGAGGCGCTTCCAACTAGCCGTCACAGTGTTTGTCTTGACCACACCTTTACCCACCCATCTGATTGCCCACCTATCCAACATGCTTTCCCCATTTCTCACTCTTTTGACGGTCCAGATTCTCCCTTAGGTTTGGCGATCCAAAGACAAACGCATCTAACATTGGAACAGTTCTTTCCAAGCTAGAGCTATGACACATGCTTGACGCTTCTATCAACGGGACAATCAGCTTCTCTACCAATTTTGCGAGTGTATATCTCAGGTCTCCCCAGGATATCTCAGCAGTAGCTGGAAATAATCTGGGGCTGAGGAAACTCAACACATGCACGCCTACAGGCAGTTATCCGGTTGGTCTCGATACTCTGAGCTGATACTCTAAACCCTGGTTCTGCCACACAAATTGGTTTTCAGATCCAATCATTGGTTGATTATCAAATCAAACGACCTTAATCGACGATCAAATCTCCGGAATGCTCTTGAATTCGCGCTGACTAAATGTTACTTTTTACATCTGTATTTTGCCAATTGCTGAGTTGTGGTAATTGGAAGTGGTCTGTTGGGAGGTAATGACATCAGTTTTCCCAGGAACTTTATCTCCTGTACAATTTCTGAACTGCGCATCTAAATGCTGGTCTCAGGCCCCGGCAATGGAAGATGAGATTCATGTCTCAATTCATTGGTTCTAAGCGATATTTGGCACAAGGTACAAGTAACGATGCAGCTGCCTGGCATTGTCTCATATGACGACTTAGGCCGTCGAGCTCCAACAGTTTGGCAGGGGTTCGGAGAGCAAGATACGGGATTGGCTTCCTTGACCTCAGGACATGACGAGAACCATTGGCGACGATACCATGTTTTTTTAGACGCAGCAGAAGAATTGGAAATATGTCGCATACCTAAGTATCTTATTAGGTAAAGCGAGACTGATACGTACTTAAAGCCTTGCCTACAATTTTTACGTATTAACTAATCAGAGTTCCTTATGTTAGTAGGATATACCGGTAGTAGAACAACCCTCCCCTTGCCCCACCAGATCTCAACGTGGAAAATACCTAGGGTTAAGGTGAACAAGGGGTTCCACTCGGCTGCATGTCTCACAACCCAACAGAGCAGGTAAAAGAACCAAATGGCCAGCCAGTTCTGATTAAAGCCAACTGCCCTATTTCCCCTTGCGTGGCTGGTGATATAGGAAGGATAATAATTCATAAAAAATTTAATCTGATTAGATACCTCGCGCGAGCACGAGATCCAGCAGTGACCTGTCTACCTGTACCCCAGTCTGAACCTGCCTGCCCCGTAGTCAGGCGGTATTAATGAGTTCGAGTTCATGAGCTTTCGGATAATGGTCTAGACTAGCTATATAGTAGTAAAGACGCAAGTGGTCTAGAAGTATACAAGACTTAATATGTCAAGCCTTGCAACTGTACCGACAGTGTATAGAGCAAGGTGAAGTGTTAAAAGTATATGCTTGCGTCACTAATATCGATCACCATGTTGATCAACTTGATTGTTAATGCTTTACTCTTTGTTCTGCACAACTTCTTTGTTATCCTTTGTCCTGCAGACCTTACTATTATGTGTCGTCATTATTGTCTGCTGTCACTACTCTCTGCTATTGCTGTCTGCTCTCGAAGTCTGTGTTCTACTGTTGCTGTCACAAGTCTCTTGCTCAGTGTATGTAGTTTATTTAAACCAGTCAAAAGTCCTGTCTATATCGAAAAATAAGTTAATACATATCAAGAGACACAAGCAATAATCTTCCGCTGCATATGAACTCATTCTTGCTGTAGTTTTACTAACATATCTAAAGTATATGCTTGTGTCACTAATGTCGATCACCATGTTAATCAACTTGATTGTTAATGCTTCGCTCTTTGTTCTACACAGCTTCTTTGTTATCCTTTGTCCTGCAGACCTTACTATTATGTGTCGTCATTATTGTCTGCTGTCACTACTCTCTGCTATCGCTGTCTGCTCTCGAAGTCTGTGTTCTACTGTTGCTGTCGCAAGTCTCTTGTTCAGTGTGTGGGGTTTATTTAAACCAGTCAAAAGTCCTGTCTATATCGAAAAATAAGTCAATACATATCAAGAGACACAAGCAATAATCTTCCGCTGCATATGAACTCATTCTTGCTGTAGTTTTACAACAGGTAATGAGCTCCGGTTAGCACACTTGATCATCGCAAGCTCTTTCGCAAGCTCTCTCTTATCGCAAGCTCTCTCTTATCGCAAGCTCTCTCTTATCGCAAGCTCTCTCTTATCGCAAGCTCTCTCACATCGCAAGCTCTCTCACATCGCAAGCTCTCTCACATCGCAAGCTCTCTCACATCGCAAGCTCTCTCACATCGCAAGCTCTCTCACATCGCAAGCTCTCTCACATCGCAAGCTCTCTCACATCGCAAGCTCTCTCACATCGCAAGCTCTCTCACATCGCAAGCTCTCTCACATCGCAAGCTCTCTCTTATCGCATGCTCTCTCTTCTCGCAAGCTCTCTCGCAAGCTCTCTCGCAAGCTCTCTCGCAAGCTCTCTCGCAAGCTCTCTCATCGCAAAGCTCTCTCTACGCTCGCAATCTCTCCAATGTCCAATCCATTGCCATCTGATTACTATGTTACCAAAGTGGGGTCGGTTCCGAGACTCACGCACGGAAACTTTGCTGCATGGGCAAATGCTGTTAAGTATACACTTATCGGGATGAATTGCTGGGGATTGTGATAGGCACCGAAAAGCCTCCGAGTGTTCCTGAAGACAATGAAGAAATGAAGAAATATATGAAGAGAGCAAATAAGGCAGTATCGGTCATATATGGATCCATAACCCCAGCGATCCAAACTTATGTCGCTGGCTTAACTGACGCTGCAGAAATGTGGGCGACTTTATCTAAGACGATGGACATTGTACAGAATGAGTCTGGATCGTCACATATGAGAGACAAGTTCCACCATGAATCCTTCGGTCCAAATGACACAATCGATCTCTATATAAGTCGCATTCTCTCTTATCAAGAGCGCCTGGCTAATACAAAGCAGAAGTTACCAGATGAAGACGTTATTACCAAGCTCCTAACGGCCTTACCTCCTGCTTACCATGTGGTGAAAGAAATAATCGATCGACATTAGTGACGCAAGCATATACATTTAACAGTAAAGTAGCGCCGATAGATTGATGGATGAATTAGTCTGACTTGCACTAGCCCCTCGGTAGAGGTCTTACTTTGACGTATTATATGCATCAAAGATGTGAAGACTTTCACCCACGTGCAGTAAACCGTTTCGAGAATAAATAACGGCGGTCATGAATTATCGCTTGGGAAGTGGGGGTTTGAACCCCCACATGGAGAAAAAGCAAGGACAATTAATGTGGATACGGTTATTTAGATATACCAATACCTAAATTGGGTGTATTGAGCAACAATATACGTAAGGGTGAAAGTGTTGTCTACTCACTCAGGACGTGTCATAACTGCTGAAGAGACGTGTTCACCATCTTCAGGTGAATCAATCTATTCCACAACCATTGTCATGCCAGCTTCGGATACGGATACTGACATTTTCGGGCCGTCCGGTAGGGAGCCGTCGGCAGCCAGCCATACCACGTTCTATCAAATTCAATCTTTCTAGATACCTCCCATAGATGAAGGGCGGCATGATTTCCATGTGCATAACAATACTCGCAGGGAAATGCAGGGACTTCTAGAATGAAGGACAAACAGTCATGGAATTTGGACCGGCAGCAACAAAACTCCCAAAGCGGCAACGTTTCTAGAAGTTTTCCGGACCTTACATCACGCAATATATGCAACTGGATATAAGAGGGCAAGCTCAGTATCATCGGGACGGTTCTCAACACTACACGCAAATCTTCGGTTCAAATCAATCATCGAGTTCGTGGCAACCTACAAGTGAGTAAGGAGTTGATGACGTCTTATATTTGCGTTGGTTTGCCGAACAAGCAAATTAGCGCGGCATGCAGATTTAACCCTGATCGTCCGACGAGGATGCCAGTGCCATTCATCTAATGGAACCATTATGTTTATCCCCACTGTCGACACAAACCTCCGGGAAACACTGCAAAACATGAAATTCCACTGAGCGTGATCAAACAGAAGGCGCAAATGATTACCAAAAACATATAGCGCCCTACACACAGGCTGTCGAACCATTCTCAGATGACACGAATGCTGGTATGTGCAAGCATTCTATTCGACCCCCCCGTTCATACCCCAACACGCTAGATGTGGATATCTGTAGCTACCCGATTCTACGGATTGGCTGTCGACTTCTTTTTACTGACGAGTTAAGATTGAACCAAGATACCAGTGTCACGAAGATCGATGTCCTGCTGTTGCGAATGCCTTGCAGCAGAGGATTCGCATGCATAGGAAGATCGTGCGTGCACAGGATGCGCAGACGGGAAGGACCAGGGTGACTAACATATTATCTTTATTGTTTTCGACGAAAGTAATGCAGGAAAGGCATACAAAGTTAGCCCAATGTTGATGTGGTGTTGGCAGCTCGGGCTTGATTGACTCGAGTGAATCCAGCAAAAGCTGGATCTTGATCGAATTTGATACGATCATGGAAGTCACCAGGCCAGTCTACTGCGTACGTATACGAGCTCGGAAAGGCTGGTGGAAAAACAAAGCTGGTGCGTTCTTTATATATAACCCCCGGTGGTGGTGATGATATGATGGATGCCTTGGAGACGAAAAACATGCTGTATATCTGTTTGATACAAACTCCGCTTTGTTTATAATAACAGGTTTTATATTCGGTAAGTATTGTGATCCTACATATCTCAAAGGAGAAAATCTCATTGTTCAGTTGTCGCAGCTTATGATGCGATCGATATACATACTAGCTATATTTCTCTAGTTCTGTCACTTATCACTTATCACTTTTCGCATCGCAGTGTTCTGCTCCACACGACGCCCACCAAATCCAAAGCTTACCAAAAGGTCTGCTACAGCAATAAATCCAGCGATCCATCAAAATGTCAATCTCCAACCGCACGCAGCCAATTAATATCCCACATACTGGTACTCTTTCCCCACCAGCCCCTATTGCCGCTGATCATGGTCAAGAGCTTCAGGGTGGCACCTTGGTTACAACCACGCACCTGGCCGTACTGACGGACGCCGATGATTTGGATCCGATCATCCACAAGCTCTCCACTTTTGGACAAATTGACGACCTCAAGGCATGGGCAGTCGATGATGCACCGCCATATCAAGTATACTGCCTAATCACTTTCCGCTACGCATTGGACATGCAGCGAGCTCTCTGCCCTGTCAGAAACGCAACTAGCAAGGCCTACCTCACCAAGCAGGTCAATGTCCCTATCCCCGGCTACACTCTCAATGAATACCACCATGATCCCTTCTACGACAACCGTCTGGCAACCTCTTTCATGACTACTTCAGTGACCGCCCAGGAAATCGGCATCATCCAGCACCACCCCTACCCTGAACCCGCCATCGGCCCAGAACCAGAAGGCACGACCCGCAGCGTAGTCTTCTTTGATTCCCGTAGCAACATGATTCGAATGACCCCCAAATTCAGTGACAGGCTCGAGAAAGCCTGGGAGCGTGTTCGGGAAACCCTCCTCGCGGAGATGCAGCTTCATCACGATGGGATAAGTCCTATTGCGCGGGTGGTTCCTGAGCCGTGGCGCGGGAAATGGTGGATTTTGTGGCCGACTTGGGATCTGAGAAGGAATAGGGCCACGTTTGAGAGTGTAGATATTGCGAGGAGGGTGATCAGGAAGATGAAGCGGGAGAAGTGGGGCGGGGAATGGGACGTGACGGACGGGAGATACGTTAGCGATCCTATTCCCATGGAGGATTTGGCGTATGGGGATCCGAATGAAGATATCATACGCAGTCATGATGAGGTTTCCATTAAGCATTGTTGAAGAACGGGATGTAGTTCGGCCTGAAAACACTTCCACCTCCCGCACGCACGCACCAAACTAACGGCAGTAAATGTTTTTTCCGCTCCCTCCCTTCCTATCTCTATATCATTCTCTGGCTGCGACCTCTATAAATTTTCCTATGCTACGACAACTTCTAAGAGCCTGGCGGCTCTTCAACTATGATTTTTTTATTATTTCACCACTCTCTTTTCTACAATATTTTTACCCCTTTTCCTGCTTTCCACATCCCTTCCCGCTTACAAAGCCTCGAATTTCCTTTGTTCATCACAACACCGTGCTACTTAATCCGCCTGCGGGCGTTTGCAGAAGTAATGCTTGTCCTTAATCCATTGTTTAAGCAAAAATGCCCTTCCCATTCGTTTGGTATATACGTATTCAACACTACCAGGTTCTAGGAACGCCTAGCCTGCCTAGACTTTATATATCGACTTACATGCATCTTCTGGGAAAAGAAATACATATTATGTACTCTACGTCCAGCGTTTTACACTCCCTGATTTCATTCTGTGAAGCTATCCTGATATCATATGATATAATTCGCGGCACTCATCTAGCTCAGTTCGTTGCTCACTTGCACATTCCAATTCCGAGGTCATCGACCTTTAAGTTGTGGTACCTTAGTAGTCTCCAATTTCTTTCTTGTAGGTACGGCGTCATAAAGTAGTCAACACTATTGATTACTGGCGAGAAGGTGACGAGTTAATACCTCACGTACTCACCTAGAGTTTTCACCCCAAGGAAAATCAGAATCCGGATTAAGAAGTCCATATACTCAAGTTAACCTTAACCCGGCTTAGGCACTTTGGATTCTAATACATAAATAAATAAGTAACATTGCGCATAAACATACAGGGAGGAGCTCTTATACCAGCAAAAGGCGATCGAGAGTTGAAACTGTGGGTTCGTCTTAGAGCCTCGAATTACTGATTTATTTATCGCCGGTTTCTAGATTGTTCGTGTATGATGTTTCGCATGCGTTTTTTGTTTTTAGGTTTATTTGTCTCTTGTCCTTTGATTTGATGTTTGAAGTTAAGTTGCGCACATTACAGTTGACAACATACCACAGAAATCAGCGAATTAGATGAGATTACCATATCTGTGACCAGCCAGACTCACTTGTTCCGTCCAATCATAAACAAATTGTGCCTGTTGCGTCATTATTTACACTCGTACCATGAAAAAGGCACCAGTAAGATTGAGGCTCTTGTATGTACATACGTCCCATGGAATACCTTATTCTCAATATAATGAATTCCATGGTAATACGTTCCAATTCGCCCAGCTGCACAATTACAAAAACCCGCAAACGCGAGCGATGGTGCCAGGTTTCAAGTGCATACAGGGGGGAAATCCAAAGCCCACAACGATCGAACATATCAATATCCGAGCCTACTTACATTTGTGCAGTTCTAGGACTCTAATGTTTGCCGAAATTGCGTTGTAACCCCCGCACCCCACATAGATCTTGTAACAACAATGACACCAGATACTACTACAGGAACACCGAGGGGGGGGAGGTGTCGCCTCCCCATGCGAGTCTTTTTTATGTGGACGTAGGTGGATATAGTGGGGACACATGGGACATGTCTCTGAATCCACCGGTATTTCGAAGTCGACTGTTCCACCATCCACAAAACGCCACCCCCACAAAGTGAGGGAATCCACGGCAAATATCTGTGCGAGCCAATCAATTGATTATTCGAAGTGAATTGGAGGCCAGACGACAGCTATACTATTAAATCAACGCTGGCTGATGCAATCATTCTGCTAGGAGCTTCTTGACTCATCAATATTTGACTGCTCGCCAGGAACCATGCCTAGGAGGATTGCCGCGGTCATTGAGGCTTATAGCTTGTATACTAAGATTAGTTCTCCTTTGAGGATGGAAAAAAGAATGTATATAATCCTTAGATACAGGAATGAAGTTTGACGATCTGAATTCAAGTAGTTGTTGAGATACCTATTCGAGTTGCGTTGCGACTTTGTATGTGAAGGCTGATATATCGATAGCGCAGAACTATACATGTATACAGTGTGCCTTCGCCACCACCGTGCATCGACATCAAAATACACATATCTTAATATATATAAATATGGCCTTAACGGGTCAATTGTTATTTCAATTAAGCTAATTTCAATTACGAAGCGCCTTGGCTGCTTTCATTGGCCAGAGTCTTAATGGTGATTTAATTGAACTCTTAATTGGTTAAGGGACTCAGGAGTCCCTTAACGAGATAATTGAAATTAAATTAGCACCCTAGTCGACATCACAACCATCACAACCCCACTCGGAATATCACAACCCAAGCATCCAAAAGGATATTCGATGCATTCTGAACAGATTTAAGAATGCAGATTCCGAGTAATTCCTAATCAAGTTCTCCAAGATCGATACCCCTCTTGCGTGATGCCTTCCAGCACTCCTCGAGCAGCCAAATACCGGTGTGCTGATATCTTTCTATAAACGCCCAAAACTTCGACCAACAGCTCTAATATCGTGTCATCGCTAGGAAGCTCCTTCAGCAGCTGCATGAGACGTTCTATGATCCGTGAAATGCGGTTCAGCAAAACTCCCCGCTGTGTGGATCGTGGCATGTTGACTTGAATGCTGAGAAGTTGATTTCGGGGTTACTAAGAGGTCAATTAAAATTTCTAGTTTTGCTTGCCAAGGCGCTTCGTAATTGAAATTAGCTTAATTGAAATAACAATTGACCACCCCTAATGTAAACATGGATGATCCTCTGACCACGAAACGCAAGTAGTGGAAGATTGGGCTTTTGAAGAGCTCGTTGTGGAATTGAAGTTGGTCGTAGCATTGATGAGACAACTTGAATGCAGCGATGATTTTGGAATAGGGGACTAGGTCTTCCGATATCTCTAAGGAGACATTAGTTGCATACTTTACTACTTTCAAACATAAAGATTAAATATTTTCTTGGGTAAGATAGTGATCGCAGTTCCCGACCTTGAAGCTTCAAGCTTGACACTATCCTATTGAACTTGATCATGAGACCCCACCAAGATCCTCACTGATAGCAGCCGTGATACACTTGTACATTGAGCGTGCTAAACCCAAATTACTTACAGATATGGATACTTTGACATCATATTTCAATCTGAGATTCATGCCGTGCAAGTAAACGATAGAAAGGAGGATCCCAGAAGATTTTCAATTACCAGGTGTGAATTCAATCTTTTCGAATGTCGTAAGAGTGGGCATTGAACTAGGGCACTTACAAGAGCACTCGATCGTAGGACATACATACCCAGTCGACCATTATTTCTAATGACCTACGACAATTACGTCACAGAATAAAAGAATGGATACATGGTATACTCTTGAAGTAAAAATGAGAAACTTATGTGAGACGGTTCTCCCTACCAGTTAAAAAAAATGTGGTATCTATATCCATAATTTGAGAGGGAGTGCTTTTTGCTGGTACAGGAAATCATCCACTGCTTTCTAGGGGGATGCCTAAGCGAGTTCATACTGTCATTGATGCTAGGGGCTGGTATATCAAGTATCTGGTGTGGAGTTAATTCTCCTTTATCTTAGCTTTCATTTCATATCTTCTTACACCAACCTAAAATAGCTGGTTGCGGTGTGAATTTAGATACTTGATCGCGAATTATCCAGCATCCGTAAATTAACCCGCTACCAGGCATTACCAAAGAACAGCGGTAGAGTACACGCAAGTTTGCACCTTCCCATACATTTACAAGCTAGAAAAGGCTCCAGCTTTGCTACTCAGTTAGATGTCTAAGTCCTCTTCTGAGTTCTCCCAGCTCTCCCTCATCTCCCGCATCTCCCGCATCTCCCGCATCTCCAACTTCAACCCCTCAATCTCTGCACTTCTAATCTCTCCCTCCTTGCGCAGGGAATCCAACATCATATTTTGCCAATCCAAAAGCTTCTCCAGGAGGATTTCCCACTCCACTTTTTGCTTGTCATCTTCAATAGTCATACGCAAGGTATTCAGTGCGGTCCACAGATCATCATTTTTAATCGATGCAGCCTCAAAACACCAGTTATAGGCTTTGATATTTGCGTCGAGATCCTTGGTCTGGCCACTTTTAAGAACCTGTTCCTCAAGGCCATGAACTAGGGTTTCTAGCTGCACGAGCTTGGCCGTAGTACGTTTGCTGACGTCGACCAGACCTAGGATTACCTGGGTCAGGAGGGGTGTATTTGGTATCTTTTTGCGAATATCTAGTGAAGGATGAGGTCGAGGCGGAATAGCGTCCGAGTACTCTCGCGCCTCAGATGGAACTTCATTTGGGGGAACTGCGGATACTTGATTCACCATCGTGTAAATGTCTCTTGTGTTAGGTGCTTTCGATATTTCAGTCGTCACTCTTTCAGGTGCTTTTGAAAACAGTAAAAGGATTATACAGGGTCAGGTCATACATAGATATAGAGACTATATTTCAAGCCGGCAACACAACATGAATTTCCTGGAATATTCTCGATGGCGCTTGCCGGAGAGTTCCAGTTTACTACTAGACAATGTTCTATAGATATACGGTAGGGTGTAACTTAGTACTTAGAGTATGTGTGTGTTCACATACCATGGAACCCGCCAGGAATATCTATCACATACAAGTACCGTCCTATGACAACCAACTCACCACCAGTTATATTGACTGGTATTTGCATTCAAGTTTTGTTAGAAAATAGATCAAATAAAAACAAAATATATCAAAACGCCATGCATAGTGAGCCTCAAACATTACGTCATTATACATATTTACAATGATTATGGAAGTACGGAGTTATTTCCGCTCCGCCGCCCAACGAGATTGATGGAATCATTGCTACTGTACATGGTCAAATTCGATTGTCGATTCACCGAATCCCATATCTTCGGTGCCTGCAGCCCTGCACGTACAAGCAACCTGTGCCAGGTTTTAAGCACGTGTAGGGGAAATCCTGATGTCAATCAATATGTATGTATGCTTCGCCACCTAAGCATCGACGCATACTGTACATGGTGGCTCAAATGTTTCATGTTGGGAAAACGATTGTGAAGTGGAATAAGGTATGAAGTTGACGGAGGTAACTTAAAGGTGGGTCTGTTGCGATGAAGCATAAGGAGCTCCATATCTTATTGGAAGGTGGACCTTGCAGCGTTCATCGGCCTATCGTCACTCACAGCAGGTAAGAAGTGCCACCAAATTAACCTTAGTTTGGCCATTTACTAACTGGGCAAGATAGTAGCCATTATTTTCGGCAACTACGGTCTAAAGAGCGCCGACTGTTCTATACCTATTGCAAGGTGGTTCCTCAGTACTTATGTGGTAGAACCTGCTGCCACCCCAGTCATACTCCAGCTTGCATATATATAACCCTCCAGATGTCGAATATCTTTTTGGTCCATACTATACCTGACACCCCACCTATGCATGATTAGGTTGGCCAAATTCTGCTTACTCCTGGTATATAATTCCTTCTACCTCGAGCAGCTAGCTAGATGTTGTTGTGCACCTGGGCCACTATACGTATATACAGGCATACAGAAACAGGAGTGACATAGAATCTATCCCAAGAAAATGAATAATTCTATACTCCCATCTCTATTTGATCAAATTACCCTCCTAACACCTTAGTCTCAGCACCCAATAAAGATATGAATAGATCTGCTGTGAGCGTTAACACAAATAGCTATGAGTGTTGGAAGTACACGCAAAAGCGGAACAACATGAGCATTGCCGCTGGCCCCAAAAGTGAAGATGGAAAAGAAATTCCAAAGGGGCTGACGAATAGAGGTTGCATGTATTTACAGCTCCGGTCAGTAGAGTAGAACAGTTCAACTCAAATCTCGCTATAGCTAAGGGAATATGGTTTCAAAATCTCCCTTTTATCTACCGAATATATCTGTTCTCACTATCCCGTTCCTCGTAATCTCGTATTTCTAAAATTAGCATTCGGGAGTATTATTATTACTTCAAAAAAAAAATCCAATCAAAACTCTAGCCTCAAAAACTCCATGGTGAGACCATATTATGCAATGTCCTACAAAACCTCTAACAAATCTCATGCACAATTGACTCCAATGCCACTAACTTCACTTAGTTCCATACAAGTCCCTCACCCGAGTTGAGTGCATTCATCGAAACACCCCTTGCTCCAAGGGCTCATAACTGGTGTGGACGGCGACCTAGACCTATCTCGCTGAGGAGGAGGATGCTGAGACCTACCAACTTGACTCCCAAGCTTTGGTGGTAATTTATCCTCCTTGTGGTCATCCTCCTCTTCCTCTGCAACTGCAGTAGGAGACACACCCCTTGCTCGCTCATTATCCCCAAGCCTATAACCTCTGCTATCTGGCTCAGTCAAGGTAGTCCATTGTTGATGAAGTTTAGAGTTTTCAGTACCAGCACGCATCCAGTCGGCTAGTTCTTCACCCTGTAGCTCACCACCTAGTTCGTTTTCCCCAGCTTCTTCCTCAGCGGTGACCCTGCCCAAACCCAAGCCCTTGTACTGCCTCACCCTTCCCCCAAATACCCTTTTCCCCACGCTATTCCCGCTGACAGATTTAGGACTAAGGTTCTTCCTATCAGGCAGTCCTGCTACGAACTCCTTTCCAAGGGCATTGCAAGCCAGCTCTATTAGCAGATCCGCTTTAGCATCAATAAGGGCCTTGTTGATTGCCTCCACGGAGTTGAAGGGTGGGGAGCGAGGGGCTTTGCCCTTTCCTTTGTTTTTAACATTCTCCTTTTTACTTTTACTGGAGGTTGAGGGTTTCTTGATAACTCCGGCAACTGGCATGACTGGTTGTAGGGGTGGTCGACTGCGAAAGACACGTAATGGGTCAAGGGCCGGTCCGGGGGAAGATCGAGCTCCAAGTCTGGCTCGACTTGATCTCGATAGGGCAGGTAGTTTGAGTACTGCGGGGATAACAGTGGGAGAGACATGAGCAAGAGCTGGAGCGGCTGCGGAACTAGCACTAGACTGCCCGACCTCACAACGCACCGGGAACATGATTCCGCGTTTATTTGCCCCAAAACGGGTACTCAGCGCCGGTGGTAGCACATCATTTGTTACCGGTGTTGGGATATGTGCAGGGGTTTTGCCTTTTCCCTTCTTGGAAGAAGCTACGGGAACTGATAGTGCTTGTGTCTGTGGTTGATGACCTGCCTTTTGACGTTTCCCACTTGGTTTGGGAAGATCATGAGACAATTGTGAGTCCCGGTTATCGACCCCGGAGGAGGAGGAGAGGGAGGAGAGGGCCTTGTGCTTCCGTTTTCGGGCGCTTAGTGCAACTGGTTCTGGGGTGGGTTCCCTAGCCGGAGCCTTTCCTTTCACCCCCTTGGCAGCCTTTTCGGAGCAACAGGACACGAGTGAAGCTGACTCCTGTCGTGCTGATGATTGCCGCACTCCATAGAAAGCTGGAGGTTGACTATCTGATGTCTCTAGTTGTGCCTTATTTTGTGACTTGGCCTTCCCCTCCACTATGTTGCCCTGGCCTTTCCCTTTCCTAGCTTTGCTTGCACTAGCACTAGAAGTTATTTTCCCTTTGCCCTTTGCCACAGTAGCAAAAGAAACAGCAGCAACTACCGGCACCGGCGCCGTCGTAGCTATTTGTGGCTGGGAATTCTTCAACCGTAGGAGCCTTTGCCCAGGGATCCCCTCGGCCATGACAGGCTGGACCCAGCCATCTATCCTTAATTCCCGAGGAACATCTGCACTTGGCAGTAGATCGGGTACCTGGAGGGCTGTTGCAGTGCAGGCTAGGGCTGGGGATTCGCTAGTTCCTGGCCGATCTTGTTCCTGGCCCAACTGGGCAGGGGCCTCTTCTGTAGCGGGAGCGGTGATGGGGGGGTGAGAAGCAGGCTTAGCTTTCGAGCGTTGTTTCTTATGTGAAGCTGCAGGAAGAGGGGGTGTTAACATGAAACGTTGTCCTATCAGACCGCAGAGGAGGAATGGGGATAATGAGAAGTGAGGCAGGTGCAATGATTACCCATTTTTCATTGTTTACAACCCGGAAGTTATATTTTTATATAGATCGATGTCGATATGTGAAGCCTCTTGCTCACAAGTGAAAAGTAATCAAAGGAAGTCCTTGAGATAGCTAGTCTGAGCGCCACGACAACAAACAACGGGACGGATGAGGCTCCATGGGGGTTTTTATACGCATGTGCAGGGATACATGTCTGACCGTGCAGCTAGCAGGCCTGGGCAGAATCCGGTTTGGAATGCATGTAGTGTACCATAACAGTTCTGGAACATCATTTGATTCGATAGCCAATTGTACTCTTCTTTGGGAGGGTATAATGCTTTTCCAAGGCAGATCGTGCGGTAACTTAAAGCTTCAATATTTGACTACTAAGTGGGTGTGTAGAGAGGCATGGGATATCTAACACGTTTAAGCTCTAAACAAACACTCTCAACCTGACCGATGTTATAGTACCTATCCATATACGTCTATCATCGATACATATTGTGGAAATGGTTTCGTTTGGAATTGAAGATGAAATTGTTTGCCTGGATTATTTGTGCCTGGTATTGGTAGAGCGTAAAGTGTGTGCATGGTGGAATGTCAACCCAGGCCCATAGAATGGAATATAGTCGCCTGCTCCGTGTACATGTGTTACCCCCTATGTTATCCTGCGGGCCCCAAGTTAGTTTTGAGTTTGAATGTAGGCGTCTTACTTGATCCTTAATTGTAACCTATGGGGAAAGTACGTGTAGATACATTGATTCAGGTGGAATACTGCGAAGCAGCAAATATGTATATACAGCGACTTCAATTGACTAGATATGATTCTACGGATGCATACATTCTACAGATGAAATATTATAATTCCCAGGTATTTATGACTTTCTTTCTATAGTGAGAAAAATTCTCGTACTCTTCATTTTTTTTTCAGGTAAAGTCAGTGCTCATGTATAGCTTAAGAAGGCAGGTTCAGGTCTCGTTGCTCACTACATTCACGAAAATGGCGTTGCAGTCGGTGTCCTCGGTATAGGCGTTAAAGAGAATGAATCTTACACATCGTGTGGTAGGGGCTTGTGATACCTCAAACATCCGCACTAAGACCAGCATCAAGGTTACAGAATTTATATCTTCATTCCATATAATTGTAACTACAGTTTTGAATGGTCGCCTCACTATCGAAGCTAAGCCAAGCGTTATAGCGATTCACGGTCAAGCAGTCAGTCTTACATTCAAGGTTTCTGGTAACGGCTACCGCATTTCTGCACTGTTTGAAAGTATGTAGCTAGTCTCGATCATATGTAGCTTAAATTATGTGCCCAGCATTCTTACCCAGACTACCTTGTATACTGAGTAATCAGTTTATAAGCCCTGTTCGAAGTCTGTTCCGCTGTCCTCACCATGTAACTCTGCAAAACGAGGTTCTTACTATTTATGCTCCTTTCCTGCCCTTTTTATATTGGAGTAACTCATTACTCGTATTCAAGTTATTCTAGCCAATGACGAGAGAACGCATCCTCGAGTAGAGAGACTCGACAGGATTATCCAACGACTGGGCCATTCCACATTAGATACAAATAAAAAAGAAAAGGGCAAGCTTTCCCAGCAGTCAGCAGACTTCTTATCGATAGGTTTACCCGAGTCAGAAGCGAGTATTCAGTTAGTAATTTCGCTAGACTATTAGGAATCTCGTTATAAGAATATACTGGGATGTGACAAAGCAAAATCCTTGAGAATGTTTCTTATGTCGACGTATTCTTACATCGGGCATTCTTTATATCGGGAGCCTACTGTATTGTTGTAATACGGTAATCCTACAACAAGGGTGTGTGGGTACAATATGTCGGTCGGAACATCTGCATGCCGGACGGAGGAATGGAGAAAATGGTTGGAGTAATGGGACAGCATTAACATCTTTTCAACTACTTATATTTATTACTTATTTGATTAGTTTGTATTTCGAGAGCCTGAGTTGACGGGTATATGTATGTTGGACAGTTGTCCCTTTATTTATCTTCCCCATGATTGAATATATTTCTTTATTCAGCTGCAGCAGGACATCACGCTTATCTCCCCCCATCCTTGATGATTAGCAACCCCCCCCGCAATTCGCCGGTGGACGGGGGCGGTGTTTGCCCTGCATTAAGACCCACAGTCGCCTAGTGATCATGCTACCCCGGAGGCGGTAGCACATCCGAGCTTAGCCCTCCCCCACCCCACGCTGGTGATGGGGCTCGATTCGGGGCCATGGTGCATAAATGCTGTCTATATCCGAAACTAGCTCGTCATCAGAGATGAAGATTGACGCTGATCGGCGCTCTTTCTTTGTTGAGGACAGTTTTTGTGCCTGGGCAGAGTCTACTGGAGAATTGCTGGACTCCATCAGTGCAGATACCTCCTCCAGTATTGCCTCTGAACCTCCTGCCCTCGCTTCAAGGCCCAGATTCCTTTCTCCGTGACCTCCTATCAACCTACCTGACACTAATCCAGGCGCAGGGACACTCTCAGGCCCAGACGAGGCCCCTCCAATAGCTTCAATCGCCTTCTTTTTCTTCCCCCTAGCATTCACCCTGCCAACCGTGGCTACCTCATTTTCCTTTTGCCGTAGTCGGCCAACAGGCACCCCGTGCACCTCCGTAGGGCCTTCGGTGATGGCTTTTCTAATCGGGGATGGGAGGAGGCCGGGTTTCCCTGCTTTGGGGTTGCTCTTCCGTGAGCTTCGAGGAGCGGAGCGAGTGGAAAAGTTTATTGTGTTAGCCTTAGGGGTAGGCTTCCGTTTCCTGGAGGTGTGTGTGGGGGCTGGCCGTTCCTGATCGATGGCAGATTTCCCCCTCCTCTTTGGAAATGCGACCGCTTGGGAGCTTGCCTGAGCTGGTGCTTCATACTCTAGGTCCTCAGCTAAGGCCTTGGGTGCCCCGGCCGCCTCTTCATTCCTAGAGGGCAATTTGCGTTTCTTATTAGACGAACCCGAAGAGGAGGCGGCTTCTCCTCCAGCAACTATTCGCTCTTCACCCAGTCGCCTCCGTAACCGGAACCGCCTGTCACCTTCTCCTTCCCACCCGCCGCGTGTGATAGACGCTTTTATCACACGGGCAACAGGTGGGCTGCAAGGTCGTGGCGATGTCTCCAACATACCCAAAACCCCCGCTTCCGTTGCGGCAACGGTAGCGGCGGCAATTTGCTCCTCGGATAATTCCTGTTGCTCTCGTAGCAACTGCTCCTCTACCGATGGTCGACCTCCCTCAGTCGCCAGAGGGGAATCCACCACCGGCCTCGACCGTGTAGCAGTACCAGTACAACTTCCTGCCCTCCTACGAGAAGTTGGAGCTTTGGTTAATAAAGGGGATAGCTTGGTTATCTGTCTCCTTCTACTTTCACGATCTTTAATCTTTAGTGGTGCAACAGCACCTGGAGCCCTCGACGAAGGAGGAGGCTTAGTCGCTGCTTTGGAGGGGCAGGTGGCAGGGGTAGGCCCCGCTAACGATTGGGCTGAATTGGTTTCCAGCTCAGCGTTCTCCTGCTTTGAATGCAGTCGCCGTGAGCGCCGAGGGCCAGCATCATTGTTTGCTGCTACCCTCACAGGGGGGCCTGTTTTAATCCTAGGTTTGCAGTTGGAGGTGCTGGTCGTTTCTTTCTTGGACACGCAGTTGGAATTCCCTCGGGCTAACAAGGCGAGGTGCCAGTATTAACGCTCCATTTGTTGTCCCACAAGTATGTAGGGCATTGCGGGAATAACCTAGAGGGAGACATACCCATTGCTCCTACCTGCTCCAAGACAGACTTTTTCTTATGTATATTTTTTCACAAATAACAAACTTACAGATCCTGTTTGATCTGTAGGTATAAACTCGGCTGGGGTTTATTTCGATGCTGTTTCTGTCTAAGAATGTGACTGAAGCTACTACTGCCCTTCTACATATATCAAAGGACCTGAAATTAATGCGGAGACTTGTTAAAGACACAAAGCAAAGATCCCAATATTCCAGCTCCAGCTTGTTCTCTTAAATGCCAAACTTGTAGTCTTGTCCTACTCGTCCTACCAACCAACTGCTGTAGATTCTCTAGAGAAACTTATATCCCTAAATCGCCATTTCAACTGGGAATCGCTCAAATTGAATTGAAAAGCAAGCTTATGTTTATTTTATGCTGTCTGACGCAATGTGCCGTGCCGTAGCGCCTAAGCGTGCCACAGAATCATTTGAGGTCGAAATAATATTTGATACTCTGAATAACCCTAAGGCGATATATAGTTTCATTGGGTGCATGCTGTATACTGTGGTAAAGTATTTACTTGAATTTCTCCGGTATCATAGAATGTTTAAATTTGTTGCCAGTCGGAGCCCTTCAATTGCCTGTGCCTGCCTGCAGATGTTAGCCACACAAGATCTAGAATGATAAGATTTAGATTTTGTTGATTCCCTTCTTGTCCCTCAATCCTTATCGCCCCAGACCACCCAACTGGTAGTCTGGTTACCCAACTGGTTCTACTCGCCACTATCTCCGTGTGAGCTGGAAGGTTACAAAACTTTGAGATCCTCACCATCTACCCCTGATATCCACTCATATTCCCGCACTGCTTCAGATCCACACGACACCCAGTCGGTCGTGAACCATGACCTCCTTAACCCATGACCCCCTCAGTCTCTCCTGTACTTTGTTCAACTGGTACCACAGTCCCGGGGCTTGGCTAACAGCTATTGCGTTCCATTCACCAACAAGTGACCAAATGTTCGACGGTTTTTCTTTTTCTTTTTTCTTTTGTGAATCAGTACTCGTATTTGCGCTATCCGCATATGACTGGATGCGCATCCCCGAGTGGAAGCCCAGCAGGATGGATTCTCCAACCTCTGAGCCGCGCCAGCTCCTAAATAAAAAAAATCCCTCTCCGTGAGCAAGCATAAAAACTTTTAGAATATAGTTTAAGAAATCAAAAAACCATATGCTTCTCTACACCACTCCAGGACATCCATATTTCTTCCCACCTTCAGCCCTTGTAATTTCCTACCTCCCTGTATTGGAGTATGTGCGCCGCGTTCTGTGTTTCCCGACACAGATAACGCCAATCGGCCGTTTCCCCCAGTTTACGTAGGCAATACTCGAAGGGGCCCTGTCTGTTCAGCAAGCTTGACAGACCAGATCGTTCGAATGGTGTAGCAAGGCAGCCGGACATAACTATTCGGTTCATCGACGCCGTAATAACGGTTCAATTCGGTTCAATTCAGCCAGGCAGGGGACGACCTAGTTATAAATAAGGATTATTATGTTATGCAGCCTAATCTCAAGGGTATGCAGAGTGTAACCCAGCAGATAAGCATGAAACGGTTTATATGACTCATTAACCCCTGTCAGTGTCATTCAATGCCCCAGAACCTGCATGTACTTGCGGCGAGGTCAACCACAGCCGTACGTTGAACAGTCAAGTCGCCTTCAGCTATAGTCCCAACGTCATTTAGGCTTTAACGTCCCCGTAAGAACTTTACTTACCGCTGAACCTACATTCGCTGGTGAAAATCATCTCTAGAGTACGAAGCTCAAGACCTTGAAGGATATACATGCTCTCGTGCCCATGACGGTACAGGCTATATCCGCGTCACAGTGATAGGTAACTCTTTGGACAGTGATAGTAGGTCAGGGAATGAGTGCATTATTGGAAGTCATCCCCATAGGCTAGGCCAAAGTATTGTAACCCTCAGGGGGTAAATTCCCAGACATATACCCCCGCCCATACAGAATTTGTACCAGTAGCGCGTGGAAGTCATTCTATCCAGAAAAGTCACGTAAGTAGTGCCAATTTTTATTCTAACCACCACATGATAGTTGATGCCTGATGATTCTTCCGTGTGAAATACCGAAAGCGCTTTGGATAAAACTGTAATATGGTTTTCGTTCATGAAAAACCAAAAGGCATCTAACCAGATTAAAGACATGCTAAGTAATTTCTTCCCATGAGGAAGGCAACGTAGTCTGGTTACTACTTTGGTTTTTTTACTACCTTTATTACTAAGTAATCCGACTAGCTACCACAATTCCATGCAATAAGTAGCAGTATCAAGGGTTGCTTTCTGCTGAATTTGGCAAAGCAGGCCATCTCGTTAAAACTCACCAGTTTCCTTAGATCACTTGTAGCCCTCTAAGATTCTAGATATTATCAAATTCAGATTTATAAATTATTAATTCATTCAGGTTGACCAGTAACAAAAGGTGCAGAACATTAGGAAGGGAAGATAGAATGTACTACGCTGCCATGCAAATTTATATGATAAAAGGTACCCGTAACATCCCACCTGTATAATCCAAATATTGATTGTCAGTAAACAGCCCCGGGCGATGGCTTATAGCGTAGAATATGGCATAGAACTATGCCTACGTAGTAAGTCATATCCCTTGATTACCTAGTCTGGTTGGCTTAACTACCAACTTAAGTTAGTCCCTTCCGCAAGCTCTACCCAATTTGACCTAGTCGGGTTACACTATCATATTGATACACTAAGCTGGCCGCTCGTAGAGGCATAACCAGTCCTGTCATATGCATGGGGCTTTCACGAGAACACGATGCAGCAGTTAATCCAGGTATAGTTACCTCAAAGAGCACTGGAATGAGTATCATGCCTTGGTCTAGCCGCTTAAGATTACAACGTGGAACGTCTCAGAAAAGACGTAGCCTCGTGTCACGAAGTGTACTGTACTCTCGATATAAGAATAAACCCAGCCACTTCCATACAAATTAAGAATATATTTGATAGAGGAATATTCTAATTTTATGGTGCATATTCCTAGGATATTCTTATAATAAAGGTACTTAATCACACTAGCCGGAATAGGAAGACTTATCAATAAAGAGATTTCCCCGCACAAATTCAAACCTAGCTTACTGCCTTATTCACCTCTGGCGCTACGTCTGTACCTGTTATTTTTTCCAGTTCCGCTGTTTCTCTTATACCTAGTTCCTCTGCTTTCTCCTGCACCTACTATGTCGCTTTGATTTCCTTTCGCCATGTATTTGCCTGGCAGTTACCCTCACAATTGGTATAAGAATATATTTGATGTTAGAATATTACCCCACCACCCAACGATAGTCTTATATCAAGGGTATCCTGTAATACCCTGGGGCTCAGTGGTGAGCATATACAGCAGTGACAAGAGGCTCCACTATTTCGACAGCCATGACGCGTTTCTAGGTTCCCCTCCCTTCCTACCATGAGGTTTAATGCTTTGCAACCTAATAGGAAAAGCACACCATCGATATCAATTCGTGAAAACAACCCCGCAGAGACAATAGGGTTGGGATGGCCTGGGATATTTATGGGGTTAGTGAATATGCAAATGGCATATCAGGCGTGATTGAGGGGCCGGGGAACGAAAGAGAGTTACAAATGCTTCGTAGGTAGCCTAAATGCAACATATGATTTACGCTATCTTGCCTTTTATCTGGCCCTGGGGCATATTTGTTCTACTCAAGCACTGTCCCAGTGCTTGGAGAATCGAACTACCCTGGGGCAGTGGATATCGTAGGGTGCATTTCCGCTCAAGTCTGGAATGTGTAGTCAAACACTCAGAATACAGTAACACCGGAAACAGCATACTCATACCATCAGGATTTTATGAGTTAACTACGGGAAGCTTCAATCGAGGTTCTCTGTATTGAAGCTTATTCTTTCCAACTCCTGTGATGCAATACGAAATGAAACTCCATCAACACTTGCACCAAGCAACCCTCTGGCAAGATGATTACCGCTAATGGCTATTTCAGGAGAAATGGCCATTAGGGATCGATGACTCCGTATCTACTTCACACTGCGATTGTGGCTCTTACACCTAGGAGTTAGTAGTCTGATTTGCACAAACCCTCCTTTGGAGGGAGTTAGTCTGGTTGGCATGACACCTCGGTAGTTAAATACACAAACCTCTTCAAGCTGAGCCGTATTCTCACAGGCACAGAGTAATCCAATGTTGCGTGATAGAGAAGGTACAGTCCTCTTTTCCGTCTGAGAGGGCCAAGATCCACTCAACCAGACAGGAGAGGAATTAGTAGTCCTACCGAGGGCAACTGCAAGCCAGACTAGTGAATTAGTATGATCAAGCGCCTGAGTTGCGAGTTTTAAGCAGAAAAATGATTTCCCCAGTATGGTATCTAGGTACGGTTCTCGAACCCGAAATGTACTCCGTCAAAAAGGTCCAAACCTGGCAGATAAGAGATTCGGGAGCGTGAGCAAAATGTGTCTCGTGCGGGACGAAATGATTTTGAGCTCCTTTTGACTTATACTTAAGCACAATCTCTCGCCGTTGGGCCAGTGTTGAGATATCTGGTCAACGCAGACGCCAGGTACGTCGAAGCTTTAGAGCACTTGTCTACATTTCATGGCCTCTCGTCGTCATCTACCAGAGAACTCTCGATGCGCCTAGGCCTGTCTACGTAGGTCAACTAAATGCTGAACTTACATAATATGTTTAACTACTACCTCGCCAGCGCCTGTTCACCAAGCAGACTACCTGCTCACAGCCTTCCCTGGAACCGTTCTGGCAACCCCAAGTGTCACAGACTTCCCACACTGCTGCCTGCCCACATTGCACTCCCAACACTGAGACATAAATATTTCCTGTTCACTGTCGACAGGCTGATCCACTGATGAGAATTCATACTTGATAGGCTCCAATCTCGCAGATTTTCCCCAGTGCCCGGTTTCTTCGAGGCATTTCTTTCCCCAACGCCCCCTGTCTCGGAATATTAATGACGGTCTGACATTACACAGAAATCACCTTGGGGAACAGACCAATACATACCGGAAGTACGGCACTCTCCTTGTACCGTGTATATTAAAACCCCCCACGATGTGGCTTTGCTAGACCCACTTACCAGGGCGAAACTTTATGCCCTGAAGTGTTGCTATATACAGCTGGGTATTCCACTTCCACTAATTTCAAACTTTACCAGATAGTAACTTGACACACAGCCCCTTTACAACGTTCCACTATGTCAAGGTCTGCAGCTGCAGTCGCGGCAAATCCGCCTAGCACGGCAGTCTCGTTGGGCGCCCATAATATAGATTGTCAAGAAATGTTTGCTAGGGTATATATATTTTCTTCTTTTCCCGGCTACCACACCCGTGAGATGTGGTCTTCGGTATCCAATAGGGAGTCAACCCGTCAGATGTCGTTGTCATTTGTCCAATTGGATTGAACCCCAGATATCATTTTAGGTTCTACACTACCAAGGATTCTATATTTTAGGTTCTAAACTACCAAGGATTCTATATTTGTTTTCCTGCCACTACCAAAACCAGCCTACTCGATTTGCCATACCAAAGGCGTCATATGTCTCCAGCCTAGTCTCGATCACAGCCCCCAGTTCAGTCAAGACTCTTATATATATACTCAGCAGAAAAGTACATCATAGTACAACACCTAGTGGTTTTTGGGTGGCACGGCTATACTCCAAGGATAAGTTGCAAGGAACTATATTGAGAGCTTATAAATACATTTTTGCAGAATAATTCTCTCACGTGAAGATACCAGGGTTCCCCTCCCCTGATCTTCGAACCTAGGATTAAAGATTATCCGTGGTGGCACGTGTGAGGGACTTGCATATAGTATACCTTTGCCTGACTGCATAAGACGTTCACAATCTGCATTGATGGCGATTCTTATGCATGTATGTATCACCATGCATTGAATGCCCCTCAGTAAAAACCCGCTGATATTCAATAATTTCCTCTAAGTGAAAATAATCATAGGACATAAAACAAAAACCCCATATCCGAACCCAATCTTTAACCAATGAACCAAATATTCCTGCCAGATCCTCACTGCCGCAAGCCAAAACATATCCCATCAAAGAATAAACACCAACGTAATAACCCCCCCCGATGATTCCCGTTTCCAGCCTAGCTTAGCGATATCAAACACAGTGAAATCTATCCAAAAACGAATGCAATTTCGATCCCTCAATGCAAACGACAGAAACAACGCCCAGTAATAATCCTAATACTCCTCCATATAATGCCTGATAATCACGCATTCACTCACTCATTTCATGAAGACCAGGGGTAATCAGTGTTGCCAAAGAGCGCAAAATCCAGTTCTGGTTGGAACGCCATGGTTGGTACGAGTCCCGGGGCTACTGTTACAGCCGGCAGAGACATCCCAGTTGGGGACCCTCCGAGAGCTTGAAGGCTGACATTGAGATTTCGTGCCTCAATTAGCCTCGTGACTGCAGCATCGAGCCCCACCAGGTCCTTGGTATATTTCCTTGCGGAATGGTTCCCTCCTTTTCCAAGGGTTGACAGGAAGGCAATAGCATATTGGATATCCTCTTCAAGCTGCCTCCCCGGCCACTCTGGTCCTCCTTGGGCTATGAGACGTGCGAGGACTAACGTCATACCCGCATTGAATATGTAGGTGCATTCAGTAAAGCTTGCATGAACCCAGCCTGAAGCCTGGATCTGCCGAGCAAGAAGAAGGTTACTACCCGCTGCGTTGGTGCATATATTGGCGTGCTCATAGACGTGGGGAGGTAGGGCTTGGAAGCTTTGAGTTGGGGAATGTATCGACGCAGAAGTTCTTTTCATGGCGAGCAAGAGGCCTGGCCGACAGGTGAGCATCAACAGCTGTTTTTTCGTGTCAGTGGACATTACATTTTGCTACTGGCCCTGTAGTTACTGGGACTGAATAG
This sequence comes from Terfezia claveryi, assembly GCA_015179025.1. Taxonomy (NCBI): domain Eukaryota; kingdom Fungi; phylum Ascomycota; class Pezizomycetes; order Pezizales; family Pezizaceae; genus Terfezia; species Terfezia claveryi. Next base: position 533,704 of record WHUX01000014.1, on the reverse strand, counting down.
GAGTAATACGTATTCAAAAAAAAAAAAAAAGGCCCTATAGTACTTACCTCATTATACAAGCTATGGAGCCATAAGACCCCTCGCTCCCTGGCTACTCCATTCACCAGCTTCAACTCGGCAGGAAGATTTTCATGCCAACTATTTAACTCAGCATGCGACTGCTTAATAGCTTGCATGATGAGTTGGTGTTGTGTCTGAGCAGTGTCGCCAAATCTCCTGATCGGATATACCTCTGTCCTTACATTAGGTCTCTTCGCGGGTTTTCACAACGCTTGTTCACTCACTTGTTATAATGTCTCCCATGATCTTGCTCAGTTGCACATGAGCTCGAAGGCCGCTCGCGGATGGAAGGCCTTCCTATGTAACCGATTAGACATTGGATTCGAGTTGGCAGGAACCATACTTACGATATCCAATGGCAACTCGGTATCAATGGCCTCATCACCTAGCATCACTGGCCGACCAGTCATACAGCTTACCAGCCTGTATTACCATTAGCATCAGCCCAAGACCTCTGGGCTGTCTAATGACATTACCTATCAAGAATGTATATAGTCCAAAAAGTCCTCCGTTTATCCTCCTCCTCCCGATGTTTATTGCGGATGTCAACCTCAGGCTGTCCCAGTACCTCCGTCAACGCCCTCCTTCTATGCAATCCATTGGCTACCGCCAATCTAACCGCCAATCCTATGTGTAAATACGCTGCCTCCCACCTATTTGCTGAAAGAAGGAAATAAGCCAGCATCGAGAGAGTCCTCAGAGTCGAAAGACTTGGTGCATCAGAAGGACTGACCATCAGTGCCTTTGCGCGGGCGAAGAAGGTCATCCCTGGTTGGAAAGTGGACGTGTTGGATGCCATTGGACCTGGTAGTCGCGTGTTATAGTCTGTGACGGTGAAATAGTTTGACTGTGATTCCCCATACTCGGAGAGCGTGCTGTGTGGGCTAGTTGGCGTGAAGGCTTGATCGGGTGTAAGGGAGCGGTCCCCATTGCTTGCCCTCCGTGGTACAAAAGATGTCCAAAAGTATGCATCACGGGCAATGGCTTCTTCTTCCACATCAAGTGGCCCAACAGCAGAGGAAGCTGTCGACTGACAAGCAAGTGCCAATACTGCATTGACCATACAAAGGACGGTGTAGTCGACCGGTCTGGACTGGTCGCCTATGCCCAATAATCCCATATTCACTGACGTATATAATGTATCAAGATCCCGCGAGAGCCGGTCAGGGTCGAACCAATAATACACCCCTCCTGAGGGTGAGGACGTATCTGGAGTGGAACCACACCCGAGGAAGCTGATGAATCTCTGGATGAGGGAGGCGACCGTTGGCTTGTGTGGAAGGATATATGGATCGGTGGATGGCAGAGAGAGCGGAACGGAACGACATTCTGAGTCTGCAGCAGAGGCTAAGAAGACTTGAATTGGGTCCAGGAAATTGTTCATCTGAGATTGGAGAGGAATGGTGGCTCGCACAAACTCCCGGATCTTGTTCATGAAGGTCAAACCTGCAGAATCACCAATGAAACCTTTTCTGTTAGCGCTTATGGCCTTCTGAGGTTGAATTCGACGTACTATAGGCCTCTGTATCATATCCTGCGTTCGATACCCCTTCATTGCTTCCATTCATGGGATTGCTGCTTGCGGAGCTGGGCTCAGACTCGCTTCGCTCTGACGGAGATGCCGAGATCATCAACCTCAGCCCATATTGCGCTGCCAGCTCCTCTCTCTTCTCCGGATCGGGTATGGCCTCGATTAGAGCACGTTCCAGTGCGCCACAACGACCTTGCAGCCTTTCCACCCAGTTTTCCTCCACGACGATCTTGGCGGATACAGGCGGGAAGTTGCAGTCGTAGGAGTTCTTGCAACAGTTTTGACAGGGACTCTCCCCATTACCTGGAGTTTGGAACTATTAGTTAGCCATGCGTTTGCCCAGCAAGCATCGTACATGTCCACTAACATTTTATCTTGCGGTGTCTGCAGCTATCACATCTATCTCAGGGTTAGTCATGTGCCTTGGGATCTCGCTTCATGAAACTTACGCAACGGGAACTCTTCGTCGCTCTTGAGCCGGAACCTTTGTCCTACTCCGAGTACTTCCAGACCGCCCTGGCATGCCAATATCATTGATATCAAGGCTCATTTTGTTTTCAGAGTTTGGGTATAATGGATACGTTCTGGACCGCTTGGGTACTTCGGTATCTGATTTTGAATCAGGAGACTGCTTCCTCTTCCGGGGCGAAAGGCTAGAGGGAGAGCGTGTCTTGTATTCGTTCCTCGAATCGACGGTCTCTGTAGATGGCGATTTTATTCTACTCGACGTCGGCCTTCCTTTCGGCTTTATGTCGTAGAGCTTCTGCTCAGTATCACCAGCGCTCGGATGAATGCCAACATCTTTTTCAGACTTGCTATCGGACATGACCGGCGAGACCGGGGACGTTGGATACATCTCGTTTGCTTCCTGTCTGGTTTTGTCTCGTCGCAATTGTGCAGAGCTTGTGGGAGAGGCTTCCGGGGGAGGGGGGAATAAGAGTATAAAATTTAAGGACTCGCAACGGGTATTTTGCTGACTTATGGACAAGAGGTCAGGCTGCCCACGACCCTTGCGCCCGCTCGTTTTCCTTGCTGTCGGTACAGGACGGTCACTGGATGAGGCTAGTGCTCATCGGCGTGCCATCCAGCCCGCCCAGATCTGTGCTCGTCTGTGGCTGTGGGCTCTGGGCGTCAACCGTCGTACAGCAGGCAGAACAACTTGAAATGGGCCATATGGCCTGGCTACACTACATAGATTGCCTGCATGCAACCCCCTTTCTCGTATGCACCTAAGATACCCCATGGCTGAGAAATAAGGCCTGGCGATCTCCAACGAGGCGTACCGGCTAGTGCAGTCAATAAACGTCAGAGAGTGCCACCGAAGATCCTGCGGAGAAGAGCCTTGGATATGATTTAGCGTTGCAGGGGAAGAGGGGGGCCCTGCGAAAATACAGACACAGATCTATGGGCAGGAGACACAAGATACACAAGATACAGTCATGATGGCACTTTCCGCTCGGTTTCAATTCCTCTCACTGTGCAATAACCGCTGCGGCTGAGAACGTTACGGCACCGTTTTGCTGCCTAACACCCGTTGGAACGTTTGCAGACAACGGTATTGTATTTCGAGAACGTTTGCAGGTAACGGTATTGTATTTCGGGAACGCTACCCGGCCTGTCCCACCCCAGTCGACACAGGCTAACCCAACATGAATTTCTCTCAGGCTAAGGACCTGCATGCTTAACGTTCTTTGGCAACATCACCGCATGAGCCATTGCACGTTTCAGTCATATTGATACCCCACCTCACTTTGTGATACGTCTAGTTTCTGTAGCTAGTCCTCGAAACAGGAACTCTTCCAGAATTTCTATGCAGGTACTCCCTAGCGGCTAAGATTGCGGATTCCTGCCTAATCTGAAACGATAAAACGGTACATAAGCCTCCCCCGTGTTCAGACTCTACTTTAACGTCGCGAGGTCCTGCTGTAGCTACAATCCCAGGAAAATTGCCGTACTGAGCTTCAATCTGGTAAAGCTGGTCGACATTTAGGCTTCTTGGTGTGCTGCTACTTAATTCCGAAATTAGGGCTTCCATGTAGTCTAGTTGCTTCCATGCTTCTTCTAGCAGACAATGAGACATGCTTATTATCTGATCGACAGACGTTAAAATTGGCATTTACATTCTACTGGGCAGAATAGGGTTATGGGAAGTGACATCGGCAATGCCGAAGCCTCCACGGAACAGACCCATAATTATCAAACCCCAATCACATTGGAGCGCAGCGGGATGGATCGAGATCTAGCCTGCATTACAAGGTCAACTCGTGGTTACCTCAGGCATTACCGGGTTCACTTGTAGCGTGTATGATTGCCCAACAATAGCAATCAATGTAACATACCCAGCGCGTACTACGTTTCACGATACGGAGTAACCGTGACCTCAGAGATATCGATACAATACATTGATTGCAATGCATTAAAGCGAGCAGGAAGAATGCGAACAAGAGGCGGTAGGCCAAGAGGCGGGGCAGATTCTTGAACATCTAGAGTAGTTCGGCCTTGAACAACCTTAGGCCCAAGGCAGCCTTTCAAGAAGCGGAGTTGCCGATACTTCTAGCTTTGCATGAATCGGTGTGAGAATTATATCCCATGGTAAATTAGGCTATACCTACGCCAATCAATCTCGCTAAAGCTTAAACGAGGATTTGTGTGATGGGATCCATGCACCTGAATGAGCCAGTGGGATGGGTGGTAATTTCTATAGAAGCGGTTGGGATATTGCGAACAAACCGCCTAGCTAGTGGTGGTACAGTACTGAGCCTAATTTTAGATCACACCAAACAAGTGAGGTTAAAGGCATTGTTCTCTAGGCGGACATCGACGACGATGTGTTACGTGGGAATTATGAAATTTCTCCAACACTGGTTCCGAACGTAATACCTACTGTTGTGATAAGCAAGTATAACTTCTAGAACATCAAATCACTTGGAGCTATCAAATTAGAATACCATCTTCCATGATGCACTCGTTTCCAAAATTAGAACATTTACTTGATGTTGCAGCAGCCTAAAGCTTAGACTACAGGGGTTATCTTTGGTGAGACATGGGACAAGGGAGATAGTGATCCCTGAAGCTGCATGTCTTGAGTTGGACAGAGTGATCTTGATTGGGGTCGAGGCTCGAGGGGTTATAATTAGGTAATGTTGCACGCTGGTGAGTAAAAAGTTCGTAGGTAAAATTCCGGACCCCGAAGTCAGTACTCTAAAATACGCTACTGGTACATGGTCAGCCAATTGGGGCCGCAATGCAGTCAGTCATGTTGAATATATTTGCATTTCTAGGTACTCCTGGAAGTAGAATTACTCTGCTAAACTCCTTGATCTGGGTTGATATATTGCGGGCGATATCAGTTGGTCTCGGATATCAATAATACAGCCTGATCATTCTAGTGGTAGTGAGTACATGTACATACGTATCCGTTTGTTCTCGTGCCCAGACTGATTTATTTGGTAACGGCCCATTTTTACATACCTCCATATCTTGCTGAGCACAAATATATACGCATCAGGGATGACGGCGCATTAGTCTGGCTTAGCTTTTGATTGTCACTTCGAGATTCCGGTTCTGGTTCCGGATCCGCGGTGTGAGTTTCCTAATTGATCTCCATGCTTCCCTATGCGGACGTCCGGCGCCGGTCCGCCGTCGATTCACGGCACGTTGCCGGGTCACTAGTTATCGGCACACGGATTTCGGCTTCGGCAAACTTCCGGTAAACGAACTTGTACGTCACTTCAGACCATGACGCAACGGATCAACGGATCTCGAATTCACAAAGAATATCAAGTGGGTAAAATTGACCAATTGGTGCGGAGACTTCCATCAGGGACACCCCGATAACTTCTGTCCTCTTTGATTCCCGCACCTAAAGATGGCGTTTCGTGTTCAGTGTTCCTCCATGTTGCGAGCCCTTGCAACACCTCGTTCCGCCACCAATTCCGCTTGTTCTTTACCCAAGCCTTCGTTTGCTCTTCCACCATCTTGTGTTGCTATTTTCAATCACTGTCGTTCCATCCAAAATCTTGCTACCCCTACTAAGGCAAAGCCGACAGAGAAAATTATCTACGGTGTGGAAGAAGACCCCGACGACCTTCTTACGCAAGAAGCACAGAAGGCATTATCTGCTGCCCCAGAAGGGAATCGCACATCTTATCCGACAGTGTCATATGACGGATCTGTAAAAACTATCAATTGCTCATCTGAATCACAAAGGCAGGCAGTCTTCGTCGATCGCACAGTTTCACAGTTTTCTACTCTCTCAGCCACCGCTGTTGATGGACCCGGAGAACAAATGGATTCGGCGGCAATGAGGCGAAGTAAGAGCGAGAGTCCCCAGAGGGCATCACTTAGAGCAATTGATATTACGGCAATGAGACACAGAAGTCAGAGTGAGAGTCCCTGGGAGAAGGCACAGGATAAGCAATTTTCACAGCTAAAGCTTAATCATATTGCTCCGAATTTCCATGCGCTGTCATCCCATGGGCCAATAGAGCTATACGAATATCTCTCTACTCCCCCAGAACCCTATAACCCAGATGAAACAACAAAAGCTACTGTGAATACTACAGACCGAGCTACAAAGGAGGGAAGTTGGGTAGTCTTTTTTTCGTACCCGATGGACTCTTCCCTCGCGTGTATGACAGAAGTTGCCTCCATGGCGGAGCTTCAGGGCGAATTTGCGAAGCGCGGAGCAAAGCTTCTAGGGTTAACTATAGGGACTGTGGAGCAACACCGAGATTGGATGAGAGAAATCCGAAAAATTATCGAAGCTGGATGGACAGACAGGGGTCGTCCCCTTGGGGAAGCAAAAGTCGCTGCAATTGGACAACCCGGGACAGCTGAGCCCGTCTTGGGAGGCGGTGATGGCGAAGTAGTGTCCGTCGGGACCACCCTTAGTGCAGGGGGTCTGGGAGCATTGGATGAAGAGAAGGAAATGGGAATTGAGGATATCGTTAGGAGTGGTAGTATACGCATTGTCGCGGAGAGAGCGGCCGAATCGACCTCGGAAGGCAGGGGGGAGAAGAGTTTGTTGAACTTTCCGATTATTGCTGATGAGGATGGGTATGTGAGTCAGTTGTATGGGATGCTTGAGGATCCCGGGGAGGCGACTGAGGTTGGTCCGAGTACTGGGGAGAGGATGCTCGGTCTGTAAAACCCCCTCCCACACACACACACAAACTACCGTGCATAGCTCCTTCTGGTAAAACCCTGCAGCTCGTCTATGACGGCTGCTGTGGGTGATTTTCTATCCACGGCGGAATACCATGCATAGGTACGGGAAGGCTAACTTCCTAGCAGAACATCTCCGGACAGTCCGCTCGATGTTTATCATCGACCCTAATCGACATATCCGGTTGATCACAGCTTATCCAAACACGACGGGAGGGAAAACTGCAGAGATTCTACGCGCGCTAGATGAATTGCAGAGAAGTGATCAGGCGGGCGTCTTGACACCTGAGGGATGGACGTGAGTTCATTCATCGTCCTTACCTCATCACTATGACACTTCCTCCAAGCGATATTGCGTTGTTCTCTGTGCTGACAGAGGGTTTCGCTATTGATAGGGTTGGCGTAGTCCCTCCGGAGATGAAGCGGTGAGGCATGTGACTGAGTATGTTCCGTTCACTACTATTACTATTTACTAGAAGACTGACTCCTTGATGTGAAATAGCTGCCTAAGGTACGTTCAGCAGTAAAAATGATGGAAGGAGAGATGAGGGAAGTCAGAGCTCAAAGAGACTTATCGTACCATAATTGCTGGTGCTGCTTACTTCGCGTAAAATATGTGTACTTAGTTCCAATTATGCAGGATTGGCATGGCAGGCAAGCACGTTACCCTCAGGTTCGCCAAGCCTAGCTTATTAATTCACTTTTGCATTCGGGTAAATTTATCTCCTTTCACCTAGCTCCTCATCGGAATCGGCACGGGATTACATACATCAACATCACACAAAGTATATGTACCGGCATGCATCCCCAGACCTACCGGTAATTTAGTCGAAGAGGCGCATAACAATGGACAAGGAAACTCTGCTGACGACAGACGGCGGCACACTATGTAGCTCTTACCGGAGCTGACCTCCCTTTTTTCTTATCTTTATCGATAAGTGATTGATATGTATTTTTACTTTGAAGCAGATGAGGGAAAATGAGGAATGAGAGGGATGGGATTTCTTGGAGCTTACTGAATTAGGATATGGCAAAGGGATGTATATGGAGGTCACGGGGAACCGCGTGCTTCAGGTTCGCGCTGTGATCTTATTCAGTGATCTGATTCGGGTTGAGATGCGGGGCTATTGTGGCCGAATATGTGTCGCGTCTGAAGGTGAGAGTTCTTCTCGAAAGCTACTTGTAGACTTATATATATGCAGGCGCGGGTGCCAGGGAGGAGGGTCTGGTTACCAATAGTTTGCTGCGCTGCTCGATAGTATATTGTCTAACATTCTCTTGAGACATTTCAGTCACTGGATGATTGATTGTTTGCAATTCTGAGTTGATCTTTCACTCTTTTGATTGCTTCGAAATTTGATTTCTGTTCATTCGGAAATAGCCTCGATAATATCCATATCGGTACTGGTCCGTGACGTCGAGTTTTATATTCAACAATTATATACTTTTTATTTTAATTCGGCCTCAAATTACATCAACAGCCTTAATTGAACGCAACACACAAAAACAAGATGTCGGCCAACCCCTATTTCGATCTCCCACGCTCGGACTCCCTCGAACTCCCCCGGTGCACCGATACGGACAGCAACACCACCACATTCCTCACAACCCTCAACCTTTCTCCCGCTCATCCCCCACCATCATCATACACAGGAATCACATCCCTCTTGCCTCCTCCCGCCATCCACCACACACTCACTTGTGTAACCAACGCGCCCCCCGGTCACCCCTCCATCAAATGCAAGGAAACTATGTTAGGCATAGCCCAGTGGATATTTGAGTGGGGATGTCTTTTTGGATTCGGATACGGCACGTATTTACTCATTTTTTCATCTATTTCTACTTCCCAAAGGGGGTATGAATGGAGTTTTTTACTCATCGTCCCCGTGTTCGTCGGGGTGATGATAGCTGCTGCAGGGGTAGTTGGAGTTGCGAGGGCGGTAGTCGGGGGGTGGAGGGAGTGGAGGAGGGTTGTTTATCGGAGAGGGGATGAGGAGGAGGGCGGGGAGATTGTGTTGAGGACGCCGAGGTTGGGGAGGGTGGAGAGGAGAGGTGGGTGGTGGGGGATATATGTGAGCCGGGGGAAGCCGGGGATGAGGAGGAGGGATATATTGGTGAGAGTGAGGGGTTGATGGGAGGATTGGGATTGGGGAGAGGTGGCGGCCGCAGGAGCAGTAGGGATTGGGTTGGGGTATTGGAAAGGATTGAAGAAGATGAGAGGGAGGGGGAGGCGGATGAGAAGGTGGGGTTGTTGTTTTTGGGGAGATAATTTCAAATGAAGGCTCGAGGGGAAATCACCACTAGATGGGTTTTACGGCCTGGAGTTTGGGGATGAAGTTTGATAACATAAATTAAATTAATGGCATTCGAGATGGGTTTTTTCAGTATCTTCAATTGGATTTAGGTTTTATGGCTCATGCAATAGGAGTTGATACATATGGCTATGTAACAGTTGGAATATAAACGATGCCTACTAAAGTTGCAAATGTCGGATTGCGTGTAAAGACAGTAAAAGGGCCGTGCACTTTTCTTTCAAGAAAAGAGTGTTCTCCAACAGACAAATATGTTTCACCAAGCGCAACCGGCATATCGTATAAGGAGTTTAATGTAGGGAGGGGCAATCGTCCGCTCAAAGTAGGTTTTCAGAAAATCGAAAAAAAAAAAAAAGGTGCCGAGTGATGATTTCCGTGATATGGCTTGACTTTCTGCTAGAACTACCTCATTGGTTAGCATCTGCCTGAGGAAAAAATGACTTGGATGTTGTTGTCTTCAGATGCTTTTTCTTTGTACTGATACTTCTTCTTGGAGTCCTGATTGCATATCTCAAACGACATTCTCACACTACTCTGATACATATATTGATATATGTACATTTCTCTGCAGTAAATTTGCCACTTGCACATCCCCCGGACCCCATAATGAGACAGAGCATCCTGTATAGAGTGCTGATTTTGACATGCTGCCACTCTTTATTATGATTCACCGTGCAAAAGACAGCTATTATGAGGTTGGAACTCTCTATAGGGAGAGGATCATGGAGGTAGGAGAGCTCATAATCTCGAGGCATTGAATGTATGAAGGTATCTAAAACTCATCTTACTGAAACAACTACGATGGCAAGCAGCTAGAGCGAGTCTAACTAGATTACCCACCACCATAATAGAGCATTGCATTTTATACACCTACAACTATAAGCCCTAGAATATGTAAAATAGCATATTATACTCCGATCTAAAGCAGCTACACTGCCAAGACCTGATGATATCTCGAATGCTTGGTGTTTAGAAGGCAATTACGTATTTGTGGAGAGTTGCATGACGTGTTAAGTTGTAGTGCCAAAGTCAAGACAATACAGATCTAGGATGAAATTGAGTCCGGATCCGGGAAAGTTGTGCTATATCTACGAAATTTTTTATCACAGTTGACATACAGTAGAACCTGAGAGCTGCCTAAAAACCTTGATCGAGAGAACTCGAATAAACCAATGGGGGGCCACCACGAACCCGGAAGGAAAAAGAAAAAAAGAAACCCACGCGATAGGTCTTGTGACTACAGGTGGTGTTCATCACTTCCTGCAAACATTATTGATATTGTGAGTATCGTGCACTTCAAACAATTGCACTCAGACTTCTACTTCCCCATTGTCACCTCAGGTCTCAGGAGTTGTTTCACGTTTGGCGGCTTACGCCAAGCTTGAGGCATGTGCCCAGTCTAGAGATTATGCATACTTAGTGTTGAATTCCCGGGTCGATATTGTCAACTGTCAACGGTCAACGTCAAACAATGAAGATATAACCGCCCGTGATTTAGACGCTGTCAAATTGAAAACATACCAGTCTCACGCCATGACGATGCACTATCAATTGAATCAAACTGAATAATTGGCGTACCTGTCGCTGACTATAGATGCTTCAGCGACGAACGTTACACATCCGCGAACCTGCAGAATGGCAGTAGCAGTATATCCCTATTCCAGGACAAGGAGGAATAGACGTGTTTATTGTTTGCAAAGTTGGAACTCAAGTAATCTGAAACGATTCGGAAGTGTTTACACTCTGTATGACTCTCCGCATCACTCGATATCGATATTCCAACCACGGCACATCTGTAGGTTTTACATTGGCGATCGATAATTCTGCGAGATCGAGGAAGCGTTTACGCAGCTTTCCTGAATTATCAGCTGAATATATACTAATACTCTAGTGTCATTTCTCTCATGCGAATAACCCACATGATACCAATGCATTGAGCATCACTCTACCACCACAGAGATCAGTCTGGTTTACAGAGCTGAAGATTTTCCCAAACAACCCAACTCTAGTCTGCTGAGATGGTTGGTAAAATTCCGGTAAAGCATTGTCTACCATTGTTTTTGCCCCTGACGTGCGGTCAGTTCTAGCGTAAGCACATATAATGGGGCCTAATGTATATATACCATCCCTCCCCCACGCGTACTCCTCGGCAACGCCTCACACGTTCTTTTCAACTCTGAATTGACATCACACTTCCTGCTTTGTGCAGGAATTAACTGGTAAGTAGTTGACCCTATCAATTTGCTCAAGCCTTTCAATACTCCTGGAATTTGAGATTAGTGGGGCCAGAAGTTTGGGGCATCTTTTCTCCGGAGAGCTTAGAAAAAAGCATTTACTGACTGTCTGAGGATGGCTTTGGGATATAGACTGGCTGGTCCATAACATACATACATTCTCTCCATTGTGCACCTTCTTCCCCAGGAGGGTGTTCATTCATTGAGGGGCATCAACTATACCATATTTGGAATTACCTTCTCTATACCCAAGCTTCGACGGCATTTTACATATATTCTATCTGTCTATCATTTTTAGTATCTATATACAACATAGAGTATAAATCTCTTGATACTCAATTCTCCATATTCCGCAATATTGTGGATTAATTTTCTCTTCATTCCCAGTGGGTGTCTACAAGTCCACATCGGGGATTAAATCCCTGCGTGCCAACAAAAGATGGCGCTCCTCTCCTCCAACCTAATCGTAACCCTCGCAACAACTTACCTCCTCATAACCATCCTCATAACCATCTTCACCCTCCGCGTCCTCTCGCTCCGCCGCGCCCGCACAACCTACTCCCCCCTCTCCCTTCGCGGCCTTGGTGGAATCCTCATCTGGACGGCCGCAGCCTTTACCTTTGCGTATGCAATCCTGGGAACATGGTGGTGGGTCACGGCAGATAAATACATGAGGAATTATCTCTCCAAGAATCCTCCTATTCGAATTCCTTCCGCGCATGTAGCCGTCGCAGTGGGCGGCACGGGATCAAGCTCCATTAGGGTTCCGGTGTTTATACAAAATTATAATCCTGATGATTCGTACACTCCAATGTTGTTGAAGCCGCCGGTGGATTTGGTGACGATGGGGATCGGGACAGAGATGGCGTTGGCGATGGTGTATGTAGTTGTGGTGTGGGCTGTGAAGAGTGTATTTTTGTGCTTGATTCGGGAGGGGTGGGGCAGGTTGAAGGGGGTGGCGAGGGGATGTGGTGGGGGACAGTGGGGGTTGTTGGGGCGAGTTTTGTAGGGATTGTGATGGGAGGGGCAGTCGTTGTGGGGATGGCAGTAGGGAAGGGAGATGTGTGAGTTTTTTCCCCTTGCAAGTGAATTTGTATTCTAGGGGAGAGTGGCTGATGTTTTTTTTTTCGATAGATATAATCCCTTAGATTTTATCACTACACAGTTAGTTGTCATTGTTGGGGTAACCCACATCCTCACCATCCTCCTCGGTATACTCCTCTCTGCTCCCCAATCCATACGCATCTCGGTCCCAACTAACCTCCTTCATAGTAATCCTGACCGGTGTTCTCGCGCTCCGCTGTCTCTCACCTCACTTTCCCCCCAGCATCACCCCCCGGCACACTACCCTTCTCTTTGTCACTGCCTTCCTCTCCATTTTTTTCACCACCTTCCGCCTCTTCACAAGCGTCACCCCCGTGCCCCGTGCCTCCTTCATCTCCATTCTCACCATGGGCGAACTCATCCTCCTTACATGCATATCCTGCCTTCCTTCCACCTTAATCGCCAAAGCCTCTTCGCTACATGGACACCTCACTCTCATCTCGAATCCACCTAGTCCGAGCGCGCAAAGGGGCAATGACAGGAATTTCAGACATTTATCTGTGTTGACTGAGAAAACGAAGGTTACCGCGAGGGATTTCGGGTATAGAGTCGATCATGTCCCGCTCTCCTCGCATGCCCAAGGAGATCTAAATGACCCCTCACACAGAATCCCCTCCGCGCCGCTATTCGTCGACCCTGAGCTCGACCGCCACCCGAGAAAACCGGAAAAGGTCCAGCTCAGACCAACATGGGATGAGAAAGATGCAAGTCTAAGGATCGGGGTGAGCGATGGGAGTAGTGAGGGGGAATCAAGTTCGGATGAGGAGGCTGGGAGGCAAAGGTGGATTAGTGGGAGGAGGAGCGCGAGGATTGGTGGGCTGAGGAGTGGGTTTGAAGAAGGAAGGGACTGGAGGAGAGGAGGAGGGGATGAGGTTAATGTGTTTGGGGGGTTGCGGGAGCCTGGGCCTGGGAGTGCGGGGAGGTGGAGGACACCACGGACGCCTAGGGGGTTTGTCTAGGGATGTGGACGCGGAGGGGGGGAAGGGGCGAAGAGGCGTAAAGAGAGTAGTTGCAATTGGGATAGGTGATTTCTTAGTTTTATTTGGGTAATTTGTTTTTCTTCGAATACCCAGGGGGGATATGGTCTCATGCCTAATGAGGATGTGATTTGAATGAATTTATGTAGCTTAGGTCGAGTGATATAAATCGAATTTAAGAGTCGGATAGCAAGACTCTTGACGGTCGATATTTGACATATATGTGGCCTTTACTGTAAGTCCCTGTGAATTCTTACTGGAGTATATTTGGTGAGGTTGGATATATGCTACGCCTCATAGTAAGTATCTGGCGATATTCTGTAGCGGGGTATTTCCGTCCAGATCTGGAATTGGTGGGAGGAGGGAGGGCAGGCAGTACACCACTCCCCTTTACCTATTGAACCCAGAACAAATACAAGACTACAAATTAAGCTAGGAAACCAAGTATTTCATTGACTGGAAGCTCTAGAATATTTGGTGGGGCTACTCTTCAAGCTTCTGGATATTCCACCAAAGCATTTTCATCTAAAAAAGCATGGGCTTTGAGTCTGTATTAGGAATTAGATTCTAAGCCTTGAGTGAACTTTATAGAACTATACACTTTTAGCTAGATATGAGTTAACACTGTAACTCACGCTAGAAACTAGCTAACACCAAAATGCCTCTACAAAAGCAGGATAGCTCTATGCTACATATCAAAAAATTTACTTACCTATTGGAAGTACACTGATTACCCTCAACTGCCAATATCCATATTTATTCTAATATAATCTCACATATATACCTGGTATTTGATTCTAAGTAAGTTTTAGGGTACGCTGCGGTTAATTGCTTAATCTGAACGAGACTTATTTACCTAGACCTACAATGGGGTCCAGCATAAACGTGCAAATCTTGATTCACATAACCACACCTGATCAGCAATCAAGCAACAATCAAATAAACAGAATGCTCTTTTATATATAAAGGAGAATGTAACAATTATAGCAACTGAGCGTTTTCCTTGGGCCTATATTCAAGTTTCTTGGTCAAGCGCAGGGGCTGAAAGATGATCACGCTCAAACAATTCCGGTTCTGCAGGTTACGAGGCTACCTAGCTGTGAATAAAGGGAAGGGAGTCTGTCAGTACCTACGCAACACCATTCTTGAAGTCCAAAGGGGGAAGTATTGGGGCTCCCAGAGGTATTGGGAGTCTCGCCGTAGTGGCTGAAAATGCTGTGGTAACGGAGGGTTGAGGGTGAGGGGTTTACAGTAGCATAAATTAAGGAAATGTAGTAAATACTCAAAAATATTCATTTTGCTGCAATAAGTGGCTCGATTCGAAAACATACAGTTTTGCTGTATCATAGATTGCTACCCTAGAAGCTTTTTGAACATCAAAATAGATAGATACTACGTTAAGACTTCCTAGTAGTTTTAGGCTCATCCACGCAACATCTAGCCTAGAAGGGGGTGGGAGCAGGATGAGAAGGAGAGGGGGGGTTCTTCAGAGAGGTCGTACTAGAAGGGATGGATATTGGGTATTAGGTATTAGGTTATTTTGACGGTAAGTAAGGGTAACCATGTTGTAGAGCGTAGCTATTTCCATAGTTGTGAATATAGCAGGAATCAGGGATATCATGAAATGTGACTGGAGACGCTTCTGCAGGGGGTTGCAAGGGCTCACTTATACATGGGTAAGCGACGCCAGAAAGTGATCTTACGACCGTCAGCCACAACAAAACAAACAATTCAACACCAATTAAAAATTTACTTTAACTTCAGTCCTCAACTAGAACATAACCCCAACACGAGTGTCAGCTACACCATCAGGCAAATAAATATTTAAAAAGTCTTGCAGCAAGAAATCGACCTGCTTGTCACGACCCCACACAATGATCAAATGAGCGTCCGAAAGTTCTCGCTGCCCGAAACCGCAACAGAGTACATTCCACCCAGCGTGGGCTGTTTTGCCCGCATAAAACTATAACCCGAATGACACTCTCTTGACGTGGATCTACCCCGCCGCCGACCTCGCTGCAATGATCTAGGTTGCCCTGGAAAACGAGTCATTTTACGCTTCCTTTCCCTGCTACCCGAGGAACACTGTGACCTAATCATACGGACCACCGAATCCGAGGGATTACGCATCCCTGGCCATGGCCCACATGATTAGGTGGAATATTGGGCGACCGATTGTTCGTTCATCTTTTGCGCGTTGACAATTATTAAACGATCGAAATGCAGCAGCAAGAACACACAAGCGCTCAAGAAAAATTATAGAAGCCTAGGCATCCATCAAGACGCAGTCATCATGGAAAGAGGTGGGAAGATTCAATGTGACAGACACCACCCGTTTGAAACTCCAGGTGGCAGAAATATCATGATTTGCTCCATGCCCTGAAGCAAAGTTAGTCGACACAGGAGATCGAGAAAGCAATGCAGAAGGTTCCGCTGGCTACCACAGTAGCCCACGGCTTACTGGCTGTGGCAAATTATTTAAGTGGTCCGAGAGACCCAGACACGGCGGAACCTGGCTAAAAAAGAGAAGTTGACAAACACATGACTGCAAGCGTTAGAGGAGCAAGCCAAAACAGAAGCCGAGAAGTTAAGCGGTTCTGGGGAGAATGGCGCAGACAGCACCCGGTACCCAATAAAGAGGAGCTCAAAAGGTTAGAGGCGGTGGTACAGGGGCTGTCACTCTGACTCACTCAGAAAAAGCAGATGCCTACGAGGTTCGGGAGGTTAAGTAGTAGAAGAAGCACAGGCGAGGCCACCTGCGCCATTTGTTTAGCGGGCGATGCACAATACAGCGCGGACGCTGCCCAGATAACTGCCGACGACGCCATGGCAAACACCGCCAGAGCAGTGCCATGGGGGAAGAGTATTGCGATGCTAAATTCCGGCAGGTAATCACGTACACGGATGACAAATGTATGGCAGAATTAGATATGGTGATTGTGGGAAGAAATCAACAAGGACAACATGGAAATGATTTCTGCAAGCTGTTTGAACAATACCTGGGCTAAAGTAATAATCATCCACTCTATCACCTTTCCTGCCTGATCCACCGTGACCAACCTTATGTCGCTAGTAAGCCTTCGGGCAGCCTTTACTATTCCGTTGTAGTAAAGCTGATGCTGACGCTATAGGTGCATAATGACTGGAAACTCCAGGGTGCAAGCATGTTGGGCCCTGGGGTATATTATGCAAGTAGCTCCTTACTCATTGCATGGACATCTTAAGCTAGCAATTAATGGACCGACAAGTTATATAGGAGGTTATGATAAGCTCTACCGAATATGCGCTTATACCGGTTGCACACAGGACTAAATAGGCGCCGCACATTGGGGCACCAAGAACTGGCGTCGGCGACACGAACGCCGGCACCCCACCCGCAAACCCCTTGGGCAATGTGCTCACGGTAAATGCACATATTTTGCAAAACCAAATGTGCAAGCGGCAGGCGCCAGCCCCAGGGATGGCGAGGGAAATACTGTAGAGTAGAAATCATGACTGTGCACGTATCTTGAAGTCCTGTGGCTGGCTCAAGTGGGAGGCTGTTACCCTACTGAGAGCAAGTCGGAGGGGAGAACAGTAATTAGTCATCTCACATGTAAAAGGTACAGACAACCTTTGTACAACACGCAAAATTCGGTTTCTGACTTTGAAACAACAATATGTCAGAGAGCCTTCCTTGAAATACAATTTTATTTTTCGCGAATTGGTTTATGGTTGATTTTTAACAATATTCCAAAAATGGGTGGGGTGCAGAACAAGGATTGCACGTTACTGTATGCTGGTTACTCGAAGCCTACTTACTAAGCCTGCCTGAGCAGGTCAATAGAAAACCAGACAGTTGTCTGGTTGGCACAACACCCTCCATAGGACCAGACGGGTAAACCGGGGTGGGGTGTTACATGTCCGGAAAAAAATATTCATTTGGATGTGTGGTAGTTATAGCCTAAAGGTTGTGGGAGGGGAGCGCCCCAGGTGTTGCTAGAATATCTACGCACATATTGGGCTCTCGATGGCAATAGTATGTTAGTATATACACTCGCCTCTCCGGACCCAACAGAGCTCAGGTTATCGATATCAGCTGGTCAACAAAATTTTGGGTTAACATGAGGCTTCCTGAGTGTTGTAACTAGTTAGGTAAATATTGATTGGTTTTCTTTTCGGTCTTATCGCATAACCTCCTTTTAATTCAAAAGGAGTATCCTGACAGACGTCATGCGACTGTGTGGAATTGATGGCAAAATATATGCTGGATATATTATTCTAGTGCCGCTTCAGTGGACTTACTACAGTGTACCATCAGAGCACGGTCTTCTCCTGGAACTTAAACAAACAGGTACGGAGGAGGCTTGTTGATCCAGAGCGAAATAGCCAGGACCACTACCTGGTGCGGCTGTGGACTGTTATTGCATCCGAGTGTTCAGGGTAATGGCATTAATACCAAGCGAAAAAGAATTAAAGTTCAACTTGTAGACAAGAAAAGAAATCCCCATGGGGGGTACTTGTGGAATAATACTGGAATGATTACAAAATAAAGTAGGTGTTATACTGGGTCTCTTCCAGAAGCTGGGAATACTTCTAGAACAGATATGCCCAAAGGACATGTAGTTTGGTTAATTTCTGGCTTTTCCTATCTCCTGTATATATATCTTGGGATCAGACGTACTTCAATCACAATGTCTCACTATGTATTTGCTGGGTGAGAGGAGTGTCGCTGGAAGAATTTCGGATACTTGCGTTGTTTTCTTTCCATGGATAGTTTTACAAGACGTGAAGGTGACCAGCGTATGTGATATAACACCTTTTTTTTTGATCAGAGAGGCTTAGGGGCCACATAATAGAAGTTGATCATATATCTGACGAATGGCATAGTCAATACAAGTTTTGTTTGTGTCCACCCCCCCAATCCAGAGCCTCACCAAAATCCTCTTCATAAAAACACCCCCAATATATGCATAAACTCATTATAAGTATATCGATCCCGGTCCCCTACTTCACCAGGGCCTTATGCCATATGCCAGCACTGACTTTAACGAGATATGCTTTTAGCGGAAGCTAACTGTATTACTAGTCTCCTTTTTCTATTGTTCCTTACATGTCCTCAGTCTACTAGTATTAACACCAGGACTAGCACCCCGAACGCAATCTTCCATTAATCAACCAATCTTGATATCTACAGTACAATCCCCTCCATCACGTACATTCCAGTTCCATCCTTTTACCTACGCAAAAATATCATTCTGCGCCCCATCCTTATATCCCCAATAATCCAAATACGCCGGCTTCCTATCAGGCCCATGATACTCAATATTCGCTCCCTCATTTGCCCAATAAGTCGGCTGCTTCGGGCCCTGCACACAGGGGCCCATCCCCTCTCTACACTCCTTCGGTGGCTGTGGCTTCCCGATCTTCTTCCCCGGGTCGCCATTCAATACCTCGCAGTCAAACCCATTCATGTACATTTCATCATTACTCACTTGTCCCTGCCAAAACCACCCACACACACACTTGCCATTCGGACACGGGGGCATACCCGCGGGAATCTCAAATACCGTGCGGAGCGTCTTAACACAGTAGTGGTTTACGCTGAACACAACAAAGTCCTCGAGGCGGACTTCGGTAGGGATGGATTTATATGCGATTGCGAGCGCACAGCCACGGAGGTTCGCATCGGCCATATCTGGACCTGAGTGAGCTGCGGCGGGGTCTGTGGGGCAGGGGTGGTTGGAAGAGGGGTTGGCTCCGCCGAAAGAGGTGTGCCGCTTCTCACAGGCGACTTCGATGGTGACGTTGCCGCCAGAGGGAAGCTGCATTTTGGCTCCGTCAGGAGGTGGGGTGGGGTTCCCGTGGAAGAGCCAGCGGGAAATCGGCATGCTGTGGAGGGGCTTGTTGATGTTGGAGTCAGGCCCGTGGAAGCCGTACACAGAGGGGTGGAAGATCCCAATGTGGGCCATTGTGGAGGGGATTAAAGTCACTCCTACGGCGATAACTAAGGCGCTGGTGAATCGAGTCATTTTGATGGATTCTGAAAGTGGAGTTGATTGTTGTTTGGATTATTGAAATGAATTACCCTTCAAGATCGTAACAATTCGTCTCAAATATAATATGGTTATCCGCAGTTAATTTGAATATAACAATGAAGGAATGTCTTTATGCAAACTCGTAAAGAAAGGCGTGTTAATCAACAAAAGACCGCAGAAAAGAAAGTTATCGAACAGTCCTGCTGTAATATGAAGGAATTGAATGAAGTAATGTCTGTGGATTGGACATTTGGAAGAAAAAAAAAGGAGTTGAATGGAGATTGTGATTGATTATATAGGAATCAACACCATCCTCATGATCGTAGGTATTAATATAGGCGAACTGTAAAAACCACCGAGTCAGTCAGCTGCGAAACATTGGTTTTAATATACGCGGTTGCAGCTTGGAATAAGATAGGGTAAGTGATACCCCTGAAACCCCGCTGAGGAGATCGATCTCCCGTTTCAACATCACGGAGAACGTTTGAGATGAAAAGATGTCTAACCTATCCCTGGCCCCGCCACCAAAGCAATCCACCCACAATGTCGCATATATATACCCAGCGGAACCTGATGACCACGGCGGGGTAAAAGGAGACATATCAGTCGAAACGCCTAGAATGGTGTTTATATCATTCCGTTCTCACCCAAAGGATAGCACACCTTAAAGATAAATAGCCCTGTATGGGGAAAACATCGTGGTCAGCTATGTAAATGAAGCCCCAACCCCATGAACAGTGAACAGCTCAGGATACCTAGAGATCGGCAGTCAGACACATCGCAAGGCCAGACTTTGTACACCTGCAAACCGACCTGCTTTGAATTCAGTTTGCCTATGATATTGAGATGTGCTTCGGAGAATTAATTGGGGATGAGCTATATTTACTTTTTGGCGCCGTGTTGCTGACATTGGTCTGTAAGTGCCAATCACGTGACTACTCTCTCGAAGTCGGGGTCCATGTAGTGCAAGGGTTAAGCTGCCCCTCAAATGCGTACTACCAGTTCGGAGAATTCATGAAAACCGTCAGATTACCACTAAAACTAGCAATTGATATATCTCACAAGCTTTTTCTGGTAACTACTGTGCAGCTTATCGACCAAACTTAAATTGAAGCTATATACTGTATATAAAGCGTCACCAAACGTGCATGGGCAATTTCCTCCTCAATGCTACTACCATACAAATTTATACTTTAGAATCCGTTAATTTCGCCGTCTTATCGTGACCTCGTCTAGCTAATTAATTATGAATTGCCTCATAGTCTAGCCGTATTAATCGACCCGACAGTAGCCTAGGTTCCGAAATACTCTTATTATGTTACCTGAGGACGGCTGCTAGTTGATAAAGGTAGGAACCAGGATCCCCAATGTAGATAAACATGTCAAAGGTTCGTCTCTGAGAATGCGGGTTATGCTTTGAGGTCAACGAGACCTAGTTAAGTAGACTTTCGGTATGCAATCTGCGGCATATGTCTATGCATATATGGAGGGTCGAGGAAGTGCAGTATCACCAGGGTTTTTGTTATCTGTACAGATAGCGAGTACCGCATCCACAAACGTGCAACGAGTATAAAATTTCCCAAGCCCCACTTCATACTTAGTCGTGATGCAGAACAACAATGTTTTGACTATAGATGAATATTGATTTAACAATATATCCGGTCATGAGCTGGCCTGGTTTCTTTCTGGTCATCCCAACCTAAAGTAAATACCTAGACAATAAATACAAATTCTTCTTGTCAGAGTATTAACAAAAGGTCTCAAAATGACGGGAAGTTAGTCAAAGTAGATGAGCTTGCTCCTACTCATATAAGCCCTAGCAAACACACTTCACAGCTCCCGGTGAACCACAAAATGATATGCCAGATACCTACTCTCTAAGGTATGACTCCCCGTCATAAATTCCAGAACCTAGTTCCCCCATCTCATCCTCCACCAACCGCACCCCCTCCGCTAAAACCAATCTCGCCCTCCCCAATACCTCCACCCCATCCCGCTCCTGATCCTCCAAAACCGGTCTCTGCAGCCACAACCTCACAACCTCCTCCGCATCACTCTGCCACCCTGGCGCACTCTCCCCCACTAACCCCGATACACCCCATCTCAGCCAAGCCTTACACTGACTTCCATAGCTTGCTACCCTTGCTTGATACTCCGATACCAACTTCTCTTCCCGGAGTAAGTCTAGACCTAGTTTTAGGAACTGTGTGCTGAGGTCGAGCATGGCGTCTAGGGTGCAAATATATTTTCTCTTCTTATCCTCTTGCGGCTTGAGTTTAGATCCCTCGTATATTTTGTGAGTATACTCCTCAAACCTCTCAAATCTCCACATATCCCCCGCCAAGCCAATCCTCAACCCTACCAACCCCTTCGCTATCCCATTCTTCGACTCCCACTCTTCCACAAGTGCAATATACCTCCTCTCTAGCTCACTCTGGAGAAACGGGTACTCCGGCCCAGGGGGGCTGGGGTCGATATGTTTGAAGTTTGGTTTCTGCGTGCGTCTGAAGAGTAGGTATGATTGGTCGAGATTTGCGAGGCGGAAGAGGGAAAATGCGATGTCTGATAGGGAGTGCGTGGAGTCGGGGCTTCGGGAGTGTGATTGAATGCGGGAGATGGTGGTGAGAAGGGAGGCGTGGGCATGGGAGATGCTGGGGAGGGGATATTTGAATGCACTTATTGAGGATGCTCAGTACATCTCGGTTGACCCCCATGCAGATTTAAGGTAAGGGAAGTGGAATATTACGTACCTTAAAGTCATGTTTGCGGAATTTTGAAGATTGTGAAGCCGTGCACATATCCGAGGATTTCGAGAGTTTATACAGACTGTGTCTAGATGGGGTTTGAAACTTGAAAGCTTGAGTTTAATCTCTGATGATTATTACGTACCTTCTAGGGACAAGGTTAATCATCAGGAAAACATAGCCTTGTTGAAATCCTTCTGTACATATGAACAATCAGGATATCACTACATCATCTCTCCCATAAGTATAGTAAGATCACAATTTGCAGTCAAAAAGCACAATCCTAGCAGAGGCTCCCCGCACTTCCCAATTACACAACAGTATATATCAAGCCAGCCAAAAAAGATACATGCCACAAAAGAAAAGATCATGATATTGATTGACTTAACGGACGGATATACTTATACAGTGCCTAGCTGCTTGAGACTAAGTAGTTGTTTGTTCTCACGTGATCAGACCTATTTTAACTTGACCCGTTTATAGCTTTTATGTATCTCTCACTCCTTTTGATTCTTGTGGAGATTACTAAAGAATCTTCAAAAATGCATGAAGAGTGAGATCACCATACTTTAAATTCCTAGTTCTTCAAGCAATTCATGGTTGTGAAGTTGCAGGATGAAGTAGAATTAAAATGAATCAAAGGTCGCCTGACTTTTGTCCCTTATATGAATTTTATGAGTCGTTTGCACTTCATCATATTTTAGTGTTTGAATCACTTTGTCTGCCCCCTAATACATGCTTCTTTCATGATGGCTCAAGCCATTGCCTATACCCATCGCTTCTTCATCTCACCCATTGACACTGGGCGGTGCTTCAACATTTGTAATGGAAAGATAAATGGTCAGTGGCAATTATCCAGCTCATGCGAACGTTAATGGTTACTGTGAAAGCGAGGAAATATATTTGGTGAGCGGCGTATTGGACCTTGAAAGTCCGCAATTATTGCACACGTGGGAGTGGTGGGGGAAATCATTGCCGGCGGTAGCTTCTTGATGCCGAGTGTTGGAGCATGTTCATGGCAAAGTTCATGACCTCATGTACATATAATGATATGGGCCTTTATATTACAATTACAATGGCGTTCACCTTGACTGTGTTGATCCTCAACTAACATACCTGGCTACAAGCTGAGCTAGCTAGCTCGCCCTAATATGTACTTCAAGAAATATTAACCGAGTTACACAGGGCCCACATACTAGGAAATCAACTCCACCCCACCTACCTATATTGAGACTGTACCCGCATGCATAAGAATATAATCCGGAGAGAGGTGGGATGGCGGTATATACATACCTCTGCACCCTCCGGCAGAGACCAATTCAATTGCACAGCAAGCACCAGGCGACTATAAGTAGTCAGGAAGTTAATAAGTGGGAGGATAGGGAAACAACAGAAACAAATCAATGTCGTTCTGTAGATCCTCCTCTCGGTTGGGGACACTCCAAACTTCCCTTGGTCTTACACCATACTGTCCCATTTGATGAATTGGCAGAACTTATTTTTAAAGCTTTGCAATAACTACAACTCCAGCTCTGGTATTTCTCTAGGAGCCTTGGGTAAGGTGCAAAAGTTAACAAAGGCAAGAGTAGTACAGTACATGACAACCACATCATCACAGTCAAAACCATATAACTCCCAATTCATCCAGGTACCGTATTCAGGGAAGCACTCAAACCCAAACTCGGCAGCACAGATATTAAAATTGCTAGTTATTGCTACACTCAATACGAAGCAAGCAGATTTCACAGAGCTATACTGATTGTGAACACAGTGCCTACCAAAAGCTCATGGCCTCCGCAGTGGTGGTGGATAATTTTACTGCTGGCAAAAAGCCAAATAACTTTCCGTCGAATGTTAACCAGAACAGTGGTGAAAGTCTACGTGGTTGCCTTGCGTTCAATACACTAGGCTCTTTCAGAATCCGTACCTCAGAGACATAATCCTATGTATGCATCATATCAACTTTTAGACTGACTCACGGGTTGCACTTCTTCGGAAAGGTCTCCGTGTTTGGTAAGAGGAAGATCCATCTATATTCAGATCCTCCAAGCTGATGGTCCCTGTACAGGTTTGTATCCACACGACTAGATAGAGTATATAGAATACATAATGTGTATACCATGAGTTGAAAACGACAAAGGTGAACCATGGTTACACGCAGCGCACGCAGACATACCTTATCGAGTTTCCGATTCGGGAGATGGACTGAACTGGGAAAGTTCGAGCCAGCATAACGGTGTGGGATTTAGGCATACAGTATGATAAAGTACCTAGGTAGATTTTGTTATCATACCGAAACACATACCAGATCATTAATATTGATAAAACGGAGGAAAGAGAGAAGGAGATGGCGAATGTAAAACCCTGGATGATGTTTGAGGGTGGAGGTGGGGCGAGATGAGGAGGTGCAATATATGTCAGCTACTTGATGTTTATTCCGTATTACTCTCTACCTTTGGAATAGCCCGGGGAGGCAGGTAGTTGAAATTAGGGAAATTCAGCTAGGTTCATGCACTTCAACCTTCTCATCCCAATTCTCCTCCACTCTAAGATTTTAATATTTCTCAGTACAGTACGCTACTTGCAATAGCAGTTTTAACAAGTATCCTCGTAGCACATCCCCTAAAGCCAACTTAACTACAAATACTCCGTTTCAAATACATGTATACACGGGGATGCGGACCTATCTGACGTGCGGCCTCGTGGCTAAGCGCGGGGAGGGCATAGCACTCCGAGAAGACCGAGTCTGCTTTTTCTGGTTCCGCCCTAGGTGGGCGGACCAGCTGTCGAGGCTAACAGGTAATAGTCGTCTATCTTAATTGGTGGAGGCTTGGATATCTCACAAATGAATTTTCACAAATTATTCATCACCGAAGAGAAAAGGACTGGGGATTCATACTATGCAGCACGAAAGTCGCGGCAGTAAGTTCCGCATTACGCATCATATCAAGCAGAAAGAGTAGGTGAAAGTGCCTCTCCAGCCCTGCGCTCACACCCAAGGCGTACTCCTCATGGAAGCCGACCCCATCGGGCATGGCAAAGGAACCTCAGCATCTGCCTTTACAAAAGAGGATGTATTGTGTATGTGGCGAATATGGTCAAGAAGGATTGGAATTTTTATGGAGCGAAGCGAGTTTGGACAGGAGGGTGGGATGGAGGTGGAGGTTGTGCTAATGGATACGGAGCTACCGGTTATGGATGGAAATACGGTGACGAGGATAATTAGGCAGAAGGATACGGAGGGAAGGTTGAGGAGGCATGTACCGATCTTGGGATTTTGCGCAAGTGCCAGAGCTGACCTGGGTAACCCCTCTGTTTTTATATTATTGGGATTTTGTAAAGTGTTGATACTAATTGGTTGGCTGTGATTAGTATCCGAGATGATCTATGTTGGGTGGACGGTATTATATCAGAATCCTCCCCTTTCTCTGATCAAATGGATAGGCTCGACTATTTTAATTAGGTCCTCCAATTCACCCTTCCCTCTGTTTGGAATGTTATTTTGGGGTTTGCAAGTGTTTGATATATGTTCACCTGGCGTTTGTACTGGTTTGAATGTCATCTTGCGGTTTGCAAGTGCTGGACGTAGGCTCGCCTGGCATTTGTGCTGTTTCGAATGTTATCTTGAGGTTGTAGGTGTTGGATATATGTTTGCCTGGAATAGATACTTACGTACTAATCTCGAAATTGTATTGATAAAGACACTATATTGTGCCATCTTCTCCCTCTCTTTCTCTTTGTGAATGTGCATGAATATGTTTCCCTATATATAAATCTTTAACGTCCTTGCCGAGGTATTTTAATAATTCAGGGTCCGGTTCGGGGCTGTAAAGTACTTCTCTACATATTTTTGTACCGTATTCGTGCAAACTTTACAAGTTGATCTATAGTTCTATGCCTTTAATCCTCACCTTTGACGTTTTTACACTAAAATATACCAACTTCGCGAATAATGTTAAAAACTATCAACTCCATGAATTAAGTTCACCAAAAGTTCTGAAATTTATTTTCTATCAAGGACTCTAACACCTCTTTTAATAGAGATATAGATGGAAAATGCTTTCGATGGAGTGGTGCCAATGCCATGTAGCCGTTCAAACCCCCCCCCAAAAAAAAAATATATATATATATATATATATATTCTAGGGTTTCTGTTCAATGAAATATCAGTTTCAAGAGCTATCTTTTTAGCTTCATTTATAGCCTTTAAAAGTCTGTATCTAACTATTGGAAATCAGCAGAATTTATAAGGTTGTTGGTGTTTGGCACTCCACCAAAAGTGACACTTTGGAAGTAAAGAGGCCAAAGGGCAAAGACATAGAGAAACCATTGGGTCCATATGCTTGTTTTCTGTTTTGCAGCGATTTTGGTCGCTGTATAATTCTTCATAGGTTCCCTACTGGGACCGAATAGGAGTAATGAGAATTTTAAAATATAAAAAATAAATAGTGGCTGATGATCTGAAACTAACTATACAGTAGAATTAAAGTTATATTAAGGGGATTCAAAGCCAGACTAACATTTGTGTCAGTAGAGAGTGAAAGTGAAGCTTTCTGCGCTTTCTAGACATATCCAAATCACAAACTCTGCTTGCTATTCGATACCGACAATGGGTCAATTACAACAACTTGTAATTGCTATGCAGAGACACATGATTAAGATAATAGCGGAAAAGAATGAGGTATATGCGCACACATGAGGCAATGTCATATACATTCATGAATATATACCGCTACCTACAATCCAGTGGTAAGGATACCCCGCTCACAAGTAACCTCGCATACAGACAAAAGTATATGTAATCACCATTACATGAGTAGGGCTTCTTGCATCAAGGAGTACCAAATGAATGGGAAGAATCCATAGAACTCTTTCCTTCATGTATACGGAGTAGTACAATCTTCTATATGAATGCTTTCGAAACACTTAAAATTTTCACTATGTACTGTACGTACATACATATATCTAACCACCATGAGATGATTCTGACACAGCTCGGCCGATGTGTATGTAGTTCATTATTTTTCTGGCCCGTGACGCCACCCCAACCTAGAGTGGTAATTGGATAATACCTCCTGTCTGGAATTGATTGGAGCCAGAGAATTCAAATCGGTAGTTAGATGTACCTGTATCTCGAATGGACGCAATTGGGAATTTCGTAATGATCTTGCCTATAGGGTTAGACTCATGGGTTATGTATGTATGTATGTATTCATGTATGTGTATGTATGTGTATGTATGTCAGGTCGAGCTTCGTTTAGACCTGTGTAGCCAGTTATAAGATGAGGGTGTCAACGTAGAGCTCACATACATACCTACATACATACATACATACATACATACATACATACATACATACTTCATACAGTTATACATATGCCTGTCAGATCTAGCATGTAACGTGGATGAGCTGTCAAAGTGGGAAGAAAACAATTAGTGTCAAACCAATGTCATGAATGGTTCAATATCTAGGGCATGGGTGCCGGGAGCTAGTACCGATAACTACCGACCGGAATGTATTGGTGTTTATTTAGCACGTCGCTATTCGATGTGCATTCGGCGAGTAAACTTCACTCATTTGGGCTATATTACTTTTTTAACTAACTACGGTGATATAAAGCATAGAATTATATATAGAGAAATTCCGATTTTAGATACCTCTATGGACATCTCTTTTGTTCACTAATATTTGGCGGAGAGTACACAAGTGACTACATCGACCCAATTACTATGACTCTGGAGGTGAAAGAGTCTTGCTTGTTTGGCCTTTAACCAGTGATTAATATAAATACAGAATATCATCTGCATTTTGAAAATTCTACTAGTAGTAGAGTAAATATTCACTCATGACCAGAAGGAGCATATGCATGATGGTTTGATGCAATGTTTGATTGAACTGATTTTACATAACTCGAATACATGAATAAACCATAACTCATGAAGGCTGCTTCGACTTATTTTAGAGTTGTGATAACCACATACTAATTACTCTATGGCCCTAACCAAACTATCACATAACTTGACTACATACATATAGTAGTGGGCAATTACGTTACGAATTGAGAACTTGCACTAGAGTCTACCGCCACGTGGTGTCTTTAGCCTGGAGACCAATCACATAATGTACATGTACCGGTACACGTAAATTAAAGCTCAGTGTAATGCTTAACACTTACCCAACCCAATAGCTACGCCAATAAAGAGATTCCAATAGAATATCTCACAGTACGTGGGTGGCGCATCCACCTGCAAATTATTTTTGGTAATACATGCAGTGCGGCTATGTGCATGAGACTTATCTGATTCTTTTGTTTGTCCAGTTCAGACTGAGTGAAAGGATGGATGTAAGTTGTTTGCTTTTTCAGCTAATTGCACCCCACAACCCCAATTGTACTACGGTACTATTGCACAAAATTGGTACAACGTAAACAACGACATTCGTCACACCATAACACAAATGTACCTACATATGAATGCAGCCCAAAAACTCAATGACACGACAATGGAAAATGTTTCGTAGTGGAAATTCTAAAACCCATAGAGTTCTGTAATTGGGTCGCGTAATATAATCACCCACAATACCTGGGTCCACCTTCAGCCGTACCTGCGGATATACTCATGTCTGCATTTCGTGCGGAGAAGTGGAAATTTACGCCAATCAACCCCATGTAAAATTTAAATCCACCAATTCAACGCAGATCTCCTCCGCGGGGTGTCGATCAGGAAATGCGAAGCGATGTGCCTGGATCACGGAGCAGTGAAGACAATTGTGATAGGCTCATTCACATAAGTACAGTACCTAAGTCTCTTACACGCAGGAACAACAAATGGAATAGGGTGTATTTAATCTCGAGAGCTGATTGGATTTGGCTGATCGGGGAGCAACCCCATTCCCAAAAGAAATACGAAGTTCACGCTACGTATGTATGTATAGGGGTTTTAGATTCATCTCGTGAAGTTAGCCCTAATGCCGCTAAGCGTCTGGCATGCGAAATCCCATGGAAAGTTATCGCTTCTGTCGGTACGAGTCCTCCGTGTCCTATAGAATATGTTCGTCTGGCACATTAAGACAGGTACCTTGGGAGGTTGTGATGAATGTGACCAAAATAGGTGAGGTGTTCATACCATATTCTGCATGGTACACTGAAACTCTTTTCCCATTTTTTCCATGAGCTGTCATCATGTGAGTAAGATATGAAAACCAGTGTCTCGGGAATAGTAAATTAGCCTGCGATTGGGTGCTTCCGCCACATGTACTCGTACAAAAGGCATCTTGACGTACCGTATCAATATATGTTCTATTTAAAACAAGACTTACTTTGATTGACTGGTCAATGGGAAGCGAGACTAGAGTATAGGAGAATTAAACTACTGACTCGCGTGAGACAGAACACATCCATCTGCCAGCCAACCTGCAGAGGGACCAACCTTCATGGGCTAGGCTATCCTGTTGATCATCAATCACTGTCCCATCTTTTCTTTTGGTATGTAGGCTGGCATCTAAAATTCTAAATCGGGTATGAAAATCCCAATCTTGCGGCAGAGACATACAGCCTGCAAGTCAAAAGGGTGTGGGGCTCTTTATCCCGTGTTGTATATGTTGGCTTTATTTCTTATTTGGTGAGTAATGTGAATCAGAAGCCTAATGTTGTTGAGATAAAAATTTATATCCCATTGGTGTTTACCTGCCATGCCAGTTGACGAGTTGGGATATAGCAACGTGCAAATCAAGATATCGGTTGCAGTAACCGAGTACCTATCCACAAATACGACAAATGTATACCAGATTCAGCCTAAAGAAGGGCTTGAAAGGCTCCTGCAATCATACTCAGTGACTTCTCACTGATGCACTGTCTGTATTTGCCAGCTCATGAACAATTGGTTGTCTGCAACTCCACCGCGCATGCAGCGATAGATAATTAATAATGATAGGTTCACCAGGCCCTATTTACTTACATGCATGGTCTGGTATGGATATACCTGGCAGGGCTGAGTCCAAAGCAGTATCACTCCATAACAAGAACTTAGACATCCTCGACTTGCATAAGCCACACAGCCTTAATCATGGTTGATCAGCATCTCGACGACAAGAGAAATCGTAAAAAATATGGGATCAAAGGTAAATGAGCTAACTGGGTTGAGAGGCGCTCTGTAGTTGATTCCCTGGATCTTTGAAAGGAATAACGTTCCCTTGTTACAGTCTTATTGGCTGTCAGAATCACATTATGTAAGTAGGCGAGGAAAAGTACTCACGTTCCACAACAGGCCAGCAGCTAGTGGATCTACGTATATTCCTGGCCCCACAGACTGCTGAAAGGAGGTAATTTCAGGTTACGATATCGATGTTCATGGTCGCAAGAAATCATGTAATTGCTCTTGTTTCAGATGTGCGTGAATAGATCATGAATCCAAATTAGGGAAACTTGTTTGGCACCAGTAAACTCATCACAATTGTTTGAGTTGGCAGTGATCTATTCCTAGGTTCTTCGAAGGCTGAAAAGGTTGCCTTCCTCAGCCCACGTGTGGAATCGCCGGTGTTCCTGCAGAAGCAACTCACAATCATCTTGGCCGTCAACAGCAAATTAAGTGTTCCAAAAAGCAATCAAGATACAAGGCCTGGATGGCTGCATGATCATGACATCGTGAGCCAAGTTGTACTGACTGCGGGGCTGAGAGTTGGGCCGATTGAGATGAATTCCCTGCAAATCAGATTGGTCGGTGTACGATGACAGTCTTTCCGGGGCCTTCAGGCCTCAAGGCTCCCCTCATGGGCATTGCAGCTGGAGTACTAGTCTGCAAGGCACAGTACAATCGGTGAACACGTCGAGAGTCATACGGGCTGAAAATACAATTGCAAATGAATACAAATGAGGCGCTACAATCTGTATAGTTGAGTCACTTGAGTCATGCTGCTTAATAGTCACTTCGGTGAGATCTGTTTGTACTGCTAATTATGAGGCCAAGGAAGCAACTTCCGTAATGCACAGAAACATACAGGTAAAACGTACCGAGGCCATGGTTAACAGTAAGTTAACAACTGAGTACCGCATGCTGGTACCCTAAAGAAATCAACGCACAGACAACCTACAGAAGAACGAACGCTACCTAGAGCCGAGTTCCGAGGATGGCACTATAATGGATTTTGCAAGGAAATAGTACATTGGAGGCAATCACCGAATAAGACGTACCGATGTCAAGATCTGGGTGAGAGTAGAAGTAAGATGCAGGTACTGGTATATACGGTCAAGGATCATCTATATCTAGATGTTTATAATTGTATATGTATCTCGACATTGTTGGGATATGAAATTTGCAGCTGCTGAGTGAATATATACATATGTATGTACGGAGCTACTAGGGCAAATTAAAACAGCCTGACGAATGAACCGCTGGTCGCGCTGTAAGTAGGCTGAAGTTATGGTCAGATATATGCATACCACAATTTGGGGGTGGAGCCCAGGGCAACCATTCAGGAGCAGGTACCTTAGTAGATTATAATTGGTTTCTGGTGGGTGAATCAAAAGGACTACTCTTAATTCATTCTGCTTCCCTCTGGGCCACCCTGCTCATGTCGAATTGACATGCGCAGCGCATACTCGGTACAATGATGAATGATTGCGTGCACGCAGCTAATATCAATTGAATTCTAGGGACTGGACAATGAATTCTGGCGAATGCACGACAATAATTTACCGCTTTACCGAGTACTACGGTTATATTGCCTGAATTTTTGCATTCATCTGTAGGCAAAGGTGCTTGTACATCTTCTCTTTGAATTATTCATGACATCCAATACAGACGGCGTCTTTTGCCGTCAGGTGCATTCGTGTAACGTCGTGCAAGGTTAATAATAGTAGCAGATTATTAGCAGGGTTAAAAGAACGGTTCCATCACGTAGCTAAACCAATTTGAGTTTTTTATCTCCTGGCCTAGCATTATCCGATTGAACCGACCAATTGATCAATAATGGGTCGAGTTTACAGTGTGACTTGGTACATTGCTTAGGCATAAAAGTCGAAAACTGGAAGATGCACTGCAAGTTGAGAAATCGGTACCATATGCCTCTCTCTACATACATACATTTACATGTGCCAAATAATTAAGAGTGCTGCCCAACGACATGTCGATTTGATGAATCCTTGAATATCGAGAAGTATAGAAATGCCACATTTGGTAATAAACGGGGCAGAATCATGCACCAGTGGGCTTGTGCTAACTTTTAAATTATATTTCCGCACAACTTTATATACTTATATAGTTTTCACAGGATGGTGGACGAGTAGATGGGTAACTACCATTTTGATTGCTGATTTGGTTGGATTTGCAAACATGACTCAATTCTTGCTACGTACGTGATATTCCTTGACACCTGCTCCAATTGCATTCAGATGGCAAGATCTTTAAGAGTTGAAGAATAACATGACGATCGCGAAAGGTAGAGCAATTTTTTCTTATTTTTTATAAACTCATTGCTGATATGCAGTCCCAGTAAGGGCCATGATGAGGCACCCGGAATCCCGGATGGATTCAGGACAAGGCAAGTTAAGCTGCCAGGTCCGGGACTCACCCCAGAGTACTGGATGAAGGTGCCAAGAGTGTGATGTGTAAAAACTATCGACAGGGTTCAATTTAGGAGCCAAAAGGAAAGCAGAATACTGTGAGTCTACTGTCTTTAAATTTATATTTGGAATCGGGAGAACGTAGCTAGCTGTAGATAGTCCCTATTGTAAGCGAGGGGGTACCTATCGGGGGTTCTAATCTGCGCCATTCATGAGAGGCTGCTTTTGGAAAGCTAAGAAATGCAGTGCGTGTGCTGATTCGGGCGGAGGGCTGGAATTGCAGCAACCACGATTTACTCTATCTGCCCTGCAGCTCGTGGCCAGGGACATATGGCTGACGGCTCCTCGCAGGCGTGGAAAAATTGTATATAACTGCTTGCGATTTCCCATGAAATCTTCCTTTTATCTTCAACCCACAAGCACTCCTCTTCCTCTAGTCCTCAAAAGCTTCAGCAGCAAGCAGCAAGCAGCAAGCATCAAATAACCCCAAACCAACACACCCTTTAACCGAAAGATCTATCTCCAAAATGCATGCTTTAACTGCTCGTTTGTTCGCTTTGACCGCAATCTTCTTGAGCGCTGTGGCAAGCCCGGTCCCAGCTGATTCAACAGATCATCCAGATTGGAGCAAAGTCCGCATCACAGGGATTAATTACGCCGGTACAGGATGCCCTGCTGGCTCCGTAGCCGGCACCCTCGCCAGCGATGGATCCTTCATCAACGTTGCATTCGACTCGTATACTGCCGAGGTTTTTCCTGGTAGCAAACCTGGGGAGGCCAGGAAGAACTGTCAACTCACCTTCCAACTTCAGTACCCACCAGGGTGGGCCGTCACGGTCTTCGAAACTTCCTACTTTGGTTTTGTCAACCTCGAGAAGGATGTTACTGCTAGGCAGCAATCCACTTATCGTTGGGCCTCATCGTCCCCGACGGCAACTTTCTTCTCCACTTGGAAGGGTGAAATCTCTGAAGACTATAAGTTCACTGACCAGTTGGAACAAGAATCTTATGTCTGGAGTCCATGCAAGGGTCTCCCAGGTACATTGGTTGTCAACACCCAAATCCAGGTTGATAACAGCAAGAACAAGAAGGGTCGCGGGTTGATCACCACCGATTCCGTCGAAGGGGTCGTTATCCAGAAATATGCCTGCTCATGGAAGAGGTGTTAAGCGCATTGACTTGAGGGCACGCTACCCATTGCTTTGTCTTAGATTGCGATCAGTTGCGGAAAGCTGGATATGTCAATAGTGCGAGAGAGGGCTGTGACCTATGCGGAAAACAGATAGTTTGCTTGCCCTAATTTTTCCTTTTACCTTGTCTTGTCTGCTCCTGCCACTCCTTCTTCGATCTGCAGATCGAGAGTTTCTGTGCTGTTTCTTCTTGTTCTCCTTCCCCTTCTCCCTAATGTAACCTTTTCTCCTGTTTCCTTGGTATGGGTATAGGAATATGGAAGACCACCGGCCGGTTGATTTTGGAATGCGGTATGGGTTTTGTTAGCTAGAAAGGAATGGAAATTTGACTTACCTCGGAAACGAATTTGATATCTCCGTGCTTCAACCCAGTTTTAATATATGCATGCCGGTAAAGCGAGGGGTTACCGTAACTTACTTTTTCCCACTCCGTACATGCTGTGAATATAGGTATTGCCTATGGCTGGATCTGCTCTTGTGAGCTCGGATTGTAGCATAGTTTGCATACAATTCTAGTAATACGGTATAGTCTCATAATCATGGTTTCTTGGTGGGTAATGCTCGGCGCCTTCCAATTAGGGGCTTATGATGTCATTAATATTTTTGACAGGGTTATGAACAGCACATGAATAGAATAGCCAATCAACCTAGGAGCGGTCGGGTTCGAGACTAGCCAATCAAGGATCACCTTCAGCTGATATGATGCACGTAGAGCGTATATGAGAATAGTTATGTATATATGTGAGACTACCGTTTGTGAAAATCACATATATCCGAGTGTTAGAGTTCATTATTGTTCTCCAACTCTCTACATATTCATAGTATGTATACTGTACCGAGAAGGTATGTGCGGTATTCATGTGTGTAGCGTCACCACAAGCAGCCATGTGAATAGATCGCGACCGGTACCTTATAGACCGCAACCGGTTATAGACCGCAACCGGACTGCAAGTGGATATACCAATAGGTGGCTTGCGTGGTGTGGCACACGTACTTTTCAACAGTTTATTCTTGGGAGAACAGGAGTCGAGGCAAAAGGAGTTGGAGTCGATTCAAATACTCAACACATAAAATGTACTGGGCCCTAACACAAACCGCCGAATTTAATGTAGACTGACAGGTGGGAAGCTGGTACATGTAGTTGCTACCAACTGCTTTTTGGAGCCAAGTCTCGAAAAAGTTGGTATCCTCTGGCCACGCGAGGGGGTACTCTCGCCTTCACGTGACCATACATGGGATATCCGAAGGGTAAACAGGTATCCTAATGTTGCCAACCCTGGGTAGCGTAGGGGACATATACGCGCTGGATTTCCACTTTTATCTCATGATTTTTATGCCATAGAGTAGTTCTACCATAGTTTCCTTAGCTGTAGCGGTTAGAATGCAACCTTTCCCTACCCTATTCCCACAATTTCGAACCTCACAACCTCGTACCCTTACAACAAATACAGCCTCGGAAAACCTACCCTCCAACGTTGCAACAACAAGGTGTTAGAAAAGATTCTGGAATATTATACGCAAGTGCCGGAGCGCAACGCAGAAGGGCGGTTACTTAATGACCCGGAAGCCAAGGATAAATTATAACCCAGAGTGAAGGGATTACATGGAGCTATGATCAATACAGGTCAGTATTATTGTGGGGAGATCCGGGGAGAGGTCCTAAGTATGAGTTTTGAGAGCCCTGCCAAGGGGGATTTAAAACGGTCACACTAGAACGAATAACAATAACGGCAGTGAAACATTAGCTGGTAGGTATCAATCCTACAATTTCATGATCACGAAGGGAGCGGTCATTCTAACTGCCAA
This sequence comes from Terfezia claveryi, assembly GCA_015179025.1. Classification (NCBI taxonomy): domain Eukaryota; kingdom Fungi; phylum Ascomycota; class Pezizomycetes; order Pezizales; family Pezizaceae; genus Terfezia; species Terfezia claveryi. The sequence goes on along the minus strand of WHUX01000014.1, from coordinate 498,004 downwards.
AGGATTACATCTTCCAACACATGGAGGATATGATCTGCAACTAGGTCTGTGAATAATAATGTTGAGGTGTTGCGATAGTCGAGAATATACATAATGGCACGAAACTATACATAGCACTATTATCGTCCAATTATAAATTTATTATATAGATATCCCAGGCAGGATGTCCCAGGCAGGATGTCCCACAATGATAGGTGGGCGTGGATAGCAGAAAAGAAACATCGTGACTTCGCCCAAATGTTGCTTATATCAAATTATTCTTGATTCGTATTGGGGGGGAGGGGAGGGTTACACTTGCATATCAGATATCACTTGCATATCAGATATCACTTGCATATCAGATATATGGAGATGCATGGTGATATTGTACTGAGCCTAACAATGAGGTAGATAGAACTTCGGCCAATGCTGATTGAAGCCGTTGATGGCCTCCTGCTTGGTTGATGTGCGATCTGGTGGGATAGTGCATCGCGTCTAAAATTAGGGAAGTAGATCTAGGCATAGAAAGTGGGCGATTACACTGGGTGTTGAAGTTGAAACCTTGAAGGTTAAGACTATTTAAAATCGAACTTTAAATTTGAAGGGATACATATCGGTGAATTGGATCAGAACACTTTGTATCAAGGCAGGGCGAGATTCTAAAGGGGATTGTGCGTATGGAGATCGGGAATGAGACAGGGTGGGATTTCATAGGCAAGAAAGCCCACTTGAGGAAGCGGCAGCTGCAGTCAGTGGCTGAAAGCGATATAGCAGAAGATTTGTCATGATTGACTTCCGTTTTCGATGCAATGTTATGAGTATATAACAATTAATAGGTCTGTGCAGTTCGCTCTTTGTCAACTAATGACATGTGGCATGCACAAATCAATTCATGTGATATGCATCACGAAGCCTGTCAGCCTTCATAGCTTCAAACTAGGAATGGGGAACCAATAAATCTTGATATGACCTTAGACAGAGTATTCATTGTTGCGGACGCTGATAAAATTGACTTGAGCCGCTAGTACAATAAGCGTCAGTTGCTTTTGTTTGCTTTTTTGCTTTTGTATATCGTATGCGGTGTTGTGTGTTATCTTACTAGTAGTAAGGTTTACATAAAAGGTTAATGTCAATCTACACATCACCAGTTATGTATAGTAATACATGCGGGGTTTCGTAAATAGGTAGGGTTCATAGAATCAATTGTTGGTACCGGGAAAACTGGTGAATAAGAACCCTTGTCAATATCTTTTGATCTTCCCTTAATGGTAGCAGCGTTACTACTTGTGGGCAGATAGGCAGACTTGGCTACACGATTGTCTACCGCTGTGTCACTGATTCTACTGTTGTGATCCAACTTTTGACAAGGGCTATTATTTACCGTTTTCCTGGTACAACGTTTTGGCAGACAACTACACGCAATGCAGGACGGGAAAGGAAACTGCAAGTGTGGTGACATGCCCTAGACCCTACGGTTGACCCTGAATGCAATGTTTTGCGAGACGGGTCCGGAAAAAGGAAAACATGTAGCTTTAGCTGTATTGCCGGAGAGTGGATCGGCAGGAGGTGGAGTTCTTGGGAGCAGGTGGCAGGCGGACGATAGGACGCAAAGGTGAAGGATAGGGATAAACAAGTCATCATAGTGGATTTCGTTGAGACTTTCTTCACTAACCTCAACCTTATGTCTTTTCTTAGGCGCGAGAGGCTGGACTTGCTTCTAATACCGAAAGCTTAGTTAAGGGGGAGGCTTCAGGATTCCATCATGACCTTACGTCGATCGCTGGTATAGAGTTTTTAAAAAAAAAGTCTGGTTGGGACTAAACAAAGACACAGCGGTTTCACCCAGTTAGGCATAGTCTAATATAGATCAGCAACAGCCATATTTCAGTGAATTTTTTTAGTCTATGGATTGTCAGACTCGGGAAGGCAATGGCATTAACAATGAACTCCCCAAGAACAAGAGAATGTGTGTAAAAAGCAATTAAACGTCGCATCATTTAGGTGTAGACTTGCGTTCAATCTTCACTAACTTATTGAAGACCTCGTTCGTTTCGACAGATTTATGAGGTAGGTCCCCTAGGAGTCTGATGGTAAATTTGTGGAGTTGGCCTTGCCTACGAAGCTATGAGTGGCTGCATTGGCCTTGTTTGGTTGAAAGAACTTGGTTATGTGTTTCGCCAGTGCAAGGTCAAGGCTAAGCAACAATTAAATGAGTATATAGAGCCCAAAGAAACAAACCGAAGTCCAGTTCCGATCGACAATATTTCCGCAAATTCTTTGAATTAATTTCTTCACAGGATAGTAATTATACAAGATACCACCACAAAGGACCTTCCCGAATGACATCCACATTGCCCCCTAGTAAGATGGCATACCCAGTATACGTGCGAGCCGGATTGACAAAATATGAGCGAATTGGAGCTCTGTGCCAGCAACTTGGTATTTTTGCCTCCCAGGCGGAATATCTTCTCGACTTACGTTTTAGTATAGACACCTTGACAGCAATGTTTATAACATATTATTTACAATGGAGAGAGGCACCTCCGATTGATGATATAGAGTTGGAGGATAGAGCAAGGATATTATTACAATTGATTGTTTTTGGCCGCTCGTTGCAATTACAATGGTATGCCGTACATCCAGGAATACGGATGGTTGGGTGGTTTTCCATTACAAAACTTTCGCGGTGGATTGAAGGGCTTAGTGAATAATACACGGAATAGACCTTGTGGTATTGCTGGTAGCGAAAAGCCAGTGGGGATGAGGTGAATGATATCATGAACAAGAGCTGGATATGGCTATGGCCTCAACGGATGAAATCAGTCTGAATCCACGTGAAAACATATGTTTTATCTGTTAATGATGGTGGTTATTTAGGATTTGGATTTGCATTGAGAAGTAGATCAACATATGCATCTCAGTCAGTATTTTGTTTTCAAGCTTGTTACTCCGTACAGTAGTATTCCTAGATTTTTATGTGAGAGAAAAGTATGTTCTAGTCTGAAATACTTATGATTTCGTTTATAGCTGACCTAAAATGTCCCCTCATTACCAGTTACCAGACATTCTCCGGAATTCCTGTCGTCTGTATCCGTATCAGCTAACAGGTTGTTTAGTGCATATTAAATAAACCCAAGGCGGGTTCTATAGCTTCAACATAAGATCCGTGCCTCCGCTTTCATTTTTTTGGATACGGGATGTACCTCCAACTTAATCGCGGTAGATTTGTAATGTTCTTAGGCTTCATTTCGCTATGTCATTTTTTTTCCAATATCCACTACCGAGCTTAAGGATGGATTTTTTTAAACAGATATTTCAAAGTCAATGCCCTCATATAGTATATGCTCATAGCAGTTCCCGACGGCCCTCCTTTACCGCATTCGGCTCTTGTAGGCACGCATGCAGGCCTTACCAAAACCTAACCCTGTATCCGTAATTCTACACGATTGTTATTCCTCGTGCCTCATCTCTCATGGATCACGTAGCATTAGGGAGAAGAGGCATACATACATGAACCGTGGGATGCATAAAAGAGGATGCGAGTCGTTTGTATGTCTGGATGCGAATTACAGCTAGCCAATTATCCCGATACATAATGTCAACTAAGATCGCTCCAGCTGTGCAGCATCAAAAGCTGTCCATAAAATTGAAGCGTTCGGAGATGTCAGACCTGAAGAGAGAAAGAATTCTAGCATATCACGACTGCCAAATGACAGTAGCTCAAGTTTGCTATCTCCATTGACTCGTATATTATTAATTACAAACAATAGATATTTCCTGCTACATTGCCAGGGTTTAAGCTATCAACGTTGCAACAGCATTATATACATTTCTTTGAGGCAATCCTAGGAATTCGGAAGTGAAGAGCCAGAGGGCGCTCACCTTTTAATGTATTCAAGATCGAACATTACCCTATACGAGAACTTCAGCAGATCCTACCTGGCCTAGATACAAGCTTTGGTTGCCAAATTAACACTTACTGAAGTTGCTCGGCTCACCACACTGAAGCTAAGTTACGTTTCACTCGTTGTGCGCTTACATGAGGAATCAAGCCGATGCTATCCGTTGTCACGTAGTACCCTGCTTTGTGTCCCCTCTGGATTATGTTTGTTCAAATTGTAGCTTACATACATACGCATGTCCATTGCTACCCATATTCCTTGAGGCCTGCAATCACAAACGTCCATTCCCGCAGGGCCAGGCAGCATTAAACTTTATTCTGACCACCTGCTACCCTACATCTTGTCATCGCGGTTGGCCTTCAATCGCTTTTACGTGAAACACATAACGCAAGGTGGGTAGGGTGAATGAAAAGGGCTACGAAGGAAACAAACAATTGTTATAAATAAATGGTCCGCGGAAAGAGTCTTGAGAAGGGGGTTCTGGTTACCCTACGCAGCCAGAGTCAGAGATCTTATTCGCTAGATACAGGGAATTATAGTCGCGGCTCCGCACAGTAACCTTTTCTTTCATATAAAAAATTTCATGACCAGATTTCGGAATTAATTATGTGCTGTTTCGTGGGCTTCGCTAAGTTGTACTGCATATATGGGTAGGTCACGTTCCGCGCAGAACTGGGACTGAACCGTCGATATTGCCAGCATTACCCTCAATGACAGGCCCTAAGCTTCAGTCCCGATTTGCATTCCAAGTCCCCGCATTTTAGATCTCATCTCAAGATCCAAAGCCTCTGCTTCCAACCGCAGACGCTGAATTTCCGCCTTGACAGATGTAGTTAAGACGTCGTGCACATTGAATGGCAGAGCTGTGAGCTGCCTGTCTAAGTCTTTGGTTTGTTCTAGAGTTTTTTTGTGATCGGTCAAGGCAAGTCGGAGGGCCGTCTTACCTCCCGGTAACTCGGCAATGATAGCTGTATGGTTGACTATATTTTTGAAGACACGGAGATGTTGGCCCAGGACCTCCGCCTTTGGCTTTAACTGCAAGGCTGTCTCAGCGGTGTCTCGAGAGACATCGAATTCTCTGCTGAGGAATTCTATGATGTAGTCAGATGTAGGTACATTTTCCCCCATGACTATCGCCAATGGGTTCTCAGTGTTTGCTGATACCTGGATATCCCGTGAGGATGACTGTGTAAAAAGGTTTATTGGTAGGTGGATATTGAGCCAATAGGTAGAACCCTGGGGTGGCCTTCCCTCGATACATCGCAGTTTATATAACACCGTGCTGGTGAGCCTTCGTAAACTTGTAAAATCTCCAGGGTAGGGCAAGCAACAATTTGACATTGAATGTTTTCAATTCTTGTATTAGATGTGGATCATGCCGAAAAGACACAAGAAGCCAAATTTTGTACACTGTAAGTGGACAGTATATCCAAGGTTGTTAATTCTGGCATACCCTTGGGATCTGCATCTGTACAGCGTCAAACTAAATGTTGAGCTATAGGAAGGGCAAATACAAACCGTATACTCTGTACTTCCTCTATCGAATGATATTAATCCTAGTTAGCCTTGAATTTTAGCTTTAAACATGTTTGTACTGAAATCCACATGAATTATGATGAGACTGCATGTAGGTGAGCAAGTCCCTAACCTCTGGGGCAGTTTCCGGCCATGTTTGCTGGCGCCTCTCAAATCCAAGATAAAAATTACTAAAAGCCAAAATAAACCAAACAGTCCGTACTACAGACTTGGAACTCTTTTGTACTGAATTGAAGACCACTGTTACACTCACAATACATGTGCATATGGTATGGGGTTTCCTTGGTTTCGTGAGGTTTCAGCTCTGCCGTTAGACGTTCGGCTGTAGATCTGAGCCCCTAAAACTGTGTTCATAAACTTGACTCAAGCCTAAGTTACCTTAATGAGAATTCGGCAATGACTATAGATATTAGACTCCCTGCATAAAATAGACCTCTCTTTCATTAATTTCAAGTCTTGACTATGACATACGAAAGGATACGGGGGCTACTCAGCAGGCAGACTCCTATAGCTACCAGCTTGCCAGATCACAAAGGAAGGGCGCTAGATTCTATTGCAATCCCCATTTACTTAGCGGTCGACTCAATATAATGCAAATTCTCACTTTTTTTAGGCTTATGTACAGTCCGTACGGGTGCTGGTTAGGGCTGGCTGCATAAAGGCTATTCTATTCTCATAGAGCGAAGCTTGCCACTGAAGATTTTACGGTGATGTTCAGCTAAATAAAAAACACTCCCGCTCGCACCTGCTGTGGTATGCTTAGTCTCGGCACCCGACCCTCGAGCTTGGTGGTATGCTTACCACACGGCTGCAACTTATAGCTTAGTTGAACATGCATAAGCTAGCTGTTTTCGGTAGCGTGAAAGGCCCTATTCATGTTAGAGTCTTACGCTATTGCCTCCTCCACTACTACTTCTGCAATTAATACTTGGTATACTACCCATTCGCCTTGATGACAGCTGCAACTCGACGACGCATAAATTGATATAGAGACTTAAGAAAGGAAGGCAGAATCTAACAGCCACAATATCTATATAATTAAACAATGATTTTCGCGTACCTTCGCTTTACTGCTAGTGGTCCACCGGGAGTTTATAGGATGCCAGGACGATGGCGTTTGAGCATGCTCGAAAGGATTAAGGCCTGGTGAATATGGAGGATGGTTTGTAATATTACAACTATATCTTTTGAGAAAGAGTGTAATTATCTTTGGTGTGTATGAGAGTTGTCCTGCCATATATGAATTCCATCTACGTAATCCTCCCTCACTCTGAGGAGCTGATCATCCAATGTTTTATGTTATTGCATTATTCCGCCCACTGTAAAACTAACTTGTTTACAAGCCTAAAAAAAAACTAAACGACGACCATGTACCTCCAGCTGCCATAGTTTATAAGTATTAGTTCCTGTTCAAGTATATATGCATTTTTGGTACAACAATATTCCGCGCCAATTAAGCGGAATACTCATACTCTATGTAACTGCTGATAATTAGCATCGATGTAGTTTCCCAATAACTTTGCCAAATATAAGAAAAGTTGGTAGTCTGTGCCTATCGAGTCTGATAGGGGATGTGGAGCGAAACCAGGGAATTTGTTTTTAGATCAATGGAATAGTAGATAGTCGGGCTCATGGGACTTCGTGATTCTTGGGTGCGCTGGCGGACTTCGAGCATACGGATCAATAATTGAATGACCTGGTTGTTCTAGTGCAGCTGCGTGAGCGGCAAGAGCTCTACGAAACAATCCCCCCCTCGGCATTATTTAAGAGAGCTGAGTTCAATTAGGCTTTGATACGTAGACGTCGAGGATGCCAGAAATAAACCGAATTCTATGGTCTTTCACTAAACAAAGTAAGGCTCCTCGGAGTTCTGTACTATTCTCACATTGAATAATTTTGGTGGATAAAAAAATGGTTACTAAGTACTCCAGAAGAAGGTCCAGTTGCCCCACCAAGTCCTGTAATTTCCTTTTGGCCTTTCCTTTCAATGTTTGTCAGTTATGTAGTGTAGCTGCAGTTAGATCACATAATTATTGTAATGTAGTAATCACCAATCATGTCAAATGTCAATGTGTCGAGATGGGTCAAATTGCTCACCAATGGCAATGTTAACTCAACAACATACCATAACAGTGAGAACCATCTGTGATAATCCTGCACTGCTCCGAAGATCATATCCATATTCAATACTTATCCGTGTGGATAACTATTAAATATGATTGCACCACACTACTCCGAGTGTACCTAGAGTCCATATGGATATTCTAGCCACGTGATTTTAGCTCCAATAAATTCTACGAAGACGTTATAACTGCATAATCTGCATTTTGGTGTATGTTCAACAGCATAATCTAGCATTTTGGTATGTAGGCATGGCGCAGTAGTAAGTTCTTTACTTTACTTAGATTGGAGTTTGTTTTTATTTTATTTAAAATTAAAAATATAATATAATAGAAAGAATAAAACCAGAGGAACAAGTTGAACATAGGAGGGGACAGTGTAAGGATTACAAAGAAACTAATACAATGGAATCATCCGATACAGCATAAATGGCGGTTTAAATCACGACAGTGGCAGGTGTGAGGAAAGTTAGAGCAAGCTCAGATAAAGATTATGAGTTGCTTGGAATCACCTGATACGAGCTATTGGGAACAAGCTTATATGTATGAACTTCTATGAATTGTTCGGAATCACCTAATCCGAGCTATTAGGAACAAGCCTATACTATAGGCTTATATGATTTACTCGAGATCACGTTGTATTAACTCGGAATATAAAAGCAGGATCCGCCGGAATCAGAACAAAATGTAAGCATAGAAAATCTAGATCAGACCTGCCAACGCTAAATCAAACCAAACAAGCCATAATAAACTAATCCAGCCAGCCTCAAATAAACATATCCAGATTGAATCAAACTCGTTCTTCCTCAATCTTAAAACCTACAGTATATACAATCTTAAACTAGTATTATGAACAATAATTATAAGTACAAATTCAGTAATATCCTCTAAATCAGAGACATTAGATTGATTGATTGTTTTAGACCGAGTTAGTTTGGAATGCATGTGAGGATCCTTCAGAAGCAGAAATGACCATTTGCTAGCTCATAGTATGATAAGGCATCACACTTTTGATTAGACTATTGTTGTTTAATCTCCTTATCATTTCTTAGATCAGAAGGCACTTTTGAGTTGGGGAAGGTTAAGAAAGATTTATATTCGAGATAATTATCCTCATCAAAGGGTACTCAACTGTGACTTTCTACAGATTGTAGTCAAGTAGCAAAGCTACTATTATAGAATCTAGAATTAAAAAGCTTCTGGACATTTCGCTTATGTTGTGTATGTAAGAGTAGCAATAGAACTAAGGTACTATATTGTTATATACAACTGGGCTACATATTTGATATATTTTTACTATTGGGATAGACAACAAGTATCTCATTGGGATAAACAACGAATATCCGATTATTGTAATTTCCTCAGTAGGAGGTCATATTAACCATATTTAGAATGATGTCCAAATGGTGCACCTGCCCCGTTCACGAAAGCTTCCAAGCAACTCATCATCTCAATTTGAGCTCCCTCTAACTTTCCTCACGCCTGCCACTGTCGTCTATTAAAACCGCCATTTCTTTCAACTGCCATTTATACTGTCTCCGATGATTACATGGCTTCTAATTTATTGATAATCCTTACACTGTCCCCTCCTATTTTCAACTTGTTCCTCTGGTTTTGTTCTATATTATACTTAATTCTATATAAAACAAAAAGAAATTTCACTTTCAGTAGCCATGACCGTAAAGTTCTTTACTAACCACGGGCGCCATGCCTACCGTCAGTGAACGGTTCGACCCAACTGCAAATAGCGTCCCATTGGCCAATGGGTTGACCATTGACAAATCGACATGATTAGTGAAGGGCCGGACATCCCTAACATTATCTCATAGGTGCATCGTTACTCTTTTTATTCATCAGGAGAAAAGTGTGAAGCTTCATTGGTATGCCTTGTATAGTTGCAGGGATCCAAGTTATGGAGGAGGGAGCTACCCTCCGCGTATTTACTTTCCATATATACATCATACACACATCACTCTCGACATCATCTCCTAGAAGCGGCTCAGCCGCGGCTGAACGGGCCACCAATCCCCATACATCTTGTAGCATCAATATCCGATTGTTCAGCGGTGTGAACTAGGAAGCACCAAATTCGCTGAGCAAACAGTCCACACCAACCGCCGTCAGTGGCTGCTTGCATATCTTAACATAAAAAATGATTAGTGGCATCGAAAATGAGTTGTCTCAGTCACTGGCCCGTCCAACTACAGCACTTCCTACCTAATTATAAGCTGCTGGCGCCTTCGTGGTGTAATAGTGGTAGGGGGGAAGGCAATCAGGGAAATGGAAATGGAATATCAAGGAATGGAACCTAGCAAGCTCGGCGACCTGTCAATTGGTCAATGTATTGGCTCAATAAAATATATTCAGACAAATTCCTTATACTATTCCAGTGCATGAAACTACAATTAGAATCCTGGGTTTGACCTGGTAGGAGGTCCATGGAAGCAGGTTCAAGAAGTGAGATATGAAAAACAGGGTGAATCTTCATGGAAGCAGGGAGATCGAATTTGTAGGCATGAGAAGAGATTTTCTGGGTAATTCGGAATTTCCTGAGTTTCTTGAAGTCAAGTTTTGTGGAAGGGCGAGTTGTTTTAATGTGCTGATAAAGTAACCATACTTGGTCACCGATTTCGAACTTAGGAGGCGGGGTACAAGATTTATTAGATTAGACTGCTATGACTGACGGTAACCGAATTCAACCGTTCTCTCTTGTATCCGTAATTACAGCTGATTTATTCCGTTACATTGTTTATCGAGTTCTTAAGTACTCCATTCGGTATGAAGCTAATACCATGTATGATAGAAGATTCCTAGTCATGCGACTGTGGACTCTGTATTGGTATCGTGCCCACAGTTCATTCCACAGTACTTCTCTCGCCGCTGGCTAGTATCACGTTGTAACGAAATCAATTGTAGTTTTAGGTGGTGTGGTTGGAGCTCACTGCGAAAGTACGCTTAGATTCAAAGTGTGTACGTGATCAAATATTTCCACCGAGCTGCTCCTATATCAGTATATATAAATTGGCGTCTTATTAAGCACGGAGATAGTTATCACATTCGACCGCGACGATCTCCATTCCTTACTAGCTTAAATGCAGACCCATATATCATACTAATCCTATCAGAAATTTCATACTAATCCTATCAGAAATTTAACGGGATGCCCATACTAGGGGAACAAGGAAATGTTCAATCACCGGAGGGAAGGGTAAGAACAAAGTGGGGAACATAGATCGATGCAGGCGTAACGGGAAGACACATTTGTAACACAAGGTAAGAGGAAATCATTACATAGAAGCAAACTATGTGCGTTACGCTTGGATCATTTCACCCCCCCGACCTCCCTTTCTTTCACCACAGCTAACCGTATGGAAAGGAAGGGGTGAATGGGGTGGGTTCCTCGAGCACCATCCACATATCTAGGATTCCCAAATCATCATGGTCCAAAAGCGAAGCTGTGGGTAGCTGATGCTTGTTTCGCCACCACCCGCGAGCCATGTTCTTAGCATCTCCTCCATTGACAGTCGTAGGTTTGGGTAAGCTTCTTGTTGATGACCTCGGGGACCGTACACGAAGGCTTCGGGTTCTTGCTGTTCTCAATTTGGATCGAGGTGTTTATGGTCAGGCTGTGAGAGTCACCCTTGCACGAGCTCCAGACATAAGCGTCCGGGGCCAACTTGTCAGTGAACGAAATGTTCCCACAAATCGGACCCACCCACGTGGAGTTGAGAGTTGCTGTCGTGGACTGTGAGGCCCAACGAAAGGTAGCCTGCTGCGTAGCAGAGAACTTCTTGTCGAGGTATATGTCTCCAAAGGTCGACATCTCGAAGACGGTGAGGGACCACCCTGCTGGGAATTGTAATCCGAAGGTGAGATGGCAATTCCTCCTGGCCTCGTTGGGGTTGCTACCAGGGTCGGGGTACGGGAATAACGAGTCGAACGCAATGCTGATGTGGGATGTATTGCTGGCGGGGCTAGGGACTAGCTCTATGGAGCCAGGAGGGCATCCAGAACCGGCGTAGGTAATTCCCTTAATGGAGACCTGGTCCCAAGGTGGATGAGCTGGCTGGGAAGAGTCGTCTGGTATCGGGGTTGCTAGAGAGCGCAAGAAGAGGGCGGAAAGAGCGAAACGAGAAAGCAAAGAGTGCATTTTGAAGATAGATGCTCTGAGTACTGTATGTCGTGGTTTGAGGTACTTCTGTTCTTGTCTTGGTGGACTGGAAAACTTTGCTCGGGACTGGATGAAGAGTGCTTGTGGGATAAACAGAAAAGGTAAATTTGATGCATGAGGAAGTCGCAGGCAATCATATAGTTTCTTCACTTTCGAGCTTCCATCAATCATATCTTCTGTGACATTCTATCTATGAGCTGTAGGGCAGATGAGGAAACTCTGGAAGTCCCAATAAGTGCTCCATTTCTCTTATCAACAGGGACACTTCGGTTGGCCCAAGCATCTGGTTCCAAAGATAGACTCACACTGTTCTGCTTCCTTTTGTTTCCTATATTGACCCCTGTCGGGGTTTTAACAAATCACACTTATCTCTAGTGCCCAACCTTCCTCATGCCATACCTTCAATTATTGACAATTCTGTTGATTTTATCAATTGCACAGAAAGTGAACATATCTCTCAGCTTTCCGATATTGATTAATCTGATTCACTCAAATACAATTACGTCAGGTGTCAAAGGGTAGATAATTTCCCTCCACATGTTGGTACAAGAATACTGTATGTATAGATCCAGGACATTAGTCTTCGCTCTTTTCCGTTTTGGCATCAAAAGTACGTGTCAGTGTTGTCATAAAGCAACAATGTTGAATCAAGCTAATCAGGCCGGCTACCCAAAGGATACAACGGAATACTGAATGCGGAGAAGGAAGGGTCGGAAGGACTGAATGCGGAGGTAAAAGGCCTTAGGAGCTTGGGAACGCCGAATGCGCAGGTGAAAGGCCTCAAGATCACGGTTGGAAAAAGTTTTCATTGATGTTGCCATTTGTCGTGATTGATGTTGCTGTTTGTATATTTAAGAAGATGTTCTCTGCTCTTCAAGGCGATGATCATTCCGAACATATTTCTTCTCTTCTCTACATTACCACAGTGCGAACTCCGATCCATTCTTTCAAACAACGTTATAAATTTTGCTAATATCAGGTAAGTGTGTACCGACTATGAAAGACTACAAACCAAGCTAAAAAAAAGATAGCTAATTTCCCTTACTGGGACCGCATGTGAGTAATGAGGTTTTTTTTTTAAAGAAAAAAAAAGAAACCTCAGCTGGCAGCCTTAGATGGAGGTATAAGTCATACAAATTTGTATGGGTAAAATACTTGGCAACCACCTATTGATTTTCCACCGAGAGCATTTTCCATTTACAATGTATTTGAAGAGCATGAGCTTTGAAGCCCTGATAGTAATAAAATTTTAGATCTTTGGGTGAACTTATTTCATAGTATTTTCGCAAAGTTGGGTGGAAAATGGCGAAGACTCTTATTTTTTCAAAGTCTATCTATACATACCTAAGGCACCGAAATCTCCTCTTTAAAGGTTCGACCTGTGCTTTCGGAACAAGAAGCGTGAACCCATTTCCTGCCTCCCGGGCCTAAGAAATAACAAGAGAATGGAAAAATAACTTCTTCATTAACCTCTGCCGCCACTTAAAATGGGGTTGAGGTTGGTAAAAAAAGTCTTCACTAAATCCACCATTACCTCCTTATCCCTCCTTAATCTTCTGCATCCACGGGGACCTCTCATCCGCCTGCTTCCACGAGCTCCATCTTCTTCCGATCCTCTCCAGACGAAGGACAGCGCAACATGCTTACCTCTCTCCCGAGCCCTCTCACAAAACCTGCACCCCGGGTCTGCCCATGGGTCCAGGACGTGTCTCCATACCTGTAGCTTCCCTTTACCAGTTCTGCATTGGGTATAATTGAGCGGGCGAAGACTAACGGCACGGTACAGTTCGTAATTCAACGAAATTATTATTGCCGTGAAAATTTACTACGCCTACGCAATCTAGAAGACTATATTTATAAAATTGCTCCTAGTCCTGGGAGCAACATATCTATAGCATGGTAAGAGGTCTACTTCGCCAGCTCAGTGGTGAACAATACCTCTCCTTCCATTACAATCGTAGCATGTACATTCACCAGCAAGTTTCACCCAAATTGAGGCATTTGGACATGTCGTTGGGCAGCAGTTTCGATTATTTCCCACATGCGCCTTCCGGGTATATATAGAGATACGCATATATTACCACTGTCATGTTGCAGTTGCTCGTGTATCGGTGTGAATCTGCAATGCATCATTTAGCCCGTATTTTTACCATTACATACAGCTAGGGCAAAATACATCGTCCCCCCCCCCCTTTGCATAAAGCTGCCGAAACACCTATGGATGCACGAGTAAGACTAAGTGGGTTCCATCTTTATGCACGAATGCAATTTTTTTTGCCAACATTACTGGTGTCTCATTCTCACGTTACACGAATGATTGAACGAGCATATAACGCCAGACAGCAAAATCTAGGTTTATCTAATAACCGGAGATGTCTAACAACCGGGGTTCTAATAGCCCTTTACGTACATATTCACCACTATTAGCATGCTTCGAAGGCTAAGGAAAGCGCAAACCTACATTGAAGGTACAATTGAGAGGGCAGTGAAACAGGCCTGGGGGAGTGCTCGAGTGGTCTAGAGACTTACCTGGAGACATGTAATGGTGGATGAAGGCTATGCATAAATGTAACAATGAAAGGCTTTATTGAGACTGGAGGTAATGTGGCTAACTATGTTGCCTTTGCAATGTTCTATCTATGCAGCCCAATAGAGTTTTAAGAAGGGAAAATCTAATTACATACATTTTGGGTCTCTTGTATACATACGCCGATCTGCCTAAGTTTCGGACGTCCTCGGTGTGGCCTATTGTAGCCTGGTTGGCACGGCCTGTTGAGTTGCCAACCAGACTAGCCTGTTGAACAGGGCGCCGGCGTTTACTAGATAGCTCTACCTTTTCTGTTAGATGTTCTAAATTAAGTTGAGGTCCTATAAACTGAAGAACACTGGCAAGGTGCATCGATTCTTTCCGATGCGCAGAATAACTCCGGTACACCGCTGTATGTAGTAAATACAAACTTTTTTTGGATATTGTTGCTTCCAAATATATATTTTGTTTTCTGTTGGGGCCAAGGTATTTAACGGCTCAAGGTGACAGGCTTGTACTTCATTTGGAATAGTTGCTTGCGTATGCACCATACTAAATGTGGCGTTATACACAATAGCAAGTACATATTAAGTATACAAGTCGATTCTTCACATTATTTTAATCCACTCGCATAACTGCATTCATGTTGGACTATGTAGTAGCATAGTTATAGTAGCATTCTTTATTTGAATTTATAGAGTAAGTACTCATGTGCGGATGCAATAAGAGGTCCATAAATGGGCCACGCGGGTAATTCCAGGGCCAGACAAATTTATCTATCTGCCCATATGCAGATAGATATGATTGATCGGTTACCACAGCATGTGGCGTTAATTCAAAGTTTAAAGGTAGTAATAGCGGAAGAAACTTTTGACCACATCGTCCATCGGATTGAATCAGATCACTTAAAGTCCCATCCTGCGAACTGAGTGTTAATGTACGAAAAGAAAAACCTCTACTGCATCATATTGTTCCACGTCCTCCCATATTGCCTGGTCTACGGCTTCTCAAGTGAATGTAGTACCAATGAGGTGTCTTCTACTAGAATGGTATCGAGGGCAATCAAAGACAATGTGCTATCCGTTCTCGGTTGGGCAACCGTAGTGGGTACAAGCGGCTGTTGGCGGTTTTCCTATATAGTATAGTGTGACTTTGCCTGCCCGTATGCTGAGAGGACATATCTGTTCCATGCCGCTCTTCTAATCCCTGCAGATACGTTTCGTTCCGACGGATTGCCTTGCTCGTTCTTTGAATGCCTTCATGGGTAGCTGCTCGCTTGTGGCTCATCATGGCTCCTATCCCCTGATATCATGTAGGCTAGTTCGTCTGCTCTTTCGTTGCCTATAGTAGGTATGACATCGAACCCGGAACATAAAGGTATCAAGATGGGAGCAGATCGCGAGTTCCGTTGCCAGTTAAACCCCAGAGGCGAAACGTGGTGTCCTGCTTTGCTGGTTGATAAGGGTGTCTCCTGGCAAACTAGCTCGTCAAGAGGAGTAGCATGCGTGCGGTTCTCCGTTAGCCCACCAAGGAGACCATGCCTTTCCCCGTCCGCTACTGATGCAAGTTCCCCCATTATCCACCACACCCATGTTTACCTTTGGCCTCGCCGATACGGAAGTCTTGTTTCCCTGAGCTGCTCCTATTTGGTGGATTCCGTTTCCGCTCTTGGGCATAGAAGTCGCCCGCCGATGTGACGTTGATGTCCGTAAAGACCAATCTGCATCCCATATCGAGGTGGCGACCAAGTTAGGCCTCTTCAAGCCTCTACTTTGGTCATTAGGTCCTATGGGATCGAGACCATAGTGTGATGGATCACATTCAGATTGATTTTATTTAGTCTAGATTTTATTTCGATATAAGATATATAGGGAGCTGAGTGGGAAGGGGGGGACTTAGTCTGGTTGGGGACTCAAGTGGCCGGACTAAAAGTAGTGCACCCGATATCATTCTATCTAGCACAAATACTAAGGCTTCTTTTATTAAAAATATTATATATATATAAATATATATGTATGTAGCGTAGACAAATTAGTAAGTGAAACTTATTCTATATACATTTTAATATCCCTTCATTTTCTTGCCCGTATCGGTATGGATCAACATCTGGTTTATTCTGGTGAATAATTAGAGGTGTTAAGAGTTCATACGGTTCTCACGTGTTTGGTGTAATGACTGGCTATTATTAGGATTGCATTCAAACCAACTTGTCATTTGGATGGCATCGTAAATTTCGTTCGAGGGAGAAAATGTGCCAACCAGACTAGGAGAAAATATCAAAGTCATCGTCATTATGAACCAAGGATGCCCGCCAATGCTCACGGTTCCCGCATGCCCTCGGTCATGGTGTTACTGATGGAGGTTTCGCGCACCTAACTGCGTTAGAAGCCTGAATTTCCTCTCTTCTGTTCCTCCTCCACATAGCATCGTTCCGGCGTTTCTCCGGCTTTCGTGCTGATTTCAGTTTTGGTGGCTTCGTTGCTAATGGTGCTTTCCTTTAGGATGCTGGTGGGATTGATCTGTGCTAGTTGGGCTTCGATGCTGCGGTGTGACCTGTGTTGCTGCTTGCATAAGGTTTCCTGGGAATCGAATTAGCTGTTGTAGCCGAATCAGTGGACGTTGTAGTTTCTGTATTGGTGGTGATGGTGGTGATATGGTTTCAGTGCTGGCAGTTCGATTACGCGTGTCAGCCACATCCCAATATTCCACTAGATCTGATCTACATGAGGTGCCAAAGTACTGGATACTTTTTTGGGTTAATGATCGGATAGTGTGCGTCCGGCATGTCCGGGGTGTGGGTATTCTCACGGCTATCGTGGGCCAATGCCTAGTCGAGGCGGTTATTGTATCAGGGAGCGGCGAAAGAGGGGTCAAACACCTCAAAGAAGATCGTGATAGTTGTGCCCTCGATGCCGAGAGAGATATCCTTGCTGTGGACAGCAAGGTGCTGTCCGCTTGCCTGCTAGGTGCTATACCTGAGCAAGGTTTGTCAACGTGGCTGTTGATGGGTTGCACACTGATTGGCGAATTGTTTGATATTGACAGGTTCGAGCTTGTGCCAATGTGCACAGAGCAGTCCCATTCAGCAATCTGTAGGTAGCTGAATTTTCCAGCTTTGGAAGAAGCACTGGCGATCACCCACATCGTGGTACGGCTCAGCTGAATGGCTCTGTAATTTTATCACTAATAGAAATACGGTTGGAGTGAATTCACTGGACCATCTTTCTGACTTGTAAAGCTGATAGGGGTAAGTATATTCTGGCAACACTAGTGCTTCCTGCGCTGAACGCCATGCATATACTTCCTATCTTCTTTATTGGCTATGCTTCGATATTTGACTTTTACTATAGATGAATGCGATGAAAGACAGAAGAAATACAATG
This sequence comes from Terfezia claveryi, assembly GCA_015179025.1. NCBI lineage: Eukaryota > Fungi > Ascomycota > Pezizomycetes > Pezizales > Pezizaceae > Terfezia > Terfezia claveryi. Next base: position 480,386 of record WHUX01000014.1, on the reverse strand, counting down.
CGGTCTTTCACGAACCCCTGCATGATATGCACATGTGAGACATACAGCGATACTGAGACATGCATACCGCTGTACCTGCACAAGGATTCTAGACTAGAGCTAGCTTTATTTCACGTGAATCAACTAGCTAATGTTAGATGTAAGACGTGTAGGAATGATTCATATGGTTGCATATATGCAGAGCTGGGTAAGAACACGCACCAGGATTGTAGGTCAATTGAGATAGCCCTTGGCCACAATATATATGTATATATTTATAAATTGGTCACAATCTAGTTTGATGTGATTGTAGATGATACTAGATGCAAAGGCGGTGATGTATATTCCAAAATACTAGCTAATTACAATTATTAACAAGATACTGGCTCTAGCTTTATTATCCATGTTACACCTTGGTGAATGTTTTGTTTGTACTGGCCATTAGTCCACGATGGCACGATCGTTGTGTACTGGCCATTAGTCCACGATGGCACGATCGTTGGCCAATTGTGTGATTTTTGAACGGCACAGTACAGATGTGGTTCATTAGAGTCAATCGCCGAATACGGCGATATCAATGTCTAGAATCTTCGGTCGTCTATAACAACAAGGATCATAGGCAGCAACTGAGTATACATAGACGTGTTGTGAATTGTGGAGGAACCAAACTTGTCGCGGCTGAGTGAATACTTTACTCGATGTATACATATAGCGACTGGGGTACTCGACATGGGGTACTCGACAGCTGGTGGAGAGCGGATAAGTGAATACGTACTCTACATGGAACTTAATCACAATAGCTAACCAATTGATTCCATGAGTCAAGTTCTAGGTGTATGGTTGGCTGCGTAAGTTACGACATATGCATGCGCATTCTCTGCGCCTGGTTGAGAAACCCTCCTATGGGGAAGTAACAACTACCTATGCTACTTGCACACACAATTAATGTTAATATTGAGAATTCCTCTTAATTGGTTGTGCTCCCATGGACAATGTATATCAGAAACTCTCCATTGTAGCGACGTGTTTGTAATCAGAATTTTCGTGTAACCAATTGTGTAACGTGAGCATGAGGCTAAGAATAGTGTGAAATATTTGAGCCAGGGATTATTGAGGTTACACCGTGCTTCTGATTGAGCGTAAAATTTGATAAAGAGCAAAGTAGTGCATTGCCAGATGCGTAAAATGGGGATTCATAATGACACATGAGTCTGCCAGTTGAAATCCATAATAATAGATGCATCTTTCTATATATATCCCGAAGGCGGATGGCGGCATCCACTTCGTGGCCAATACATGTGCCGCGCTTATGTTCGGAAGCAGAATCGTGCACTGAGCTAATTCTACACTCCCCAGAAAGTGGGAGGAATTTGGATATTCATATGCACCGACCGTAAAAGCTCGCGAATACGACCTCAGTCGTAAACACAAGTCCTCCGTCCGGGCCGTGGCATCGCCAGAGTCTGATGTGTAGGGAGGTCGAATACAGAGAGGGGTCAGAAACAATATACAGGCCTTTTTCGCGAGTATTCACAAGTTTGGCAATATTGCCATTTACTTATCTGATTGAAGTTGCGATCGTTCCATTGCAACTCATGTAGATATGAGTAGCTCTGTGCCACTGGTTCCATCCAGCATGTGCACGTGTGTGTGGCCCAAGGTGTGCCAACCAGACTAGCCCAAGGGTTGACTCACAGTCCCCAACCCAGGATGGCATGTAGCAGTACTTTGCAAGAAGACGAGTTCATTACCGTAATGATTCGTGACAGGCCAAGGCTGGCCAAAATATCCGGATCGCACACCAGTCAGTAAATTCTCATATAGTTGTAATCCACTTCTATCTCATCATTAACACATTGTTCTAACACAAACCTCTCTTCCGGCCTCACTACTGCTCGTGCTGGACCTGGCGCTCGAACAAGATGCCAAAAACCTGTCTTGAGGCTTCCTAAATCACCAACAGATTCCTCCATTTCCAGATCTTGATTTCATGGACCTGATGTCGCACACGATACCTTTACGCTTGAGCGCTCCTCTGAAGGTCAACCAGATTTATTCTCAGATACAGAAGATGAAACTCGTTCGGTTGAAGGAAGGTGGTACTGGTCCTGAGCATGGGGACTAAAAGAGGCTGTAAACTACGCTAGAATTCACTCGGGAATGGGATTCTATAACCAGATGTCAATTCTGCTACCTGCCTGTATCCGAGCTTTCTTTATGAGGCTGTAACTCGAACATAAGCGGGTAATATATACAAGGCAGTAAATAGAAGGCTTCCCCGGCCGTTCGTTTGTGCTTGAGATAGCTATATTGTTCGCAAGTTAATACTACGAGACTATTCATAATTGATACGATGAGTGTTTTACGATAAGACGACGACTACGAGTATAACACTTCTAGAAAAACAAGTAGCCTGTCCCAAAGATCAGTAGGCGCACATTGCCCAAATCCTTCGTCACACAAGATCAATCGAAATTGGGAATTTGTTGTTTCTGGGGGGATAGATAAAAATAGTACCCATGTTTCTTGCAATTGGCTCTATGAAAAGCCAGGGAATGACGATCGCGAAGGCTGACCACTGGACGAGATATTAAGCGTGTGACGTATAGAACTGCCTAAGTACAGGGTTCAATGTTGGAGCCAAAAGGAAAGCAGAATATTGTGAGTCTACTATGTTGACATTTGGAATTGGATGTTGGCCCAACCAGCCCTAGATGTAAGCGAGAAATTCACCTATAGGACATCCAGGTTTGTTTCATCTGTGCCATTGATGAGAGGTTCTTCTTTGGGAATGCTAAGATATGCAGTGCCTGTGGTGGAGGGCTGGTATGGGTTGGAATTGCAGAAATCACGATTTCCTCCTTCAGCCCCGCAGCTTGCATCCAGGGGGTCACGGAGATATGTCTGACAGGTTCTCGCAAGCGTGGAGAATTGGTATATAACTCCTCGCGGTTTCCCCGTAAACTCTACTTTTCTCTTCACCCACAAGCACTCCTCCTGCCCTTAACAAGATACAACAACCGCAGACCACCTTTTATCTTCACATTCGGGTACCCAGCATCTATCTTCAAAATGTACGCTTTGTCTGCTCGTTTGTTGACCCTTACCGCCTTCGCCTTGAGCGTTCTTGCGAACCCGGTTGCGGAGCCTGAGCCTCAGGAACATCCAGATTGGAGCAAGGTATTTATCAGGAACGCGCAATATTTCGGCTCTGGATGTCCTTGGGGCACCGTAAACCCCACCCTCGCCCCCGACGGATCCTACCTCAACCTTGCGTTTAGCCAGTATGAAGCCCAGGTTTATCCAGGGAGCAAACCCAGCGAGTCCCACAAGAATTGTCAGCTTAGCTTCGAACTTCACTTCCCACAAGGATGGGCCGTTACCCTCTTCGACACTACATTCACTGGTTTCGTCAAGCTTGACCGCAGGGTCAGTGCCTTGCAAACGGCTACCTATCATTTCGGCGGACATCCCAAGGACACAGCAACTTTCAAGTGCCCCAAACCCTCCGGATGGACTGGTCCACTTACTCAGTCATACTCTTGCACTGATGAGTTGGCAATCGAATCCTTTGTCTGGAGTTCATGCAAGGGTACTTTCGAGACCTTGTTCATCAACACCTCGATCGACGTCAACAACAGCAAGAACCGGAAGGGTTCAGGTTTCATCAACACCGAAACTGCCGAAGCTGTGGTTTCCCACGTGTACAGCTGCAGATGGAGGAGGTGTTAAGCGCATTAGTGAAGAGCTACTGATGGCGATTCAAGGGCGAGCTACCCGCAGCTTCGTCAAGCTTGTAATGTTTTGGGGAATTATGAATGCTTTGAGTGGTGCGAGAGGGGCTGTGACCTATGCGGAACGCAGACGGTTTGCTTGTCCCTCATAATTTCCTTCTACCTTGTCTTGTCTCCTCTCGCCATTCCTTCATCGATCTGCAGGTCGAGAATTTCCGTGCTGTTTCCTCTCCCAAGTTGAGTTTCTGCCCCCCTCCCCCTCCCTGCATCATTAAACCTCGTTTCTATTTCATTGTTTCATTGGTATGGGTTTTTGAGTATGGAGGATCACCGGCCGGTTAGTTTTTGGTGGGATTTGGCATAGGTTATGGGTCATGTTAACTAGTAACGAATGGAAATTTAACTTGGTTCGGAATATTTCGCGTTTGAATGTGAATTCTATATGATTCAACTCAAAAGAAATTACACTAGGTAATAAGGTGGAGCTTTTGGGAACCTATTTTTGTCCACTTCATGTGGAGAAGAAACCTCGTTAATTGAGCAGGGTGCTAACGCTGTGAACTATGAAAGTTTCGTAGCTTTTGTTAAATGGAGAAAAAATAAAGATGGCGTAGCACTTGTGAAACTCGATCGGTGAGGAGTAGGGGGTTCACGGGAACGAGCAGGAGATTATGACGGCAGATACCAGGAATTCATGTGTACCCGTGAGTAAGACATGAGGCCCTATATTTCATTTAACTTACCCTAGATTGCGAGGTTTTACGATCACGAATTCAGGATGTCTGTCAAAGACGACAAGATATATCCCCATTTGAGCTTGCCTTTAAAGTAAGGCAATGCCGGTGTCTAGATCTGGGTGTAGTGGTACCCACATTACCAGTATCTGACGAAGACCCCCGGCAGACAGGGGTAATTCAGTCCTAACCTGGATTAATTAAAAGTACCCCTGCAGCCGGGTTGCCTTCATCTCAGAGGATAGGGCAAACGTATCCTAACTAGGATCATATGCAGACACATTGAGTCGGGTATATAAATCATGGAGAAATATTGTTAGCCCCTGGAGTTAATTAGCAAAAAATTTCTAGCTTGGCGGAAGCGATTCGGCTTGAGAGTAACTTACTTTGGCTATAGACGTTCCCACTCGTTTCTTGTCTCGTGCCTCGTGTCAGGCAAAAAGAATTGGATTCCAGACATTTCTCGTACAACACTCGCTTAGCTCTTCCTACATTATTAATTGGTTACTGGCCAGAGGTTGCATACCTTGGCGAATCGCATTTGTTCCTCAGGCTGAACGTATGACTAAAAAAAAAGGTAGTTGAGTATCGCTCATGATTGGACTCGCAACCGAATCGAGAGATAACAGTGCATACCTACATCTATGTAACGTTGCCTTCCCAATCGGTGGCCGGTTGCAATTTTACAAAGATGCATGCACGGCGGCTTTTGCCGTGTAACATGAGCATGACTTTAAAGGGTTGGATTATCAGCAGTTTCTCCTGCAATATATGCATCTTTGTTATGTACAAGTGCATTTGGCAGCTAAACCTATTCGAGCTTTTCTATATGCTCACTTGAGGGAGTTTCCTAACTCGGAGCGTAAAAGCAATATTTCCCATACAAAGCAGCATGTTCGAATAAACTATCTGTCCAATTGAACCGTAGGTTGGGGTCTGAAAAAATGTTTTGGTAGATTGAATTACATATATCACGCCTGACACAGGTGGGATGCTAAAATGCGAATTCTCGTTAATTCCTTAAAATCAATGACTAATGGATTGATTAAGGTTACTCGAATTGAGAGTGATGCCCAGCGATATATTCAAATGCCCCCTACCTCCTGGCGACTTGATATTCTGTGCTTGAAAATAGGCAGAGAATGAAAAAATTATTTGACATCTGCTGTAATTGTATTGGCGTGGGCAAGATCCACCGATCTCGAGAGGCTAAAAGATATGCTGTCCATCTCGATTACCCTGAATTCCATTGTGATGACTTCTCTGTTCTTTGTCTGTTTCCAATCGACATTGAATATACCGTCCTTTGTTTTTTTCCATGGAATGTTCTCTTGTATATTGAAGGACCCCTGGAAAGGATCCGTGTTAATTGAATCTCACTGTCCTTCATTCTGTGAAATTAATAATTCGATTTGGCAAAGCCAGCACATGGGTTGAGAAATCCCATTGATGTTTCTATCATGATGCCTGATTACATGATTCCTCGTCCCTTGTTCTTCCCAGTTTCGCCGAAGCACTCGATCCTAACTACCCGTTCCCTTTTTCTGTTTATTATATTATATCGTACAGTGTCCACTGTTATATCGTATTTTCTGCTGCTGGCAATCTCGTCTTTGCTGCTTTCATTAATGAACTGGGTGAGCTGCCTGGCAATATAACTGACATTTTCGTTGATGTTTCCTGTTAGTTATTGTCGCATTCAGCTGCTTTGAAGTGGCCTCTAGCATTTGGCCTTGTGCTCTCTTCCATCTCTCTCTATAGCCTCCACGGAGGCGCGATCGGGAATTCTGCTTCTTCGATGACTTTATTGAGCTTTTGAGACCGCCTTTAAGATTTTATACCTCATGGACACATGGGTATCCTTACTACGGTGAAAGGATCTCTCTAGTGTGGTAGCCTCTGGGAGGCATACTGGAAATTTGAAAATCCTTTGTTTGTCGGTATTGAGAATATGTTGCTCGCCCTCAGCGATGATGGGAAACGCAAAAAGGTGTTGCCTCGTCCTGGGCTCGTTGGGGTTGTGGGGCAAAACAGTTCGGGAAAATAATGCGTGCGGAAAAATATTCTCCCGTTCTGAGAATTCACTGATGCCAGGCTGGGGCCACTTCAGTTGACACAATTTGGCCTCGAAGAGGGACAACACTCCTCCTTGGAGCTCCTCTATCCCAGCTGCGCTCAGGAACTCTTTTTCTCATTGGCACCCTCTCCCTGCACTACCACACAAGCCTGCCTGGTGCACCCCCCTCCGATGGAAGATGCTGCACACAATTGGATTTACAACATTATTTCATGCATCACTGACCGCCAAAGGTTTAACACGTGCAAGATGGAAGCCTCCCTGTGTTGTTCACCAGCTATCCCAGGGCCTTGCGGATTTTAACTGCTCAGGCATACTCCACCCTCACGTTCTACCTAATTGGGTACGGCGTCTTCTGTGGAGATTATGCCACTTGAAGGTAGAAACGGTTCAAAAGACTGAAGAGAAATACCGAATAGACAGCGCTTCAATCGTGCCACCTGCAAGAATCAATCAAAAGACCGAGTTTATAGCATGAATATTCACCCTGGAAGGAATAAGCAACCTAGACGCAGAATAATGTTCTACCTAGGCTTCATGAGGCATCTCTATAATGGGGGTTCCAAGAAAGCAACCATTGCGCGTTGTATCCTAATCGAGAGAAGTGCTCCTGATTTCATTTTCTACAAAATGACGTGCGAGATATCTTCCCCGTTTACACTACATTGGTGCATCCAAAATGAGAGTCCTCCGGGCCACATACAAAAAAAGATAGAGCACAAAATCCCTCTTTCCGTCCCCGGGCGTTCATCTGACTGGTGGTGCCAAAAAGCATCTCATCCCTGCAGCACCATGCTGACAACATATTGACTGGAATTTAAAAAACCAGCGGAGGTGAGGTCCAAAACAGTAGGCTACACTTAACCTTATGCTCATGAGGTTCCGTGGCAGCAAATGTTAGTTTTTATTTGGGGATCACCAACGGAAAATATGGTCGACGATGAGATATTTGAGGCGTTATCTTTACCATGGAAGGAACGTAGTTGAATAAGCTGACGCTTCGTTGCCTCATACGCATCCAATACACGGCCCCACCGCTAGAAGAGTAATGAGAGGAAGGTTTTTTTTGGGAATATTATGCCTGCAATGAAGTTAGCAGCGTAATATCATCACCATCGCCGGGGACATATGGTCACTAGCAACCCCTACCACCGAGCACAATGCCACTACTACTAAAGCTATGGACGCTCGTCATGCATGTAGTTCCGCAGAGACCTAAACTGAAATTATATGTATTTTATTTCGATCTAAAATATGTGTGAGATGAGAGGGATGAGGACAGCTAGGGTATGAATATTTAATTTGTCAGGGAGGACCAATGGCAAATAGGCAAAGGTGGCATTCTCCCTGGTCATTTACTTGGGTGATCTGCTGGAAACTGGACCATTGAATGGACAACTGGAACCGCCCTGTCGGAGAACGAATACAAGTAAAGAAAAAAGGACCGATATACCATTAAGAAACCTTGGTGGGGTCTTGTACTAAGCTCCTTCCATGAAATTATTTTTAAGAGCGGAGATTACTTGGTGTGAGTGGGCTGCATACGACAGTCCACAAGATATTATGGCAGGAGCTCCTATCAGGACAACCCCCCATAGTATATATCCACACCTGATGGATGGAAATTAGAGTATATATATCTCCCGTCCGGCCTCCTCAATAGCGTCTTTCTTCCCTAGACCACCAACTGAGTTCCCCTCAGCGGTGAAGACCTTCAAAGTTCCCTTTTGTCCACCTCTGCTTTGCATCCTGGTTAGAGCCAATCTTTCGTGGCCATGGAGAGCAAAACAGCAGCTCACCACGACCTCTGCTTCACCTCCTGAGCTTCACCAAACCTATATATATATATAAATATATTCCCCGGCGGATGGATGGAAGGGGATTACAGCGGGGACCCAGCGATACGCTACAACTTCCCAGATGACCCCTACTTCCTATCCCATTCCAATGAGTGGCTGAAGACTTCTCCATACCCTGCGGTGACCTATCGTTCCTCACCGTAACTCTGACGGGGGCCGGAATGCTTCCCCCAGCAACGCCGAGAAGAGGACCTGCTGCCTGTCACTGCCTACAACTAGCACCAGGTTCATTCAGACTGGTATGGGGATGATTCTCGCCAACGACCCCCTGGGTTTTTGGAAACCACTGGCGCCCTAGATCTAGAGGAGGCAAGCCCTCCTATGATTAAGCCCTACCTCCCAGCGCCATAGATCGGGTACCAAGACGCTCCACTAGGCCTGAGGGAGATTGTGCCAACCAGACTACAAAAGAGGGTGTTGTGCCAACCAGACTACTGGACCATCCGTATCCCATGGGCGCAGAGAGGCCAAGTAAATGAACCACGGTGGATACCCTCCTACGGAGGGGTCATGCAACCAGACTAGGTGGATATAGGAGGCGGTTTACGTTCCACCACCACAACAGCATGCCCGTCCCGCCGACTGCGACCGAGACCAACCGCAGAATGTGCCTGCGGTGAGTTTGGGATCTAGAATACATTTGTCGACAGTACCCTCCGCACATACCAAATCCAGCCAGGGTGAATCCTCTGGATCAACATACTGCTGAGCCCGCGATTTGATCGATGATTCGGAGTACAGACCACAGTGACAGCTGGTCACAGGTGGGACAAACTATATATATATCACATACAGTCTCCATTGTCACTTGCAACAATCCCACGATTCTTCCCGGGCGCAAAACAACATCTACCCCAAAGCGATGGCTTGCACTCCACGTACAAAAGATTGAGTCCATCTCTCCCTGATTCGAATTCCTCCGGCTTCCAGTTCCCAGCGTGGGCAACCCTCAATGTCGGTGGATTCGACGCTTTCCAACGATGGTCAATAGAAACGTTAACAACGTAATCGACTTCCCAAGGTGGATAAAGGATGCAGGGGCGTCCTGAATCCACCCGGGTTTCCGGGTGGCTCCTCATGATCCCCTTACTGGGACCGAATAGGAGTAATGAGTATATATAAAAAAAAAAAAAAAAAAAGGATGAAGGGGTACCTGGGGTGGTTCTAGCTTGCAAGTTGCGAGTACTTACACGTACCCCCCTCAACCGCCCAGTCCTACCAACAATCTGTGGCGATCACTGGACATGCAATGAACACTAGGCTCACATGGCGCTTGCTCAAGCCCTCATGCCAACGATTCATGAATGCCAGTGGGGAACCTGATGATCTGTGTTCGGGGTGCATATCAAGCGAGTCACCTTCGAACAGTATATAAATACGTCCGTCGCCCTGCATTGCGTGGGTGCCCGCTTTGGTTCTCTCCAAATTTTCAACTAGGAGTCCACCATGAGCATGACCATCTTGCTCCAGCGCACCCTCCTTCCCTCCAGCAACAAGTACCAGGCCAAAAGTTTCACGACCAGTGAAACCCTCCCGATCTACAGCTGTGGAAAAGAAACCAAGCCATACGGGGGTGGGGAAGGAGGCAAGGTGTTAAATCAGGGCTGGGGTCTGGTTCCAGAAACACTCACGGGTCAAGAGCAAGGTTCAGGTTGGAGGAAGTGTTTGGCACGTACAAACCAAACCGAGGTACTTTGCGAAGCAGGAGGAGTTAAAGTGGAGGACCTGAAACTTTCGGTTTAGAGAGAGTATCGCAGTTATATATAGTTCGAGCAATCAAGCCGAGTAGTTTACTTCTCCAAAGTTCCGAGAGTGAAGTGACACAGATACAGGTCCAATTAGCCCAGACGTAAGCTTTTGTTAGGTATCAAGGTATCTGACGGAAATTCGACATAAGATATGTACAGTATGATGGTAGGAAAATCGAGGCTACCTAGTGCTGATTACACTAAATTAATTTTTATGTTTGCAAAACCCAGCTAACTACCTAGACGTAAGGGGCTGCATATGAACAAATAAAAGTGAAGACTCGAAGTCTGTAGAGGAGTGATAGGGGTTACGGAATAAAACTCAGAGGCTATGGAGGGGAGGTGAGGTGAGGTGGTTTGTGGGAAGAGGAGTATTAATCGATAAGCTTACTGAGTTCTTATTGTCCAAAGTCTTATAGCATAGTTCTAGGTCATAAGTCTTAGCACAAATTGAGTACGTCTATTATTGTTACTTCCCAACATGATTTCATCGTCCTCTGACGGGAGAAACCAATACCTAGATGCTCAATATCTTACTTTGAAGTATAATGTCAACTTCGTACTGTACCAATTAAAAATTGGCAACTGCGTTGCCAATAAGGATCCCAGCGAGTGTCAACACCCTCAACAGGAAGCGCGAAAATTTACATAGAGGGTTTATACTATACAATCGAAAGAAATAAATATTGGAAATCAAAACCCAATAGACATACGTTACGGAGGCGCAGAACAAAAGCTTTTTCCCCTTTCCAATCCCGGAGTTGCATATGCAGGTCTATGCATGCATGAATACGGAGTACTTGGCATATGCATGGGCATTCACCATATTTACGGATATGGTCTCACATCCCACTGGCTCAATCACATTATCAGTTGTCTTACTTTCTCTCACTGTCCCAACCTAGTCTGGTTGGTCCCAACCCCTCGATTTAGTTCGACCCGGGCATTGCACAACGACCTATTTGGCTTGGCAACTCATCTGATCTCAATATGATTGAGATTTATGGGCATGTGCATAACCCCGAAAAAGGTAAATACCCTCCTACCCAACACTCCAATCCCCCAAAGTCCGCAATCAACAATAGTGTTTAGGAAACATGTTGCTGATAACTGAAATAGGGACCTCTCACTTCCTGCACGGCAGCTGGAGCAGAGCATGGAAGAATGCATGGCATGACGATGAGCAATGGAGGGATTGAACGCATTCCCTACCATATCCAAGAGGTCATCAGACTTGAGGGTGGGAATGAATATCCTGAAGGACACCCCTCCTCTGAAAGCACTAGATTGCAATCCGCCGTGAGTGGAAGCTCCGCATTCAGGAGACAAACATTATGCATTTAGTCCATATACTAATGTCCTTATAACTCTTATAACTCCACTGATTGCAGACTTGAGCTTTTTCCAATTGCAGATATCGCGCATAGAAATTTTGGGACTGATTATGTTTCTTTTGTACCGTTGTCAATATGACTGCAAAAGTGCGGCATCCTCAGTCCCATTTGTCATATGAAATTCTATACTTCTTATACAGCACGTGGGTGCCACACGCAGGCCCAGCAACTTCACTGCTCAGGAATAACAGTCTTAGTATAGGGATTATGGAGAAGATGAGATGGAAAGCTACTTACTATTCCGGGTATAGGAATCACTCTAAATTATTTGGGTACGTGATAGTCCGTGTAGTTGCCTGCTATGTCATCTCATCCATTTTTCTCAATAAGCATAATGTACAAGATACTTGTCGTTCCTCCGTACGAATACGATTAAATTACGGAGGGCCACACCCAATCACACAATGGAAAAACCTGCAGCTACGTACACTCCATCAACATCTTCAGCTCTATGTTATCCAGACTTCTCCGAGCCCCTCTACAAGAAATAGCATCCATTATGGATTCCATTGCTAAGTAATTTAACAAACCAGACGTGGGAACTCAATGTCAAAGCGGAAATCACACTGAGGATTAGCTTAGACAACCAATCTAATTCTGCTATTGGAAATCCGGAGGAGAACGGCTCATCAGGCTATCATGTATTTAGTTGAATATTAGTTGTATTACCGCAAAAACCGCCCATACTGCATCAATAGTGTCCTGATGAACCATGCAGTAAAATACAGCATGCGACGGGGATATGCAACAAAACGGCTGTTGGGTAGAACTCAATGAGTTTTCGGTGGAATTGGACGACAGGGGGCTCAAAGGCTGCGTACCAGTTTGGAGAATAATTTGTAAAGTACCTAAGAGCCCTGGGTAATGGAATCCGGGGAGGTATCCTGATATATGGCTAATATATGAATTGTGTGATGTGAATATATAATATTAAATTGGAATAATATGATTGAGCAGAGGCTGGGTACATTTCCTGCCCCTCTCATATAGTGCAAAAACCATGAAGTCAAGTCTACACCTCATTGTATGACGGAAGATACATGAGCCTGCACCCAAAGTTGGGGGGGGGGGGGGGGCATTGAGGATTACCTAGGAGCAAGTATATCCAAAATGGTCTAGGTTAAGCGTTTAGCATGTCAAACGAATTACCAGACTACGGGCATGAAATCAAGGTACTTGGTGCTTGCTTTGAGCCATTATCTATATAATTAGGCCTGGATTTCCACTTTCTCAGCAATAGCACCCTAACAATCTACGGGCATCTAACCTCTAGCGGAAAGTTTGCTCAAAGATTCTCTCTCTCACCCAGATTCACTTAAATTATTGAGTTCTTAGGGTATCCTCAGTCATCTGAAGTTGCACCAATATTTGCCCTAGTAAGGGGGGGGGGGGGGGGGGGGGGGCGCGCTCGGGTGACCTTATCCAACCTTATCCAATTCTCATTAATTGCTGTATGTAGGACCTAGAATAGGATATGCTTAATGGGAAGACCGTTTTGAGCAGCTAGGTACTGGTTCTGGGCTATTTTGATAATTCTGTTACTACAAATCGCGCAACCCCCCCCCCCCCCCACACAGCTTATGTAGGCTCAAGTCATAGATTCTATATGCTTTTTTAAGGTTGTAATAGGGTCTGTTTGCTTCACGCTGTATGGGTGGAGAAGGGAATATACAGAGACGCACCTTATTGTAGAGTTCCAGGCCCACTCCTAGCTAGATGTGAAAACATTAGGCATAACATATATCAGGATAACCCTATTGGCTGCGTAATCCAGGGCTCTTGGGCAATTTATAAACGTTTCTATGGACTCACACGTTCGTTTTTAGCTCCCAACTATTTAAATCTGATGAAAACTACTCGAGTTTGAGCCTTCACCCCCTATATTGCACTTCCGGCCCGGACCCCCTACTTTGGGTGCAGGCCCATGTATCTTCCGTCATACCATGAGGTGTGGACTTGACTTCTTAGTTTTTGCACTATATGAGAGAGGCAGGAAATGTACTCAGGCTCTGCTCAATCATATTATTCGAATTTAATACTCGGTTATATATTCACATCACACAATTCATATATTAGCCATATATCGGTTTACCTCCCTGTACTCCATGATCCAGGGCTCTTTGGCACTTTAAAAATTATTCTCCTTACTCGTGCACAGCTTTTGAGATCCCTGCCGTCCAATTCCACCGAAAAATCATTGAGTTCTACCCAACAGCCGTTTTGTTGCATATCCCCGTCGTGTTTCACTACCCCGTCGCATACTGTAGGTTCAACTGTGATTGTCATGGCAATGGTGTAACCATGAAGCTCCATGTTCTTCGATCAGTTGTTACCCACAACAGGGCTGGTGGCTCCCACGATCTTAGTCAGTGGGGCAATTTCTACCTATTCTCAAAACGTCGTTGCAGCATCTCGGAGAGGGTAGATAGGATATGCACAGCTGGGACGGAGAGGTGGCTTGGGACGGAGAGGTGGCTGGGACGGAGAGGTGGCTGGCATAGCCGGCCCTCGAAAAATCGCCACCAGAATGGAAGGTCCCGATCCTTACGGACTCGCAAGCGGCAATTGTAACGATTAAGACGGCAGGAAGGAGAGGGAAGGCAAGGATCGCAGACCTGGGCATGGGGGCTTGGGGGCTGGAGCCGTCACAGTCGGTTGGGTAAAGGCACATGTTGTCATCCCTAGCAATGAACGAGTGGACGCCCCAGCGAAAATGGGCCGAGGAGCTATACCAGTAGAGCCCCTCATCATGGAGAGAGGCCGTAAGCAGGAGTAGATAATGAGGCGGGAAGCAGAAATAAGAGTAGCAGGGACAGGAGGGGTTAGAGTAGTGAGATGGGGAGGAAGGCTAGGATCAACTACGTCCATTACAGGACTGGGAAGGGGAATCTATACAGTTGATCCCACACGCCGAACATGTGGCCGGTACATGAAGACAGGCACGTAGCCTTACTGTGTCCACGTGAGGAGGAGATAGGCAGAAGATGGAGGAGCTGGGAGGAGATGGATGAGATGATGAGAAGAAGAGGTGGTTGGAGAATGTGAGAGACGGGGAGGAAGAGCACACGGTGGACCTTCTCGAGACATTCTTCCTGGTCTTGGATCTAGTCTGAAGAGGGGCGACTTCGTGCGAATGGAGGGCAGGTAAGGGGCGTAGCGGCGGAGGTTTGGCCTATATTCGGGGAAGGGCCGGGTGGGCGTGGCGGAGGAGGAAGGGGTTATCTTGGTAGTCTGTTTTCTTAGGTTAGGGAGGCTGGAAGTTTACGTAGTCGTTGTTTCGTGGGTGTACCGAGTCTTCTGAGATGAGGGAACGGGGCCGTCTCATAGCCTTAGGCTCCATAGACGTATAGACTTCAAAAGAAAAATCTCGTAGAGGGTATCTAGCCAAGAGAGCTCACTGAAGTTGGGGGGACGCACAAAGAATTGGTAGAATAGAATTGAAGAAGAGTTTCCTTGTTATCGTAAAATTGATTGAGAAGAGAAGACCTTTGATGTCCGTAAAACATGAATTAAAGTAGAAAAGAAAGTCCCCGAACAAAAGAAAATAAACCCAATGATTATGCCTCAAAACATGATAGAACACCTCACAAGAAGTAAACCTCCCCTCAAACATTTATACAGGATTGAAAAAGGGAAATGTTGCGGAGGGGCTTGCAAGTTCGTTTTCTGCGCAATTTTCCGTGAGTGGGTTGAGAGTGCAGTTTACCCTGCCCAAGCTACCTATCCATCGACTGCGCAGACATTGTACTCTGCTCATCAATGCTTATGACCTGCACCTCCCTTTCCATGACCACGTTCTTTTCCGACAAGGCTCCTCAGAAGATGAGGCAGTGTTGCTGGAGCGTTCACCGGTTGCGGGTTGGGATCCAAGGGATCCGCTACAACTGGAGCTTGGGGGACGTTTTTGTTCGTTGTAGCTACGGAGGGAACGTAACTCGACATAGGGTCTTCAAGATTGGGGATCATGATCTGAGGGTATTCTTCCTCATGCCCTGTTGGCTGCTTTGGGCTACCGGTATCAGGATTGTTGATCTGCGTGCCTGCAACAGCGTGGCCGCTGAGGGAGGTAGTGTTGTATGCTCCAGCACGCATTGCATCTGCATCTCTCGGGACCGAAAAATAGGCTTTCTTGACTGGCCCTGAATGTCTCATGGCAGAAAAGTAGGCGTCCTCTATGGATTGTGGGTGTTTCACCCTGTGGGCTGCGCAGACTGCACACTCACAGTCTATATCTGGATTTGCTTCTCCACTCGCAGCGGCTTGAATGTAACCCATCAGGGAGGGATCAGGATTCTCCGCTGCAATGCAGGCTTCGCACCGGCAGTCGTGCTCAAGCTGGGTCCCTTGTTGATTCGCGGCTGCAGTAATGTAACTCATAAGGGATGGATCACCCTCCTCTGGCCCTGGTGCATGCTGTTCCGCTTCCGCTGGGCCTTTCCCTTTCCCTGATTTGTTCTTCCGCAAGTGGTGTTTGAAACGATGGAACAAGTTGGGATGCTTTGACTTCCCCGAGTTGTCTGGTGGTTGAGACATGTCGACGTCGGTGATTTTGGTATTCGCTGAGCTGAAGCAGAGGAAAGTTACAAAAGGGTTGGTCGACGTGTGGAACGAGTCTGGGAGGACATTCTTCAATTGCGATCGGTGCTCATATATATACACACATATCAACATGGCGTGTTTTTGTTGATTTTCGTGGACAAACCTATCAGTCCATCGGGAACTTGATATTAAGACTTGCGCTCCAGTCCTCTCTGTCAGTCCCGAGTATGGCGTGTGTTTGTTGATTCTCGTGGGCATACCTATCAGTCCATCGGGAACCTGATATTAAGACTTGCGCTCCAGTCCTCTCTGTCAGTCCCGAGTATGGCGTGTGTCTGTTGATTCTCGTGGGCATACCTATCAGTCTATCGGGAACTAGATCTTACGACTTGGCTTGTGCTCCAGTCCTCTATCATTCCCGAGCATTGCGTGTGTATGTTGATTTTCGTGGGCATATCTATCAGTCCATCGGGAACTAGATATCACCTCCCGCGCTCCAGTCTCGAGTGTGTATCGGGCAGCCAAGATGTTCACCCCCAATTCTGATTAGTCTGGTTGCACTCCTCCCAGGAGAATTCTGATATAGGGAGACATCAGACTGAGGTCCCAAGCCAGACTAATGGCCCCAACTGCCGCCCGCACCAAATTTTCAACCGGCAAGGTATCTTGAACCCAAAGTGGTCTTGCTCTCAGCTGTTACAGATCCTCATGTCCATGGGCAGGTAATAGAGACTGGATTACGCCTTAACGGTTTCACTTGCATAAAATATGCCATCAACACTAAGTTGTTCGACGTCAGCGACATCTATGGCTTTCGATGGCAAAAGGAATGTAGCAAGGTCATGGCCAAGGGAAAAAAGCTATTGAATTCCCGAGACCTGACCTTAAACATGCATTCATCTTCCAAAACTGCGTGAACCGGGAATTCAAGATGCACCCAGCTCACAGATCATTTATAGCTAGTACTAGTACGGGGGTCACCCGTTGTGCTTGGCTCTGCGGGGCCATGAGTTCGTAAACTAGAATCCGAGGGTGCTGTATCCTTCCGTTGTGTGGTAGTGATGTCTGGGTAGGTGATCAAATCAGTATTTTCATTTTCTTTTCAGTACTCGTATTCAGGTTGCTCTAACCAGCGCAAGCAGGCTATATCTAACCTATGACGAGCCTCTGGGTCAAAGCCCGGTAAATTATCCAACCACAGGGCCGGTCCCTGGTACCAGTGGCTTAACATTGGAAATAGGATCCTCTTACAACGTCTTTGGGGGCTCGGTGGTTAGAAAGAGGGAGCTCCTACTAGGTACATAGGTGTGGCCTTGAAGTTATTGATCATACAGGCCTCAGAATGGCGTCGGTATCCGAGGTCGTGTTGAACATCCCCCGCATCTTACCGTATATCATGGAGACCGATGTTAATACTATGAAGGGCTTCCGACCATTTTTCAGGAATTTGTTCCAACAGGATGCCGCCAAAGAAAGGTTAACAACACAGTCGCCGGTACGCAAGGGGCAGCGAATTCCTTTCATTTGGCTTGCTGGGTGCGTTAGCTTTCTTTGGCTCGACCACTGTGTGGTCTATGATCTTGCAAAATAGACTGGGAAGCAATGAGGAGCGCCACAGGTCCTGTCGTGAAACGTAAAGTCTGTGTTTTGGGAAGTCCGGTAAAGATGGCTTCTTCGCAGAGTTGCGGACTCGCTATTATATAGCATGCTGCCGCTGTCTTGACACCGAATCCAGGTTCGATTGATCGAATTTCATATTTCACTTATCTTCCAGGGTTTTCACCGCTAGACTCATAGAATTAATAGCGCAACCACTCTTAGAGTGATGTTTACTTATCTGTCGTTAATTTATTGAATCCTAAAAGCACATTTCGGCGCAATGATGTTGATGGTATTAGATTCAAGTGTTCTCTTAAATGCGGTATTTGTCCACACCTATGAATGATTTGCTTCTGGTAGGAATCGATTACTTTTTTACCCTTCAACGAATAAGGTCACAGCCTTAATCCACTCCCGGCAGACAGCATGAGGGTTGGTGGGTTGTTTATTTTCCGACATCGTGAGGACCAGTATTGATTGTATCGCTTCACATATGCAGAGCCGTCATGCTGGTCAAGTAAGTTTTGTATGGGTTGAAGTATATAAATATATCGACAAAATCATACTTGTTTCTACTCATTGCTTTAGATACCCATAACGAAGTTTCCAGCCTAAGCATAGCCTCAGCCTTGGCCATACTTCAGATATCCCATCTAGTGCTTCGATAGTCTTTTCTTGAAACTCAGAAAATGATGATGAAATTAAATTTATGGGGTGGGGTAACAATTTGGTATTCGGGGAATAGGCGGCATCTGGGCAGTTATCTACTTTGTTTTTTGGTAGCTTTTCTTAGTAGCTTTATTACACGTCTTATTCATTCTAAAGTCATAAAGCACTATATCTATTCCATTTTACACTGTGTAAATATCTCATAACCCTTGGAGAATCGTAGGACACCACGGCGGCTTCTTCAAGTGCCCGGTCACTCGTGTATAGAAACTATGATAACCTATGAGTGCAGGATCACATGATACTTATATAGGCTACTGGTCTGGTAGCACAAGGTGCCGAGGAGAATATCCTCCACTGTGTCCTACCATAGGACATGGTAGCCCCGTCGTCTATTATCATTGCCCACACATTACCAACACAATTTAATTTAATTTTTTTTATACCTTTGGTACTCGTATTTGAACTATTCGAGCTCATAACAAGGGAATACATTTCCCGAGCTCTGCAGCGGATTATCCAATCTAAGGGCTAGTTGCCCTCCCCCACAGTAAATACAGAAAGAAGATTAGACAAGGAAAGGTTTATACCCCAGTCACTTCCGCCAGTATTCTTCACCACTCTGGACCCCTTCACCCCCAGGAGCGAACATTTCGCAAAACGGGGCCTCTACTCTCCGTATCATGTGTTTTCCAAGTCTTCTAGGTATGCGTTCCATAGCAATATATGTCAGCTTTTTTGTCGCAATAGGGCCGTTCTTTCAGGGAGCTATACATATCTATGACAATATCTCATGATGCTGACTTCATACAGCTAGGTGGCAAAAAGTTTCATACCCCCCTCTGCATGAAAAGACCCAAATGCTACATATTTGGGGATTTTGTATGGGAAAATGATAAGATACTTCTTACATGCTTATGCAGGGTATGAAACTTTTTGCCACCTAGCTGTACCACAGATTGAGTAGATAAGTCCCTTTGTGCATTCGATCCCGTCTTCATTATAGCAGACGGTGAAACTTGTGGTTGTATTGCTTCATAAAGATAATTTGAGAATCGGGAGCCTCCTCGAAAAACCCTCAGACTAGAGAAATGAAGTAACATAACTTCGACTCTAACAATCTCACTAAAGAATATAAACTGAGATGAAGAATAGGTATTGCAAATGCCCTCCATCTTCTCCCATCACGGCATCATAATTCTAGCCCTGCCCAGAAGCTAACCTGAAGTCATTATCCAAATGCCTCCGTTTAATCCTTCTGTCATCTTTCTCATTGAGCTACACAGGCTATTCGCACCAATCACCCCCTATGGTGTGCTTCCCGCTACAGTCATCGCCGCACTACCTAGGCTATGCCGAGGCAGAATTGTCTCAGGGCAGACGCACATAGTCTTGTGCTCGACGCACTGTAGAATTTCCCGTAGACCATAAAGCTGAATTCATAATGTCATAGCAGATACAACAGACTCAGCCTAATTATATTAGTATTATACTACTTGTATTAATAGATTAACTTACCGTTTCGTCTTCTAATGGAGAAAGCTTACACCACTTGCTATAATGGTCTTTCATGTGGGCAGATACATTTATATTGTCTATGTGGCTCATGTCGCATATCAATTAGCTAGATCAATTTGAACTCATTCAGATAATCTATTAACAACAATTGGTTAGAGTGGCATTGTTATTCGATTTAGACAGTTAAACCACACACACCTATATTCAAGTGTTTTCGTAATTTTTATCTACATTGAGTAAGAATTTAATTTCTATACCTTACAGTGCTTAAGTAGCCAATGTACTTCCGGCTGAATGATTCCATAACATTGTTCCATAATAAATATTAAATATCCTTTCTTGAACCTCCAAGAGGCATTATAACAAAGCTTTTCATCTTCATCCAATAAAACTTTTATAGAACTCGAAAGCGAGCTTTCTCTTCATTTCTGCTTACTTTTGGAGCATTGTCACAGTCAGAATCCTGAGCTTGTAAAAGCCATCCCTTATATTAATCATATCGAGTATCACGTAGGTACTGATGAAAGTAGTCTGGTTGGCACAAGCCCCTCGTAGAGGTGATGAAAGGCTTCGGTCAAGAACTCTAGCTGGTACGCGGGAGCCTGAAGCTTGAGTTGCGGACATAATCAGAATGCATGCTACCTAGAGCAGAAAGGTAAATAACTTGTAGAAAACCAAAAGCAAATTTTGTGTAGTCTGGTTGGCACGGTGTTGTGATGTATTGATATTGAGGAGTGAATAAATTTCACAATACCCGCTCGACTTTTAAACTGTGAATACGTCTCAAACGAATAAGTAATCCTCCTGGCGTAAATCCACACTACAACAGAAGCAGAATGTTTGTATGCACAATAATCACAGCAAAGAGAAGAATATGTAAGTTCAGAACAATCCAACAGCAGGCACTATGTCAAAATTCGGATACAAACTTCTCTTTCCTCTCTCTTTCTGTTTCAATTACTCTCGCAGCCCGAGACATCTCCAAGGTCTTCGTCCACCTAGTATATGCATGTGCAATCTTCCCCACTCTCCCTCCATCCGACCGCTTACTACCCATATACCCGAAGGCTAATCACATATTCCAAACCAAATATTCCCTTTCTTCCCGCTTACAAAATCTTACTACATAGTAATAACTGAACATAGTAATCTCGTTCCTAATTATCCTGCACTGCCAGCGCGCTATGCAAGGTAGTAGGGAGGTCGCACCAGACTGATCCTCGCTCCCAGAGTCCCTGCTCCCGGTATAGTTCGGTCGTTTAACCAAGTCCCCCTTGCCTTATTTGGTGTCCCAAAGAGCGTTTCGTAGAGTATGTTATACAGTACAGAGGCTCAAGAAAGCCGTGTCCGACGTCAACTAATCTTGCTTAGACGAACTGATCGAGTGCTTTGTTAATAAATAGACCGGCACCATAATCGAGATCTCCGATTGGCATGGTGTTTCAGTTTGTTGTTTTCATGGCTGCATTGAAGAGCTGATAAGTGCTCTCTATCCACAGGGCATATATGAGCTAAAGAAAGTGTTTGGTGTTTGCTATTGTAATCTTTAGCAGGTTGATCAAGTGGCAAAGTGAGAACGGAAATGTACCCCAAAGTTTAAGCATTGCTATATTATGAACCATTGAAAATACCAACATCCAACTAAGCTCGTAGAAAATTGCAGGTGAACAAATACCCTTGTTTTCTTATCAATAAGAGTGCTAGTTGCCATATTGGTAGTGTTTTGACTCTGCTCTCACCACAGGCACGATTGCGTTCGAGGTATTCGCTAATCGCGAGTGAGAGAGGCGAGCCTGCATTACAGGGAATTAGGACGAGAGGTCAGTGATTAAGAAAAGGAAGTGTGGGGGGGTGTAAAACATACCATATTATTTCTAATTTCAAACTTTACCTGGGGACACAGTTCGAAGGAACTGAACTCGTGACTAGGAGTGCTGTATTACGAGCAGGCACTTGAATTATTAGTAGGTCTTAGATCTAGTTCATCGAGAATTGTAGGGAACTAGGGGGAAAATGAAGTTTCTCTTTATTCTATTGTGGTGGAGACTATGTGGACCTCAATTCCGTCTGGATGTTCTGCTATTGACGGTAGCAACTTCAGTTTGTATTACGCGAGGATGTGCAGCCAAGCTAAGCCGAGCCTAGAGGATCTAAGTAGAAGGAGGAGTTTGACAACAGTATCTGGAGGAGCCAATCACAATGAGTGATTATTGAGACGGGGTGTACTCTGCACATGAGTGTGGAACGTACTCGGGAACGGAAGGTCTCTGTGGGGTGCTGAGGGAGCGAACTCGGCTGCCTATGTTGAGGGGCGGGCAGTCTGGTTCTGCCGGCGGGGGAGAGCGCTTTTATCCGACGACAAGATAGTGGGTATGGGTATCTGCCGCCGCCGGGGTCTTTGAACTGGTGTGTGCAAGAAGTATCTAGAATATTTCCAATGTAGAAGAGTGACCTCGTAGGTAAACAAATACCACCTGAAGCTACTCACTGAGGTGAGCAAGGCAATGAAATTGACGCATTGAAAAGAATATGAAGAGTATCTAACACAGGCAGTAGGAAGTGAAGTGAGAAGCCTACACGAGGAGGAATAGTTCCTGAATTCTTTGGAACCATCGCCGGAAGAGTATATGTTTGTGGGCAGCAGGTACTGTACTGGTGATTGTGGCGAACAGCAAGTACCCTCCCGGTTTCCAATCCACTCCAACACTTTCGATGTATGCAGATGACGTAAGGAGGTGCGGTCTCCCTTACTGTGCATACCTAGCCTAGGCACCAGGTTCTGGTATGAAAAGTTAGTGGTTGAAATAAACAAAGAAGGAGAACTAGGTAGTAAGAAGTGAGTGAAAAAATACCTAAAGAGGAGCTGGGATAAAGTTCTGGAAGACCATCCAGCACCCAGTGAGAAACGGATAGCTCGCCGTGCAGGCTACACTTATCATTCAGGTGCTCATTCAGAACTGTAGCTGCAGAGCACTAGTATTAGGAGGAGCAGTCAGTGTTTGATGTAAGTAAGGGAAGAGTATTAGAGGCCTGGCGGTGGAACCTTAGGAGTACCTACGAGGATTAGTCGGAACCGATACGGAAGCATCTCGTTTTGCTTCATTCGGTGGTCGAACTCGCTGTTTGTTTCCTATGGTGTTTCCATCTAAAGGAGGGTATTTCTTTCTTTATTTAAAGACTCATTACTCATAATCTAATAGGATGTTTAGAAACGACTGTTGGGAAGTACCAATATTTTGAATGGGAAAAAGAATTCCCCTCGTTGTGTAGAAAGAATATGATGGGAGAGATGTTGGAGAGGACTGAAGAACCATGGGAGGAAAGGAGTATTAGACCTGACGGCGAAACCTTAGGAGTACTTGCGAGTATCAGGAGCAGGAGCCGTCACGGAAGTATGTCGTTTTGGTTCATTCGATGCCTGTCGAACTCGCTTTTTGTTTCCTATAGTGTTTCCATCTAAGGGGAGGTTTAAAACGACTGTTGAGAAGTACTAATATTTGGAGTGGGAAAAGGATTCCCTCGTTGGGGGAAAGAAATGTGATGGAGAGATGTGGGAGAGGAGTGAAGAACGGAGGGAGGAAAGGAAGAAAGAAAAAGAGAAAAAGAATCAGACTTATGAAGCAAGGACAGAAGGGCAAGAGAAAGCAGTCACAGACTAGTGCAAGAGCGGGTTGTAGATAAACAACGAAGATGGAAGTTCCTCTCCTTGGCTTGAAGACGACATTATCAGCTTCCAGAGGTTTCTGCTAATGGAGTATGGCCGTGCATGTGTGCTTGCCCTCGGCGTTGAGCAAGGATTGAAGTTGGTGTAGGGGAACATCAACAACGATCAGAGAAGATATTAGGGAAGGTATTACGGGCTGTTTTCTTTTGTGAGAAGGGTGGGTGGCGATAGAGAGGGTTATTAAGTCGATTGTGGAGAGATAATTGAGAATTCAGGGTAATAGTTGTCTATTGGATAGATAATCATTTATAACAAAATATTATAATAACAGTAGAGTACAAGAGAAGAGTCCAGGAAGTGAAAATCAAAGGCAAAAAAATGAAGAGGTGGCTGTTCTCTGCAGTAGAACTAATGGAACGTTGAGTAGGGAAACGAAGCACCCTGGGGGAAAATAGTTTGTCCCAAACGCTTGTGTTTGCGAAAGTTGTCAAGTAGAATGAATAAGGGGGAGTGATTGCTAATCAAGGGTAAATATATTGGATTGAATATTGTACACGAATCGGCTGCCAAAGCGTAATGTTTACCACGTTCCTGTATCGACATCCGTGATCGAATAAAAGGTGGTGCGTAAAGACTCTCCCACACGCATTTTGAATATATGTTCTGGGCCGCTCGCGGGAAATGTATTTAATTACTGGATTTAGTACATAACGCGCTTGAATCAATAACAATATACCTAACTAGACATATATCAAATATATACAACTAGGCTATCATTGACCTCGGCGCAGGCAATATCGACCAGAAGCTGACCTCCTGTTGCACGCTCCTATACTTATACTAGTACTTAGACTTCATATACTTTTTCTATAGCTAATTATCTAAGCTTGCTAGAATAAAAGATAATACTGTATAAACTAGAGACAATGTAGAGTATTTAATGTAATTCTCTAGATTTTTAGCTGAAAGAGGATATTGTAATCCCCATAAGACTAAATTGTTGTCTAAATCGTCAGAAAAGCTCTAACTATCATCGATCTTTCCAAAGCACTTCTTTACCTTCTTTTTCTTTATCCTAGTACTCCTGATAGGTGTAGGGGTTTTATACTGGCTAGAGAGTATCCCGTAAGGCGAAACAAATGGAATTCATTAACTGCCATGGCGAAGTGATTCATCAATAAGGGTAGATGTAACCTTACTCCATCAAAAAGATGCTCTGGAGAGGCCTGTAGTTATGGTAAAGGACTACTGTTGAGCTAGAGACTTTGGATACGGTATTGGAAGTTAATGCAATGGGGAACCAGCGCAGATATACTCCTATTCAGCATAAGTTTATGCAAGTGTGTTATGAATATTCACACTTTTAGCTGAATGGATTTATATCAGATACTTCGTTTCAAGAAGTATCTGGTTGGCAGACTACTTGAAGCATAAGTTCGCCATACAAATCGGGTTTCTAAGTCTCCGTATCCACTCGTGTGCAACCAGACAGACCTCTGCACAGGTTTCCTAGGTACTTAAGTAGTTACAATCCTTATACTCAATATCACATAGGTAGTTTGAGACTGGTGTGGACTGAGTTTTACTGGTTATATCTGACCTCAGTGCGTCTAGTTTTTGGGGGGTCAAAATTTAGACCGGTACTGCATAACGGAACAGCACATGCCTCCCAGGATAAGTCTTTTCTACTTTCCTTTTTCTAAGATCAATGCTCACATAAACTCAAAGGGTCTTTCGTTGACTGGTAAGTAAACGAAGTCACTGCAATGCAGGTGATTCAATATGAGATATCTCCTAATATTGGCCAATAGAATGTACGCAAGAAGAAAGCCTATAGTTTCAGACCCGCCTATCCGTAACGCCTCAAAATGTTCGTGTAGAAAGAGGCGTTTTAATATTTTAATTAACTTCATAGTGTCGTTTGAAGTATTCCCACCCCCTGGAGGGGTACCATGGTCGGCATATGGTTAGGCTAGAATGTAGGAATAATAATCAGGGCGACAAACCATGGTAACATCAGCTTCTCCACTGAGCTACTATTCGCAGTAAGTAGGTATGCTGATTGGTGTAGAAATAACACAATATACAGTATAGGTAGACTGGTAGGGTTCAGGTGAGTTGTGAAACTGTCCCTGTGCCCTATACTGTGCACTTCCTTGTTTGTTAAAAAGCAATTTCCTGTGTGATTTCCTGTACAGAGTAAATCTATAGGAATGAAAATCTGTGCTACCACCTGCGGCTCGAATGCCCGATTTTCTTGCATGTGGGGAAGAATTTCCAATTGCGTGCTAAGAAATGCTGAGGCAACTACGGTAGATTTAATAAATGTACATTACAGCGTATTATTCTCTTAGAATACCCTTTAGCCCGCAGGGATGTTCATGACATTCCGCCAAATCAATCATATTTGAACTTGACGCTTCGTGCCAAAGGGGTCTCATTCGGCTTACCCTGAATTTGTGTTTAACCGATTAACGAGACGTTTTATATCTTACTCCATAAAAAATGCAAATAAAGTCTCACAACATGCAGACTACAATTAATAGATTATAATTACATCAAACCCAAACAAGAATTATTCTAAACAAAGGGCCTTGAAAACCCTGCATGAATGTACGTGAATTAAGTAACCAATCCAATAGACATTTATTCCGTTTTATATCCTGACACAAAACAGTCCATTTCCATGGGTATACCCCTAACCTACCTAAAAAACCTGGCCCTGTTTGATGGGCTACTTTAATATGCAAATAGATTCCGACTTTCTAGTGTTTATTTTTTTTTTTTAAAAAAAATATGGCCTAGCTGGGGATTGAACAAGGATATCTCACCCTCTGCTTCTGCAGGTTTCTACATAGTAGGGGTCTTACCATTAGACTACAGTGCCTTTTTGGTTGTATGTGCCTATATGTATCAGGGAGCACTGAAACGGAACAAACTGGCCACTGGACTAGACTCGAGACCACTTCTAATACAAATTCAAAGTTCACGATTTCTCATAAATCACTTCAACCTAACCAACTAGTGCTTTACCAGCATGTGCAACTATCTCATTCAAATACGACCTAGTATCGTGTTCATATGGCTCCGAGCAAGAACCACCATATTAATCGTTGTAAAGTACCCACCCCAATCTTGAATCCAGACCTATCCATTATCTTTCCTCATTGCATGCATGAATAACACCCATAGTTCCTCCACCACCCTATAATATTCCAAACACAACAGTTGCTATACCCATATATGGTGTATGTCATATGCATATATTCTGTTGATTTTGCTTTGCTGCCGCTGCAGTTCTTAAGATCAGTTCTCTGTACGTATATCCTGGTTAGCTACTTCTACTACCAAGCATTAATAACCAATCGGGGCGGGCGAGGTGGGAGTTAGGTACCCTAAGACAATATTGTTGATGGATCCAGCATCTTTCGGTCTATTTTGCAGCCATAGGGTAGCAAAAATATACAATCTTCGGCCGCCAGCACCAATCTGTTTGCTATAGAGTTCGGGGTCAGGTTCGGTGTCAGGTTCAGAAACGGGGGAGAGTATAAGTGCGGCGAGGATAGTGGCTGTCGTGGGGAAGGTTATACTGCGTAGCTTAGAATTGTGAGGCTTTGGTTTTGTTATGGGAATGTCGTTGGCACGGAGAGTTCCGGATGAGGAGATATTGAACCACGGAAATTTACAGGCGGACTATATAAGTTGTCTGATATTGACCCTGTTTAATTGACCGAGGCCACAAGAAAATGAGGTAATTATAATATGTAGAACTGAGTTACATCAAATCATTAGTGGTAGTCAAATGAGAAATTTTTTTTTATTGATATGCAAAATTGACCAAGCTCCCCTGTACAGACTAAACCATATTGAGGTGTCCCATTTGACCGCGTAATTTGAAAAAAGTTGTTATTGATTAATCGTGATGGTTAACATATCAGCTATCAATGCCTCGTTATACTGAAAAAGCCCGAATCCAAGAACATCTTGACGATCTCGAGAGCGCAATTTTCTGTCCTATTCGAACCGCTGTAATCTGATCTTTACTTTCGAAAAGATCATCTTTCACCTGCTTATACCAAAGCGCTTGCTTGCCTTTCATAACTTCAAGATTGTCCTCCATCCAGCTTATTAGATCTTCTGTTTCTTCTTTTCCCATCTGTAAGATGTGGAAGAGGATGTGCTAACTTGCGACATGCTTACTTGATAGAAGTTGTGGTATGGTACGGTGTGGTGTAGTGTGGTGGGATGTTGTTTGTATGGATGATTAAGCCGTCAATAAAAATTTTTGATTTATCCATCACCATCAATCGACTCTGGAGTCCATTGATGAAAGGGCTGCATATCAAAAATTTTTGATCTTGGCAAAGTAGGTTTTTTGCCAAGCGCCAATCAGCGTGTAGGCCAAGATCAAAAATACGCCTGATGTTCATTCAGCTTAATTGAATTTCTCATTTTGCTGTATCAGTACGTAGGCTCGCGAATTTAATACACTTGATATCGATATCGAAAATAATGATCGGAAGTACCTGCCGGTGTACTCCTGGATATACGGTTTCGCTTACTTCTTCGCACAATGCCCTGATACAGAACTTCCCTTCCCTTCCACTGCGCCTCAGCTCCTCGAGCTCTCACCCGCTAAAATCAATCTCAGGCACGTTTATATGGTGATTCTACCATACCTCCGACTTCCTGGACGTATTTAATTAATAAAGCGGACAGAAGGCACCCGGGGTTGAATAATCTACCGGATTCGCTCCGGAGATATGGCCCGTCATCAATGGTTAGATAACTTGAAAGTACTGAATTATTAAGAAAGGGGAAACAAATGGATAATATATGTACTCAGAAAAGCTAAAAGTTTCACGCTTTATTGTCGTTCCGCATCCTTCCTGATGTGAAATACTGGTACTCTATCTAGCCCCATGTATGAGCCCCTACATTTGGTTGCTTCACCTCTTTTCCTTTTTTTGCATCCCTTTCCAAGACCCTGATCATCAATACCCACCTCCTCATCACCAGCCCTGATAACTCTTCTAATTGTCGTTCCTTGATGTCGCCAAGCATCTGCAGCCCTTCACCCTGGTGATGTAATCTTTTCTCCAAAAAAGTAGCCTGTATATACTCTTAGCTTGGTATTTAATATCATAGAAGGTTTAGTGTACTTACTGCATCATGGCAGAATCGTTCAACCCTCTTCTCGTAGCTGGAGAGCACCAACTCTCCCACATCCTTTGTTAGGGTGCCAAGGAGGATATGTCTGAGGTGCATTGTAACTAATTTAATCTTTTCGGATTTTGTTGCGGCTGGAATAACTTGGGCCTCGTCGGGAGCCGATGCCGGAGTTACTGCATGATGCTTCCTACTTGCGAGTATGCCATTGGTGTCGTCTAAGTAGTACTTCTTGCCGCACTCTCGTTGTGCTTCCGGGAATCGGGTTCGAGGAATCGGTAGTCCCGTAGTCGCAAGAGGTTTGTTTGGTGCAGATATGCAGGCGGACATGCCAGCTCCGGATTCGAGATTCGCTGGTATAAATCCTCGGGCCTTCCATTCCATTGCTAACTCTCGAAATAACTTTGTAAAGGCAGGTGGAATGTGTGCAGAATTATCAGGTCTAAGTATCGGTACGGCCTCCTCTTCCTTACAGGGGCCGCCCGGGACTGGAGTGCCTTGAGTTGCTGCTTCACCGGTTTTTCCAGCACAATGCTCGACTTCTGAGATAATAATTAGCAGTGAAGTATAAAAGAGAAGTACAGGCCCTAGCCCACCATTACATACCCTCAACGTCGTTAAGTTTCTCATCCCAGAGCTTCGCACTGGCTGCTGTTGGATGCCCAAATGGAGTTCCAGGCACACCTTTATACTCCTTCATTTTGTCGAATGTTTCCAAGCGTCTGATCGAGAATACTAATGTTTGTTGATACACCAAGTGTGCGGGGATTCTTGGAGTGATGATAGATTGTGGATAGTGGTCTCATTCAAGCCAGACTACCTAGTAGGTCTCGTTGATGGACGGGGAAGCTGGCCATAGTCTAGCAGCAATAGCAGCAAGCCAATGCTTGGCATTTGGTCAACAGCCAAATGCCAACCAGACCTCTTGGTCAACTCGGTCCAAAACCAGGTCTAATATATATACATTAAGTAGGTATGCCTATGATGGGGTTTTGATAGTAGCTCCTGTTTTCTGCAGATTCTGCTTGGAAGTCACATTACATGCATAGGGCCCGAGATGGGTATTGGGGAGTTGTCTTTGCTGTTGCTAGTTCGCTGTGATAATTTGATGTAGTTTTCACCCAATTGAGGTGGTGGGAATGTGTATCCTTTGAGGTAAAACGTTAGGGATCGAATTTTGAATGTACCTAAGGAATTCGTTTCGGGAATTCAAGAAAAGGCAAATGGACAACGAGACTATGATTCATCCATGTAAGATCCAAACACATGCGCACTTTCAACTCAGTTTTGATCATTCTAGGGTAAGAAAGAATTTTTCGTGGGCCGGGGAATCAGCTGACCAGGTTTTGTAGAATCCTAGGAATTGAATAACTTACACAAGGATTGATGAGTATGAAGATATTATGATAATTTCTTGAAATAGTTTTGGTTGGATACATATATAGAGATGATATATTATCGCATGTACGCATGTCAGATATAATTCAGGGTAACTGCAGATCACTTTGCAAAACTGACAAGTGCTTGTCACTAAAGTATGGCAACAAAAAGGAAAAAGAATAATGAATGGCTCAGCTGGGAATTGAACCCAGATCTCCTCCCCTCTGCCTGAGATCAGCAGGACACTACATAGGAGGGGTCATACCATTAGACCACTGTGCCTTGTTTATTTCTAAGGCCCGTGTCGGGTATTTCTGTACCGCTTTTTAGCTATTCTCAGCAATGTAGAAGTGGGGCAACCAGACTACACGATTGCGAGCTGACATTGTGCCTACGAGGAGCTGAGCAATTAGATAGAATAGATAGTCTCGATACTCTGTTAATGATTCACCATGGAAAAAAGAAAACCCAAGGCAAACACCCTCACGTGACTTAAGCGCCACACAGCGAGCGACATATATCGAACTCATCCAGTTACCCTTATATACAAGTCACCGTGCCAACCAGACTACAAGTCACCCCGCCCCTACATTTACTGAATCATATGTGGAAATACCCAACTCTGGGGGGGAGACATATTACCCCATCACGAGAATCCGTCACGATCTTCGCACAAATTCCCTCATGGCTCACACAATCCCATCCCTTAACCGACGATATGTGTGGGTGCACCACCGGCCAACACGCATCCTGCATCCTTCGTGATTGCATGTATCCCATTGGATGGATTTTCTGCCGTTTTTTTGCGAATCCTTCCATGGCTAGCCACGACTCATACATATAAGTACCTCACCCTGCTATACACCCTCCATCCCCACCCTACCTATATATATAATGGCCATGAGCCTCCCTCATCCCCACAAGACACCTTTAGCTATTGGTGCCCGCTCCATTGCAAACCCTCACACCCATAGCAATGACCCTCAGGCCGGCGTCGATATATCTGCTCTCAGCCCCTTGACAACCTGAGGAGGGGCAGGGCGCGGGCCCTGTCGGCCTTGGCACCCACACATCCAATCTCGATCTTGGCCAGGTTGCAATCTCACTCTTCTATCGTCTTGCAGAATGAACGCCGTGTTGCTCCATTCAATCCGCAGTCACAGCCCACAAAAGTAACACAACCTTGTACAACACAACGAAACCCCGCATCCCAACCCAGACTTCTTTCAACCACATTTAATCTCGTATAAATATAAAGCCCCACTTCATCAGCATGCCTTCTATCACCTCTCTTGGTTCCTGGATCACACGATTGGGGCGTGGACTCTTCCAACTCAAGGATTCCCTTCGTCTTCCATGCACTACTGTGATCTCCACTTGTGCTGTTCTACGCAACCACCTTGAAGGGTTGCAGCTCACGATGGGTAACATCGTGAATTCTGTCTTTGCCCCTCTCATTCTTACGGGGGACACTACCTCTACAGAAGCTCATGAAGTGGACTTGAGCCGTCTTCCCGGGGCCTACCCCTCTACCCCTAGCGTATGCACCTCTACTACCTCCACCATCACAAACACAACTGCTACACATACCGCTTGCGCGGTAGAGCACGGGGACTGGGCAATATATAACAGGGAGTCAAAACCCTGGAAAACTGAAGTGAAGCCGTCCTATCCAGTTGACTGGAATTCTCGGATTTTTCCCATGCTCGCTGCAGCTGCAGTGCACAATACCATAAGTACGGTATTAAACGTTGAGGAGAATCTTCCAGTTGCTCCCACGATACGGGTTCTGAAGCCCTCGGCCACGTGTACGATTACCACGGCCCCCCCTCGCCCCCTTCAGAGCTGCAAGCTCACCTTCGAGCGCTCGGTTTGGTGCAAAGAACCCGTAAGACATATCTCCCTCTCGCTGGATAACTGCACTTGCAGCTCCTAGCAAAAGATGCAGCTATGTTAACGTTCTTGTGAATGTGAATAGAGGAACGCCGCACCGCCCGGCAAGAAATCTTTGAACCCAAACTCGTTCCGCTGGGTTCCATATGCTCGACGAAAATCCCCGAGCGCCCTGTCGTCTGTCGTCCAGACGCCACCCATCCTACTTCCACCCCCAGCACAGTTCTCAAAGCTGGCTGGTATTCCTTCTGGTCCTTTCCCAGGCCTGAAAAGGCTCAAGATGTCAATCCGCCTCGCCCGAAGACGAAGAGTTTTGTGGGCAGAAAAGACGGAAAACTTACCCATGGAAATGGAGTTAGATGCGATTGGTGCTGGTTCTGTTTCGGTAATCGGGGATGGGGATTGCGAAATGTCAGATGATTGTGCCGTTGGGATGCAAGAGGGGGATACCGACATGGCCGATTGTTCCTTGGCACCAGAGGTTGTCTCCCCTCCAGCCCAGGTTGTCTCCCCTCCAGCCCAGGTTGTTGTTTCTGCACCTGTGGAACTGAAAGAGGTGAAGGATCAGCCAGTGGCAGAGCCGTCTTCTAATGAAGACGAGTTTGATGACGATCTTCCTCCGGCAGAGGAAATAAGTCTTCCGCCAATCCGCGCAGGGGTTTCTGCACCTGTGGAAGTGAAGGAGGTGAAAGATCAGCCAGTGGTGGAGCCGTCTTCGAATGAAGACGAGTTTGATGACGATCTTCCTCCGGCGGAGGAAATAAGTCTTCCGGAAAAGGGTTTGCTGGGGTGTTGAGCGGGGAACGTTTAAGGGCAAGGAAGGAAAGGAATGGGAGGAAAGGGTATTGAGTGTTCTTAGTATGTGAATAGTGTTTTTTGTTTGGATAGGGTATCCACGTGGCTCGGTCACTATAAATAGGCATTGCTTCTAGTAATTCTAATACAGTTTTGGTTTGTGGTTCTTCTAGCTTTACCTCTTTTTTTTTTTGGTGTTCGTTACAACTATTGTCATCATCCGTATTATTACACTCTACAATATACTTAGGTAGGCCCGGAGTTCGCTCCTTGTCATGCTCCTGTTATACTGATAACCAACAAAACATCAACAAAGATATTGGCCAAGCTGGCATTCGAGCCTAGGTCGCAAGCCGCATACCCTGGCACCAGATGTACTTTGCTGGACGTATAGTCTATCTGGTGCGTAGGCGCCGTATAGTTTGAATACAATACCTACCCGGCTGGTGGTTGGAGAATTAGCAGCAGAGTATTACCTATTGCGGGCGACGTGTGCTCATCTGGTTGGGCCGGCGAGCGAACCGGAGTGTTGGTCCTGGGAAATCATCAACTACATTACTCTCCTCTGTATACTTTGTTCTGATGTATTTATGCTCACAATCATACGCAGCTCCCTTTCTCCTCGGTGAGCTTGATACGACAAGACCAACGTATAACTACCGGGCGTGTGTAGGTTTCGGTACATATGTATGAGCCACGTCTAGACATGTATACAGACTCGAAAAGACTTTGAAAAAAGCCATTCTAGGCGGAGCGGTCTACTATAATGGACATGCTTTCCCCTCCTTTTTTCGCCACTGAGGGAATTAAAAAGCATTAGCACAATTGCTGCTGCAGCTGCCTACATACCCATGTATCGATCAGCACGCCAGGTAGCCGCCTTTTTGGGCATACCTTCGTTGGGGTGATTGTACGTACAGAAGTCTCTGTTGCACTTCCAACTCTTCAGTCCACAAAGCCACTCACGGAATACGAATGATAACTTCAAGCAGCTGGTTCTAGACTGGCATACCGAGAAGTTCTAGGGCTTGGGCCGAAGGTCAGAGATGTACAGTACCACGTTACCCTGAATATCCTCCTCCACAACGTGCACTACGCCTCCGCATACACTAGGCCACCTCTCCATAGCCGAGCTGTGGTGGAACGAGATAAGGGATTTCAAAGTGATTGGGTGGTTAGAAAACGATACTGCGGTGTTCTTCTGTTGCACGAACGAGGTGGTGATGTCATGGGGAGCCGGTTTTTGCTCTTCGACTAGGTCGGATGTGATTACGCTGGATGAAAGGTACGTCAAATAGCTAGGCTGCCCGAGTAGTTACAAGGTGAAGGGTTTTGGGATCGTTGGTGGAAGTATCATTCTGTGATAATACGGGATAGCAGCATATGCCGGGCTGGACTACTTCCCATGCTGACAATTTTCGTACACGCAGGCGCTTTAGAAGTACATTACACCCTAGGCTCAGAATGACTGTGCCTCAATAACTAGGCGGATAAATCCTAGAATTCAGTGATAACGCCTAAAAACATGATTGGGATAATTCGAGTCAGCGGCACAAAGGAGGGATGTAGAGGCCTGGGGGGTAGATGTATGCCCCCGCGTGATGATGACCCATACTTTAATGTCCAGGCTGACACGCATCCTAAATGCTCTTGATTGATCTAGGTGGTGGAGCTGCTGAAAGTGTTCTAACAATAAACTGATATAAAGGTGCACAATCGTGAAGTCGGTTCTGGTTGGGCACAATACACATTTCCTTCAATGTGCCTCGCACACCACCACGTCGCCGTCGCAACCAATCGGCGTAACGAAAGTTAAGTTCGGCACCCGCATATGCGAATGTCTTCCATACAATTTTTTCGTCGTCAAAATAACCTACAAGAGTATCCCATTGCATACACACCGTCGCTCACAATGTACAGAGCATGATATATAACATGAACGAAACGTCGCTCGCAAAGATCATCTCCCCAAATCACCCATGCACCGTCTTTATAAATATCAATTTTCGAGTTCCACCACAGCTGCGTGCTGTTGGTACGACGGACAGGATGGGATGAGCTGTGTGGTGATACATAAGAGAATAAAATGGGGATATAAAGAATTCTGGCCTTCCATTTTTCTGGAAATCTCGCTCCCTTAGAAGCTCGTATTGAAGAGAGAACCAATAAAGGCTCGACAAAGACCACATCATCGAGGGTACATATAGGTCCCATTGACTGACAAGGAACTCATTTCACTGGGAGATATTGCAAAATTTTTCCTGTGATAAGAACTTCTTTAGTCTCGTGCTGACTTCTTTCTACTCTTGGAGACCCACGAAGGCTAGGTTCACGAGGAACGAGGCAGTGCTATATTTCGCCTCATTGCCTCTTCGAAGGAACCTCTCTCTGACATCAATTTCTCTCGGAAGGACCTATCCTTTCCAAATCGCAGCTCGCTCCCTCATGCGAGATCCCCTACGCACTCGACATCTGTCACTCGTCGGGTACTCGCCGACCACACCGCGAATCAACATCTTCGGAAGGATTAAGGGTTACTTGCGGGGTTTTCAACCGCCCTGAAAAAGAGTACTTTCTACCTTCTTAACTCTTTTTGTGACGCTCATCCGAACCAACCCAAACACATCATTGGCTCCCCTTCAACTATTATATATATAGTACCCATGGATCCTTCGGGGTGGACCAACCCCCCTCCTCTCTTTGGAGAGGAAGTGTGGATGAAGCTCATGGGGAGGAAGAGGAGCCGAGACGAATACGAGGCGGAGAATGAGCAGGTGGAGGAATTTCGGTGGAGGAGGTTTTGGAGGCGGGTCTTTTCGAGGAGGAGGAGGAGGAGGAGGAGGAGGAGAAGACAGAGGAGGCCGTCGAGGCGAAAGAGCCTTGGGTGCTCAGGGGGGAAACATGGCTGCAGGCGGTAAAACTGGAGAAGCAGGTATGTAGTTGCTGATTACCCAACAGGAGATCCTCCATGTGCTGTACTAGGGATTAATATTTGTTCTCTTATGATAGCGCCGCTGGCATCTTCCCCCCTCACGACCCCTTAGCCCCGCTCCAGGCCCTGCGCCAGCCCCCACGATGGCGCCGCCTTTAGTCTTCCCGGCTCTACAAAGCACCAGCCCTTTCGCCGACCAGGAGGACTCTGAGCTCTGGAACGGTGACTTCTTTGGCCAGGCCTTTTCTTGGTCGACTGAAGACATCCTGCCGGCCGCCGCTGGCCCCACCACCAGCGATGGCCTGCAATACCAGCTTGGTGGGTACATCCAGGGTCTGCAAGATATATATAATCCGTATTCAACATACGGATCGGACCCGTCCTTCACCTTCTCCACCACTGCGACAGCTGAGGGACTATTTGCCCCGAACTTCAGCTACGACCTCACCTACAACCCAGCACCGCTCGTCCCAGAGATGGACTCCTCGGCCTACAGTATCGAAGGAGCTTTGGACGTGGGGGCGCCCCCTCCCCAAGTGTCACCATTAGACCTCGGCTACTTCGACGAGGACCTTTTCGACCGCGCTTTGAGGAGTGCGGCCAGGGAGACCGAGGTGGCTGCCAGTGGTGTTGCGATGGAGGAGGAAGTTCCGGTCGGGGAGGAAGTTCCGGTCGAGGAGGAAGTTCCCGCTCTTGTCCCTGACCCCACCCCGCTCTATCCATCTCGTGATGCCGCCACTTCCCCAACTACTCGTGATGCCTCAGCTCCAGTTGCCCCACTTTCGCAGGGGAGCCTCAAGAGGAAACGCTTTTGGGGAAAGTTTGAAGAGGACGAGAACTGGTTTGTTGCTGCCCAACGTAAGTTGGTAAGGAGTGTGCAACAACAGCGGGAGTTCAAGCGATGAGGGAGGAAAAGATGAGGCTGATGGCGGAGATTGTTGGGGGAGAGATCGCCGCCTTGTTGGCAGAGGCGAGGGCGAAGGCGGAGGAACACGCGAGGCTTGTAGCTGAGCAGCGCAGCCTCGTGGAAAAGGAAATGAGGTTTGTGGAGGAGTTGAAGGGAATGGTGGAGGAGAGAAGCAGAATAGCGGAGGTAAGTAAGGCCTTGCCTTTCGCAGCCATCTCATCTGAGGGGAATAAGCGAGCCCGAGTGGATGACTCGGAGACTGCGGTGGAAGAAAAGAGGGTGGAGAACTCTCGCCGTTTGCTGGCGGGGTTGAGGAATATGGAGAACTGGGGAAGTGGCATGTTCTTCATAAGTGAGAAGGAAGTTGGTGGGGCTCCAACGAAGGGATCTCCCGAAGTTAACTCCGTTTCCCCTGTCACTGCCCTAGAGGAGCTATCAGTACCAGCCCTGTCGCCACATCTACACGTGGCGGTGAGTACTGAGGAGGCGAAAGCGGAGGCGGAGATCAACGCGGAGCTGTGGGGGTCGGAGGAGGAGGAGGAGGGTGATGGGGAGGGGAAGGAACTGAATCTGCTCGTAGAGCAGTTGAGCGCAGGGCAGGAGGAGCAGGAGGTATGTAAATACTCATCATGTTCGAATCCCACAGAAAAATGGGACGAAACTAACGCAGCCATTGCTATCTAGTCACAATCTGCCAAACGCGAGGAAACGGGGCTAGAGCAGTCTGATCATGCTCTTGCCGAGCAAATGCAGCGGTTGGAGTACGAGGGGGATGAAGGTGCGTCTATGGTAGACGCAATTCTTACACACAGTGACCCCACCACCGTCACTTCTCTACCCCCAACCAAGGCATTACGACCACCGCCGGCCCTACCTGAAGCAACATCTGCAGTACCACCACCACCGCCACCACCACTACCAATTCCAACATCCCCACCACACCCAACCCAAACTTCGCCGCCGGAGGTTTCTGCACCCTCCCAACAGGGCCGTCAACCTATTGCCGCACAAACCACACTGCCAAAGGACGCTGTCGCGGTTCACGAACGTCGATTCCTCCGCTCCTCTGGCACTACCTGGGTAGAAGAAGTCAGTAGACTTGCTGCTGTGGAAACTACGCGCAGACAAGTGCAAGAGGAGCAGAGGCGTCGCCAGCTTTCGAGCTGGAATGCAGAAGTCTCTCGAGGAATTGCACTGAGTCAACAGCGGCAGAGCGCCCTGTTAGTGGAACTCCAGATGGAGAGGGATAGGCACTGGGCGGAGGTAGGGAGGAGGATTGGGGCGGGGAGGTTGGCTCCGGTGCCGGCGCCGGCGGAGATCACGCGGGAGAACCAGGAGAATCCGGAGCCGGAGAGGGTAGAGAGGCAGCGACGTAGGCCAGCGCCAACGTTTAAGCCGGCCTGGGATTGGA
Source organism: Terfezia claveryi (assembly GCA_015179025.1). Lineage (NCBI taxonomy): Eukaryota > Fungi > Ascomycota > Pezizomycetes > Pezizales > Pezizaceae > Terfezia > Terfezia claveryi. The sequence continues at coordinate 442,385 of WHUX01000014.1, read as the reverse complement.
TGAAGTACTGTCGGGACTGGCAGGATGATGAGTGAGGGATGTGAAGAGGAGGAGTGAACGGGCCAAACTAATCCTTGAGTATCTTTTCAGAGAGAGAGGATAGGATTCTGATTCGGTAGCTTGTGGCCAGAGTTACTGAGTTGGGTACTGTCTTCTCTTTGCAGAGAGGGTACTGGGACTGGGGCGGCGGAGGGATGGCCAGGAGTGTGTTCCGCTTCCATTTTTGAGGTATACCGGTAATGGGTCTGGTGGGTCGCTGCTACTTCCTCACTGTCTTCTCTTGAAACAAAATGTCGTTTTGAGTGTTGTTTTTGGTTGTCTTTCCTTTCGTCCTTTCCAGTTGGCGCGACCAAAACTAGCCCTGAGGAAGAATGCATTTCTTTCTTCCTTTTGTTCAAACATAATTATGCTTTTCCCCGGGGGGAGGCCCCCGAGCTCATGGTTCCTATTCTATATTTTCCCTTTCCGGCTTGGAAATTCATGAGTTTTACCTTTGGCTAAAACAAATTGAGTTTCACATTTTTTTTGGGGGGGAGGGGGAGAGATAGATTTCCTTATTTATGGTTCCGGTATTTCTGCCGTGTAGATTAAAAACTGAATTCAATCACATCCAATAACCAAATAGTCATTAAATGCTTGCGAGCGAACAAAAATTTGAAAGAAAATCCTTGAATGAGAAATAGGTTATGCGGAATGCTTCTTTCTTTTTTTCCCAAGAGAAAAAAAACAACTCACCTTGATATACGAGGTTCCGCTTTTTTGACAGCAGGATCGCCAGGAAAAGCCTAGGGAATATCAGGAAAAAAGGTCGCCAGCTACTTACTTACCATCCCGGTACTCCGTACAACATCCCAAGTCGACTTTCCCCGATTGCAGGGAACTTAAACGGGACTGAATCGAGGATTACGGTACCCCTTGAGCCTTTTGAGACATGAACAATCACATATTCACATGCACATGTAAATGGCTGTAACAACCTTTTTTGAATTAATTAAACCCATCCAGTAAGCAAAAACCTCCAAGTGCCTTACTTCCAACCGTATCCTGATCAGAGTATCAATGGCCCTCCTATCGCCGGGAGTAGAGGTGCAAAAAAAAAGAAAAGTAGAGATGTTACATAGCAAACAAGATTTTTTCCCCTATCATTACCTCGAAAAGTGTAAGGGGGTAAAAAAAAAAGAGATGATTCCACCCAGTAAATTCTCCCCACCAGAGTAGAAAAATCAAATCGGAAATAAATGAGAATGAAATCCAAAGTTCAGCGGTAGTCTGAATAAAGGTCTCGGAAAATGTCGGGAATTTCAAACCTAAAACTGCCGAAATATTTGTTCCTCCTGCACTTATGACATCATTGAACCTCCCTACCCCTCTGCTTAGACCACCTGATCCCTTTCCCCAACACGGCCTCCTTCACGCCATTTTAAAACCTCTCCATCCGCTTCCTCAAATACCCCCTATCCCCCATCATCATTCATCCTACATTTACTGGTCGCCCCTTCAGATTAAACAGTCCTAACAGTCGCATTCCCATAGCGACTGAGAGGGCCCGCCCCACGCGTCGTACTTCCAGCGCGAGGTCTTGAGGTACCCTGAGTACCGTCTGTCCCCGCAGCCCTCGACTTTGGGCGTGTGGTCACTGTCGCAGTCGCATTTCCGGGAACTTGCTTGGCACCTGGTTTAATTATGCACGCAACCCTAGCAGCAGTAGCGGCAGTCGATTGTGCTGCGGTAAATCCCTTTGGAGCAGTAGTAGTTTTGGCAGGACTATCGCTGCGCTTAACTGGGCTATCGGTCCTCGAAGGCCCCTTGCTCTTGACAGGAGAATCAGAGCGAGCCTTGACTGGACTTGCAGGTCTCTCTTTTGCCAAACTCGAGGCGGTACTAAATTCCCATCGGCGTCTACTTCCAACAGCCTCGGTTGCCCCAGTACCGCTCAAGGTCTGAGAGCTCTTGGTGCGATTAGCCTTCTTGTAACGCATCGCAGTCTTTCCACCCGCATGCTGAGAGATGTTGCTTGGATGAATGACAAACTTGGTTTTAGCGGTTGGGTTTGCCGGTGGTGTAGGCAGCACCATGCGTAGAGTAGGCTCTGAATCAATAACTCCCGGGCTTAAGAGAGCTCCCGGAATTGGATTTGATGGATTCCGAGTACTGACATACGTCTTGCCAGCCTCTAGTTGAGCCTTCGTCAGGACGTTCTGCCCGAAGGGGACACTGTCTGCGACATCGGCAACGTTCCAGTTCTCACTTGTAGCTCTCTCTGGCTTTGGTGTCGCATCTGGTTCGGAGCCACCGTGGGTTTTCTTTTTGGGAGTGCTGCGTTTAGGACTGTGGCGTTTAGGACTGTGGCGTTTAGGACTGTGGCGTTTAGGACTGTGCTGTAACTTAATTGCACCGACATTAGTGGCAAGATGCTTGATTCTCGGATCTGGTGCCCCCCCGGCATAATTGTTCCAGGCCGCCATTCCCATACCATCTCCGATAGGTCCCTGTGTGTTCTTTGGTTGCAGGAAGGGGGTCGTAGAGGTAGAGAGACGTATTTCCGCAGAGCGCCCCTTCGGATCTGGCGTTTGGACGGTAGAGATTGGAAGCGTTTGTGGGGATGGCGAACGATTGTTGACCATCTCATTAACGCTCTTTGATAGGATCATAGGCATACTAGCCTCATTGACCTCATTCCCTAACTCAAGACCGCCGTCTAGCGAGGGCTCAGGCCTAGGTAGCAAGCACAATATTAGTTAACTATAGAACGGGGTAGAAGGTTTTCGCAGCCTACATTTTACCTCCGTGGCTCAATTGGGACCCCACCAGCCTGCTTTCATTTTGAAAACCTGCTCCTGGTATTCTGTTGCGTGGGCTATTATCCGACCAGCCGCTGTTAAAGGAGCTACTACGCCCGTCATTGAGGGCACCAGATGGGATAATTCTCAAGTCCCCGTCTGCATCATATCCTGGTAATCCGAGCCACCCTTTTTTGGTAAATCCAGTCATGCGGATTACAAGCACCGCTTCCAAATGTGACGCCAGACCGGATGCATAAGCAACATCGTCGGCCACAACACGGCGGCGGAGGGAATCAAGTGACCACCTACCATATCCTCTCTCTTGGAATTTCACCAATTCTGCAACAATGGCAGCGAATTGCTTGTCAGCTATATCCATAAACTCTGGAGGAAAGAGTATGCCATCGCTCCCAGTGATAAGTGGGATAAGTAGTGCGAGTTCATCTTGAGCACCTTCCAAAACAACGTTGGAATCATTGACAAAGGTGAGATTCTGCCCTGCAGCAATCCTGGCTGCAAAATCCTGAGTAATTGGAAACGAAACCTTGCGAGTTTTTGGGGTAATATCGTTCCCTCTGGCATCCTGCTTGCGTGCAAAGGTACGCCAAATGATGAGTTCGTAATGAGGGAGGTCTTCAGGGAGAGGATTAGGCACGCAAACAGTTCCGGCTGGTCCCTCGGTATCTCGGAATGAGGTTGACTGACCCCAAATAGATGTTGTTAGAGCCATGCTGGAAGAAAGGCGGGATGGGTGTTCAATATGCACGGAGGAGCCCGTATGACCCCTGGAATCAGCTAGAGCCACGATGAGCGGAGAATGGACAATCGTTCCTGTGGGGGCAATTGTGATCGCAGCGATAGGTTCTCGGATGGAATCGTCTAAAGCCCTCTCAGCAGTCTTCTGTATGTTTATTGCTGATGTCCTCCAGAGGACAGCGAGTTTTGAGGGATTGATTGCAGATTGAGGCTCTTGGACTCCAGCCTCTCGAGTGTTTTGTGCTTTCAGTTTGGGGAGTGAACTGTGCTTTGGGACCCTGGTGGCAGTGCCAGTTTCTTTGATGGGGCTTTTGGGATTGGTAGAAACGGTCCCCTGAGTGTTGTTTGTTATCAGTTTCTTGAGTAAACTGTACCTGGAGGACCTAATGGCCGTCTGAGTTTCCTTGACGAGACCCTTGAAAGTGGTAGAAAGGGCAACCTTTGCTGCCTTGGGTGGGGTAACAAGTGGGGCTCGAGTTGTGGCCTTGACTGGAGACAGGAGTGACTTCTCCTCGTCGGTCAATTTTCGAACGTTCTTGCCTCGGGCTTGCGCTATCTCCCAATCAGCCACCCTCTCAGGATTCCCTTTGAGCCAAGGGACTTCGTTGATCTTTCGTTTTGGGAGGGGCTTAACAGTCAACCCCTTCGCCTTATCTTTTAGGGCTTGTTTCCGCTCGCTGAACGTTCGCCCAGTAAATTCCGAATTATAGACAGCTTTTGTGGGGGAAACAGGGGTTTGCTGACGAAGGAAAAGGTCTCGCTTCTCGGGGGATAGACTTCGTAGTCTTAATTTTGGGACATTGATCGTATCTATATCCTCTGTGTGTCCTCGTCCTCGGCCATTTGGTGGCACCGTAGGAGGAGCCGCCGAGATGGTTGTTGCCGAGTTAGTAGAAATCATTGCAGTATGCTGAGTGAGAGTATCTTGAGTAGAGCTTGTATTCATCAAGAGAAGGGATGAATAGAAACTAATGATTGTTTGTGGTTTTGCAAATATCTTTGTTTGTTCTGTCAGTGGTTTGTGAGAGGAGAGGAACCAAGTACAAAATAACAACATAAAAAGTGGAATCTGAGTCACGTGGGTTTCCATTAGTCGGATATTTTACTGCTATTTCAGGTTAACTGCTAAATTCGAGATTCTTGGTGGCATTCTTGGCACGGTTGACTCGCTGGTTGCCGGCTCCGTTTGTCGTTACATGTTGGATATATCAGCATACGTAATTGGCGGTATTTACAAAACCCACATGTAAATGTATATAGCTCTTTAATCTATTCCCGACCCAGCCATAAGATTCCTACTCATGCTAATGGTATAGGTAGAGGTATGGAACTGAGGCATCGCAATGATTTGCAATATGTACTGGAGAACGAGTTGGATGGTCCTATTTATTAAGTACAGGACCTAGGAAATACCCACCGGACACATTCTTTTGGATATTCCTATAGTTTCCCATACTGGCTCTATACACGATACTAAACATAATCCGAACTTCTAGAAATACCCCCGGATGTCACCCCAACGGCCATACTCACCGTGAAACATATTGGAAAGTAGTGCGGTCTACGTTCGGGATGCCGGTTTAGGTAACAGATCTCGGGCCTTGGGTGCATCGATGCAAATCTTCTGACTCTCACAACCAGAGGTCTTTATATACCCACCTGATTCTGTGGTTCGAACCTCTCATGAAAACAATTGATTAATTCGGAATAGACATAACGCAAAACACCCTAGGCCGACCAGAGTCGAGCCACACTCCCCATCACCTTGTTCCCACACTTTTCCGATCCCATCAACCTTCAGCTCAGCCCTGGCAAAAATAAATGGTGGTAAAAATTAAAAAACAACTTGAAGAAGATAGGACTAGACATCAGCAGTGGAGATCTCGGACGCACGATGCCCAAATTTAGCCAAGTGTGTAAAGGGAGAACCCAAACTAAAAACATAAGCAAACCAAGCGAGAAACCCCCAACAAATTTTAACCTAAATCCGCCTTCTTTTCTTCATCCGCTTCAATTCCTTTTAATGTCCCCAAATTTCTTGTCAACCTCTTAACCTATCCTCCATCCGTTGTACCTCCACGAGTGACCGACCACCTACAATATTTCTAAACCCCTACACTTCCGCATTCTCGGATGCAAATACCTATATTTCCGTTACATAGTACGCTAACCGCCTAACTCGACTTCCCCTCATGCCTGAAACTAGAAATATTGCCTTCCCCCCGGCCTGAAATTGCCCCTGATGGGACCCTGTCTTTTGTACGATGCCCAGCCTGGCCAGCGGCACCGTCGACCCTAGATTTCGGACGCGGGCCTGGAGTTCTCAAAGTACGGAGACTCACGCTCCTGGCAACATTAGCTGCAGCAGCGGTCGGTTGGGCAGACCTCTTGGTTGGGCTGTCGGCACGCTTGATGGTACTATTTGATCGAGATTTGACAGGGCTCGGAGGTCTCTCCTTTCTAAGGCTAGCAGCGGTGCTTTCTTCCCATCGACGACGAACAACTGCGGTTTCACCAGCGGCCGCCTGTGCAAGGTTTTGGAGGCTCTTGGTTGGGTGCGGAAGCTGTGGTTTGGTGGTTGCGTGGTTTCTATCGGCAGGAGCCTGCAAGTTTGATGTAAATGTTCCAGGCTTGAAGTTTTCCAACGTGCCGATGGTTTGGCGAGCAAAGTCCACCCCAGTGTTTTCAGCCCGATTCCGTTGAGGCTTAGTAGCCTTAGTGTCCGCATCCATTGTTTCAGCAGCTAGAGCAAGGGAAGTCTTCGGCGATGGGGTTGGAACAACCATTCGGAGTGTGGGCTCCTGTTCAAAAAGCCCAGGGCTCATGAGAGTTCCGGGCAATGGGTTTGATGGGTTTCGGCTACTTATGTAAGTTTTGCCAGCTTCAAATTGTCCCTTCACAAGGACATCACGTCGGAGCGTGCTCTGCGCCTTGTTTTTTTGATCACCGTGAGTTGTGGTTGCAGTTGTAATGTCTAGATCTTCCGTCGTGGGTTGCTTTGGCTTTGGTATGGCATTGTATTCAGTGGGGCTGATGTTGTCACCTGACGTGGAAGAACTAATCCTTCGGTAGCTCAACTTGCTTACTGGGGTGATGGGAACCTCACTTACGTGAATAGCAGCGATTCCAGTCCCACTAGAAGTAAAATTCCCAGCGTGTCCATGATAACGCACAGGAGTTGGTGCAAGGAATGGCGTAGTCGATGTGGAGAGGCGGCCTCCAGGGAGGCCAAGACGTGAATTGAGTGGATTAATTCCATTACTACGGGACGTCATGGGCGAGGTTTGGAAAGTCTTCCCGTTTTTGGGAACCTCCTGCACGCTCTCGATGTTGATCATGGACATGTCCTCGTCTCCGCTCTCATCCCCGCCGTCCGCAGAATCTGGACTCGAAGAGCACTGTTCGACGCGCACAGTTGTGACGCTCCTTTTGGGATGTCTGGAATCAGTTTTAGCAACCCCTTTGGAGGCTTTGCTGACTGTAGAAGATGTCACACTTGGGAAACTTGGGTTTGCTGCGGGAGGGTGCTCAGAAGTAGCTGGTATTGGGATCGTGACATTTCCCTTCTTCGTAGACTTTGAGGCTGTCACAGAGCCACAGGTCAACCTTGCAGTCGAAGTTGGCAGGTACTGGTGTGGTGTACCAGCATCCACCTCTTTTTTAGCTTCAGAGATATCCACACGAGAAATTGATTTGAGTTTCCCATCGGCGTCAAAGCCTGGCAATCCAACCCATCTACTACCGCAGGCTTCCAAGGTAATCACCACCAAGGCTTCCAAACAGGGACCCAAGGATGCCAGTTGCCCTGCCTCAGGGATGACCACACGCCTCATCATGCCATCAATGGACCATCTGCCATATCCCTGAACTTGATATGAGACTATCTCATCAATGATGTCCGCAAATTGTTGTTCAGCCAAGTCAAGGAACTCTAGTGGAAAAGAGGTACCGTCGGATTGAACAGTAGCTTGAAGAGTGAATGACGGAACACTGGTAACCGGGATTCCCGTTCCATTGGTTGCAATGAACTGATTCAAGGCAGTAATATAGTCGGGTTTTTGACCATTAACGAGCCTTCGTGCAAGCTTCTTCGTAATAGGGAAGGAGCACTTCCGTGTTTGTTCCGGAGCCTCCTGATGTCTATGACCTTTTCTGGCAGGAAATGTACGCCAAATTATCATTTCGTAACGTGGGATACTAGCAGTATCAGTGGAACTGGTGGAAGAATCGGAATCAGGCCCTATTGTTGACTGAATGGGCGCCGGGGGTGCTTTATCCTTGATCACCAAGGTGGGAGGCTCCTGAATGGTAGTAGTCTCTAAAACTATGTTATTTCCCGGCATGATGTTGATGTGAACCGCCTCTGGCTCAAATCCCTCTCTAGACTTTGGTCGACCCTTTTTCCAAGGTACCTCGGCCAGAGTTCTGGAGGGAAGTGGGGGAATGTCTCTACCCTGAGCCTTCAGTTCAACGGCCCTTTCCCTCTCGCTAAATGTTCGTCCGGTAAAGTCCGAGTTGGTAATTCCCTTGGAAGGAGATTTTCGTAGAAGGGAATTAGAGAATAGATTTCGATCCAGCGAGTGTTGAGTGAGGTTGGCCTTTAGGGTCTTCACGGGGGATTGACTTCTGCCTCTGACACGTGGAGTCTCGACCATAGCTGTATCCAAAGTGCCTCTCCTGCCTCTACTGGTTAAAGCCTCAGTAGCATCAGCAAAAGTAGTCGTGTCCGAGCCTGCCGAGGCCCTCGAAGTGTCGTGGGTGAGCATGGCCTGAACAGAGTTTGTATTTCCCTTCATGGGGCTAGAGGATATAGGACGCATTGCCTGTTTGTTTCTCTTCATCCTGTCAGTGAGCTGGCGATGAGAGAAGGCAAGGCCATGATGGGGCTTGCTGTACTTATTCAAACGGATATCCGTGCCAACCAGACTACACCTATCCGCTGCGTTTGTGTCCGAATTCGGCAGATGTAGATTGGACGGAGAGGGGGCGAATTTGCTTCGATGGAGCGGGGCACTACAGCTGACTGGCTGTACCAAGGGGCAGTACCTAGATGTTGTTCTGGTGGTCAGTTGTTGCAGTGACCAGCGCCTCTGAAAACCAAGGAGTCACTCAGTACGTAGTTAGCGATATCTTAGTACGGATGTGAAGGTATACAAAGATAGTGCTTATGTAAGCCATGTATCCAGTGTGGTACCGGTATGCTATACATTCTTATTTATGCATAGTCTCCTTAGTCTGGTTGCACTACCCCTCGCCGGTAGAGGTAGTCTCCTATTCATTTTAGCTTAGCTTGGAGAGACTTAAAGAATACAAGCTCCACCGAAGTCAGCCTACGGGGAGGAGGACGAACTTAAATACTTCCCGAGCCATTAGCCCAATTATTAAGGCCAAACCTGTCGAACCCTACTTCAATATACCATCGGAATGAACCTCAGGAGAAAGTTTTTTTTTCCGAAAGCTTTTGTCTTTTTACCTCAGGGTTACGCTTCTTCACTCTTTACTTGCCATCAGCTGCAGTGGACAGTTCCAATAAAATCGGAATATCTCCTGGAATTACAACCTCTGACACTCATCTAGGCCTAGATAATCTGAACATTGTGAACCCCAATACATCAATCCAACACTTTAATCCAATTGCCAGATGGAGGTGATACAGATAGGTGACAAAAAGCTTCGTTCCCTGCATAAAGATGCATTATATGTCTTGCTCCTGCAGCCATACAAAATCCTCCAATATGCAGCGCTTGGGTCCTTATACAAAGGGGACGGGAGGGGTTACGAAACTTTTTGCAACCTAGCTGTAGATTCTCTGCGCTTCCAAAGCAATACTTTCTGTTTCCTTTCCTTTCAATCCCGCCCCTCTTCCGTGCCAACCAGACTACCCTCTTCCACTACTTATAGTAAGTAGACCATCGCTATCCTCATCCCAAAAAATGAGGAGAAAGACAGAGAAGGGCACTATCTACGTACGCATCGTATATCGTGCGTTTACTACAAATTTGATATTACATATATGTCATGCTTACGTTACGGGGTTGATATATATACATAATTGGAGGGTTAGGAGTGAATTAGTGCATAAAAACCCTTGAGTGCAGGAAAATAGATCTAACTCAGACAATGCAAATAAACTCAAGTGGTGCGGGAACCCCATGCTGTCACTAACCTGCTAATGCCCGATGAGCCCGAGAGGCCCGACTGAGGCACGCCCCGGCCGAACAGTGTAAGAAGTAATGAAGGGTAAATAAACTTAAAGGGAGCTCAAGAGCCTGAAGGAGGCAAAGAACAATACGACAATAAGAGATGCATTCCCTCAGGGCCCCCATATGGGATAGTCGAGATCTTCCCAATCCTTGATACTGCCTACCGGTAAAGCAGCCTTCAGACCGCTTATGTCTAGACAGTCGAAGGTGATATGTCGACCGTCCCGTGTCTGATGCAGGCGTTCGTATCAGATTTTCCGATTTTGTGAAGCCTGTATTTTTGGGGCCATTTATCCGTTCTTAATCATGTGTATGCTGAGAGTTGCATGTCGGTTCCATTCTGATCTCCTGGCTCCAAACCCCTTTGCTGTGGATTCCTTCCTCCTGTATACTTCCTAATGCCTCCTTCTGTTACTATCTCCGGGGTTAGGGAAACTTGCCCCAGGCAGAACTAAAAGCTGCGCACTTATCGGCCCGTTCCTTTAATACCGATATATACCTAAGAGGCAGCAGCTTGAGTATATTCTCAACACGCACATACACCGCTCGCCATGCCTTCCGATCAGTGCATTCGATTTTGAGTCCGGCTTCCTGCTTACCTATTCCTTTTTAATCCTTATCTTCACACTGATTGTCGCTTAAATCAGATGATCCCAGCTCGCTATTACCCTGATTTTCTCGGGTAATCGGTGTAGCCCGCTCCGGCTTCAAATTCGCTCTAATCATATCAAGCAAGCCTTCACACAACACCCACAGAAGACCTGGTTACAAGCATACCTCCACCAGTCCCACACACTAAATAAGCAAAATTTGATTACAAGAATATTCTCATTTTTTCGCTTAGTCACTATATATATGCTTGTGACCAGAGGAGCACCATACCGAATTAGTTAGGTAGCCTTATTGATAAGAAATACCTAGTCAGGTTGGCATAGTCTGGCTAGCACTAGCCTCTCGTAGAGAAGGTTGGCACAGAAATAACCCAACAGTGGAGTTGTACATCTGCAGCTCCACCTCTCTCAGCTATCTTGCAAACTCAGTCTATCGATCCACCCAATGAATTGTTGAAGACCCAGTCAATGTGCCAACCAGACTACCCGTCATTTATATTGAGGACCAAATCTTGGCAACGTATCTACCAAACCAAGCGAAATGAGCCAGAAACTGAGGTTCTGGAACCCTCTCCAATTTCACCACCAGCGGATTTAGAATATTGAAGAACTGCTTCTTTTCCCACTTCCATTTGAGCCTACGGGCAATTTATCTAAGCAACAGGATTTCCCGAACCGTAAGTAACAGCGCATTGAAAGGGGTTGAAATGACCGTAGGCGTCAATAATATTCAGCAGAAAATTATCGACTTTTTGGGTCCTCCTGGAACCTCCTTCTCTACTTGATACCCCTCTATTTTTACACCTGTTACTCTAGTTATGTCTATGGATGTTCTTGTTGACTTTCCCCGACTATAAGCATATATCGGTTCTAAAAATCCGCATATTCCTCCCATCTCGGACGATATGCTTGTAACCAGGGTCTTCTGCAGGTCTGGTCCAGTGATGCCGCACAATTGCCATATTTTAACAATCTACTCATGTGTACTGAGGTACAGGCTCGTTTTGCCGATTGCAAAGCGCAAAACAACGTCCGTATACAGGTACAATGCAAGGTCCGCAAGCTGCTGTAAAGTGAGAACAGTGTCTCGTTATATGATTCGGTATCTTGTGCTGCTAGTTGGTATAAAAAAACAAAGAGCGTAGAAGTCGTACTCGATTGCTTCTTCAAAGGGCTTCTTGATATCTCCCTATTGAAGGCCATTTCGTTCCTTGTCATTTATTATCTTGTTTGATCTATGGTGTATGAACGACGGAGCTATTTTCCTTCAAATAATCATATTCATTGATTTAGGTGTGAATACTAGTCCTCCAATCAACTACAAACCAGCTCCATTGATTTAGCTAGTGTGAATACCTAGTAGCCCTCCAATAATCTACACGAACAAGCTCCATAAGGTTGGCATCGCATATATCCGCTTTTGGCAGTACGATGTATCGGACCGCAACTATACATAAAGCAGAGGATCAAGTGGGGCTTACATAGCTAAATAATTACAGTATTCAACAGAAATCCATCCAAACTGGCTACAAGGGTGGTTACGGACTTATGGTACGAGGTTATATTATGCATATACCCATATCTTCTCTATCTCTTGGTCTGCTGCACGTAACATGAAGGGACATGTTAGTCTAAGCGCCATAAGCTGGTTCTCGGCTGTCGGTCTGTGGAATATATGGGGCCAATGACGTTGGGTGTTGGTATAGCACAAGAGGATGCAGAGTGGATACAGTGACAATATTTAATAGCGAACTCTACAATACAGACCCGATACATTGACCCCCCTTTTAAGTAATAACCATAAGAATAGAAAATATTGTCCCCTATGTTAGACCCGACGGACGGGACTTTGATTCTTGAAATGGGCGTAAAGTAAGCCAAGCACATTGAAGTACCTATAAGGGGTTAAAGAGATCCATTGGCAACGTTATACTGTATATCAGGAATTAGTCGCTTTTTTTCTACCCTGGTACAAGCCTTCGCGGAGATATACGAGGTACTTAACTACGATTAGATGATTCGATGTACACCGTTTTCTGTAGCAACTCCGTGATCGGTGGATTATCAATGGGGTTATTGTCCTGCATTCCAATTAGTACGGCTCGACAGAGTCCACAGAGGGGGGGTACCCACCCTAGCTGCCTTCTTCGCACATTCGTCCGCTTCATTCCATCCTCTGGGGATTTGCCAGAACTGCACATGGCACCCACGTTTTTCTAACCCTCTCACCCTCTCCAGTAACTCCTTCCACAAGTCTGTATTGGCCACAGGTCTCCCAGCACTAGTCTTCCATCCTCTCTTAATCCAGGTTCCAAGCCTCTCGCTAATTCCCAAGACCACATACTCGCTATCACAAGCAACCACCAAGCTCTCAAATCCCTCACCAGGCCAGATCCGGAGACTCAACCCAAGAATGACAGCACGTAGCTCTGCACGATTGTTGGTGTGTGTGATGCCATTAATCTCCAGAGGTTTGCTAAGCCCATTAGGCATAACCTCTTTGCTGGTGAATACAACACCACAACCACCTCGTGGTTCGACTATATTATTCACACCCCAGCCATTGTTGCTGCAGGCTCCATCACAGAACATGAGCATCTGTCTCTGGTCATTCTTGCGAATAAATCGATACCCAGGAAGTGAGCAGGTATTCTGACCAACAGTGAAAAGGTCAGAGGGTGTCAGTGTCGCAGGATAGGGCTGGAAGCGCCTATTTCGATCAGCCAGCGAAGCTGGGACGGCAGGGAAAGAAAATTGAACCCCATATTCATCACGGGGATCGGTGTCATTTTGAGGTATGGGGAGATCTCCGAGGCGGGGAGGAATGGCAGTCGCTGCATTTTCTGACATGATGAGTAGCTGCGAGGGATAGACCTTTACGACGTGCTGTCTAGGGTTAGGATATCGATATGTGGTGGAAGATCGGGGGCAACTTATTACGCACTGATGAGACAATTCCTTGGCACTCAGTGTAGATACAGGTCTAGCATTTGTGCGGAAGCCTAAGGGCTAAACCTCATCTTGGCGTACTCAAATTAACGCGGCTAGGGTATCATCGCCAGCAATTAAGTGAATTGGTAAAAATTGGAGCATAACCTTTGAGGGTACATTTTACTAGAGGTCGTTGTGCCAACCAGACTAACATTTTACCCACATAGATTATATTGTCATTACGCATGCCGTGGTCAATTTTCACCACACCATGTGAATGGAAAAGGTTGGTTCTATAAATCGAACTTTTGAGGAAGTATATAAAGAAAAGTAAGATTATGGTACAATACCGAAGGTAACCGCCTAAAGAAATCCATTCATTAAGAGACTTATATATAAGGAGATAGCTGCCTTTTACCTCCACTGGTTGCAGGCCTTCTGTGGAGTCTGACATGCCCTCAACCGGTGAGTATGCATTGAAATGTTAGATTTACATGCGGTGATCCAAGGGTATATTGATGTATATCATATCAGTTATCATATCCGTGATTATCTGTAGTCTAGTTGGCACAAGCCTCTCGTAGATTATCTGTGTGGTTACTGTCTTGTAGCCTACAGCAGCACTAGCACTACTCAATGGAGTAACTGGAACAAGGTCATCTTCATTCCATTTTCCCTAGGACTTTACCAGAACTGCACATGGGACCCATCTCTCAACCTCAGCAATTTCTTCCAAAAGTTTGTATTCGTCACAGGACTCCCAGCACTAGTTTCCATCCTCTCTTAATCCAATTTTTAGAGCCTCCCGATACTGTAATTCCCAAGATTACAGTCGCTATCCCAAGTAATGACCATGCCCCCAGGCCAGTACTGAAGGTTCAATCCAAGAATGCCATCCTCACAAAAACGCCCATGGGGATTCCCTGCCCTTATTATCTACCACTCCTCTACCCTTTGGGACTGAAGCAGAGTAATATGGTGTATAGTTATTTATCTAGACTCACATAACACTATATTAATGGCTATTCAGCGCAAAAAAAATGAATATATCACTGAGACAATTCTGCTAAGAGACTAAGTAGGTAAAAATCACTCAGCTTCCCAAAAGATTCAAGGGTCTTCCTAAAACAAAAATTTGAATATCTCGACTCCTTACACATCCAAATATTGACAATTCCCATCCAAAGTCAAGTTCCAGACCTCTCGCCCCACTCTCACACACCTCCTTCCTTCGTACATGAGAGATTCAAAATATGTATTCACGCAAAAAAACTTACGCCCTCTCCCTTCTCTGACCAATAGTCTACCGTGGACTTCCTGTATATATGTTCTGGTCCGTTGCGGAATTCAGTCCATTCCGGAATGGCATATATGTGTACAATGAGCAATGTATGAAGGAAAATTGAGTGAGAACCGAGTCTAATTTTTATACAAGCGCAAACCTCTACTTGTTCAATTAAACCCCAGACTTCCCTGCGAGAAATTCCATGATACCTCTGAACAATAGTACTATAAATCTTGTTCTTGTTCTTTTCTTGCATGCAGTAAAGTGTCATGAACATGTGCGATGAACATCAAATATATCATGCTCCAAAACACCCGTTTCCCATCATTATTTTTGCCAGCAATAAAACACAGTGCATCATTGCGCAGCTCATATACATTTAATGCCTTCCATCGCAGCTTAATTGCTGGCAAATCAATAACGCCATTATCTTCTGCAACTGACATTATGGTAAGAGCGGGAATATCGCGGTATGCTGGGTAATATCGTACTGTCGCGGTGTGCGGAGTATACTGAATAACTATCTGCTCTGCGAGAATATACAGTTAGTGTACACGCTCGCTTACATTGATCCATTCCGTTTACTGTATATGTAGTTTCTAAACCTATCCTGTGGGCTTGGGGAATTAGCAAACGCAACGAGATTCACATAGTTGTAAATAACGTTCAATGGAATGTGCAACTTCACAACGTCATCGAAAATTTATCGTACTGTCACGGTGTGCGGAGTATGTTGCGTTGAAGAGTATGTTGCGTTGAACAGTATTGCTGTGAAAAGTTCCAATCCCGTAATAGCAGTATTAGTAGTGAGGGGAGACGTTTACTGTATATGTAGTTTCTAAACCTATCCTGGCTTGATGCCTAGGGGAATTAGCAAGATTCACATTAGTTGTAAATAACGTTCAATGGAATGTGCAACTTTACAACGTCATCGAAAATTAGTGACTGAGTCAACCCTATCAGACTAAGATCTACCTGGGGTTAGCGCTACATCTACTAAGACAACTACTACCTATTTAGGTAGTAGGCTCTCCTGCTCCCGATGACCACGTGCCCTCGTTTCCGACGTTTCATGGGTAAACGTGTCCTTTCTTTTGCTCCACCGCTGCATCGTATCCCATACTCCTATACCTATCTTAAATTATGTTCATGTGCCGCATGATTGATGTTCCCAGAATTAAAGGTAAAGGTAAGAGCCACATGTGCTGATTCTAATCAATCATTAGCATCCAAAGAAATAGAGGCATGAGTTGTGGAATAACCAATCCATCCGCAACCCTTCTCGACTTCTACCCGATTGACCCACTTCTTTCAACTACGCCATCACTTCTGTCAGATACTCTCTCAATCCTACCCTAATTTTTCCCAGTTGCAAATATCAACCCCGACCATCTTCAAACCAACGACATCCCCTCACTCCACTACTCTAAATACCGCCAACTCCTGATTTGTATTCCATTAACTCTTGCCATGCAAGTTGAGATTTTCCTGCGTTCGTCTAATGTGACGGGAAAACCGGCTCATTCTAGAACCCCAAACCCGTACCTCTTGCAGGTCATTCAGGTTTTCCAGGTACTCTTAGGTCCTTAACTAGCCACTGTCATTTAAAAAAAAAAAAAAAAAAAAAAAAAACTAGCCGCTGTCTGCATCCTCAATGTGAAACTTGAGTGAGACTTATCCTGACAACCTCAGATTTTGCCAAGCCTCAGCGCTTATTGTATGTAGTATGCAGTTAGGCCTTGCTAATTTTCAGCCCAATTTGACAGCACGAAAAATCTCGAACAATGCCTCAGGACTAGGTACCGGGCTCGATGCCGCCTTCTAGAAGAAATTCGCTACCGAGCCGCCTCTTTTCTTGCGAGCATTCTATGCCTGCCCTCTTCTTGAAGGATTTCATGAAATAAGACTTACGTACATCCATGCCACCAGTATTACCTGACTAGAAAAAGTGCGAATGTGGCATTGTGGGCGTGACAGAAGAATTGATACCCGTAAACGAAAGAGTATATATTCGAGCTTCGCACTACTCTTCTCTGCCAATCCAAGTTGTTGCTGTTTGCTTTCTCTAATCAGGTCTTTTGGGCTTAGGAATAATCATTTCGACTTCCACTATTTTAACGCATCTTTGATTAGATCGCTTTTCTGCTTCCTTCCGTAATACTATCTTGTTAGTTAGTAATTGGATATTCACAACTTCATCTAGCAAGTCTTGCGATAGTCATATTGTCAATATTCCATTCAATTCGGAAAAATAATACTCCGATTCCCACCAACATCATAACCAGGAT
Source organism: Terfezia claveryi (assembly GCA_015179025.1). Lineage (NCBI taxonomy): Eukaryota > Fungi > Ascomycota > Pezizomycetes > Pezizales > Pezizaceae > Terfezia > Terfezia claveryi. The sequence continues at coordinate 425,528 of WHUX01000014.1, read as the reverse complement.
GTACTCGAAACTCACCTTCGTCGCTATTGTCTCAGCCGTCATCACCTCCACCAGCTTCGCGCAAAACACTACCTCGAGCGCTCGAGACAAAGCCATCACAGACGCCTTCCTCGTTTGCAGCAATGCTGCTGGCAGCACCTGCCCTAACACGTACAAAATCACCTCTTGCCTCGAAGGTATCGAGCCCAGCATTTGGGGAAAGTATGATGCCAACCACAACGCCACCAACATCTCTGCTACTCCACTTGGGGATGTCATCAAAAACACCAAGCTAAAAACTTGCGCATGCTCAGAGTCTCAACTTCAGGAGTTGGAGGATTGCGTCAAGTGTGTTCGTAAAGGATCAAATCTGACGGGAGAACTTGACTTGTTCGGAGTTGGCTTCATTGCCGAAAGGGTATGCGGGGTAGTGTTGCCTAGTTTTGAGTTATCCCAGAAGGAAAGAACCGATAATAGGACGGTGATTCCGTCAATCTCGAAGACGAATTGGAAGACAACTTCGACGAATAATCAGACTGATACAACGACTCCTACCCTGACCGCACCCTCCGGTGGTTCGAATGAGACGACGGCGACTACACTGGGCTCGAATAGGACATTGCAGATGCCTACACCAACCCAAATGAAGGATCAGCCATCGGCATCGCAGTCCTCGGGGGCTGCAGCGGCGACCGTGGTGGTTAGGCATGCTGCTCTGCCTGCGGGGATGGCCGTGGTGGTAGCTCTTGGAATGTCGTTCCTTTAATCTCATGCCTCTAATTTTCGTTTCGACTATATATTCAGCTCCTTTGAAAACCTTAAGCCTTTAGTTGATGGCCCAAAGGCGATTGTTTTCAATTTGGTATCTGCACTGCCGCAGTTTTGAATATTTTCTGTCATGTGTTTGTTGTTTTCGTTTAGGCGTTATTGGTGTGTTGGTATTCAATAGACAAAATTTGACTATGTTGAGATTTCTGAGTTCGTCCATGACATGTTGCCAGTCGATCACTCTATTTCCATCTCCGACAGTTGCGAATTTTGTAATGCAACAGGGGTATCCATCATCTTGCTGTTTGGATGTATATTCTTCCTTAACCCCGGCTTAACCATGCCTTGCTTAAGAAATAGAGGGCCTGGAAGACCCAGAGCTAGACTAAGGAATCTAGTGCAGGCTACCCAGCTAGAAAATTCATGACTAGAATCCTCCGCATGAAAAGATGGTTTTGAAAATTCGGCTATGGACCGGTAAAACAATTAATGTTGTTCACCCTTCCATTTCTGCACCTGAAAACAATTAATCTTCGTCCATGGGGAATTTGCAAGCTAGAGTCAATGGAGTGCGGTGTCCCCAAACGATATGTACAAAATCTGGGTATATTAGTCGTAGCTTAGCCTCGTACTAACCAGTCTGTTGTCTCTTGGGGGAGTTGTGAGGTCACGAACACTACAAAAATATTAACCTGGGTACGAGGCTAGTCGTAAATGTGGTGTTCCTAGATTTCATTTTTAAATAACTCAGTCTTTGTATTCAAATTGATCTAACCTATGACGAGGGACCGCATACCCAGGGCGAGCCCGGCTGATTATCCAGCCCCTGAGCCAGTCTCGATCCCTACCCTTGGATCAATGCACAAACAATGCGAACACCCCCCCCCCCCCACCCCCTAGACGTACTCGTGAGGTGCTTCTGTCGCTCCAAGCTGGAAACCATGGGTTTAGTGCCACTGTAGCATGAAGTGTACCGATATTTTGATTCTTGGCGATAGCGGGATTCTGTCTCAACGCACTTCAAGGCCCGTCATTATTGAGAGGTTACTGAGCGAAGGTATTGCGGAAGAACGGAGGAAGCAGCGGTGGACTATTAGTGCAATAAAGCAGAGAGTGCGAGTATGCGAGTATGTGAGCAGCTTATTGAGAAGCATATGTGTATATGTCGTATAAAGTATAGATACGAGATCAGGGTAAAGATAGAGCAAGACAGTCTAAGCTAAATAACCTACAAGGGTAATATCGTGTGCATGCATAAGCAGTTAAAACATATGCGCACGCATTAACTGGATGCAACGATTATTGGTACGTATGCCATTAAGCGAAGATAGTAGGGGACATGTGAACAACCATGTGTGCACATGTGAAGAGAAGAAATAACACATACATCCGTTTAGCAGGTAGCAAGTGTTCGCAATAGGTATCAGCATGAGTAACTAGCAAAGACACTTAGCTATGTACGGAATGGTTATTTACAACGCCCCTTCTCACTTGTTACCCCATGATTAACTCTTTAAGAAAGACCAGGGATAGCCTTGGTGCATATATCAGCTGGATTGCGATCTCCAGGGATGTGCGATAGCGTGTTGCCAGAGGTGATAAGTTCGCGTATGAAGTGGTAAGCAACATCGATGTGCTTTGACCGGTCAGAGATTCGAGGATTTTCGGACAAGTCAATGGAGCCGAGATTGAAGGCGGAAGGAATATCTTCTTTAAGGGATAGCTCGTTAAGTGCATTCTGTAGCCAGATCTAGTGTTTGCATGACGTAGAAGCAGCAATGTATTCTGCTTCGGTGATGGAGGTTGTTCACGCATTTTTGTTTCTGTGATCTCCAACATATAGTGCAGGAGGCGAGCTTGAAGATATACCCTGAGGTTGACCGTCGAGTATCTCGGCATCCAGCAACGTCTGAATGGGTAAACCCTTCGAGTACAAGTGGTTGTCTGAGTTTGTAGGTCAAGGTAAGTCTTTAAGGTAGCAAAGGACTCTTTTAACTGCTCCAAGGTGTTCTATCGAAGGTTTGTGGGAGAGTTGTGAGAGGAGAGTTGCGGTGTGAGCCGGGTCAGGTCGTGTACCATTGAGAGCGTACATGAGTGAGCCAACGATTTGTTGATAGAGGGAGATGTCAGTTATCTCGTCAAAATCTGTGCATTGCCGAAGCTCGTGGTTCGAATGAAGGGGAAGAGTGACGGGATTGCAGTCCTTCATACCGAAACATTCGAGGATCTTGTCGATATAAGCAGATTGGGATGGCCCATTACAACCAATAGTTGTAAATGGTCTTTGGGATCGAGTGCAAATTGATCTAATTGATATGCGAATGGAGTATACCAATGGATTTTACATATACGAGATCATTTTAGCAAATATTCTAGTGCTTATCCTTTAAAGTCTAAAGAAAGTACTGAAGTTGCTAATGTTCTTATGATATGGATTGGACAATTTGGTCCACCAAAAATTCATCAATGTAATTTGCGTAGGTGGTGTATGTGACGTTCACGGCGTGGCCTGGTTATGAGATATGTGTGCGTTCACATTTACTTTAACACATTGTGCGGACGGTTTAAACATTTCTCCATTGCCTGCGGAGATTGTTTTTGAACAAACCCCAAATATTTTCAATGAAATTGAGGTCTGGGACCAAGGCTGTCTGTGGGCCCCCGTGGCGAGCGGTATAAGATATGGTCCTAGAACCTCCTCACAATATTGCTTGGAGTTCAAACCCAATCGGTTCTTATCATGAGTTCGTTCTTTCGGCTGCGGTATTGGGACTAAAGATGAATGATATCCATATCCAACTGCTCTCCCAAACATAACTGATGTACATGCATCCTTTAATACTGGAGAACAATGAATCTTTCTTCATATTCTGAATTTGGAAATCGAGGACATTGTTAGTGCATATCTTTGCATGAAACATTTAAGCAGACGTACCACGTGGCGACAATTCAATATGTATTGCATATGTACATACTCTTTTCTGCTATTGAGAAATGGTTAGATGTCGATAACTACGTGCCCAAGAAACCCCTTTTGTCGACTAGCTGTAGATATATATGGTTTCTTGTGGACTCGAAGACCATTTGCTCTTAAAATCCGGCCTACTGTTTCTGGTAAAATATTTAGACTGGATACTGCCATATTTCGCTTAATCAGGCATAGGGAGAGCAAGTATAAGTTCCTCTTATCGGGCAAATACAAAGTTGTTTGGCGGCCGCTGCGTGAATCTGCCTTACTTTTAGCTGTGCATTCCATTCTTGAATTACCCGTTGTACTGTACTACGGGGGGATCTCTTTTTTTTTTCCATGGGCATTGAATCCAATGATCCATACCCTCTGTACTGTTGTGCACTCACGTCTCTTTCTTGTATCTTAATCGGTCATCATGTTTGTGGTTGTGGTTGACGAATGTTACCTACAATGTGCCGATAAGTAGGGTGCAATGGCCAATTTAGGGTAGCCTATGACATTTGTCCAGGGTCATCTGTAGTGTGCGAATTACCCAGATTACGAGGTAGAGAATTGTGTACCATCCTAAATACGGTGTGACTGTGATACCGAGGACGTTATCGGTGGGGGAATGTCTAGTTCGTCGATGTGGTGTGAGTCATTAAAAACAAATGATAAAAACAAATGATGTTGCGACAACAGGGGGTAATGAACCTAGAACGAAATAAGGATTAACCAGACTAATAAGGATTGGCTGCAACTGTATTCAAAAAAGGAAGTGTGTACCAGATCAGGGGAGTTCAGGGTAACGTAACATATATATTACCATTGTATGAGGAACGTCCCATGAGTTAATAGGTTCGTACTGGGGGTAATTAGGTAGTTCACAAATGTGAGGGCCTTATTTGACACTAGAGAAATATGTTACCATGCGCTCTCTCCCGCCTCGTCCGGATGTCCCTTGTTATAAAGCACCACTAATGCCTGCAACAACACATGGATATATATTATCCTCTTATCACAACGCCCGTTATCCGCTTCTGGCTGCCACTGATCTCTTCTCTTCCCCTTCTCGTTCCGATCCGAACCACCCCTTCGCACACGCTAGTGTCACAATAGCTATTTTCTCATCTTTCTCCAGTCAGGAAGGTGGAGCTTGATTGGGGAGCCGAGAAGAATATGCATGAGGGGGAGGGAGGACATTTGTTACATTGTTGTGAAGGAATCGACGGCTTCATGGATTCCCCGTTGACTGGGGCACAGGGTTGGAATAATTAAGTCGGAGTGGGTTGAGGAAACTCTTCAAACAATTCCCATTTCCAATCAGAGTAGAGTTAGTGCTGAGTCTTATTCACTTTTCAATTTACCTTCTCCGCTTGCATTTAATCAATTCCGGCGTTTTCCTTCATATAATTAATTGTTCATTGGAGTCGTCCCAGCAGCTCTCTGCTCTGATATACAATCAACTTTGTCCCAATGACTCCACCACCGAGAGCATCAACCGCCCACTCCTATATCTTCTCCCACATCCTCAGAGGTCCTTAAGCTCCCTTATCAACTCCTTGACCCCGCCTGTCCTTCTAGCAATCGAACCACCTTCCCAAATCCACATCATACCTTCGCTTTGTCTCTGCTTATCATTACCTCCCTCGCTTCAACCACATGTAGCAATCCTCTTCCTCCCTATGTTGCACAACCACACCTTGTCCTTCGTGTTAACCTGCCAAGGAAGGGGGCGGGGAAGGGAGGGGATGAGCGATGTGATTCGTGAGTAGCCTGATTGGGTGGAGTAGGGGGGTACAATCTGATTGGCATGACTCCTCCCGTGGAGGTGCGAGTATATCTTTCCAGGCTGTCATCGTCATTTGATGGGGAAATTGTGAGGGATCGGGAAAATTTTGCCGGCGCCAGGGGTGCATGTGGGAGTGAGATTAGGTATTTTGAGGAGTATTCTGATTCGGATTTCAGCAATTCCCGACAGCGAACTTAATCGTGGCTGGAAATCGGTGCGGCTTGCCAGTCTCGCCTCCTACCTGAAAGACCCAAATCGGCACTCCCACGAGCGTAACCCTCCTGCAGCACCTCATCTCTATCCAAATGAAAGGACCCCGGTGGTCTCGTACCTCCTGGGTAAGTTCGCACCAAGCAACGGTCATAGGTGTAGCAAGGTCTGTTCCCTATTTTCGACATACCAAGGTTAAGTTTCTTCCTATAACACGCCGACCGAATTTGATTATTAACAAAGCATTGAAGTATGCCATGTCGGTAGATCAACTTATATTTATTCTTGGAATCAACTATGCGGTCAATATATTTCCAAGTGAAAGTCTATGCCTTAAAGCAACGGCTTTACTACATATCTTATGTGCTAATTTATTCTCCTTTGATGAAAGATTTTCCATCTATGGTTATGGTTGGAATATAACACGAGTATGACTGGGATTAACTATAAACCAATGGATTTGTACTTAATGATACTCTGCGCCGTGGGATGAAGTTCACCATCCTGTGACACGTCAGTTACATTATCCCCTTCAAAAAGTCCATGGTACTGGAGAGGAACGTTCATTGTTGTACGGTATTTCAAGTGCTGCGTGCAGTAAGGCACGATGGACTTTGAATGAATACCGGACAAGCAGCGACTCCGTGGCCAGCGTAGGAAAGAATCTTAGGTCCTATGCATAGTATGAGGCTAGCATACGTGCCAAGTCAGAATAAAGAGCTTGTACGCCATATCACATCCCTCTACGAGGGTCTGATGGAGACTACATCACATCAGGTTTTCTGTGAGTTGCGGGACAAAGATACCGTGTACTGAGCCATAGAAGGATGTCACTGTAACACGAAGAGAATATTAGTACTACAGCACTACTTGTCAAACCGCGCTTATTTTAACCCTGCTTACCTGATATCCCCGCCAACTACTTAGATATCCAGATATCTCCGGATATGCCCAGATCTCCAAAGTGTTGCTATTGCCGCTAGTCCTCCTTTGCTTGATACTTAATATCGATACCCCTAGTCTGGTTGGCTACGATACCCTGGGGCCTAAAAGCTCTGCTAGCGATTGTGGAAGTCAGTAGGCTAACGCATAACAAGCGAACACGTCGCGATCCATTGCCAAATATAATACAAGCTCGAATACGATCGAGCTGAAATGTACATACTCAAGTAATGTAAAATAGTATTTTCATTGATGACGCTGGTGGGGCTGAGCGAGAACTATTCACTCGTGAAAGCATGGCATGAAAGCATGGCACGTCAAGTGAGGCCCCGCTCCACTTCCTAGTCTGAAGTTTGTCCTACGAATAGTTAGCACGCCTAGGGAGCGCAGAAGCCTTAGAAGCCTTAGGCAACTCTGCAGTTTTCGTGACAAGCATGAGGGCCATAAATAAATACACAATGGGTACGTTCCGGGACTATGGTTAAGGTTGATCGCTACATACTCCCTAAATACAAAAGAGGAAAAGTCTGGCGGAAGCCGGTGCCGAGTTCTGGTACTGTGAACAAGGCTGAGTTACCCCACAGAGATCCCATCAGAGGTGTGGAGCGAGGGTGTGTATTGGACGCATACTAATAATGGTGTAGTGGAAGTACACTTATACCTGGGTTTCCAACCAGGCCTTAAAGGTTGACGTTACGTACTGTAGGTTTGTTAAGAGGCGTGTATACTATAGGGGAAACAAACCATGCAGAGGCTCCAATTAATAGTATAATAACAATACCTAGGCTATATGGGGTACAATTAGTTGCTAGCCGACACATTATAAATGTTGGGTACCGGTAGATCCCATGTCTTGTGCATTTCAGCTAGACCATATAACACAACTATCAGGTAACTCATGATTGGCCCTATGCCATTTTGATTTGGGCCTGTCCGGCCATGTCGAATCGATATGCACAGCGACACGCTCTGATTTTTGTAGCCAGGCATTTTTCTTTCTCAATCGTTTGCAGGTTGCAATCTCAAAGCCTTCCTTAGATTTAGGGCCATGATGGCGGTGTAGCATGCATGCAGAGGCGGCTGAATTGTTCGTGTAACGTGAACATGAGATCCTAATTATAGTCGCAGAATTATGAGCAGGGATATATGGAGACCTAATGGAGATTCGATAGGACATTTAAATGCGGGCTAGATTTTGCATTGCCAAGGCGTAAAATTGAAAGATCCAAAATGAATAGTCTGGTTGGCACAACCTCTCGTAGAGACAAAATGACACAAGTATTGCTAGTTGAAAGCAGTAATATATGCTTCTCTCTATATATATACTCAAGGCGTAAATGTGAAATAATCAAGAGTGCCACCCAACGTCTTGGCGAACGCATTTGGTGGTGGACGGATAATTATCATTTTCTTTGACAACTGCTGTAAACTGTATTGGCATGAAAAACATCGAATTAGCTTTTGGGCGATTGATTAATACCAGGAAAGTTTCAGCTCGCCATTGACCCTATGAAAGGTCTGGCATGACTGACGGTTGAGTGCAGGAGAAGGGGCAGTGTACGATAAATAAACATCCATTGGTTTCAATATAGGAACTAAAAAGAAAGCAGAACAATGAGTCTACTATCTTTAGAATCAGGGTATTGGCTCAACCTAAGTGCCCCTACCGTAAGTGCGAGTGGTGAACCTGTTGGGAAGTGCCATTCATGAGAGATTCCTTTGTTGCAAATCTAAGAAATGCAGTGCTTATGGTGATCTGGACAGAGGGCAGGGTGCGTATGGAATCTCAGAAACCTCGATTTCCGCTATCTGCCCTGCGGCTCGTGGGCAGAAGTATGTCACAGTGAGATGAGTATTATGATTGACGGCTCTCGTGGCCGTGAGGAAAGTATGATTATATATGACTGCTGGCGGTTTCCCCATCTGTCATTCTCTCTACCATACAATTGAAGCACTCTTGCTCCAGTCCTCGAAGCCTCTCAGACCTCCCAGACAAGCACAAAGCTACCTACCTCTAACATTCACATACGGTAGCTCCAGATCTATTTTCAAAATGCACAGCTTATCTGCTTGTTTTTTCGCTCTGTGTACCCTGTTCTTGAGCACTCTGGCACTCGCAGTCCCAGATGATCTTTCCCATCCACCATGGGAACAGGTCTATATTAAGGCATTTAACTATACTGGTGATGCGTGCCCGCCTCCTGACTCTATAGACGCCAAATTCACCAACTCCGGCAATGTATCCTACCTGGATGTTGCATTTGACTCGGCAGTCATCAAGGTCCGTCCTGGACAACCCAGCGAGGATACGAGAAATTGCTCACTTTCCTTCGACGTGTACTTCCCAGCAGGATGGTCACTAACCCTAGACACGATGGAAATCCTGGGTGATATGGACGTTGGCCCGGACGTCAAAGTTATTATACGTGATGTTTGCCGTTGGGACGAACAGCCCGGTTCATGGTTTTTCACCTACACTTGGAGTGGTGGGCGTGAGAAGATCCCGTTTAAAGGATCGGAGCCTGTGGATAGTTTGTGCAATGGTGCCCCAAGCGCCTTGCTTATCGATAGCCGGACTATACTGTATACCAGCCAGAATACCGGGAGTTCCGGTGCGACCACGGCGAATTCCAGCAAGCTTATCCACCAATTCGGCTGCCAATGGACGAAGTGCTGAATACATTGCTCGAAGCGCTACTGATGGCGATGCAAGGGCAAGCAACTCGCATCTTCACTGTTGGATCAATGGTGCGGATTAAAGTGACCTAAGCGGTTTACTTATCCCTTTGATTTCTTCCTACCATGTCTTGTGTCCTCAATCGCTCTTTCATTGATCTGTAGGCGAGAGTTTTCGTGAAATTTTGTCTTTCTTATGCATGATCTTCTACTGAGCTTTGTCCACCTTCCCGTTATGATTCAACATTTTCAATATTTCCACCTCTACGAGGGTCTGATCGAGACTATATTTCCTTGTTTTCTTGCTATATGTAGTTAATAGGGATATGGATGATAACCCGTCGGTTGATTTGGAGAGGATTAGGCATAGAAGATTGGAATGGACCAGCTTAAAGTACCTTAGGTTCTTCGAGAAAAGCAATAGAGCAAATATATGGTAAAGTCTAACGGAAGTATTCGGTCACGTACAAATCTAGAGTAGGCAGAGTTTCATGGCGAAAGGAGGTGGAAGACGGGTCAGACATAATGTCAGCAATTTTTCCACAGTGGGAGGCAGCTGTCCAGGGTGATAAACTCCAGATGCTTTTAACATATTACTTACCGTGCTTGACGAGCGACAATATGAACAGAAATATATGGCGTTTCCCTCACTGTTCCTGGCGTTGCCTCGCGGTGGTTGGACCGTTCAAGTTCCTGTACTCATCATGCACAAACAGAGACAGAAAATTCCATCTCGGAAACAACCAGATTACCTCAGTCCATTTGGTGACCTAAAAAGGGTTTCAACGGACAGAGGAAAAAATAAACTCAATCCTAACTTTCAATTCTTTGCCTCGCCCTGCAATATATTTCCACCTCAGACTGCGGTTACCGCAGCGTGACTGAGAGCGAGTTACTTACTTGGTAAGCATGTACCCAACCCCGTGGGGATATATTAAGTGAAAATATGGAAAACTATTAGGCATATCTGATACTTGTATCGGAGTAAGTCGTTCGGGATCCAGTTAATAGTTTAGATATTCTGGTTTACCCTGAACTTTGGGAAGTACACTCTTACAATCGGCAAACCAGAGTTCTTCTAATTTTGTCTCCGCGCGATACGGGTATGCGAATTATGTACGCCAACCAGACTCTAATATACGGTTAATCGCCGTCTTAGTCGCTAAACAGCTATTGAACAAAGGAGATATGTATGTACATATAACAGAGGAAATACCTCAGTCTGGTTTGAGCGATTGTCAAGAATATTGAAAGTCGAGTCGGTAGGATAACAATATATAGAATTAGACCTTCTAATTTCTGTCTCCTTGTGACCTAGTGAAGCAGACTACTCATGGTCAGTCTCACTATGGCTACTAGGTACATATATGAGGAGGTTGCCTGAATATGATAATTACGAGTTAGAGTTAATATATGGAACGGAGAAATTTCAGGAATCAAGGATGGGACTGACAGAGTATGTCATTATTCATCCCAGAGAGACTGAGAAGGATAAATATGGGTTTCTGGATCATTCGGTAATTAAGCTCAAGTGCTTCTTCCCATGTGTTAGAATGGGTGAAGAATTGTTGGTATTAAGCAATTGATCGCATATACTGTATATAAGACAGTATCCTATATTTGACCGTTCAGCAATCCGCTTCGCTGAATCGTAATCTTTTGTTTAGGACTATTATAATGCATCTCAAATTTTGGAAGCATAGTCTCAATACCAGAATATTACGGTAGGCCCCGGAACGGATGTCCCCACCTTCTTCAACGAGTCACCCTATAGAGACAAATAAGTTTAGGTAGAAGGCGTACCTATAAGGCCATACAGAAATCGAATTTGTGTGAAGACTTTTCCCTAAAGAAATGCTCTTGTGCTTACAAATATAGGTACAAATTCATTGCCACCTAACTGTATATCTCTATCACTCTCGCTCCATCCCAGTCACAAGTCCGCGTGTAACTCCACACAGCACCTCCCACTGCCCTGCCTCCTCCGTACAGTACCCCTCGTCCTCTTTTATCAAATGAATCAATCCATGGCCAAAATTCCGATTCCCCAGTCCCCATCTCCACAAGACCATACTCAGAACCACGTCAATCCCAGCTACCCATGCCCCCTCCACCAGCCCAGTTGATCCCCAAGTGCGTTATTTCCATCAACATTCGCATGTGGCCCCTGTATTGTTGTCTCCACCCTCTCAGGTCAATATCCCCTCTCCTGTGCACAGCATCACCCCATCCAATGATTTCCCCCCCCCCCCCCCGAACCCAAAGAAAAAACCATACACCTTGCTCTTCAAATCCAATTTGACCCCCTCCTATAAAAGACAAATATGCAATACAAGATGTTTCATCTCCAAGCAAACCTGATGCCTCTGCAACGTCCATATACCCACTTTCAGCTTGAAATCTAGAGTAGATAATAATAGTAGTCCCAGCTCTTCCTGAGCACAATACCATACTCCCCAGAGAACTGCCACCATAACCACCGAAATCCGTTGTAAACGGCCGTCATTAAGAATCTGAAACCAATAAAGAGGCATACCCACATTAGTGAACTGAAATCAGCATCTAAGTATAGAATGAAATGATAGAAATATTATCCCTTTAAATTATAACACCATTGAACGAACCTGAGTTGTCATATAACCGGAAACAGTTAAACTAGCTAAATACGGTATCTTCTTCTAATTCCGTATAAATTTGAATATATACCACTATGTTACCAGTACATCAATTATCTCATCTCCATGCTATCAGAAATGTAGTAGCAGAGTAGCCTAGTGTTCTGGTATTTATTGAGATATGCAATGTGCAATGTGTCATGCATGTGCCAGCTGCAGGGGGTGTTGTCCTGACATCTGTACATACATTTGTTTCGATTTTAATTCCATCTTTCCTCTTGAAGACAGCATCTTCATCACGAGCATTAAGTAACCAATTTCTTCAAAAATTTCATTACTATTCTATCAACCCGTTCACCGCCTTTTCCCACTCCCCCCCCCCCAACCCACCTAACCTCCTCCGCTTACCTCCTCTCGTATTTTACCGCGTCTAACACGACGGAACCCGATGCAGATATCACCTCCGAGAAGCAACTGGAAGGCAACTCATATTCAGCCTGGGAGGACCTAATCAACGAGTTTCAAGCTCAATGTAACAGACATTATGTGCCAACGGCGTTAATCTCTATTCGTTCCTCCCCCAACCTTGCCCTTGAGCGTGCTGCTCAAGAAGCCAGAAATGATCATCTATGCAGGCCACAAGGGTTTTGCAACAGCAGCGATGGAATTAGCATATATACCCTTTTGATGCGCGGGAGTTTGCAAAGCAGGTTCAACATAAGCATAAGGTGAGGGTGGTAAATGAATTCGAGATGGCATTCCCTCTAGTACAATTTCAATTTCAAGCCACAATCCCCGCCACTGGACCAAGCGCCACGTCATGAAGATCCATGCAATTTCCTAATAAATATTTCATTGAGATCTTAAAGTCCGATAACAACGCTGCATGGCGGCCATTAGTAGGCGGCCATCACCATTAAATCAAAATTGGATCGTCACGTATGAATGACCATTCCGCCTCTAGTGCGAAACATGAAGCACATAGAAATTCACATTCGGACGACAAACATTCCCAAGCAGGTTAAATTTCCATTCGCTACTAGCTAACATGACCCATTCCCTATACCAAATCCTAAAACTAAACCAACCAGCTGGTAATCCTCCATATCCATATACCCATATCAAGGAAACAATAAAACGGAGAAAGATTTTTTTTTTTTTCTTTTTGGGATACTCATTACTCCTCAGAGAAAGAGTTAATCATGGCGGGAAGAGGGAAGAACTCAAAGACAAATATGAAAGAAGAAACAGCACGGAAGTTCTCGACCTGCAGGTCGACGAACGACGGTGAGAGGGAACAAAAGAAGGTAGAAGGAAATAATGAGGGACAAGCAAACCGTCTGCATTCCGCTTAGGTCATAGCCCTCCCGCACCATTCGGACATCCAGAATCATCACAATTTCACAGCGAAGCTACAGATAGCTACTTGCATCGCCATCACTAGCTTCTCGAGTCTTACTTGCATGGCCTCCAGTGGATTCCAAATTGCTGGCGAACAACCGCTTCGGTAGTTTCTGTGTTGATATAACCGGTACCTTTCTTGTTACGGCTATTGTCGACTTCGATCGATGTCCCGATAAACAAGGTCTCGAAGGTACCCTTACATGAACTCCAAACATAGGCTTCGACTAACAATTCATCGGTGCACGAATATTGCTTATTAAGCGGACCCGTCCATGGCCCACTGGGTGGTTTAGGGCAGCGGAAAGTTGCTGTGTGCTGGGGCTCACTGCCGAAATGATAGGTAGCCTGCTGCTTGGCAGTGACGCGCCTGTCGAGCTTGACGTCACCAGTGAACGTAGTCTCGAAGAGGGTGAGAGACCATCCTTCTGGGAAGTGCACTTCAAACTGAAGTTGACAATGCTTGTAGGACTCACTGGGTTTGCTACCAGGATAAACCTCAGCTGAATATTGGTTAAACGCAAGGTTCAACCAGGCTCCATTGGGGCCGAGTGTAGGGGATACGGAGTTCGCAGTCGGACATCCGGATCCAAAACCGGAGACCGGGAGCTGCTTAATAAAGACCTTATTCCAATCTGGCTTTTCCTGGGCCACCGGACTTGCGACAACGCCCAAGATGAAGGCGGTAAGAGCCAGTAAACGAGCAGGCAAAGCATGCATCTTGAAGGTAGATGCTAGGTTACCAGTTGTAGGTTACCGGTTGTGATAGGTATGAGGTAATTCTGTGCTTATCTTTGTAAGGAAGCTCTGTTAAGGGCTAGAGGAGGAGTGCTGGGGGGGTGAAGAGAAATGGTAGGATCCACGGGGAAACCAACAGCACTTATATACAATTTCTCAAGACCTGCTCAGAGCTGTCAGTCGTATCTATTCTAGATAGAAGCTGAATCCACACCCGAAGCACTGCAAGCACTGCATTTCTTAGCTTTCAAAAAGAAGAACGCCTCATGAACGGCACAGATGCAACAAACCTGGATGTCCTATAGGTAGACCACACGCTTCCAACAGTGACACTGCAGCAGTTGAATCACAATTTCTCTTTCCTTTTGGCTCCTATATTGAACCCTGTAGTTAGTTTTTATATATATCACACGATTGCAATTGGCGCCCTCCTCCAGTCCTCAGCCCTCAGTATTGACCAAGTTCTATATTTATCAATCCCGCAATAGCTAACATACCGTAGAAAGAGCGCATGAGGGCTGAGACCAAGTATTGTACCCTCCTAGAATGCAAGTTGGTGAGACTGAAGAGATCATGCAACTATATACACCAGCAGCCCTACCCCCCTTGCGAATAAGAGTCTTGCAACATCCTAGTCGGGGGGGGAACCTATGTTTAAGATTGTTGTCTGATAATTATTCACTATTCGCGAGTTTCTACTGAATCATCCAAATTCCCGATATTGTAGGGTGTGGGCAATTTTGGTCTACACACCTTCGGACATGACTACTGATTTTTCTGCAGGTCTTGCACCTATAGTATGCCGCTCGCCGTAAATAGATCGTGAGTGGCCTCGTAGTTTTACTCCCAATTACCTCCTATTATTTTAACACCTCATAACTCGTATTCAGATATGCCTGGTAGATTGTCCAAACCAAGGGCCGGTCTCTACCCTCTTACCATATTGCCCCGTGACTACTACAACTATACATGTCTCATACACGAACTGGTGGCCGGGCGGGCGGGCGGCTTGGAAGGCCTTGCGTTTACTGCTTAGAGAATCTCCTTCCCAAGTGAATCCTAAAATTGTCCAGCCGCTTGTTCAATAACATAAACCCCACGCATCCAATCAGTACCATCTGCCTCCTCCTCTTCAATGTCCTCCCTATATGGTGATAAGCCTGGTTGGCCTTCGGAGAAACATGACAATGTAAATTGTCCTATACGACATCAGAATGTGGCAATGGAAGGACTGATGTTTCTCATCCGAAAAGCTTCAAGACAGAGATTGCTTGAGGCTGTAAGCTTGCTCGAGCGCTAGGTCTAGCATGGGGCACTCGCAGGAGTGAGGCCGAAACAAGGGTTAGTAATATGTGTATGTTAATGAAGGGTATAAGCTGTAAGATAGAAATATGCTCACTCTGTTGACGTTAACATTGCATCTACATGAGATCCCCACTGGACTTGGCTTAAGATGGGTAGGAGAGAAGTGGAAGACGAGAAATTATTTTGTTTCTTCTGTAGTCTCCTATGCAATTTCAAGCTGGACATGTGTAGACCGTCAATGCTGGTCCGAGGGCATAGGAGTCCCCGCAAGTCGTTTGCCAATATAAGACAAAAAAAAACAAAAAAAGAAAATCCCTATTAGTCTAGTGTGCAACCTGGGGCAAGACTTGGCCTGTTAGCGATCATCACTCTGTCGGGGTACTGTCATAGTGCGAATTATCTCCCATCTGCAAGATACTAGACCGAGGGGCACATACGGGCGAACATCTCACGAAGCCACTGGCACAAGGCTACTAAAGTGAAACACTGTATTTGCAAATTGAACCAAATAAGTATTGCTAAGGAGACCACTACTGATGACACTGCCCCGTCCGTTATCAAATGCAGCACATATATTGGTCACGAATCTGGAACATATCGTTGGGCAGCACTCTCGCACATGCGTCTTCAGTTAATATAGATTGATGCATATATGTGAGGCCGTAAACGAAGACGAAGCCTATAGCATGTGCTGCATGAGTGTGTATATTGATGATCTCCCCAGCTCTCTCCTCCCGAAGCTTAAGGCCTCTCTGGGATGCGCTAAAGTGACTAAGTCTAATCTAAACCTAATGTCCAATCTAAGCTATCTGTCATGTGAACTCTTCGTTAGTGCGCCAATTCTAACTAATGCTACTGACAACAACAACCTCTATCTATGCAATGTAACGAGCGATATGTAACAATGAGCTAGGGAAACGAGTTCTATCTATAACATCAGGCCCCACAAAATATTCAACTGGCAGTACTCATGTGTCATTGTAAATCTTCACTTTTACACAGCACTATTCGGCCTTCATTTACATTTCCCATCGTGAGTCTAAGTCAGCTTCACCATACATTATCGATTACATTATATGCTACTGATGCTAAAATTATTCACTATTATTAGACAGGCACGCTGCACGCACACGTTACACAAATGACCAACTCAAAACATTGGAGCTATAGCAGCGAGAAAAACTCGCCGCAGCCTCTTTATCATGATCGTGGTGAAAACCCCTGTAAACTGGATTACGAGAGGAATTTTGATATCGGAGAGGCAATTCGTGCTTATTGCTAACTGTGAAGCTATCTAGATATCGCTATAAATTTGTATTCTATGGTTCTAGTGCTCTAAGGAAACTTAATTTAACAGTCTAGTCGCTTATATGTGCCCTTTCGCACTGTTTTCCTCATAGCCCCCCTAACGGGGCTGCATAGGAGTACTGAGTATTTAAAAAAAAAAAAAAATTTCGCACTGTTACTTTCCTTTCCGGGAATCTATGGGTATCCCTGTTTGGGCTAGCGCACCATCGCTAATCGTTAGTATGCACTGTGCAAATCGATTTGACATAAGTAGCAGGCGCAGACCTCATGTCGATCATCTTTCATATTATATTACGCCTATCACAAACAACATCCGTGGGAACACTACCAATCAAGAGGGATTCTTCAAGTGGCTAATAGACAACTAAGATCCTGGCGAGATACCCAAGACAACCCAGATCTGCAGTTCACCAGCCATATATAGTTACTATATTAACTCGTGACTTCATACTCACGAAGGGGCGAGCGAGGGGACTTTGCGTCTGCTGTCTTGTACCGCTTATATTTGATATACCGTCTTCCAAAAGAAGGCTGGACACAGGCCAGCAGCTGCAGATTCGACCTCGACTGGTAGTAACAGGATCTCCTCTTGTAATCCTAACTCATTGTACAGCCTGTTTCTCAGTAATATAGTGCTCTTTGTCACCACCATATCATCTCCTCTTCATCTGCAATGCGAAGATCTGAGCTTCACGTTTGTATCTGACCAAAATTCTGGTTACCGTTTGTCCTGACAGGGGAAAAGTTGTTTATCAGGTACTATCTATTAGAGATTCCCTCAATATGAATTTCAGAGAATTTCGAGCCATCCATAGGTAGTGATTCCACACTTCTGGAAGGATCGAGCCTCAAAAATAATGTTTAAAATAACCCTCCCTGAACCTTACAATGATACCCTATTTGCAATTATGCCACTCACGCCATGCGGCTGCCACGCGTTGAGACATAAGAATTCAACGTTGTGAAGCTGTGTACTTGGTTTCCATCCAGTGATCGACATTAACAGCGTAGTGTGCTTGTGATGTCTCATCGAGTCTTTGATAAATGGTGCATGAAGAGACATATCGAGCGGCTGATTGTTCGAGCTCTAGCACAAGGTACCAGTGGGATTGAAGCTGAGATAAGAGGAGTTTGTATCGTCACTCTGTTGGCAGTACTATTACATCTACTTCCCCTACTACGGTCCTATGTAGCCCATCGTATAGAGTCTCAGCTGAGAGATAGGAGGGGAAGAACAATCGAGGAGGACCCTGACTGGTGCAGGGCATTAGTAGAACTGATAGTTGGTTTATTCGGTTTTTCATTCGCGTATCCTTAGCGACAGAGTGGAGGCACTAGCCCCAGGGTTGAATTAGATTAACCGGACCTTGATCCAGAGTTGCAGTCTCGTCATAAACTAGAATAGTACTGATGGGTTTAAAAAATACTGCTGCCCTATATGGAAATTTGCTGTCAAGTGCGCGATTCGGATCTTATTCTATTATTGGTTGATCCTCTATATGAGTACTGTGGATGTCTTAGTCGCGAATAATTATGGTAAACCCTTTGCGGGTGAAGCTTGATACGCCGAGAATGCGGCATGCATATGTCATATGTCATACCAATAACTTCAACGCATAGTGTGGTTACACATCTTGGTAGGTGCATTGCAAATGGCCCCCACGCCATCCCTGTCATACTATTCAATCATAGCTGAAGACGTATGGTAGAGGTTTATTGGGAAGGTGTACAACAAATACGTACTTCCCCTCTTAAATCTTCCAATAGGCAGTAACATTTTAATCGCCGTACACAGATAATCAATCATACTTGCTCCAACGCCAATTGTAAGCAAAAATCCCATACATATGTATATTTTACCCCCCAACCTATTTGGCCCAGATCTGAAAACAGTTGAGGATGCTTAGAACCCGTTTGGGCGGTTTCCCCGTGATCAGCTCTGAAGCTCAACAGTACACACAAACAACTGGATGACTCGAGAATCAAGGTTAAAGAACCTGCCGTCGCAAATCTACACAAAAGGCTCACGTACCCCAATCGAATCATTCCCTTAGAAGTGAAAATATTAGGACACATCACTCTTTGAGCCCCTACGCACCTGCCATCCCATTCCATGGGATCCTGTTAACCAGAAATACTCCTCTCCTGAACACAATAGCTGCATACCAAAACAGTTCAAACTCCATACCAATCCCCCATACACCAACCATCTCCGCTAATCTTGAAGATGCGAATATCACCGTGAATCTATTCCCTATTCCGACCATGCTTGGGGTAATCTTGGGAGGAAGAGAGAGTGAATGATAAAGGCTCGACGGAGCCTTTCTTGCACTGGGTTCTGAAAGCTTCTCTTAGATCTCTAACCAGCGTCTTGGGGCGATCAGTGTCACCTACCCCTCGGCAGTGAATCATGTGTTGGGGGAGTTTTGACGCAGGGGATGTTTTGTTGGGGTTGGTAATAGAAGACTGAGTGCATCTTGATTGTATTTTTTATTGCTACCTATCAATTTCTCTTAGGCAGCGGTAAGGAGGGGTATTCAATTTAATTATCACAGATATCGCTGAACAAACGCTATATAATTAAAGACCACTTGGCACTGTACAACATGACGAAGATACAATCCATTATTTCTATGAAAACTTTTGCTTTATTCCTCCTGTACTAGACAGGAAAGATATGCCGGCATGGAATACCGACAAAAATATGAACTTCCGGAACCTTACCTACTCCATGAAACTCTCCAGCTCCTTCATTAGTGATTATACTTAGTCAATTCTACTGTCTCTACTCGTCCTACCTAGGATTATTATCAGGCATTGTTTTTCAGAATTCCAAATGACTTGAATTAAAAACATATAATGTTCTATGCAGGATTTGTGTTTCAGAACTAGTTAGGAGTAAGATTGGGAAGCATAGCACAATGCATTGAGTTGTGCTACACTCGCTACCACTGCTCAATCGTAAAGCTTGTTTAGGGGTAGGGATGTCAGTTCTTACTGATTCATATGTACATATTTACCTAGGTGCAACCAACCCTGTCGGTTGCACTTTTTCACTACTTAAGCAGGAATGTGTGCTCTCGCATTATCTTCGGCTGGTAGTATGTAGAGCAGAACCTAATATAACCACGTACAATATAAGAGTACATTCAATATGGAATTGGACATTCTGAGAAAAACTCAGGAATAAGAAGCTTTTCCCTCTCAATAGAAGATTATATTTGTTTTACACATGATGGTTGACCACCTAATCTTATGCCTGTATTGAAGCTTTACCGTATGAGTAAAATCCTCCTCCAAAACCATTTCTATTAGCCATTGCAATTACTACTCTAAAGTATTACGATATGTCATATTATTTCATTTACTTTTCAGATCTTCTTTTCTTCATCTGCCCCTTTTTGCGAATCATTCAGTCTGTACATATTTGGTAGATCGCCATTACCAACCGTAATAGAATTCTGGTCCTAAGGTTACTCCGTTGGAGAGAGACTTGAACCCGAAAAGTATTAGCAAGTTAGGCTAAATACCATGACAGTTTAAAATATAGAATTTGTTGAGGTTACTAATAGTAAACATTAATATCTCTCTTGAACTAATGGGTTACCGCATCCATTGGTGAGCAAGACTCCATGTAAGTTTAGAGACAGAGGTCGAGCTTATGCAGTAAGTGAGGAAAAGTGCACAAGGTATCCGAGCGCAAAAATAGCGTGGATGATACCGTGCAAACTGATCTCCAAGACTCCATTTTTTTTAAAAAAAAACTATAACGCTAAGGATTTACATCGGTTTCAACCACCACATCCTCAGCCAAAACAACATATTCAACCTCTTCATCAGAATCCAACTCTTTTTCCCATGGCCCCACCACAAGATTAGGTAGCCCTCGTACATGCAGTTGATGGTCCTCATTACCAGTTGGACAAAGGGAAATACCAGTCTGCTTAAAAGCCTTGATAATTGTATCCTGCTTGTGTTCATGAAGCCATAACCAGGCGGCTGCCACTGCATGTGTAATTGCAATTCGGCGATGTCCAATGCTAGTATCTTTATCCTCATTTGCCAATGTTTCTTCTAGGATATCAAAGACTGCTTTAGACTTTTGTCCACTAAAAATATCTAACACAACCAACCGTTCAGGCTGAGGAAGATATATTCCAGTCGAAGTCTTTGGAATCCCGTATATATCATGCTTTAGCCAACCTAACCTAATGTAACACTTTCATTACTATAAGCAGTAGGATTAAAGTACGTATGTACTTCTGAACTGTACTTTGTTCGTTCAGTTCAATGTGCTGCACTTTCTTTAGTTGCATGTCCATAAAAGATCAGGATTGGCTTGCATCGTAAATATCCATTAGAACATGCCGTAAGCATTAATGTTGCTTGTCGTTTTGTTCATGAAACATGTTCAGAGTGAATCAGAACTGTAGTTGTACCTTTTGTATCATAGGTACGAGTTTGAAGAAACTCAAAAGGAAGTGGGGTTTGATCCATATTGTAAATATAACATGGTTGAAAGCAAGAGGAGGTTGATGAGTCTGAGTTGATAGGTTGTGATTTCCACTGTATTTCCTGTAAAAAGCTCTGAACTGCCGGTATCTTCTCCACTGGTGTCTTTTGAGCTACTTTCGTTTTAATCCGCCAGGAAATATTCCATCGCTCTCTAAACCTATTAAACCATCCTACAGAAAACTGACGCTGATATGTCACTTTATCCTGCTCATTACGATCCACCTGTTCAGGATAAAGCTGTTGAAAGATTTTTTTTCCCTCCCGTATAAACCATCGCTGTCCTACTGGCTTTCCTAGAGCACGTATTACTAGAAATTTCGTATGCAGTACTTGTTCCATTTGAGGCCATTGTCCAACTCGTGCCCTTTCTACCATTCTTGATCCCTTCTGTGATATGACAATTTCATCTTCCTTCCTTATCCATCATTATAGCATGGCTCTTTCAATACCTAATTGCTCTGATACCCCTACAACCGTTAGCTATATATTTACTAGGATATTTACAACCGCTACTTACATCTTGTTCCATATCCCTTGCATCCATTCCCTTTATTCACACGACTACTATGAACCATAGTGATAGCACGCAGCTTAAACTCTCTGGTCCAAGACTTCCGTGTCTTTTTTGTTTTTTTAGAAACCTCCGACACATCCTCATCTACCCATTCCGAGGCCACATTCTCTGCTTCATCTCTGGGCTTCCGTACCTTTAATGAGGTAAGACTGCATGGCTGTAAGGCTGTTGATTTTGCTCTGGGGCCCGGTCGAACTCTAACTTTCATTGAAGACATTGTTATTAGAGAGCAGATATAATAACAATTACTTTTCAAAAAACGGGACTATTATAGCTCACTTTACGTGGTATTATCTATATATTTTTGCGCTCAGATACCTGTGTGCTGTACATTTTCCAAAAAAATGGAGTCTTGGAGATCAGTTTGCACGGTATCATCATCCACGCTATTTTTGCGCTCGGATACCTTGTGCACTTTTCCCCAAAAAATGGACCGTTGTAGCGTCACTTACTGCATAAGCTCGACCTCTGTCTCTAAACTTACATGGAGTCTTGCTCACCAGTGGATGCGGTATTTGAGATGTCTAGTAGTCAAAATGATCAGTCATTTACTCAACCTTCGCTTCTCGTCTTCAATTTGGTAATATAAGTTCACTCTCACAAATCAACTTGTAATTTTTAAAACAGTCCAGAAAGCATGAAAATAATACCCATCAGTAATCTTTATGAATAGAAACCAAGTCTGTGCTGAACAGAGCAATTTGGAGGCCCATGTCCCCACAGTTACCACGTACCCCTCAGAAAGACAGATATTAGGATGTACAGTGCGTGGGAGAAAGCTACTGTGACTCCCCTTACATAATATGCAGTTCCAGGGTATGAGACATAGCAGTAGTGAGACAACCCACCAGCTAGGCGAGCAGCCACGTTGGCATATTAGTGGGGGTGTTACTTAAGCCCGAGATCTTGAGGTTCTACCTAAATTTGTATATTCAAGCACAACACAATGTCGTACAAGTACAAGCACTTAACTGCGAAGGGGGGAAGTGTTGAGGAGGAACATTTGAACAAGAAAACATGTCAACTTTATGAAGATAATAAAAACTATCAACACCATGAATTAGCTACACCCAAAGCTCTTCCTCTTTAATTGCACTCTGAATGGAAAAATTTCTAGTTTGATTTATAGCATTTTATAGTTTGTATATACTCACCGGATATCGAGTAGCTACAGCGTTATTGCTTGTACACCACCTAAAACTGGGAAAGTGTCTATGTACTTCCATGGCTCTTGCGACTGGAACCTCCTCCAAACTGACCTGGTGCTAACATACCAGTGTTCAGCGGAGATTTCAGTTGCAACCTCCGTTAGTGAAACATTTCTCTGCAGGTCTCAAGGTGCATGATCGACTTTAACTCAGTTTTTGGGTTATCCCTAGGATACTAAAAAGCCTGTGCGGCGCCCTGTGCCTCCATGGACGAAGCTAGAGAGGACACTTTGCGAGATATATCATAATAGGCTTCGGATGCATTGTTGTCATCCTCAATTGTTGTGATTTGACGGTAGAAGAACAGTACCCACTCGCTAAGTTGTAAGCAGATCTGAATACATGTAAATTCATACATACAAAGGTCGACTCTAGATGTGCAAAGGACCCACAGTGGGCTTGTCATAACCACATGCACACCACAGCTCTAATATTCCATTGCCATTAATTGAACTGCCATAACAAGTGACATTCTATAATTTATGCTTTTATGCCTGAATTAGATGCCATTGCATATTACGCCGAGTCACAAATCCTTTCACCGGGGTACTGTACATAGGTGAGGCTATCCCGCAGGCTAGCCAATTGCGGATAAAGGACTTGAGATTTAATTTAAACGAAGTTACCTAATCGACCAAAATTCTACCTGAAGAGTCTCGAAAACTCAATCCCTAGGTTACAGGATCCTAGTTTTAATGGGTATTAAAGATAATCCAAGACAAAAGTCCCCTAATGATAGTGCCAGACCAAATGCTATCGGGAAAATATTAATGAAGACTCTGCGAATCGGAATCGGAATCGGAATCTAAATACCAAGAAACTTGTGGTCAAGGAAAAGGATCGGAGATGGCTGTCAAAATGTAGGGCAATCACGCAGGCAGGTGCAAAGCGAATGATGTCAGCCGATCGCTTCCCCGGTAGCAGTTCAAACGCAGCGCTGGCAAGCGGGATGCTCGGTATTTTTTTGGCACCTTGGTACACTAGGCTAAGGTCCGAACACCATAGAGCTTGACCCCACATCCTTCGGTTTGATAGATTTAAGGGATGATAGAGCAGGTAAAAGGACGCATGATTACTCTGGTAATAAGACATAAGATGCTAATGATCTGAATATCGGAGAATGACTGGTACTAGTGCTTAATATAAACGGTGGTTAGATGTGTCTGTCATACCCAGCGCTCTTTGACTGTTGTCCCTACTCATAGAAGCAATGGTCTCGCACTAATCGCGACCTCTACAGTGACTCCATTTGCAAGCTTACTCGAATTTAGATCAACCTATAGGGTAGTCTGGCGGGCATCCTATAGGGGCCTCCCATACAAAATATGGCATATTTTCCTTCTAGAATGGTTTGCGTCCTTTGTTACAGGGGCAACTAGGCCATATTTGGTAAAAAAGCCAGACTAATTGGGCAGATACTGCCTAATTCGGTAAGCTTATTCTGGTTGGAACGGAAAGCCAAAAGTAACAACTGACCTCAACTCTTCTCATCAGCGATAGCAGTCACTCATGAAACCTGAATGCAGCAACCTAGTATTTATCTGCCGCCTTTGAGTCCTCAGTTTATTTAATTCTAGGAGTCTTAAGCTTTTTAGGCTGGTAAGCACTGTCTTCCTTTGTACTATATATAACTTATGATTCCCTTCGCTCTCTCAATATAAGCAATATCGGTTGTAAGAAGTATATATGTTCCGGTCCGTTTATCCGCAACAGACCAGTCCATTACCGAATTGAAATTTTTAGTCCGTAAACATTTTCTTCAATGCAACACAAATACAAAATACACTTCAACGCAACATACTTTGCTCACCGCGACATCACCAGCACACTACGTATTACCAGCATCCCCTGACATTCAATTGCAGAAGATAATGGTGGTATTGATTTGGATCAGTTTCACCGCCGAAGGTTCCGCTCCATCTCAAAGTGCAATTGAAGCATTTCTGAGAGTATTCGCATACAATAAGTAGTAAATCTGTGTTGGCCTTTGGGAAGTAATTCCTTAAAAATCCAATTCAAGCTACATGGTAACTAACAAGGACTACCTAGGTATCGCAAAATTCACTTTCGAGACCCAAACTTGAATGTGATTTGCCAGCAATTAAGCTGCGATGGAAGGCATGAGCTGCGCAATGATGCACTATATTTTATTCTGGCGAAAATACTGATGGGAAACGAGTGGGTTTGATGTTATCGCATATGTTCATAATACTTTACTGTATGTAGGAAAGAACAAGACCTAGAGTACTATTAATGCGAGAAATCATGAAATTTCTCGTAGTGAAGTATGAGGTTTGATTGCACAAGTAGATGTTTGAGCAAGCGGAGGTTTGAGCTTTTGTTATGTATAAGATAATAGACTAGAATTTTACTCGATTTGCCTTTATGCGTTGCCCAGAGTACACATATATGTACCATTCCGCAACAGACCAGAACATATCAATCAATATCCGTCCTGACGATATGTTTGTAATGGGAGTTTACTATAGTGTTCTTTCATGTAGCACGGAAATTTAGCTCAGCAATGCACTGAACTACTATCGCGAATCGAGCGTCCAATTTGGTGTCCGGCGCTGCAATGAACCAGAACTGGCTTATACTATGGTGGATTTAGCGTCATAAGCTATGTATGTAGAGTGGGCAACGAACAACTTGTTACCGAGAAAACTCTATGAATTATATACAAGTTCGGCTTGCTGCACTCTTTCAATCATCTACTCAGCGAATGTGGCACCAGTGGAGGGTGTTATAGGACTGAAGTCTAGTTTTTGACCGCAAGATTCAATCAAGTATAATCCGTATGTAATATAATACTCGGCAATGCCAACTATTTGGGTCTTGCCTTGGAAAAATGTGATGCGTATCAGCTGCGTGCGAAGATGTGCTACCTGCAGGTGATTAAGTAGTACGGTAAGTGTTGTTGCCTTCTTCCAAAATTTCATTACTATTCTATCAATCACCAGCCTACTCTCTTCTCCCGCTTCGGCCCATCCCTGCCTCTCCGCTTCCCCCCGCTTTACATCTTCGAGTGTTTTACCGAGTCCAACACAACTCCTCTCATACCTGTCACCTACTCCCCAAGGAAAGGGTTCACCTCCGAGAAGCAGATCACAGGCAACCCCGAAGTCCTCCATAAAACCCTGAATTAGAACTTAATCAATAAGTTTAAAGCGCACTGGAATAGACACCATGCCCAAACGCGTTGACTTCTCTCTTTTCTTACCATACAGCTCGAGCTGGTGCAGAAGAGGAAGCCAGGCGAACGGGTATTCAAATTTTCAAGATCTATGCAGATTTGGGGGGGTATTGGTATACGCATAGTATGGCGAAAGAAAAAGAGTTAATAAAGTAATAAACGATAATTGAACAAAAGTTATTTCAATTTTTGATTTCTTCAAGGGACGACAGAAGTGGAGTGTGCGGTGAAGCCGATTGAGCATTAAATTGGAAGTATTTGGGGGATGAATGCCTGGGTGCTCAATAGCATCCTTTAGGCTGCATGGCCTCGGGGTTTAAAGACTATATGCATATATATATTAAGTACTGAGTTGGGAAAGTTACTGCGAACCCCCTTTTTTATGCAAAGATCGGCTATCTACATTTCCAGAAAATGTCAACGTACAAGATGAAAAACTCATGAATATTTAGTATGCTATTGTTCAGATTTAATAACCATAGCAACCTGGGGAGGTATAATCTAGTAAGAGAGTCTAGCAAGCTAGTAGGAAGCTCTGTCCATGTTTCTTCCAAACATTCAGCTATTCTCTTTTTAATAGCTGCTGGTCCACCAGGAAAGGAAGCAAATTTAGGGAACTTTTGATGCAAAACCCTCTTAAGGTGACGCTAGACATACTCAATAAAATTAAAAGACGGGATTGAAAATTCCGGCAGCATCCTTATCTGCTTTTATCTGTGATAGAGACTCTTCCAATATCTTCACATAGTATTCGACCTTCTATCATAGCATAAAGATATCCAAATGTAGCGTCCCAAAAATGTCCCTAAAACTTGTTTAGCTGTACTCTAAACTAATTAGAATAGTATGCAAGCTAGACTATAAGGATGCATACTGTACTTAATTCAATCAGCTAAGCCAACCATGTTAGGGTCTTCACTCTAATGCCTAAATCTCACTTTGACTTGCGGACAATTACCATTGATTCTTTTTTCGATTCGAGACTATTGACATGGCAGTTGGAATTACCTACTCTACAGAAGTGCATTAAATACCTGTGATATACCTTGTAAGGAAGTACGATTTTCATTCTCAGCTTAATAGGGGAAGAGGCGTTGAAACCAAATACAAACAAAAAATTCCGTTACGCAAGCAGGCATATTCCAGTTAAAAGTAATTCCAGTTAGAATTACGGCCCCTCATGTGGCATTCATGCACTGCTCATAGCATCCGTAGTATTCTCTGAACTCTCTGTGAAGCTCACCTCATCCTCATCCGGTCCGAGCAGCTCCATATATGCCAGCCAATCGTACTCTTCAGTACTGACATGCATCTGTTCCAACCCCGTCGATGTTGCGGCCGATACCCCTACGTTAGGACGGAGGTTGTTGTCTGGCTGATGCTCAAGGTTAATGCGGCTCCGCAATTCACGAATTCTAGCAAGGAGCTGGAGAATTTGGCTCCTTGTCAACTCTGTGCGAGGTATCTGCGGAGCAGAAAGGTTTTCCTCCCCAGGGTCTTTTGAGTCGGTTGGGGCTTTCTCCTTACATTCTACGGCTTTTTCCTCTAGGACCTCATCCGATAGCACGTGATGTTCACGAATGAAGCGAGGCATGCGACGTAAGACCGGCTGCGGCCCACTTGTGCTCGGTGGAATCACGTATGCCCATCGGATGTTGTCGGGGTTGATTTCCGCTGTCCTCAGTCTTTCTCTTCGGGTAGGCATATCTAAAATAGTATTAATTGGGATCTGAATTTTCGAATCTTTACTTGGGAACGTCGAACTAGTATGAGACTACAACGTTGGGGAGGTGGCAGTATATATGTGTTTGGCATGAGACTAATGTGTTTATCTTAGTCTGGCCATGCAACCGGCCTTAGTCAGCATATTTGGGCCAAGATTACATTGGGTTGTTTTGACTAGAGGTTTGGCATGAGACTATTGTTTTGCTACGGCCATGTCTAGCAACGCTAATGAGAAAGCCTTTCATAAAGGGAAGTATCTATGAATCATGAAACGAAACATTGTGCAGTTCGTTAATAGACTGAGGCGACATGGAGTTAGCCTCGTAACCAGTCTGTTGTCTCCGGAGAGAGTTGCGCGGTCACGAACGCTACAAAAATATTAACCTGGGTACTAGGCTAACATGGATCATTAGTCTAGTCTTTGTAGATGAAGTACTCAATGGTGGAAAGAGACCATCATTTAAAAGAGGTGGCTCTGAGCTCAATGGTTTCCATTTGGTTGGTCATAAAGTATTTTCAATCCTTGCAAGGTCTGTGACGAGATTATTCATCACTAGCAGAGTAAAGATCCCATCCATCTGGAAAACATGTGCAAGGACAGAAAATCAAGCGGAACGATCTTACAATATATTATTAAGTCAACATTAATTCAGATACACTGCGATCCGGCATTAATACCACGAAAGGTTCATTTTCTACCCAGAGAACAAGGAGCAGAGGATCGCCTTCAACTCACCCTACCTCGGCAGTGCAGAATCCTTTATATTAAAGTGACCATTAATGGCGCCCATCCGATTTTTGACCGTGCCTGTAATCTATGCAAGTTTCAGAATATATTAACGCAGGGATGCAAAGATATAGTATTCCTGGCAGTGAGGGACAACACGTCTGGTTCATGGTTACATTACAGAATAATCTTGTGAAGGTGTTCGTGTTCCGCCATTGTAAGGTCCTCTCCAACAAGATGGAGATTGATTCTGTTACATTAGTATATATGTATCAGATGACATTGTTATGGATTGGCCGGTTATTCGCAGCATATATGCATGTTGATATACCTTCTGGTTCCCCGATTAGGTCACAGAACTGAATATACTTAGTTTAGCAACGATTCCGGCTTTTATCACCATTCCCCTTGCCGGTGTAAATTTGCTGATTTTTAGATGAATCCCCTGCGATTGCTTCCTAGCAAAAATCCATTTCTTGGCCATAGGATATTATCCCCTCTTGGTTACCGGTGGGGTTCTAGCAAGGTATTCCCAGTAGGCGCCCCTTATTGGAGGTGTAAAATAATAGAAACCCGATTGGAATATTGCAACATATGCTGAGCAATCTGAAGCCGGACGAAGACCTCTATATCACCATGCAATCCATCATGACATGTCTATCGTGCGTCACATCCTGTTGCCAACGTTACCCACCTGGGGTTGTGCCACCCTGTTAACCGCCTAAGTACTTATATGTTCTGGTCCGTTGCGGAATTGCAGGGCCGTTCCGGATTGCCATATATGTGGACTCCGGACAGCAATTGAGTGAAAACCTAGTCTAATAGGTATTTCATACATAACAAATGCTCAAACCTCCGCTTGGTCAAAACTTCACTTGTTCAATCAAACCTCATACTTCACTGCGAGAAAATTCCACGCTACCCCTCACTATAGGTCTTGTTCTTTCCTCTGCATGCCGTAAACTATCATGAACATGTGCGATAACATCAAATACATCATGCTCCAAACCTCTCGTTTCCCATCATTATTTTTGCCAGCAACAAAACAATGCATCATTGCGCGGCTCATATTCATCTATGCCTTCCATCACAGCTTAATGACCAGTAAATTACCTGATGGAGCCTTCAAGTTTGGGTCTCGGAGGTATGCTTTAATTTTGCGATACCTAGGTAGGCCGTGTTACACTTGAATTGGATTCTAAGAAGTTACTTCTCAAAGGTCAACAGAGATACTTATTGTATGCAACCTAAGGGGTGAAACTGATCCAAATCAATACCACCATTATCTTCTGCGACTGACATTATGGTAAGAGCGGGAATGTCGAGGTATGCTGGTAATATCGTAGTGTGCTGGTGATGTCGCGGTGTGCATGTTGCATTGTAGTAACTTTTTTATCAATTCCGGAATGGACTGGTCCGCTGCGGAATCCTGTCCATTCCGGTATTGACCGGTCCATTCCGGTATTGCCCGGTCTATTCCGGAATCTACTGGATTCTGCAACGGACCAGAACATATATAGCTTCCTATCCTATCTTTTGCTTTTGTTCTCCACCGAACAAGCTGCTCCAGCTTCTCACCATAAAATAATCCCCACTCATTCCATACCCAACTTCCTCACTCCAACTGACAAGCACAATGCCTGGCCTTCCTACCTTGCATTTGCCCCCCAAACCTATCTACACCCCAGATGGTCCGCACCTGCTGGATTTAGTCAATCCAGAGCTACTCCGGTACCTCAACAGGTACCTTCCAGCGCTAAATCCACATATTCCCAACTACTCTCAACGGATCCAGCACCCACACAAGTCCCTTCCTCCTTACTACTGGTGAACCCCGGAACGGTTTATTTTAAGGGTGAACAAGGATACGTCATATCCTGAAGCATCATAATTTCCTTAACATGTCGGGTCTACTTTGACGGGATTTTTGGTAGATTGGACGAACTTTGAGCCGGTAGGTTCAAGCACTTGAGATGTTGCACGGCTTCTGGGCTGTGTCTGTGACAACTATCCCCCACTCAGGTAACAGGTATGACCCCATGCTGTCATACTTAGTTGCCACAAAGAACCCTTCTTGGAAACCCTTTGGTTGACAAAAGCCCTCGTTTAAAGCCTAGCTAACCTACGTTATTCCCATCAATATTGATGATCTTGAATTTCCTTCTATCCACCATGAAATCATATTCTAGAAACTGATTAAATTGCGATTGTTAATCCGATTAATATTGTTATAAATAGGAACTCTGGTAATAGAACAGCCTCCAAAATGGTGTTAGTGGGAAAAAAATCTGGGCCTCCTGTATATAAGGTGCGCTTCCTGTCACTATTGATGCCGGATTTGAGCTTGGAGTGGGGGATGTGGAGGGGGAAGGGGCGTGTGGGAGGGGATGATTGTTGAATGCAGTAATCCGTGCCAGCTAGCTTCGAAGAAAAGGCAAGAAGCCTTTAGAATGTTGAGGATTGAATTGTTGAGCATGGGATGTTGCGGTCGGCTTCGGGGTGTGGGCAAACGGTTATGGGATTGGAATGTGGCAGATGTTCTCGGAATACTGAATACGAGCGCGAGGTTTGGACTTGTCCTTTTCTGCGGCGTGAGCAAGACAGATGAGCATTAGGCTTAATATAAGCAATCTTCTACCACGATCAGAGCATTGTGTGTTTATTCTTTCTGTGATGTGGGCAGGGGTAATGTGGGTAATGTGTGAAGGGGTGATGCGGAAAGGGGTGATGTAGGATGGAGTGGGGTGATATGGGGAGTGTCAGGTAGGAGATAGCTACATATGTTGTATCAGCCGCTGTGCATATGTCAAGTACGTCTAGTCGTGCATATATACATATGCAAGTCTCCCAAATAGGACAGGGGGAAAGGACTTTTAGTGTGCCTCCATACCTAGTCTGTTGTGGCCTACCATGGGTGGGTCTTTGTTTATAATCTCATTCACATTACAACTGGATCATTAAACATGTTATAGCTACTGCGCCATATCCCGGACGAATACGGAATACATTTCATACGAGCCGCCCCGGCCAAGTTCCGCCAAGCGCCACTGCTTTCATCCTCACCATTCATGTCTGGCAGCCAGACCCTACCTTACAATTGTCTATGGCTTATCTGTGTATATAGTGGCCTCATTGCACTAGCGAGGAGATAGTTCAGCTAAACTGGCATGATTCCCTAATGTCTTTTATATCAAGTCGATTATTGTTGTTGTCCATGTTGGTAAGAGTACGGTAGTGACGAGGGTGGCATACTCTGGGAGAAGGTTTACTAGAATTTGCCACTTTATTTTCTGATCACTAATATCTCCCCCAGATGTTTTAGATCAGCTGCTGCATTCATGACATCACTGATGAATGATAACCAGGACATTGGCTAAGGGAGTTGAATGTCATCATTAGCTGGAAGATATTGGCTGAGGAGGAGGATTGAAATAAGTTCTCAAGAGTCTTCCAGGCTTCTCATGCAGTCATATCATCAATCAGAGATGACTGAATTTCAGATTTGCATCTGAAGTAAATCTCTGAGAACGCCCACTTGTCAGCCTTTGCCCAGCTGATATTTGCGTCTGGTGGTTGTTCATAGTCGATCAAGTCAAGGAGACACATTCGCATGAGGAGAATCCTCATATTTTTTTCTCTATATCCCGTAGTTGGTATTGTCGAGAAGATCAAAGATCAGAGTTTCTCGATGAAGGGATTTTGGGATTTTGGGATTTCTAGGTCTTCCATGATGAGTCATTTGGAGGAGTTTTTGTTGATTGACGAGGAGTTATCCGTGATTGTAAATACAGAGGGCTTTCATAACCTGATAGAACGTTTTTCTATTATCCCTCCCATGATCCTTCTCTGAGATCATGTTCACGTATTAATTTATCTACATCATGCCAAGCCCGCCAACCTAGTTGGCTCTGCCATATATAGTACCGGTACATGTGGTAGTAACAACAGCAACCCGGTAGACATAAAACTATCCCGAAGTCCCCTATATTAAATCTCACCAAGACCAAAAGCCCCCAATTCCTCCTACAAACCCTGGATGGAAGAGGTGTAAACTGTCTATACACATTCTTGGTCTTTTCCAGTTTTTAAATTTGCATTAAGCAGCCATATACTTGAATGTTTTCTTGAAAATGTGGACCTGCTGGCCCATGATATGTGAGCGTACAATATACTATCGGTGTTTGGGCAAACCTAGCACCCAGTGATCACGTTTTGTCCTAGCGGTTACACTCTTCAACAGGTTATGAGCCCAGTGCGCATGGAGCACAAGTTCGATTCCCTGAGAGAGCGCTGGGACAAAAGGAAGGGTATTATGGATATCTACAGTAATATGAACCCCAGCTGCAGTTTGTTGTGAAAGTTTATTGGCCCTAAGGTGTTTACCAGGAGCAGTAATTGTTGATTTGATCCCTGTGTGCACTATCGGTGTTTGGGCAAACCTAGCACCCAGTGATCACGTTTTGTCCTAGCGGTTACACTCTCCAACATGATATATAGTTCAGTGCCAGTAGTATTCGCCCTTTATGTATACTCTCCCTGGAGACAACAGACTGGTTTGTACGAGGCTAACTCCATGTCGCCTCAGTCTATTAACGAACTGCACTAGTCTGGTTGCATGACCCCTCCGTAGGGGTCATGCAACCTGACTAGAACTGCACAAGGTTTCTTTTCATGATTCATAGATACTTCCCTTTATGAAAGGCTTTCTCATTAGCGTTGCTAGATATGGCCGTAGCAAAACATAGAAGGTCTGCAATTTTTGAGGCCAAGGTCTAGCTTATTGTGGATAATAAGTGCGCTCCTTTACTAGTCTGGTTGGCAAAGGAGGGTGTTGTCGTGCAAGCCAGACTAGGTGTTGTCTACTCCTTTACCTCAATCCTTGACCCAAATATGCGGCGGCGGTGACTAAGGCCGGTTGCATGGCCTGACTAAGATAAACACATAATGTCACCTCCCCAAGTCTCCTACCAGTTCGACGTTCCCAAGTAAAGATTCGAAAATTCAGATCCCAGTTAATACTATTTTAGATATGCCTACCCGAAGAGAAAGACTGAGGACAGCGGAAATCAACCCCGACAACATCCGATGGGCATACGTGATTCCACCGAGCACAAGTGGGCAGCCGGTCTTACGTCGCATGCCTCGCTTCATTCGTGAAAGAGAGACCCATCACGTGCTATCGGATGAGGTCCTAGAGGAAAAAGCCGTAGAATGTAAGGAGAAAGCCCCAACCGACTCAAAAGACCCTGGGGAGGAAAACCTTTCTGCTCCGCAGATACCTCGCACAGAGTTGACAAGGAGCCAAATTTTCCAGCTCCTTGCTAGAATTGATGAATTTCAGAGCCGCGTTAACCTCCAGCATCAGCCAGACGACAACCTCCGTCCTAACGTAGGTATCGGCCGCAACATCGACGGGGTTTGAACTGATGCATGTCAGTATTGAAGAGTACGAGAGCCTTATATCTGCAATTCAAGCATCAGGCAATGCGCGTAGGCTGGAGCGCCAGCTAGGGTACCAGACCTCCAACCTATGGAACCTTTCACCAGTCGAACACAAGAAGTCTTTATCAGTACCTACGTGATACTCCACATCGCTTGCGATTTAATGATACTCGCTATGATCAATATAGGGGGTGGCTTATACAGGCTCAAGATTCAGGCAATGGTCCAAAACTGAGTGTGAAGAGATATCACATTGCGTAGAGGAAAAGGTGTATGTAGAGTATGCTGGGAAGGGTGTGCCGGGTATGTTGCGTATGCTCTGTGCGTGCGATGTGCCGGGTGATTTGAGTATATGCTGGTATGGGTGTGGGTATGCCGCTGGTATGGTGGCGTGCTAGTTATATAAATTATCTGGGTATCGGGGTATCTGGGTATACTTTGCCTGTTGGCGGCTGCTCAATAAGTACATACAGTACTAAGTACTTTTGTCTCATCGCCAGCTGCTTACTAAGTAGTGGGTTACTAGAGTTCCGTACGTAAGGTCACAGCTCGCTCTCCATTGTCCGTAAGTACATTGTCCTAGAACCACCCCCAGCAACAACGCACGAATGTCGGCCAACATACCTTCTGACCTGCAAGGAGGGGCTAGTGCAAGCCAGACTACTGACCTGCCTGATGCAGAGTTCCCAGGGTTTCCAACGTAAGAAACTCGATCGCCACCCCCTAATATATACACGTGACCACTGACATGTGAATGGTACCGGTAAGAGACCGAGAGGGGTATATCGCTGCCTTGAGAGCCCATATTGCAGGGAACCATAATGTTGCGAATGCAACGAGAGCCTTGCATTACATCCTAAGTATCCCAGAACCTGTGTCTGTAACTTCAATCTACCACCCTTTGGCTCTGTACATTAGCATGACTGACACTCTACAGTGTACCTCCCGACCTTGCCTCGCTACCAGAACAAGTATCGAATAGGATCCTTGTTCTCCGACGAATGCTGGACTCGGAAGCGGGTCGGGAACCCGGCAATTTCAAAAACATCCAGGCTCTGATCGAAGGCTATACTAGTGGTACTCTAACGATCGACACTGACGACCGGAGCGTGGTTTGTTATTTCTTTAATGGGAAACAGAAAACGGGATGGTTAGGTATGCATGATAAGGATTTTGATCTTGACGCTATGTGGGAACAATGGCGGGAGGAGGAGAGTGGGGTTGGTCGCTTATGGATGGAAATGGTGGGTATTGGTCAACTTCCAGTCTTATTTCGCCTGCCGGATGTAGCTTTACTGAAATATTGGATGATGCAGCCCTTCGCTTTCCACCAGATTGCTGCACGCGCTGCCTTCCCACCGACAAATCAGCATCAACATCATGAAGTTTGTAGCTGCCCAGATCGCCCTGACTCCCGATTTTCAAACTTACCTGGTATCTCCCCTTTAGTATTACGTCTCACTTAGGAAAGTAGGAGGTCAGTATGCAGTCGATTTACTTGTACTCGATAATACCGGGTCAAGTTTTATGACACTGTATGATAATGATTTGTTGCAGCTTGATGTTAACTTGACTTATGGTCATTGGGGCGGCGCTGTGACTTTATCCACTGCTAATGGAAATGTGATTCGAACTGTTGTGCGCATGGAGATCACCATTAAAGACCATCAAGGGGTAGCTATGGTCCCGTGGACACGGGTGTGGTGTGTTGTCTGCCCTGGGCCATCCTTTGGGAATACACGATGCTCGGGTATGTTTCTGAGGGAGAATCTGTACACTGGTACCGTGCCTGACGGATATGGTATCCTCTGGGTTGGTGTAAAGAAAGGTGGGGTTTGTGGGGTAATGCCGGTCATCTAGTCGTCGCAGTCTAATCATTTTCTGTCCGCATCCGGGGTTTCCTCTTTACGCTCCTTCTTTGGTTTCAGTTTGGTTCTTTGCGCAAAGGTTGATCGTTTACCTCGTGAAGGAAAAATGAACAATGATCCTCCTTCGGAATAGGTCAAAGGTTCTTCTGCATATAACTTATCCACAGCCATTTAATCCACAAGATTCTTTAGATTCTTAATTGAAGCCAAGGCTGGATCGGCGCACAGGTCAATGGGGATTTCCCAGCTCTACAAACTGCATGGAATAATAACTACATTTTGCTATAGTCTAGACATACATAAATATTTGTTTGTGAAGTAAGTACATATGTAGCTGCAGGGGATGCACTTGGCAACTGTTGCCATATCACCGTTATGTGCATGATCATTGACGTGAAATATATAGCGCTGGTAGAGGCATCTAGAAGACTCCGAACATTTTATGCCCTCAATTACGTCGATATAGAAATCTTTGGATGCAAAATTAGATAGGTAGACAACTCCTCCGGAGTTACAAGCCCATAGGGACTACATTGGGAGGTGTAAGTACAGGATAATAATGGTATACACCCGAGCAGGTATATGCCTTGTGTATGCGACAATGAATATACCCTGTAGGTCCTAAATATTATCCGCGGTGTTCTCTCCCATATAGTTCTTGTACTATAATTTATAGGCAGGAGCAACTCATGGTATGGTCAACTTGTTTGCTCAAGAGTAGTACTGTACTTATTAGACTGTATGTACATATGTATGTACGTACATGCGGTATGGTATGTGCAGGCTATTTAGCCATATGCAGAATGTCTCTCGCCCTCTTTTACGCATCATAGATTCTGAATGGTACTTATGTACAGTATACAGTAATATACTTTATGGCCATCACACTGGGCAGCCCGACGATACGTTCGACAAGCTAAACATTAACAAATCGTTTTAAAAGTCCCGCAAGGAAATATTCGGGGGTTTTGGACTCAGCCTTGCCAATCAAATCTTCTCAAGCCAATCAGTCTGCCAAAATAATCCCAAAAAAAAATATGCTGTGTCCCGGCCCCCCCCCACCACCCCCCCAATTGCATGATTTCACTATCTGCATTTCCCACAAGAGACGCCAGTATGTATATATTATTGAAAGGTTAGTGAGCGAATGGTATCGCTGGGTATTGGAGGATGCAGCGGTGGACTCTTAGTGCAGTAAAGCAGGGTGATGCGAGTGCAAGAGCGAGAAGAGCGTGCGAGTGTGGGATGTTCGGTCAAGAGTAGACAGTCTTATTTAGTCTATCAAGAGAAGCATATACTGTAGATACATGAATGTCCTGAGAGCTCGTATATATAGAGACGAGATCAGGGTAAAACCGTTCAACGAAGCAGTCTAAGCTAGCTATCCTAAGAGCAGTAACACCATGAGTACGCGCGAGCCGTTATGCCAGATGCATGAGTGAGTTAAGTACGCAAGCAGTGAAGAGCATTAACTGGAAGCAATGAGTAATTGGTGCGTAGGGTAGTAAGCGAAGATAGTGAATACATGTGAACAGCAAGTATGAACACACGTGAAGAAGAAGAAATAACGCAGAGATCCGTTAGCAGGGTAACAAGTGCTCGCAATAGGTATCAGCAATACATAGCGGAGAGACTTGACTGTATGCGTAAAGAAATGGTCATTTCAACATATATTTTGTACATAGATCATTTAAATGATTCGGGAAAATCAAATATTAATAACTCTCCCGGGAATATCGATACCAATGTATGCATTTGCAATGTCGTTGCGGTACATTATCTAACTTTATCTTTATACACTTTATGTACCCACCCACTGTACCTACGAACATCGAAACCACAACTGCTTGGTAAATCTAGCTATAGCAAATAAAATTCGAACTTGCCTCCACATCATACGTTATACCTGATCCTAATAAAATCCAGTCATGCATATCATATATATACTGTCTCAATCTCTCACAACTGGGGGGCGGCATTTTGATTCATACAGTCTTGTTTTACCCTTCCATAGCTATGTAGAATTGGAATTACTCCATTGTTAACTTGCGATTACAATATACACTTTTCTTACTTTAACGATCACTATATCACCCCAGCAGCAGACCTGAATACTCAACAAAGTAATTCTCCAAAACATTCATACGGAATCACATCTATATATCACCATACCCCCCTCCCCTGTTCAACTCCATTTCCCTATTTTCCTGCGCCTGCAGGCGTTATAAAAAGTGGAATTTTAAATACCCTGTTCCCTAAAGTAAAAAAAAAAAAAAGAAAACCCAGCCAAACTCCCTGAGCTCATCTCACACGTGCACTCTATATGGATAAGCTACGTACGGTCCATTGTATCATCGGAAGGAGTGCTTTGAGCTATTTACAAATGATATGGGATGGACGGGAGCGAAGAAAATATATGCTCTTGAGATCTGTCGCTGCCACTAGCCCTGACCCTAACTGTCACTGAGGCTTTTTATCAAGGACCAAGGGAGATTCTTCCTGGTGTTTGAAGTCGAGCCATGTAATTAATTTCAAGTAGCACGTATATCTCTTCACGCACGGGAGCAACTGTGGGTAGTTATATGCACCTAGACCAAGTTGATTATAAATCGTGGGTGTTACAAACATTAATTAAGTAAGTTACCAGCATAAGTTGAGAAGTACATCGAAGATTTAATAAAAAGCATGTTCACTAAAAGAAAAAAAACACAAAAATTTCCTCCTGCATGACAAATGACAATGAGAGTAGAGATCTTTCCTGTAAAAAAACAAACTATGCCTAAAACCAAAGAAATATCGCCAGAATTCTTCATCTCCAACCTTCCATGTCCTAACTTCCTTACTGCCCTTTTCCGACCGTGATTATCCGTCATGAGGTCCTCTTTCCAGACTGAAACCCCCCCCCCCCGCCCCCAAAAATCCCACTGAGTGAAGATCGCTTGTTACCCCTATATCAACATACAGTAGCCCTGAACTACTAGTTCCAATCACAAAATCTGATTATACCTCCCTTACCATCAAAATCTGACATTTCAATTCCCCCTTCGTCCTCGTGCGAGCCCCAATACCTCCCATGTACCCTCCACCGCCCCTTGCCTTCCCCGAGCCCTCTTTCCCCTCACCATACCAACCCCCATAGTACACCCCTCCATAAAAGTGTACTCCTCCTCCTCTCTTCTGCTCCCGAATCCTCCGCTCCTCCATCTCCCATCTAACTCTTTCCCTTTCCCTCTCCTCCTCCTCCTCATCCACAAACTTCATCCCAGCAACATTCCATGATAAATCCCGCATTTTATCTGTGAAGCGGAGGATTGTTGCTATGACCCACTCGGGGTGGGGGAGGAGGTGGTAGGGCCAGCATTCCGGCCCTGGTGTTGGGGTTGAAGTGGACTTTAAGGATGAGGGATGGGGTTGAAGGAATTCGTCCGCTAGGGAAGTAGATATTGGGAAGAAGTATTGGGGGATGGAGGCACGAGTAGGTTTGGAGGGGGGAAATATGAAGGTGTGTAGTTCGTAGGTAAGGTGGGTGGTTGAGGTTGTGGTATAGGTTGTCGACATTGTGAAGACTTCAGGACTGGAGGGGACTCCTGAGACTTAGAAAATTTACTGTAGGATAGCTCGTGAGGACCTCTAGTCATTGACGTCCTAGGTGATGCCAGGGTTTTGAGGTTGATGCAGCCGATAAATAATACTGATGTTTCAGTTGAGCCTAACCAGGGCCTATATCTTCGGCAAGTAAGAAGGGATGACTTTTCGGGCAAAACTTGTGAAATGAGCCGGGCGGTGATACGTGAGATCACACCATCCAAGCTTTGGATCGACTCGAAAACAACTCTCGGCTCTCGTTAGATAACTTAGATAAATGAAATAGTGCCGGCTGTAGGACCTCTAAATAATCGGGTGATTTTAAGTGAAATCAACGAAGATTGACCGCTTCTCTGCCTAGAAATAGTAAACCGGCGATGGCCTGCAGTACCCAACATTCTCCTCGGCAAATAAATAATAACGACGACGCGCCCATCAACACTTTTCCTACTCATCGCGTCTCCTCTTCCATCTGACTTTGGGTTTCCACCTGAAGTGCACTTGTTCTACCCTGCATGATCACTCCAGAAACAAGCAACGGGAGGGATACCGAGCATGCCGATTGGGTCAATAAATCACTGTCTTTGAATGTGCAGAACTGGGCCAATTCAATAAATCGCTGCCTTTGAATGTGCAAAACTGGGCCAATCAGCAATCCAATCGAGCAATCAGACATTGAAACGGTTTTCTAAGGCAAATCTAAATTTATCAGCCCGCACGGCCATAAAGCGACTGGTGCCCGCTCGTGCACAGGTTCCCAATAAACGTGAGAATGACAGGTGCATGTGATATCGCAGGATATGTGCAGCTGGAGGTATGCATGTGGGTTGAGTATGGGCGAATAGAAAGCTGAAGAAGTTGCAAGTAGAGTCATAGAGGCTGCTGTGCACACCGAGATCGGTGGATAGCTGAGGACTATTGAAGGAAGTTAGGGAATGAGGTGAATAATAGTGGAATGAGTGCATTTTACTCTATCGGTACGGTAGGTAGACGAACAACCTCAACGTGAGGAGATGATCTGAGGACGGCTGAAGCAGATCTGTATGTGGAATGTGGTTCCTATAGAATGCCCAATGGGAGGCCGTAGCTATCTGAGCTCTCCCACACGTGAGGTTACCTTCTTGTGGGCCTACCCGGCACAGTGCCTGGAAACCTGTCCCTCCTCTCTGTCATCTACGCCTCCCGAGAGCACCGGTAAGACTCGAAGAATGGTGCCTAAAAGCTCGGGAAGAGGAGAGTGGGGGCCACTGAAAGGGCAATCCCAATAAGAGTGAAATGATGTGTGCTTTCTCCGGGGCTGGATCCGCTGCTTTACCGCCAGGGAAAGTTGTTTGGGCCCTGCCCCAAGGAGGCTGCAGGCGAACTCGTTTTGTTTATTGTCCCTCTTTTCAATCCATGTTACTTAATTGATAGACTTACCCACCCGATGATCACTCTCATGATCCTCATGACCACAGGTTTGAGGTTCGATTACGTTAGAGTGGATCATCTCTTTCATGCGATAACCTCCCAACCCTGAACCCTGTAGCGGGGGGTTTGGGGGGTTTGAGGGGTTTGCCTCCCGAGGCCCGACCGCATACAAACATAACCCCGAGAAGTTCTACTTGTTTGAACGATCCTGCCTCTGAGCAATTTGGCAGCCCGTACCTAGTGGCTAGCTGGCAAGTTACTAAACGGCGAAAGACCGCCACGAAACTGCTCCGAGTTCAAGGCTAAGGAAGGAGAGGCATCGCGGC
This sequence comes from Terfezia claveryi, assembly GCA_015179025.1. NCBI lineage: Eukaryota > Fungi > Ascomycota > Pezizomycetes > Pezizales > Pezizaceae > Terfezia > Terfezia claveryi. Next base: position 384,268 of record WHUX01000014.1, on the reverse strand, counting down.
ACGTTGTAAGTGGATCAAAAATCTACGCAAGCCTGCCAATTGGGTTTGATCTGTGACTCGTGGCTCGTGACTCGTGAGTGAGAGACTCCAGTTTCACTGATGCCCGTGCGCGATCAGAATACGGTAGCACGCGGCGACCGGAATAGCTCTGTATCTCGATTTGTTCTCCCAATGAAGCACCTTTGGTGAGGAGTTATGTTACCCTCAACCCCTACCTGCATCTTCTGCACCTACATGTACATGGAAAACTTCAATTTTTGGAACAAACTAGAAAGTTCTCCAAACTTTTCAGATTAGTCAAACAGTATCCCAGGACTAAGTTTTGGAAAACCTGAGATCCGTATTACTATCTTTCGTGAAACATAAAATCAGGGTAACCTTTGAGCTGATTACTCAACCATGTTTATAAACGTGTTGCAAACCCCCCCTCAAAAGCTCCCGGAATCGAGGCTGACATACTCTCATACCTATTCATACCTGTCCCAGCTATCCACAAGTGTCCCAGTCCTCCAGAAACCACAAACCAGAAAAAAATTCAAAATTAGACGCCGTAGCTCCAAATATTAGAAAAATGGACGAAGGGAATCAGACTTTAGGTAATATATATATATATATATAATCATGTATCAAACGGCGGCAGCAGAATCTCCCGTGACCATCCAGCAGAACCACATTCAGATCAGCCTTGGAGATGTATCTTAAGGCCTTCCGGGCCTTACCACCCAAACGCCTCCTCAAAATACTGGATCCGTGCCCCCTCTGCCGCATCCTTGCCAACATACTTCACCACAGCCTCCCTCGTCCCGTCAACCATCTTGTCCGGACCACAAACCAGTACTGCCATCTTCCCCGTGAGCCTCCTATTTTCGTTTTCTATTATTTCCATAATATTCGGACGCCCAATGGTAAGTGGAAGTGGTGGCCTTGTACTGTGAGTGAGGTCCTTTTCTCGGTCACAATCACGATCCTTCGTCTTCTCGTGATTCGACCGTGTTGATGGCCTGCGGACTGGTTTCGGGGGGGCCGCTTCTGGTTCTGTTGGCCTCTCCTGCGCTAGATTGTGATCTCGCTCCTGCCTTCTCTTCTCGCGGTTCGACCTCGTGCTTTCTCGGCGAACTGGTTTCGGCTGAGATTCTTCCAGCGCAAGGCCGGATTGTAAGATAGGCCTATCCCGCTCGACGTCACCACCACGATTTGATCTCGACCGATCCTTTTCCTTAGGTTCAGAATCCGAGATCTCAGGCGGAGAGCGCTTTGATTGGGAGCGTGTAAGTGGTACAGTTGGAGCTTTCTCGGCTCCTTCTGGCGCGGGGCGCTTCGAGGCAGAACCCTTGCGGTGCGACCTCCCTGGCCCTTCAGTATTTTCGGGAAAGGCTTGAGTTACCGACCTCTTATTCTCGGAGGTGGAGGGCCTCACGATTTTACCTGGCGGGCTCCTGCTCGGTGCGGAGCGTTTGGGGTTGGTGGAGTATTTCTCCGGAGAACTGGAGTGATACGCGAGGGGGGGGCTGGCAAGAGACTTCTTGGAACTAGACTCTTGTTTCCCTGTCGATGGCCTTCCCGTCGATGGCCTTCCCGTCGATGGTCGTCCCGTCGATGGCCTTCTGCTAAAGTCACCATCCCATTCCCTCCTGCGAGACTTCTCGTCCAGGATCTCCTTCACCAGAGGCTCTACAAACTTCACGTCTGGCTTTTTCGTCGCAGTTCCAGTGAAGTAGAGCATCATCTCGATTTGCGTCCCGTATAAATTGCTTGTATCTTGAGTTTTGTTTATGAGATCGGCATCCCATATCAGCCGTTCCATCAACATGTCCTCCCTACAACTCCACACGAAGACAAACCGTCGGGTGAATGTCTCGCCTTTTTCCACCCTTGCCATATGATTGTATAGGTAAGCCAGCGTGGTACTCACGCCGATTCCCCCAGCAATTACCAAAACCGTATCATATGTATAGAGAGAGTGTTCATGTCCGTACGGCCCCTCAATCAGACATGGTATACTTAGGCTGAGATTCCTCACATCTCCCGGGTCGATGATCCTGTTTCCGAACCCGTCTTTACCCAAGTTTTTTTCGGACAGGTCCGCAATCCTGTTCCAGACAGTTTGTGTGATCCCCTTATGGGGCCTCACAAGGAACGTAATCTTCGCCCTTCCGGTCGCCCACTCCGCAGTTGGTCCGGCAGCACCATCATCGTCCACCACAGCGCCTCGATCCCATTCATCATCGGAGTCATCCGCTACGATATCAGGAGCGGCCAAGGGATGGGGTCGTGTAGAAGTAGGACTGTATACCCCGATTCCGTTGCTTGCGGAGGTACCAAGACGTTCGCTCACCGCCGTTCCCAGACGAGCAGGATCGTTTATGCTCGTCGCAGTTGCTAGTCTACGTTCTCTCTCCTGCTTCCTGACATGCCTTGCTTTCTCATTCACGTTCACTAGAGCCTTCTTTGGTCTCCAATCAACGGCAGTAAAAGGATGTGACTGCCAGAATTTCCACGATGCACCAAAATATAGAAAATAATGAGCACCAGGGAAGAACCCAACTCCATCCTTATTTGGATAGATTGAGATCTTCATGATGTTAGTCTCCTTTATCACCTTGATTTTGGCGTTGTGCTTAACAAGTCGCCCTCTGCGGGTGTTGCATTGGATGATTCGCCAAAATCGTGCCAGACGATCAAAGCTCCAACATGCGATGCAAGCCCAGAGCCATGGGTTGTAAGCACCAGTAGATGAGAGGCGGAGGTGCCGGAAGCAGAAGTAGAGGAAGAGGATACCACCCACGATATGTAAGAACAAAAAGAGCTCATACATTCGTCTCCGGAATGGCAAGATGGCCAAGACGATGATCATGGACATCACGATTGTTGCCTAATTTAGCATTCAGTAAGCTTCCAATTTCACATCAATTAGACCCTTAGTGTTCACTTACAGCGACCCCATTCCACCAGTAAGAGTCGTTCTTCTGCTTGCCGTGAAGCTCAGCACCGCCAACTGTAAAGATATTGGTCAATATTTACCATTTACAAATGGGTTGGGAAGGCAAACTTTGGTACATATAGACTGCATACGAGATCGAGTGAATCTGATAATCGTCAGTCCTGAGATGCATTTCGTAAAGGTGAAGGTTTTACTTACAATGGCTAACGCTGTAGCCACCCGAGCAACCCATTTATGGAAGACGTTGAAAACGCCATAGCTCAACCCAGTCAATCCAATCAGGAAATTATTCCTCCCACCAAGAAGGAATATGATTGGGAGATTGGCGAGGGCCAAAAAACCCGCCCGATCTCCAAGGTACCGGGTCATATCGCCTGGTTGCGTTCTGTCCATCGTTATATATAGTTAGTTGCAATTGTTTCTACGGTCGTGAGTTCACCAAGTTCAGGGAAGGAAACAGCAAGATATTTAAATATCTATTACACATCCTGAATTAGGCTTCACTTACGCTCGATTAACCACCTGTCTATTCCTGTTATCAATAACCAAGAAAATTGTATTCACTCCAATGAACGCCATGACCGCCAGCGCCTGTATCCTTGTCGGTAGAGTAACCCACCCAATAGGCTCAAGATGCCTTTCTCCAAACAACGCCGGTAGAATAAAATGTTTTCTGATCCACGTCCATGCCGCTGTTCCTTTAGATATCACGGCTGTTGTTTTAGTTCTGCGGGAAATAGTGGACAGTGCTTCGAGGCGCGTAGAGGCCTTGAAATCGATGTTTTTCGCCCGGTATCTCTGGATTCCATGGTGGATAGCTGCTAGCATGAGCACAGTGCCAGCTATTCCATAAATGCACCACCTAATGCGTCTGTTAGCGAAATGATTCACAGATAAGCCGCCTGTAATTGACCCAGCCTACGAACCCTAATAACTATAATCTGTGTTAGCTGTATACTTTAAAAATTTTGAGGATCTGAAACTTGCCATATTGAAATCTGTCTCCTGTTTGAGAGCTTGCTAAGCCAAGTCAGTATCCAGCTATCCATAATCACCATCTTGAACTAATATTTACCTACCTGATTATGTGTTAATCCCCCCCACAATCTCGTCCATATCCAATCCACTATCGTTCCCTCCGGAGTCTCAATATCCCCAATCTCGACCACTTTTAACTGCATATCCTGCCTAATGACATACTCCGTGGGTATTCCTCCCTCACACGCTTTCCCAGCGTCCGCCCACCCTGTCTGCGCAATAGGCGGTGTACAATGCTGCTGAAGACAAAGATATAAACTTGCGAGATACGTACTCTCACTACACCAAATCTCCGGGTTGTGATCTGGATACCCAGTATCTTTCGTCGAACTCGTCGAAGCAACCTTCACATTGGTGGGTATATCATCATACCCCAACGAAGCAAAAACGTCTCGCAACTTCTCCTCACACCTCAGTGGGCATTTCTCTTTCTCCATGATTTCCCCAGGGGTTTCTCTCCGGAAAACTTTAGCATGTTGCATAGCGTTCCAGAGCTTCCCAGAAATAACAGCATGATTCGCCTCTTCAAATTCAAGCGAATGACAACAGCACAATAATAACAGAAAAGTCCAAACTCTGGTTATTTGATACATCGCTTAAGCGTATCCGTGGCCCTACAATCCTTGGCTTTACCCTCTGGAGTTAAAGCCCAGTCCCAGTCCCTCGGTTGTAAGTCTTAGATGCCTAAAGGTACCAGGCGAGTCTGAGGATCCGAGCCACAACTCCACAACTGATATCGATATCGACCGGGGAATGAGATGAGGATTCCACCACCAGCTTGGAAGGTTAACGATAGAATAAACAATACAACGTTATCAATGGCACCGATTGATATCCAAAAAGAACTGGTATATGACTGATAATCTCGATGAACAAAATGATTGCAAGAGAAAAAGATCTTAGTGACGGCAAGTGAAGATATAACAAAAACTGCTTCCCGCGGCACAAGTACCAGATACAAGTAAATGCGAAGCAAGTCAAGCAGTAGAGATGGTCACAGGCTCCGACAAGTTACAACCCCGCGATGATCAATATTTTATACCAATGCCTGCCCTCCACCAAAAACCAAAACAGAGGGTGCAGAACAGAATGAAACAATTCGCCCCACAGGAATTAACAACTCAGCAAGAAGATCTAGAGTTCGCCTCTGGAGCACAAGCAAACAGAGAAACCGGCTAACATTGTGGTATAATTGGATGATTACAGGATATTTGTCTCTCCTAAAGGAGCAAGCATTTACATTTTGTTCAGTGTTGTAAGGTATGACGGACGATTGCCTTAGAAGTTCAGGTATCAATTGGGAAGAACCAACATTCAATTGACTCTCCAAAATAAAAAAAAATCATTGCTCATCTGGAAGACAACCTAAGAGTAGCTGTCTGTGCTTGAAACCCATGCTGAAATGGAGGCATCCTACGTGTTCACCCCTTTCCCCTGCGTATAATTGGCGCAGTTTCGGCTCTTCCAATGGTATTATTCGCATGAAATCGACTCGCTTATGATACCAGTTCGGGTGAAACAACCCTGTCTTCCCGCTTCAGACCTGTTCGTTTGAAGTTAGCACTCCTGTCTTTTAGGTCATATTTTCAGGAACAAAAGCACCCAATAGGACGTTCTATGTAGTGTCTATTGCTTATGTCAAGACCGCTCTGCATCCTAGTTTGCATACTTTTGCATCTGTGCACGACAGCCCCAGCAATATTAGAGACATCTCCCCTGTAGCTGCATTGCAACTTACGACTTAGCTCTCAGTAGAAACCCGGGGCGTTAGCTGCTGAGCTGGCCAAAAATTTGAGAGCCAAATTGCAGCAAATACCGACATGTCCATACTTTTCCTTGTCAGGTTGCACCTGCAACTAGCCCTGTCCCCGAGTCATTATACCCGCCTCGGTTTTCCGTGCAATGACCAGAGCCCCAAGAAACACAATCCTTCATTGACACAGACGTCTGTGCACGAGACCAGTTTGTAATCTGTATCAACAACCTCCGTCGAGGTTCACGTCATGCACTTCAAAGGCCTTTATAGTAGGGTATATCAGATGGACACTATATGTATTCCGTTGCGGCAAAATGGGCATTGAACGTGAAGCAGGATCGAAAATTTCTGAGACTGTACTCATATCGATCGAGAGATCGGGGTAAATGTATTTAGGAGACTACATGGTGGACAGGTCAATTTCGAAAGCTAGCCTGATGTTGTTTAATAGAACCAGGGTGGCAAGTCTGTCTTGTCAAGTTGGGGTAGGTATAGAATGTATTGGATATAAGGTGCATGAGCGTTAAACCGAGAAAAATAAGTTGAAGAAAAGTGCTGCGCAAGCCTTGTTGACGAGACTAGCTCAACAACAAATCCATGTCCTTTTGTATACTAGTGCCTTGACCAATATTACATCGTCCTGCCTGTATCTCTCGGATTATTGGCTTACAATAATATGGATATTGCATCCCCGACTTGTAACCAGTAGTTTGAGACTATTATCTATACCGCCAGTAGAAATTGGAACCAACCTTTGACATTATCAGGGGAGTGTTGGCACATAGGCATCATCCTTGCTTCTTCCGTACCTGCATAGTCGGAATCATATGTTCTGCTGTCAGCAAATCATTCTTTCTTCCGAGTTTCCAAATTATGCCTCCAGCCAAATGGAATACCCGGCATCCTAAAACTCCCGATCAAGAGACATACTGGTATTGGGAGATTACTCATAGTACGGGTATAGTAGAGCAGGGGCATTTGCAATCAATCCTGATTGCATCAGTGGGGTTGTTGGCAATTGACCGTTCGCCTCGTTTGCTCCCAAGTTGTTTTTAATATAGATTGCATAGTTTCAATCCCCTGCGTCGAAAACGTGGAGACTAGGAGTACTTTAGCATCGGTTAGCGATGCAGCTACCCCTCAGAGGAAATGTAGATCCCCGCCTTAAGTATCGTTACCAATGGCTCATCTTTGAAGCAGATGTTCGAGAAGATGTTTGAGGACATTCTGTATACGTAGGTGCTCGCGGAGAAGACTGATAGAACATCAAATCACCCACAGCATCTCCACCCAAGTTTTACTTTCTTTAGTAATTTTGACTCATTCAGAACCATAGGTCGTAACGCCCATCAAGGCTATGGGTCAACAGTCAACAGATCCTTCCGACAGATCAGTATGGTACTCAAGACAACTCCAGAACACCTATGATGGGAGACAATCCAATCCCTTAGTATCAGGGAGGTGAAGTGTTAGGAAACGTTGACCGAGGTCTAAGCTAGCTCCACAACCTTAGCCTTATTCAGGCAACAAAGCCACATCAACTACCCTATCGAGTATCTAGTGAAAAGCTAACCTTTAGTCTCGATCAGACCCTCGTGGAGGCTTAATACCAAACTTCACCTCAATCCATATATATTCCTGACTAAAAACACCTTGAAAATTAATGCCTGTTGTTTCAAGATTAGATTCTACTCCAGTGTAGTTTCGTCGACGCCAATACTCATGATCAAAGAAGCCAGCAAATCCTCTTCTTTATCCAAATGTCAAGTAGCAAAACCCATTGACCTATTCTTCTCAATTTCAGTACTCCATACTACAGGATGCGAAAGCGATGCTCCGTAATTAACACCAACACCGTCGTTCGTACCGAGCGAGCACACCGTTCAGGGGTATTTAAAATTCATTATAACCAACCAGACTAAGATATAATGAAAAATTACTGGTGAGCTTCTATGGTCTATCATCATCAGGTATTAGGTATCTATATCGATGCATGCTTAACAACCCAACCCTACCGACACTACCAAACAACCCCACAAAAACTTCACACCAGGGCTACCTATTACCTTCCTCGCCTCCGACGGCGCTGGCTGAATTCCCGACCCAGACCCCCCAAGATACCAACTTCCAATATCCGTCAACTGGCCCTGAGCAGTTAAGAATGCCGCATTCGGTCCAACATTGCTAACATCACTCCTAAAGCTTCCAAACCAGGAATATTTTTCTACGTAGGAAAGCTTGTCGAGGTACTCCATTGTGGTTTTGAACATATCCTCTGTTGGTCCAATGTCTTGATGGGCGAAGGCAAGCTCGGTAATCCAGAAGGTCATGTTGGGGTACATGTAAGTGTAGTGACCGAGGTGAGACGCAAGGCCTTGAAAGTCTCCATACCTACATGAATGGTCAACATTCTGGACGAGAACTCTTCATGAACTCCAATTCAGCATACCAATGGAGGGGAATGAAGTCGATCGTACAGCCGATACAAGCACTGAAGAATCTATTTGGAAGCACTGTTGTTAGCCACCACTCGCCCCTTATATTATTTTGCCAATTGTACTCACTGGTTCATCCAAGCCTTTCCTTCTTCAGTACCTGCGGGAGCAGGCGCTCCGAGGAAGATATCATCTGCCTTCAATGGCTGAATATCCTTCTTCCAACGCTCTGCAGCCTTCTGGGGCGTAATGTTACTTCCTCCCAAATCGCTGGACATATCCGGTTCATTGAAACCCAGGACATATCTATTTGCCATCTCTCATGAATTAGTCTCCTATTCAGACATCAGAACTTCCCCAATTATTAAATTTGCTGACTTGATAATATATCCCTGGCTCTTCAACTTCCTAACATCCGCCACGAATGTATTATCATGGTCACCCCATAGCATAGGCACGAATTCCAGGCCCCCGTTACTCCCACTCTTTAATGTCGCTAAAGAAGTCGATGGAAGCGATTGGTAGCTGTAGTACCATGTCAAAGTATTGTTGCCGCGTGGTGGTGCACCTTTAAACCCATCCTCGGCGGTTTTGAACCAAATCTGATCGTCTTCTGGATTAGGCTTTGAAGGAATATAGACCAGGCCACGCTTCGAACCCGCCGCCGCAGCAGGGGCCCCTCCAGCCAAAAGGAGTGCAAGGTGTGTGATACCGAAAAGTAACCTAAACACCATAACTATATGACTAACGCTACCCAGGCGGAATCAACGGGGTATAGAAATTAGAATGCGAAGAAAGAGTGTATATTGGTATAATAAACAGAAAATCTAAAACTAAATATTCTGCTAGAATGTAATGAAGGAGTCACAGGAGAGATCTACCTGACCGCAAAGACAGATAATTTGTATCTGGTGCCGTGGCGCATATAGGCATTTACTCAGCTTCAGCCGCGGCTTGTTTAAGGGAGGTTGGTGTTGTAGATTGCGTCGTGTTAGTCTCGTAAGCGTTCTGTATGTAGTACAACGTTGTGAAAATTTGCACAAAATCCCGACCTATTTTCAAACCTGCTTGACAAAACGGAGTTAGTGAAAATGCACTGACAGCGTTTGGGTATCGAAAAGCAAGAAGCAATGGACTAACTGTGTTAATTGTGCTTGACAGGATTCTGTGAAAAGTAACTATACCTACCTACCGCCATCACGCAAGCTACATACATCACAGCTGCACAGCCTTATAAGCTGGATCCAAAGATCAAGGACTAGAGCATTGATGTGATCCCTCCTCCGTTGGTTCTCCTATCGTTTATGTCAGTCAATTGACCAATATTTCGGCAGGCAATGGCGATCCAGACCTTCCCCATGGGGCCATATTCTAGATGGGCCAGAGTGATGAACTTTGGCTCGTCCAATTCAGCAGATGGTAATTGATAACTCCAGTCAGGGACATCTGAAGTTGATAGATTCCATGTGCTCCCAAGTACTAGGGTTAGACGTCGATCATGCATATAATGACTTATGTACATACATACTTTAATTATATATCCCCGAGTATTCTTCCGAGTATATGGTGAATGGAACGAGCTAGATAGGGCGGATTTTTCGTCAAGCGGTAGCAATACGGATCCTAGTGTGGTTGGCACAAGATCCCAGTCTCGAGAAGTGCGGAGCGCTATGAAACATCAACACTTCCTGGAATACTTCCTTCCGGAGTAAGTATATATGCAAGTCACCAGTCATCCATTGCCAAATTAGGGCATTCCAACTACGTAGCCTGGTTGGCACCGCACTTCTTTCTGTTCGCCACATGCACATAGCTAAGTATCTCGTACGCGTGCTTGAGTTGCATAAGCAAATGGTTCATGGTCAAGGCTTCTCATTAAAACTACCTAGGGCGATCAAATAAGAAATTAAAGTATAGCATGCACCGAATCTAAGAAGCACTCGTCTTCTGTTTCTTTGGCTTGAACACCTGCCCACCCTCCTCAACTTTCTTCTCTGTTTGCCCTGCTTTCATCCTTGGATCATCAACAGTTTTATGTCCACCGGCCTTCCGTTTGTCACCAGCGTGTTTTCTACTACCACGTCCCACCGCTGGCTTGCTAACTTTCCCATCTACCTTCTGCTGCCCCTTTTCCTCATTCATTTCACGGTTTGACTTCTTTGCCTTAGGCTGGGGCTTTTCGACATCTTCGTCCACATTTTCTTCGTCTTCAATCACTTCTTCTGCGGTCTCAATGTCGGGACTAAATACCATTTCTTCATCTACTTCCGCATCAATGGTACCTTGGTTGGTAGCAGTGTCGGTGGTTTCTTCTTCTGAGTCGAGAACTCTTTCAACCTCGCTATGTGTCATCTCTTCATCTTCGTCCATGTCCACTTCTTCAGTTAACAAATCTCCCTCGTTTTCGGACTTATATTCCCCAGAACCATCGTCCGCTGGTTCCTCTACAACCTCCTCGCCTCCCTCCTCTACAATCTCCTCGCCTCCCTCCTCCATAACCTCCTCGCCTCCCTCCTCTACAATCTCCTCTTCTCCCTCCTCGCCTCCCTCCTCTACAATCTCCTCTTCTCCCTCCTCTACAACCTCCTCTTCTCCCTCCTCTACAGCCTCCTCTTCTCCCTCCTCTACAACCTCCTCTTCTCCCTCCTCGCCTCCCTCCTCTACAATCTCCTCTTCTCCCTCCTCTACAACCTCCTCTTCTCCCTCCTCTACAACCTCCTCTTCTCCCTCCTCCACAACCTCCTCTTCTCCCTCCTCCACAACCTCCTCTTCTCCCTCCTCTACAACCTCCTTTTCTGCCTCCTCTACAACCTCCTCCTCTCCCTCCTCTACAACCTCCTCTTCTCCTTCCTCTACAACCTCCTCTTCTTCCTCCTCTCCCTCCTCTCCTCCCACCTCTCTTCCCTCCTCTCCTTCCTCCTTTACTTCCTCTCCCACTTCCTCCTTCTGCTTCTTTGACTCGGATCCTTCAGTGGGCTCGGGATGCTCCTTAGGCTGGTTGACTTTGTGAGTTTTCGGCCTAAAACGCTGCTTCGCAGTCTTCGCTTCCGTTGATTCACCTCGCTTCTTCTTGGCAGGCGCGTGCTCCCCAGGGTAAGGTTTTGGGGGCTCATCTTTGGCGACTTCCTCCACAGCATCTCCTTGTGGACCCACCATTTCAGTCTCCTCCCCCCTTAATGCTTCATGCTCATTTGGCTTAAGGGCTTGCTTCGATTCACCTATCCCTTCTTCTGTCTTTCTCCCCTGTTTCGTAGCTGTACCTTCATCCTCCATCTCTCCTCGCCCACCAACCATCTTTCCCTTTCCTGCTCCTCCTCTTCTTCCATTTCCTCTCTAACCTCCTCCGCCACCTTCTTTCTCGCCTCAACAGCTTCCTCTATGTTCCCCACGAACTGTTCGCCTCTCAAACTCCCCTCTACCTTCCTCCTCTCCGTCTCCTCTTTTTCCGCCTCCCCCAGCTTCTCCCATGCCTTCTTCGGTAGATACCTATGGCTCATTCCATCAGGCCTATTATTATCGCTTGCGTTTGCGCCCCCGTCTTTTGTCTGCCAGTCCTCCCGGGTCCATCGGTCGAGATGCTTAGCTCGACTGTCTTTGGGACCGATGTAGAAGCCGCCACGGGATTTGTATTCATTGGCCATCATTTGCGCCTAGAACATCATGAAAATGATTTCAAATATCAACAATGGGATATACATGGATTAGACCCACTTTCCTTGCCGACCACTGCCCCGGTTTCCCGCCCTTATTCCCCGCCTGAAGTTCCTCCTTAATCTGATCCCTTAACTCCGGGTCTGTATATTTCTCTGCCGATGAGTTTGTCATGTTTTTTCTCCAATACTGTGATAAACCCCCTCTAGAAGATATAAGTAGAATTCGAAAATTCCAAGTTCCAGGAAGTCTCAAATTCAGTTGTGAAAACATTGGTTTCTTCCTCCCCTATTCGAAAGAGGAAGGGAATTTTTAGAATTCAAACATTTTGTCCTCCGGTGGTTGCATTACATCAGAGATGATTGTGTGGAGGCAGTGAATAAGTGGCTTCCGGGAGTCGGCAAACGATTCAACTTGGCATTGAGATCACGGTGCTAGTTACCCAGGAATATGTGATACATCTTGTATGTATGATGCAACATAGACTAAAGTTTTAGTACTAATTTCACGCAACCAGGGGAATACTTTTTTATTTGCATTCTGTCGATTGGGAACAAACTAGGTGTATGGGTCGGTAGTCTGGTTGGCACAAGCCTCTCGTAGAGAGTTGTATAGATATGTGCTAAAGAAGTAGTCTCGATCGTAAAGAAGGGCCAAAAGAGTAAGTATTATTTCTACACTGACTGAAGGTTGCAAATTGAAGGATCTGAGGTTTGGGACGGTAAGTTTGCTTGTATATGTATGTTCCTGAGGGTACGAAGTGGGCGAAAAATAGACTGATCTCAACCAATGAGCTCTACAACAAAGTATAATTCATTATTTATCTGCATCCCCATCTATTAGCTCACTCATAACAAAGGGAGTAACAAAAAAACGTTACCTTAGTATTATGCCATATTAGCCTGTTGATATCAAAAAAACACACAAGGAAAATACCCCGTAGAGATACACATAATTCCAAAACAAATACACAGGAGGAGGGTCGTGCAGCCAGACTGAAAGAAGGGTTAGGCAGACAATCCATTTGCGTAGTCTCGTGCCCAGACCCTCTGTTAAGAGGCCATTTGCGTAACCAGACTACATTTGAGTGCTAATATCAAGTGGTATATATATTTATTGGGCCAATCTTACTTGTTTGATTGGTAATCTCGTGCTTTAGGTCTGGTTAGCTGGTTGGCACGACTCCTATCTCTACCGAGAGGCAGTGCCAACCAAGACTAGAACCCTATCTCTCTCTCTAGTTACGAGAGGTTGTGCCAACTAGACTAACCCCTATCAGCTGTATATATTACCAAATTGGTTAGGAAGTAATTTGGTTGCAACTTTCACGAGAGGTTGTGCCAATCAGACTAACTTTCAGCGGAAGGTAGCCCTTCGAGCCCTACAAAGACCCGATTCACATGTAGTCTGGTTGGCACCGAAGTACCATGTGAATCCTCCTTCGGTGCCAACCAGACTAGTCTCTACAAGAGGCTTGTGCCAACCAGACTACCAGACTAGGTAGGTACTTCGTAATGCCTGCACAGAATAGGTTTCTTTTTTTTACGAAACTAACTAACTACGGTATAACGACACACAAACTACGAGGTAAAAACCTTCCAACTTTTTTGTCCTCATGTACTCTAGCTGGTGGGACTCCCCCCTAAAGTAGAGCATCCTCGAGCCTAGTTGAGGATTGAGAATTTGGGAGTAGTTCTAGTTCTATATTTCTTTTTGAATTTGATTTTGAACAAAGTGGTTTTTCAGATTAATTGACATCTCACAACCTTTTGTTATTCTCATCTTCATTAATCATTCACAAAACCACTCTTGGCCTATCTTGCACATCTTAGCAGTAGGGGTCTTGGCATGAGACTATGATGTTGGTGCGTGTGAATTCGGGTAAAAAAGAGATTACTACCTGCTTGACTTCACTAAAGTACAGTACCTAACCATTTGAAAAATATAACCCCCCATAATGCTCTCGTAATAAAAAAAAAAAAAAAAAAAAGAATTATCAAAAAGTCGTATAATCCAATCTCAACGCCCACTGTTCCACATCATTTATCCATTTGGGGATTTTTTGATGCTTTTGTCCTTGCAAATTGAGGTAATTTTGTGGGTTGATAAAATTAGGATATGCATCGTTGGGAATAACAAAGTATAAACGAACTTTCTTTGTCAACTTGGCTTTGATATTCTCTAAACCATTCACCTTTATACCATGCTGTTTTCCAACCGTCATTTGAAATAACTCATCGTAATCTCCGTGGCCAATGTGAAGTGCATCAATAGACTCAAATGTTTTGCTGTGTGGTCTGCAATAAAAGGCAGGCTTAATCTCGCCAATCGTGCGGAAGATCTGCAGTGTAGTCGCAGGAAGCGGCAATTTCTCCTTGATCGGATGCCCCAGGCGTCGAATCTAACAGCATATCAATATGAAATCCGTAATACTATGAACCCGGTAATACAAACCTCAAACACCCCCCCCCTCCTAAGTATACGATGTGCCACAGCCTCGAAGATAAATCCCCTCATTGACGAAAGTTCGTTATTCTGTTCGGTCTCCCTGATATACTTAATGATATCTTCTTTCTTACCCTTTTCATAGGTTGAGATGACCATGTTTTCGACATAAAGAGAAGCGAATCTGACTCGGCGGTCCGCATAAAGTCCCTCGCACGTTACACTCATATGTAACACAGTCCCGCTGACAGCTGTAGAATTATAGCGCAATGTCCCAATGAACCTCATGCACATATCAATATCCACGGTCGAGCAGATATCTTCCAAGTCTTGCTGATATATGCTGTCTGTTCTCTCCAAGACTGATCGTGGGACTCCGCCCCATTTGTCAAAATATTTCTGAAGGTCTGCTTGAGTGACTGAAGAAAATCGCAACTTCCGTAACTCTTCCAACTCCACATGATCCCAAGTGGGCATACCCAACATCTCAACATTAGGTTGCTTTGCCAACTCCTTGTAGCGTGCCGCTTGTGGAGAGGTCACTAGCACAAAGGGCCTGAACTGACCCGCTGTGGGCTGTATGGCATCTGCAATGTAAAACGCTCCATCCATGAAGTAGTTTATATAATCCCCCTCGCCATGCTGTTCTATGGAAATGATGTTGTAGCCAGATAGCCGATATTGGATGCCACCATCTGCAAGGAAAATTACTCGTAGAGAGTCGTTTTCCCACTCGATGTTACTATGTGGAAATTCGTGTGCGTAACGACATATGAGATAAATTCCGAAGAACGTTTTTCCAATGCCCGGTGTACCGTTTATGATATGTGAGCCCGTGATTGCAGTGCGTACGGGTACGGAGTCAACGATATTGGAGTCAGCGGTATTGGAGTCAGCATGATCGAAATATCCGGTATTGCAAAACTGGTTCCAGATAATCTTATTATAGAGGTACTTGTAAGAATCCCTCACCAATATCGCCGACCCAAAACGATCAAAACCCAGTATGTTCACAGGGAATGTGATTATACTAGTATCTCCAAACCTAAGGTCTCGCACAGATTGCCACCACCTCCAGCAAAGGTAAGCTCTATTATCCTTGTTTAGGTGTGGAATTTTGCATGGACGTTGATTTCCACCCTCCGCGCCTTGAAAAAAAAAAATTATTAGCATAAGAAATTGATTGTATGGTAAATGAGAGTTTAAATAATTGAAGGAAGAGATTAGCATAAACATTCTGACGTCAGTATGAAGAGATCCTAGATAATGGCAAATAAAAAAGAAAAAAAAGGCGAGCTGGAGGTGGTATTGATATTATAGCATGAAATCCTCAAGTATTGTAGTTAGAAACAAAGTAAGTGTTGCTTACCGGTGGCAGGTGTACCTTGTGGTTCGAATCCTTCGGGAAAGGCATTAAATGCAGTTCGCTTACTAACAAGGAGAGATGCTATGAAGTGAATGTCAGTAATCTGTAGATATGCAAAGTGATATTATCACCATACTGTCCGGCCCTTCATCTGAATCGACAGGATAAGAGAGGGGTTGCGTAGAAACATAGCGCACTAAATCATGTTAGTAGGGTGGGTGAGGAGATGATTTGTTCAACATACCTTGCTCGGACTTACTGTGTGGAATTGGAACACTGACAAGAAACTCAGTGTCATTTCCAAAGCTCTCGAAAATCGATGCAAGAGTCCTTCTTGCATCGACCTCCACTGCATTGTTGTCGTCGTCATTCTTTTGCTTCGCCTTGATAGTAAGGTTGACAATCGAATAAGCATCCAATTCAGGTGCTATTTCTTTTTTGATTGCTTTCTTGAGGTCATATATATCTTTAACCCCTTCCAATGTCACTTTGCCCCATTCGCTCTCAGGGTCGATACACTTAAACCAAGCTTCACTTGCAGTTGCCATGATGATCTGTTAATTGCTTTAGCGAGGCGGAGGAGGAACGAGGGGGAAGATGGTGTGGGAATATGAGGGGGGGTTCAGTAGGGGGGGATGAGTGAGTAGGAGAGAACGGTTCATGGGGACAATCACATGAGTAATATTATTAAAGAAGTACGCCAGTCATCTGTTCCTGGTAATGATTAGTTAAGCACTCTTGAGACACAGAGCGAAAGCGAAGCGAACGACTAGAGGCTTGGCATGAGACTAAGGCGTATCTCTCATAGCCGTTACGGAGATATCTTGAAGTTTCATACCCTACTCTATAAGGATATCATTATCATAGCAGCGGGACTAATTATCATGCTGTCACCAGCTACGGTACTGAGAAACAACATGTAGTGTAGTAAGCATTTCTAAGTATGAGGTGGTAGAGCCATTGATTGCATCACGCGCAGCTCAAGACAAGAAAAAAGAAGGCTCATCAACTAAGCAAATATTAAACGAGACCTCCTACAAAATCCGCCAAATCATTCTAGACAAGATCGATGCAGCAACAACAAACATCATTCTCGAGTAGAAACAAGACACAGTAAACAAAAGCAAGAAAAGATGTCTATTATTCGATTTCCCCATCCCTGGGGGAAGGACGGGACCACCCACCCTCCGTCCCCCTTCAGAAATCATTATGCCCAAACCAACCCATACCCAATGCACGCAATTTTTTGATTATTCCACCCGGTATCACTATTACTCACTCGACAGCTCATTCGCTCATATATGCTGAAACAAACAGATGAAGGAAACACAACGGTGCAGACACCACAAAATAAAAAGATGAAGAGAAGAGCTTCGCCTACATGTTCGCCAATTCAGTATCAATCTGCCTATCCAAGAATGTCCGCCTGTCGCCGACAAGCTCGGTCTGCAGCATCGACTCCACTTTCAAGCGCACTATATAGAACATATGTTAGTATCTAACTTGTTTGATATTTAGAGTGACGAACCTTGCTTCTTCGTCACATTGTCGAGATCCACGTCTCTCAGTACTAATCTGATTGCGTCCACGATACTTTGATCATCTGGTCCACCACCTGGGCCTCTCGTAAAGTCAATCTGACTCACTGGTCGAGAAGCAGCAGCAGCGAATCCAAGTGGACTTCTGGTTGGTGCTCTGGATGGGGTATTGATAGCTACAAGATTGTCGGAAGACATCATCTGACTGTTCCTGGTCTGATGGCCGTCCTGCCAGTAGTCACCCATGTTGCTCATATTTCCCATAGATTGTAGTCTTGATTGATGCGGCTGTTGTGTACCGGGAAGACCAGTCATACTGGAATAGGCTGAGTAGGTCGACTGCCTGTTCTGAGCAAAATGTGCTGGTGATTGTGGAGGCATATATCCCATCTGAGGAAGGCCTGTGAGAATTGTAGAAGCCGGTTTGACAGAGGAGTAAACTGAATGCATGTCATCCATCTCATACCCATTATCATCATACCCACCCATACCGCCAAAGACCTTCTCGCCAGGCGCACCACCTCTTCTCCCAGGAAGGTTATTCGTAGTGGCATACTCGTCCCAAGTCTGAAGTGGAATGCTCTTGGGATCAAATCCTTCATCCTCGACGGCAATGATTTGCTTGTCCCCACTTTCCCCGAGAACAATACGTGTGGAACCCCAGGTGAAGTTGTCCTGGTTCCAAAAGGAATAGATGGGAAGAATGAAAGAGTAGATGGGATACGCCATGATGTAGATGATCATCCAACCAATGTGTTGCCACTGCCTCTTAATCAAGAAGATAATAGCTTGAAGACCATAGACTGCGGCAATCATGATGATTGAGAACAGCGGGAGCGCCCCGGTACCACTAGCAACCAAGTAGATAATGTAACCGATATAGACACAGGTAGCGGGAAGAATAATGGTACCTAGAAATATTCCTGGTAAGTCTCACGTCTGGGAAGGTCTTAATTAAGTACTTACCAGTCAAATCAATGAAGACAACAAATCTCATGGAGAAACAACAGAAACCACACATTTCTTCAAGCAGAACCAATTCGGCAAGATTGTGGATGGTAGAGTTGATCCAACGACGTCTCTGTGAGAGCAAGACAGACCATGTTTCAGGGGCAGCTGTGAGAGCATAGGCATCCGGAATAAACTTGAAACTCATGCGAGGGAAATGTTTGGTCATAAGAGTAGTCAGGAAACGATCTTCACCAAGAGACAGCAAGTTCTTCTTGTGGAGGGTATCAACACAGCCGTCAGCGTACTCCTCGATAATGATGTCGGCAATAATAAGTGGTTTTCCTTTATCCGCGGAGCGAAGTCGGTACATGCAGAAACTAAAGCATATTAGCATGATCCCCAAAATATATCCATATAGGTTCCTACCATCCAGGTAAACAGGTAACACTGCCAAACAAACTTTCGAAAGCCTTCGCCAAATGATGGGAAATATAGTATTCGTAGACTTGAATCATGGTCCACCAAGAACGTTCCTCATTTTCCA
The DNA here is from genome assembly GCA_015179025.1 of Terfezia claveryi. Classification (NCBI taxonomy): domain Eukaryota; kingdom Fungi; phylum Ascomycota; class Pezizomycetes; order Pezizales; family Pezizaceae; genus Terfezia; species Terfezia claveryi. The sequence goes on along the minus strand of WHUX01000014.1, from coordinate 365,603 downwards.
AACTTGTTTCACCACAAATACCAGCAATTTTTGCGTCGTTCGCACAAGCAGCTACCAGCCTGTTTAGAGAATCTTCTTTGACACTGGTATCGGCGTCAACCATGAGGACGTACTCATACAGCTCAGGGTCCACACCGATAATATTGTTGATCTGATGGAACATTTCCAGTTCAAGAGGTGCCATTGGGGTCCGGTGGTGAACACGATTGAGGAATTGGAGGAGAAGAATCTGGGAATCACGCTTTCCACGATTGCCAGGTTTAGACGTTTCGCTTGGCTTACCACATTTCACAACAACGATATACGGAACAACACAGCCTTCGTACTCATACAAACCAGAGTAGACCTTTCCATAGTTAAGTTGAGCACTTCCTTCTCCAACACTCTTGAAAGGAAGAGCTGGTGGGTCGATCTTCGGATCGACACCAAGAATGTCAAGAACAATATTCGGAGTTGGTCTGTCGTTCCCTCCACCAACGACCATGCCATCACAGATAACGCAAAGCAATTTCCTCTTATTGTCGTACTGAAGTGCTGTCAGGGAGTCCAATGCCTTTCTTAATGAGTCTTCACCCTCGGTGTAGGCGGGGATTTGGCAAATGACGAATTTATCTTGCATAGTAGGTTTGCGTTTGGAACCCAGTTGTAAAGCAGCCAAGAATTTGACAACAATAACCGCTGTAATAATACCAGCGAAAACGACCAAGATGATACCGTTGGCCTGGCATCTTGCAGATTTCCTCGTATCTACCTTACCGATGTAGAACATGTTCTGGAGACATCCCTTGATCGCAGTCTTCTCAGTCGCATTAGTAACTTCCTTATCGTAAACCTCATCTAGGAGGTCGCTAATATCAGTTCCAGGGTTATCGACAAAAACGTCAACAACTTTTTGATTGAGGAAGTTCCAGTTAGCTGCGCCTGCCGATTTGACATTGAAGATTTCAGCCGTGTAAACATAATCTGTCAAGTCAAAGATCTCGCCGTGGTATATACCCCAGGGCTTATTGCTGTCTTTGCCCCCGCTAGAGATAGCGGACCGTGTATAAACGACGTCGCCTTTCACGTACGTCCTCATCCTCCGTAGAAACGAGTCTACATACCAGTTGACCTTGTTTAGTTCCGAGTTAGCGTATAGGTTGCGCCTGTGGAGTCCGGTGCCAATCGCTTGTGCAGCCTCCGTATCGTTGATATGCAAGATCATGTCTGCTTTGACGTCCAAGCCTTCACAAGCCTGTTCCATAGGAGGTGGGAATAAGTAGGAAAGGTCCTGTCCGGCATAAGGTTCCATTCTGTCTTTCGTAGTTTTCAAGCCAGGAATGTTACTGTGTTGTTGTTTCCAAAATTTCGCTATTTTTTTGTTAGCTTGGTCATGGCCACACAAAATGTTGAAATACTTACTTATATCATAGACTTTGCCATGAATACTGACGAAAAAATCGGTGTCGGCAGTATGACTTTGAACCTCTGCAAGACTCCAGACTTTATTATATTCGGGACAGAGCAAGATTGCAAACCATATAATCCAGAAGATGATTATGCCGTTGAACAACAAGATGAAGAAACAGAGGATAAACTTTTCTCTCCAGGCCATGCGCACATCAGGACGCTTCATCCGACCGATATATCTCAACATGAAACTCGGAATCCAGAAGGTCAATGCCCAAGTGAGACCAACCCAGAACTTTCGCAGACGTGAGATTGGTTTCGACTCTATCTTCTTGTTTTTACCCAGTTCTGGATCCAGCTTCTCCTGATAAGCAGCTACTTCTTCCTCTGCAAATTTATGACCGAGCAATCCTCGCCCCTCAGTTGCAGGAGTGATGGCACCCGGAGTAATGGGATTAGGAGCCATGGTTCCACTTAACATGCTTTGCTGTCGGTACTGGTCGTTGGCAGCTAGTGCTGGATCACCCATATTAAAGTAACCAGGACTCCCAATCGGCTGGGAAGGAAAATTGGGATCAATTCCGGTTCCCATGCCCATCATTTGACCCTCAGGCTTGAGATCCAGCATCTGCTCAGCCTCCCACCAGGCACTCTCCCTCATCCAGACCCTCTCACTGCCCACAACCACTTCACCGTTGCTCCATCCTCTCTCCATTACCCAACTCTCAACACCGTCCCTACCACTAGAACATCCAAGAATAGCATATCTCTGACAGAACTCTTCGATATCGAAATCCGCCGTGAAATCAAGATGTTTTGTCCGCCTATTACCCCACTCTGGAAGTCTCCAGTTTCTCAATTGTCTACTAACAACAGCAGCAGACCATGCCCCAATACCAGAGTTGACGTTTGGGTCGGATCCACCATCAGAGGGGCACACTGATAGATGCCACCAAACTCTGCTAGACGCTAGTAGTTGTTGAACGTCCGTCCTCTGGAGCCGCTCTGGAAATAGAACTTTACTAAGGAAACTACCATCCTCTGCTTCTCTACCGACTTTTCCTATAACAGCCTCCTTACGATCCTTGGAGTACTCCTTGTCACGAGTCAAACCTAATAAGCCCTCCTTTTCGGCTTCCGCAACCGCACTCTTGACTTCCCGAAGGACAGAACTTGTTACCGAGGGAACTTCAATGCCATCGATTTTCAGCTCGGAATTGATTCCAGTTTCATCATCAAAAACTCCTTTGAGACACAGGGCCTTTGTCATTTTCTCATCTGGAAGCTCCAAGAGCGTTACTTGAACGGTGTCGCCATCTCCATCGCTCCCATCGGCATCTGCCATTCGCCTATTGATCTCAGCAAACTCTTGAGCCACCGCTGCATTGGCCATTTTAATAACCCAATCAACAAGCGCTTCGTAGACGGCCTCGATGAGAATCTCTCTTTCTCCATCCCCTAGTCGCTTGAACAGGACCTCTGGTTCAACCCCGAGCAACCCTGCAACTTCTTCACAGACTTCCTCTACAACCTCCTCGTCGACAAGCAGGCCAACCCCATTCCCCAACTTAAGAATACCAGCAAGTACAGATAGCATACCACGCAAAGCAGAGCCCTTTATACCAATTGTTCTCAAGTTGACGCGGAAGTCTTCCGCTGCAGCAGAATCATCAGCGGTTGGAAGATAAGTTGGTGGGGAATACGTTCCACTCCGAGCCAGAAGTGTGTATTTATCCGGGGGCAGTAGGGAGAGGAATTCCCTCTCCGCGGGAGTAGAAGCTGCAGAGAGTAGATAATAAAAGACATCGTAAGCTCGGTAGCCGCTTTGCGTAGGGATATTCAATAGGCCTTGTTGGGTATCTAGCCCAGTTGTCGAGAGAGATATAGTCGCACTGACAACTGAGCCGCTCAAGTTGAATTGCAAGGCAACTGCTAATCCGTGGTGTAAGGCTTCTGCATGGGGGGAGTAAGGTGTCAAAGCGGAAGTAAATGAGTGAATCAAAGTCAACGCGGTAGTAAGGATATCCGGAACCGTCGACTGGGGGAAGGTTGAGAGTATAGGAATGAGTAGGGAAGGCGTATGGGCATGTAGTGAGCTAATATTTAGAGGAACTTGTTAGATTTGATGTAACTTTATGCTTTATCAGCGTTATGGGCTTACCCAATCAGAATTGTTTGATCCTCAGCTCTCCTCCTAGCATGTTCCCAGACTCTAACCCCTAATGCTTCATCGACCACTAACTTTGAATCATGCAGGTTGCTATTCACAACCAATGTGGTACTCGCATCGACGTGGTATGGGACTCCGGACTGATACCCATTGTGGAGAGCTGCCAACAGAGACGAGGTTGTAATCTGCTGAGTTGACCCCGCCCCAAGCGGTGCAAAGTTCGAGTGTGAGGTAGTCGAATATACCGAGTGCCGGTTATTCGCCATGGCTGCTGCTTTGCTCATATTAGACCAAGAATTCCAAAGAATTTCTCAGAGACGAACCTTTGTTTCAAATATCCAACCCCACTAACCTCCGGTCTGCCACAGGCTGCAGCCACGTACTTCAACGTGAAGTTTAAACTACTCAATCGTATACAAGATATTGTCGTGTGTCGGGAGCGAGAGTATTGCAGGTGGCTCTGGTAGTTGGTGACTGCAGCTGGATGTGATGATGTTGTGTACAAGGCGTGATGGTGTGGTACTGTGAAACTTCAAACTTCTCCTTTTCCTTCCCGTGCTAAGTGTACAGGGCCTGCAGGTAGTCTGATTGTGAACGTAACAAGCGAGTGGTATTGATCAATACGTATCAACGAATGGGAACGTATGGGCAACAGGATTATTAAGGAGAGAGAATAATAGGGGAGAGTGCGAATACGATTAGGTATCAGCACCGTAAAGAAAGACTGGGAGAAGATGCTGTAGAAGGTCACAAGCAGAAAACAAAGGGCACAACACACAAATGCAGTGGACCTGACAGGACGGAGGCAAACTGCACACAGTTTAGGCTACTCCTCGGCTCCTTCGCACCGGTTCCAAGAAAGAACAAATTCGAAATGGGTATAGGAACGTTCGAAAATCCTGGCGATCGTTAGAAGCTAGCTGGTCAGGGGCCCCGCCCTGTTGAACAGAACATCAGGTTCGCTCAGCCGGCACAGCACAGAGCAATAGAAAAATAGGTACCGTAATAAGAAAAGGAAGTGCTGTTGAATGAGTTCAGTCGATGCAATCAAACAACCTTCAAATTTCGAGTCTACGGGTACTCGAACGAGTACGGTACCTAGGTATTCTATTCTCCATATGATAATACGGATACCCAACCCAAGTCTGTGATTTTCGTGTTTCCATCCTTCGTGTGGCAGCACCGAGCCTGGTTGCGGCAGAGTACATAGTCCCCCAAGCAGAGCTGTGCAACGTACGGCACCTAAACCCTGCTCTCGGGACGGGTGGGGTTATTTTGATTGATCTGGGCACGAGAAACAACAATTGATGGCAGTTGCTAAATTTAGGCCTGCTGATCCACTGAGGTAAGGCCTTACACAACTGGTAGGGTAGTCTACCGTAGTCTGGCTTGCTGCTGGCAGGGTAGGTAGGTTCGTACTCAATTAGCACAAGCCTATTATTGAGATTTTTGCCTAAAATAGTAAGAAGATTCCGATGCCCTCCCAGGGTGCGGTCCGGATAGAAATTATCATGACCTAGTCAGCTTGCCCCATCGCAAGTAGGTAGGTACCGGAAGGGCTCTCTCTGGGCGGTGTACCGTATACCGTACTCAATAATGTAGGTACTCGAAGGAGAGCACTTCCAGGAAACAGTTATTACCTACATGCATGAATACCCATTACCATCACCAATCACCAACTGAGTGGCGGAGGGTGAAATATTAAGTCCATGTAAGATCAGAGGATGTTTGACGAGTCTAATGACCCGCGTACTGCTAAAAATAGTGACACGACTAATAAAAGAACTAATAAAAGAAAGTTTTGCTTGCTAAGGATTTTCGCATGTAAACAAACTACCGAATACAAAGCTGAACGCTAATTGGAACATCTTCTCTACTTCACAATACATCCTTAACGTAGTAGGTACCAGTAGGGCAATAATAATGGTAAGTAAAGTTCTTTCCCTCAAGCTCTTAGGAACCGTGACCCCTTTAGATGTTTGCACATTATTATTAGCACGAGTCGATGTTTCCTGGCATTGATATCGAACCAGATGCAGCCATTTCATGCACCCGCACCAAAGCACCCTAGTTTGTGTGGCGGTTCTCCCTACGATGGATAGAGTAACTTTCCCTAGGCAGAGTTCGAGCCGTCCGGGGTGAGAAAAGTGCACATCTTGACGGCCCCTGGCCACAGAAAAGGCGAAAAACGGAAAAAAGGGAAAAAAGGGAAAAAAAATAAAAAAAAATAGAAGAATAATAAAATAATATAGCCATATTTTCATCAGAGTGATAATTGCAGGGGTGCGGAACAGCACCACGTCCGGGTTTGCAGTTATACCCAAACAAAGGGTTGCGGGTTGCGCATTTGAAGGCGTCGAGCCGAACTTTCCCCAAGCATCCCAAGCATCCCTCACAAGCCCCAGCTCCTTGCCTCGCTCGCTCAAGTCGGTGAAGGAGAAAAGAGAAAGGCACCCGGCCGGTCTTTGCAGCTTTGCTTACATTCGTGCTATTGTATAACGAACGGGTCGTCGTGCAGCTATCTACAAAGTCAACTCCCAGCTACACCCCCCCCCCCCCCCCTTACATACCTCCTTTTCCCCCCTCACCTTCATTCGCTGCCGACTCCGGTCGAAAGCTGTTCACTCGTTCTCAGCTGCTACCCTCGATCGCTACTGCTATTATCTCTTGATTGAATACACTTGACGGCTTTCACGTAATACCATACCGCATCCTACTCAGATTGGAGGTCCGATTTGCTCGGTAAAGTTGAAAGGTAGGGAGAAATCACGACCCTTTCCTACAATCTTTCCGCCTGGCCTGGAACAGCCCACCAACTCACCACCACCATAAACGCCAGAAAGTACATATCACGCGGGTGGATACTTTATCCCAGCCGATTAACCATTTTTTTGCAGTTAGGCTGCAGTACCCTTTTTGCAACTTCAATTATCACGGAGTACGTTCCACTCGCTGCTCGTTTGCCCGCATCGCCAACGTCAGTAAAGGAGGCAGCTTCTCTGACTTCGCTTGTTGAAGATGGCGAACCCACCACAGTCGCAGCCGGACCTGTCCCAGCTCCCTTCTCATCAGCAGTCCGACACGCACATAACATCCCATCTAGCTTCTCGGTTTCACCTTGCCTTACCGACGGCTACAATCTCGAGCCATGCTATTATATCCTTGAACACATATACCACGCCAAGTGTGGTCGGAGTTGAGTTGGACGGTTTGGCAGGCCGCGTGACCAAAAGGCTTGCTGCGAGAGGAGAGAATCAAGCGGTCATTTTCCTGTAAGCTATTCACTTATGAGCTCAGCTTTGGGGACGTAGAACTAACAACTTCCCTTCAGTGGAGAGTCAGGTTCCGGAAAAACCACCTTGCGGTCCCACCTCCTGTCATCAATTTTATCATATTCATCCACTCCATTGTCGCAGAAGATCTCCCTATTTGCGTTTCTCTTCGACACTCTTACCACGACTAAGTCTGTGACCACCCCTACTGCCTCCAAGGCCGGACTGTTCCTCGAACTCCAGTACGATGGGATATCTCAAACCCTAATTGGAGGAAAGTTGCTAGATCATCGACTTGAAAGATCTCGAGTCGCCGGTGTCCCTACTGGGGAGCGAAATTTTCATGTGCTATATTATTTGCTTGCAGGAACATCAGCGGCAGAAAAGGATCATTTGGGATTGCACTCTCCTGGCAATGTCGCAGACGGGGGGAAGCATGGCTCTAAGCGGTGGAGATATCTGGGCCATCCTACTCAGTTGAAGGTTGGTATCAATGACGCAGAGGGGTTCAACCACTTCAAAGTGGCCTTGAGAAAGCTAGAGTTCCCAAGAACTGCAATTGCCGAGATTTGCCAAATACTAGCCGCAATTCTTCACATTGGACAGCTTGATTTTGTGATTGCTCATAACACCCATGCTGATGGCGAACAATCTAGGGCAATGGAGGGTGGCGAGGAAGTGGTGGTGGTAAAAAATAAGGATGTGCTGCAAATCGTTGCCGCGTTCTTGGGAGTGGCACCTGAGGCATTGGAAGCTTCCCTTGGATATAAGACAAAAACTATCCATCGCGAGAGAGTCACTATCATGTTGGACGCCAAGGGAGCACGAGCACATGCTGATGAGCTTGCCCGAACTCTCTATTCCCTACTTGTTGCGTGGGTTATCGAATCCGGGAATGAGCGTCTGTCTGCGGCGGAGGAAACGGTCGCGAACACCATTTCCATCATTGACTTCCCAGGATTTGCCCAAACTAGTGCTACAAGTTCCACCCTTGATCAGCTTCTTAACAACGCAGCCACTGAGTCTCTTTACAACCTTTGTCTTCACTCGTTCTTTGAACGCAAGGCAGAACAGTTGGAGAGTGAAGAAGTGGACGTTCCAGCAACAAGCTACTTTGACAATACCGATGCCGTGCGAGGGCTATTGAAGTCTGGGAACGGACTGTTGTCAATCCTAGATGATCAGTGTAAGAAGGGAAGGACAGACCAACAATTCCTGGAGAGTGTTCGGAAACGATTTGATAGCAAGAGTAATCCTGCTATTGCTGTTTCCGCAGCCACCACCACACTTCCAGGATCTAACTTTGCAACCTCTAACACTAAACTCAATTTTACCGTGAGACACTTCGCTGGAGAAGTTGAGTATCCTATCAGTGGTCTTCTTGAGGAAAACGGGGAAGTCATAAGTGGTGACTTGATGAATCTGTTCAGTGGGACAAGTTCCAATTTTGTCTCAGAGCTCTTCTCGTCAAAAGCAGTTACCGCGGTTCATCACCCCAAGGAGAAGACCGCGATTATGCAGGGGCAAATCTCGTCAAAGCCTTTGAGAATGCCTTCAGTGATGAGGAAGAAGGGCGAGAGACCGAAGCCAAAGGGGCCTGACAAGGGAGGAAGTGAGTCTATATCGATGCCAGACCAAGGTGCTGCTGGACAATTCGTTTCTGCCCTGGATACTCTCACCCGTTCTGTAACTGCAACTAATACTAACCCATATTTCATCTTCTGCTTGAAACCTAACGATCGCAGAATTGCTAATCAATTCGACTCCAAGTGCGTAAGGACACAAATTAGGACCCTGGGGGTTGCAGAAATATCACAAAGGATCAAATCTGCCAACTTTAGCATTTTCCTGCCCTTTGGTGAGTTCTTAGGGCTAGCCGAGGCAGAGAATATTGTCGTCGGCAGCGAACGAGAGAAAGCAGAATTCGTTGTTGAGGATCGGGGTTGGACCTTTAATGAAGCACGCGTTGGAGCTACTGGAATATTTCTAAGCGAACGATGTTGGTCAGAGATTGTCGGTACAGCAGAACCTGGTGCGCAAATGGCTAGGGGCTATTACGATGCCGATGACGGAGGAGTCAGCCCAAGCCCTTTGACACCAGTTGGAGAAATCGGTGGATCGCGGAGTGATGGAGGATTATTCAGTGGTGGTGCATCTGATTCCCGAGTAAGATTGATCCCCAGTCACGGTGGACCTGGATTAGGAACCCATATTTACGGAGATGGAAAGGGGGGTTACTACTCTAAAGGAAATTCCGACGACGCCCGATCAGAGGCAGGAGCCAGCGCCTTTCATCACGGAGACATGTTCAAGAACTTCGAAACTAGAGAGCAAATGCAAGAAAAAGGAGCCCAGGCCAGAGAACAAGAGATCGACGAACTACCCGTTTCAGGCACCAGGAAGAGATGGATGGCACTCGTGTGGCTTATGACATTCTTCGTACCTACATTTGCCATCAAATACCTTGGCAGGATGAAGAGACCGGATATCCAGGTAGCCTGGAGAGAGAAGTTGGCTATCAATTTCTTAATTTGGTTGTCTTGCTGTTTTGCCATCTTTTTCATGGGTGCGTTCTTTCCTTGTGCTGTAATTGTAATACTATGGGCTTAAGCTAACAATAATAGTTTTCTTCCCGATGTTGATTTGCCCAAAGCAATATGTCTTCTCCACTGTAGAATTACAGAGCCATAATGGTGGGGACAACCATGAAGAACCAGGTGCCTATGTTGCCATTCGGGGTTACGTTTTTGATCTGAGTGAATATGCAACCAAGCATCATCCTAATGTTGTTCGCACCAAAGACATTCGGGCGTACGCGGGCACAGATGCGTCAGCAATATTCCCACTCCAGGTTTCTGCGCTCTGTGACGGTGTTGCTGGATCCGTTGATGAACGTGTCGTCCTCGGAATCTCCAACGAGAACGGAACCGAGAATAGGCAAGTTGATAAGAATTATCGGTATCACGACTTCAGGGCTTGGAAGAAAGATGTACGAAAGGATTGGTTCTTTGAGCAAATGATGATGTTGAAAGGAGGCTACCTGAAAGGAGACATGGGCTATAGTCCAAAATACGTCAAACAGTTGGCACTGAAAAAGCGACTTGTCGTCATTCTCAACAAAAATGTTTACGATCTTACGGAGTACGGTATTGGTGGTCGTAATTGGGAGCCAATCGACGGAATGGATGGCGTACCTGATACTAACTATATGGACGCTGGGCTCATTGAAATGGTGCGAACTAGGGCCGGTGAAGATGTCACAAAGTATTTCAACGCGTTGAATATGGATAATCAACTCCGAAGGCGCATGCAAATCTGTCTGGACAACCTATTTTATATTGGAAGGGTTGATACCCGTAACTCTACCCAGTGTGTTTTCGCTCGATACCTCATTTTGGCAATCTCCATTTTCCTCGCCTCCATCTTGTTATTTAAGTTTTTTGCTGCCTTGCAGTTCACCAGGAAGAATATGCCAGAGAACCTTGACAAGTTCGTTATGTGTCAAGTTCCTGCATATACCGAAGACGAGGAATCTCTCCGTCGTGCAATTGATTCTCTGGCCCGTATGAAGTACGACGACAAGAGGAAGCTCTTGGTTGTTGTTTGTGATGGTATGATTATTGGCCAGGGAAACGACAAGCCTACACCACGGATCGTGCTCGACATTATGGGTGTTCCAGAAGGTGTGGATCCTGAACCTCTGAGCTTCGAGTCTTTGGGAGAAGGACAAAAACAACACAACATGGGTAAAGTTTACTCTGGCCTGTACGAAGTTCAGGGCCACATTGTTCCTTTCCTGGTTTTGGTCAAGGTGGGAAAACCGTCTGAAGTGTCAAGGCCTGGTAATCGCGGAAAGCGAGACTCTCAAATGGTGATTATGAGGTTTTTGAACCGAGTTCACTATAATTTACCCATGAGTCCATTAGAACTAGAGATGCACCACCAAATTCGCAACATCATTGGAGTCAATCCCACCTTCTACGAGTTCTTATTCCAGATTGATGCTGGTAGGTTATACCTCTGCTCCCCCCTGTATCTAGAAATGTTTATTCTAATAGCTCTCTAGATACTGTCGTCGCCCAAGATGCTGCAACACGCATGGTAGCAGCTTTCTTACAGGATATCCGTATCGTTGCACTCTGCGGTGAAACTGCGATTGCCAACGCCAAACATTCTTTTATTACTATGATTCAAGTTTACGAGTACTACATCTCCCACAATCTTGCGAAAGCCTTTGAGAGTTTGTTCGGATCAGTCACCTGTCTTCCCGGTTGTTTCAGTATGTATCGAATTCGCGCAGCCGAGACTGGAAAGCCCCTATTTGTCAGCAAGGAGGTTGTTGAAGCATACTCTGAGATTCGAGTTGACACCCTGCACATGAAGAACCTTCTGCATCTCGGAGAGGATCGTTATCTCACCACTTTACTCTTGAAGTTCCACCCTAGGTATAAGACCAAGTACATCTTCAATGCTCACGCCTGGACTATTGCACCAGACTCATGGGCAATTTTCTTGTCTCAGCGAAGAAGATGGATAAACTCCACAGTACACAATCTCATGGAACTCATGCCTATGCAACAGCTCTGTGGTTTCTGCTGCTTCAGTATGAGGTTTGTTGTCTTCATGGACTTGCTTTCCACAATCGTGCAGCCGGTTACCGTAGCTTATCTGGTCTACTTGGTTGTCATGATTGCTCGTGGTGGAGACGTCATTCCAACTACCGCTTTCATTCTTCTCGGTGCTGTCTATGGTTTGCAAGCCATTATCTTTATAGTGCGAAGAAAGTGGGAAATGATTGCTTGGATGGTGCTTTACATTATTGCTATTCCAGTCTTCAGTTTTGCGCTACCGTTGTATGCGTTCTGGCACATGGATGACTTTACGTGGGGGAACACTCGTATCGTCACTGGTGAGAAGGGTCAGAAGATCGTTATCTCTGACGAAGGTAAATTCGATCCTACGTCTATTCCTCGCAAGAAGTGGGAGGACTACCAAGCAGAGCTCTGGGAGGCACAGACCATGCGTGGAGCAGATGATACCAAGTCAGAAGCTTCTGGGTACTCTTATGCCACCAAGTCATATGCTCAGTCCGAGTGGGGTGGACGTGCACAATCTTCTATGGGTTTGGATGTCGTTCCTCGTGGACCAAGCAGGATGAGTCTCGCTCCAAGTGAGATGCTTTCCCAGAGAGGTAGTACCTTTATGGGTAATCACCCAATGATGAGCGACTTGGAAATGAGAACTTTGGAGTTGCCGAGCGACGATGCTATCTTAGCGGAGATTAGAGAAATCCTCAGGACGGCCGATTTGATGACGGTGACGAAGAAGGGTATTCGGGCAGATTTGGAGAGAAAATTTGGAGTGAGTTTGGATGCGAAGAGGGCATATGTCAACTCGGGTATGTAAACTCCTGCTTTCTTTGCATGACTGCTCAGTGAGCTAACATTATTTATAGCTACCGAGGCCTTGCTTTCTGGACAGTTATAGGGGGCGTAGGGTGGGGTGCATGTTGTTTGCAAACAACAGCTGAAAGCACACATGACTAGCATTGCATTGCATAGCATACATAATTATGAACTACGAATAGCCGTAAGAGCAGCCGGCTGGAGGGGTTGAGGGTGGTGGCGGTTTCTTTGGGAAAATAAAAATGAGAGTTGATGTTTTTCTTTTCGGGCCTAATTACTCGTCTTCTTTTCCATATCCTTTCGTTGAGCAAATATTGAAGTTGTATTGAGTTTTGTAATTTGCTTGAGTTTTGGTGGTGACTGAAGGAGGAGGAGGAGGCTTATATCGATGTCATGGCTCTCTCAGTTTGCCTTTTTTTACTGTTTTCAGGGGCGGACGTGAGAGATATCTCACGTACATAGTGTAACGTTACGTACATTCACTTATAGAAGAATGATCGATAGGATGGGGATAGTGTGTGTTTGGTAGATTATTCTTTGTGTTTTTCTGCGTGCTTGTTCTATCATTTTGCATTTTGCATTGGGAGGGACGGTCTGGTAATAAAGTAATCTGGGTACAATAAAGCTACTTCCGCAAATTTTCTCGGGCCGTCGAATGTTTCTAAAGGTGTGAAGGACTGTCGAACGCGGGTATAGGAGAATTGTTGTATCGAATCGGAGGAAGTTATGGAGGTTACCCTCAACTAGAAATAAGCATTGTGTACATCTCTGACCGGCAAGGCTATTTTGGGCATACCACTTAAGTAAGTCCGGACGCGGTAGCGAGACTGGACGCGTGTCCTACGGCGCCCGTAGTATATTCACGGAGCTAAGTACCATTATCTCAGCCAATGTACTGTACATCTCAACGCAACTGCCACAAATTGATTTTCGCCCAAGGCCGATGACCTTATGACCGATACCTCTAATGACCAATTGGAGGACTATTTAGAGCTTGCTCTTCACGACTCTGATCTTGACATACTCGACGAAGAAGAGCTACTGCTCCTCGCGGTGACGGACGATAGCTGTGATCCTCAATATCCTGCAGAGTCGGACTTTGAGGACGACATTTTGCTCTTGCTTGCGGCTGAGGAAGAGAGAGCGAAACTTGTGGAAGAAGAAGAAGGGTTTGAGGACGAACTAGAGGCGATTGAGGAACTTAAGAAGGAGCAGAAGGAGAAGTGGGATAAGGAAGGGGTGGTGATTAGAGGGAATAGTCTAGGGAAAAGAGATTTGGGATTGGTCATTGGACAGGATAATATTAGGAGAAAGGTTCGACGAGAGAGAAACCAGCGACGGTATTTGAGGCAGAGGAGGAGGGAGGTTAGTAGGAGTAGCAGTTTACCACCTGGTGGGTTGAATTGAGGGATGGAGATGGAGAGTGAGGAGCAATTAGGCTAATTGATTGATTTTGGGAATATAGATTCACCGACACCTGCTCGATTCGGTGCGTTTGAGAGGAGAAATAGCGCTCTGAATTCGTCGATTGTGATACCGCCGAGTTCAAGCCCACGTGGAAGTCAACCGAGGAAATCTGTGATTACGATTGAGCTTGTTGAGGAACACGAAGAGGAAGAATACTGGGCACAGAAAGCGACTCCAACGCTAAGCAAGGAAAATTCTGTCAGGACCTGGTCAGAAACAATTCACTCAGATACAACGACGGAGATGGATATGGATGTTGATGTCCCGGAGTCGACGATGCTGGAGTATCCTTCTTCTCCTCCACCGCCCGCGCCGAGTACTCCACCCTCGAAGCCAATGCAGAAGAGGGGGTTGCAGCCATTTGCGTATGAAGAGGATGAGTCCGATGACGATGATACTGTCACTGAGGTGGGAAGGGGAAAGGGAAAGGGGATGGGTAATATTCTCGGCGAACCTAAATGGATTGAAATACCTTCAACAACGGCCAGTTTTGGGCTAGCGAAGAAGCGGAAGGCGGGGCCGTTTGAGGAGGTAGCTGAAGAGGTCGATGATGAATATGAGGAGCAGCAGACCGTTCGGTTGGACAAAGGCAAGTGCCGAGCAACAGATATGGACCATTTCGATCCTATCTTGGGTATCACAAGAGACACCCTTTCGAAGTTAAATTCTCAACTCAATAGGCCACACTCATACGCAAAACCGCCCTTGCGATCATTAAAACCTCTCCCATTCTCCTACGATGACCCTGATATACCTGCACCGGAATTTTCAGCATCGAAAGCGGCGAGCTTTATGACCGATTCTCTCTTCACCTATGGATATAGTCGCCCAGGACCAAATACTGTTCCAGTCCTTCTCATGTCTGGCAAAAAACTACACATTAAGCGCAAATTACCCAAGCGACAGACATACAGCACAAGAACATATACCTCCAAAGTCACCTACGATACCGACGGGAATCGAGAATTGAGAGACAGTCATTATGGAGTCGAGATACATAGGCTGTTAGATGAGATTCAAGCTGAGAATAAAATAGCTGGATATGCAAAGGAGAAGGAAGCGGAGCAATCTGGACTGGTGCAAACAGACTCCTTTCCTGCATTACCAGAACTACCAATAGCAAGGAGACAACAACGAACCCTCCTCTGGACAGAGAAATATCGCGCAAAACGCTTCACTGACCTCCTCGGCGATGAGCGCACACATCGGCAAGTCTTGCGTTGGCTTAAGCACTGGGATGATATCGTCTTTCCCGGGTCGACAAATAAACGGAAAAATAAAGACGATAATGAAGGTTACTTTCACAAAAAGATACTACTAATCACTGGACCCCCTGGGCTAGGGAAGACTACCCTTGCTCATGTGGCGGCTAGGCAAGCTGGATATGAGCCTCTGGAGATTAATGCCAGTGACGATCGGACTGCAAATGTAGTCAAGGGAAAGATCAGGGATGCACTTAGCAATGAAGGTCTTCGAATCCCAGGAGCAGGTAAGAAGCAAGCAATAGGCAGCTCCAGGCCTGTGTGTGTCGTTGTGGACGAAATCGATGGAGTCAGCGGTGGAGGGGGAGAGACGGGGTTTATGAATGCACTTGTGGATCTTATTATGCAAGATAAAAAGAACTCTGCCACCCCCAGGATGGGCTCAACTTCTACGACGAAGCAGAGAAAAGGAAAGAAAGGGGATATCTTCAAATTCCACAGGCCAATCATTGCGATTTGTAATGATCTGTATGCGCCGAGTCTTAGGGCATTGAGGCAGCTCGCGGAGATAGTATACATGAAAAAGCCGCCCACAGGGTTGATGATCCAGAGGCTCAGGTGGGTGTTTGAGAAGGAGGGTGTCCCCTGTGAGGATGCAGCGGTTAGGAGGTTGGTTGAGTTGAGTACTAGTGGATCTGCTGCTCAAGCTGCGTCCGGGGGTGGTGGTGGGGGGGATATGAGAGGATGTCTTGTGTCAGGAGAGTGGCTTGCGAAAAGGCTCTCTATCACGACATCTACAACCACTACTTCGACATCGGGGGTCTGTACAAAGCTTACACGGAAGCTTGTTGAAGAGGAGCTTGAAGGAAGAGCAGACTCCAACGGTGCCTCTCGCGGTGGGGTCCGCGGCTGCGTCGAACGGGTTTTCCGCAAGGGCCATATAGTAAACACAAAAGGCGCCGCTCGCGGTGCAGCAAGGTTGTCCGCAACTGAGTCCCGCCGGAGGGAATTGGAGAATCTAAGGGAAGAAGTTCAACGTTGTGGGGAGTTTGACAAGATCATGACAGATGTCTTTGCCACATACCTCACCAGACCCTACCATGACGATACACGCTTAACGAAACCTAATTTGGCATATGAGTGGCTTTGGTTCCATGATTTAATCAGCAGCAGGATTTTTTCGGAACAGGAGTTTGAGTTGATGGGGTACCTTGCGGTTCCATCGATGGCGTTCAATACGCTTTTTGGTACGAATTCGGTTACGGCGGGACATGGTGCTTTTCTGACTTCTGCTACGAAAATGGGCGGTGCTGCTGGGGGGGAGGAAGATGATTCCGAGCCTCTACCGTTCCAGGGGCCGAAAGCGGATTGGGATTATAGAGAGGGAGTGAAAGCTACGAAAAATATTGTGCAGTCGATTCAGAGCAACATCCTCATCCTGCCCGGGTCGTTGGGGGGATATAATAGCATCTCTAGAGCAGCAGCGGATGAGCCGAATCATGCCTCACCTACGGCGATTAGGCGTGCGAGTGATTTTCAATCCGTGACTGCTCTGGTTACGGAATTGGCACCGTATCTGGTGAGGATAATTTCCCCTCGTGTTACGCCTATACTTATCCATGGTGGCGGTGGCAGTGGCGGAGGTACTTCCGGGCAGTGGGGTAACGTGCCTGTTGCCTCTGTCCGCAAGGAAAGCGAGAAGAGACTCGTCAGGAGAGCAGTAGAGGTTTTGTTCTCGACAAACATTTCTTTTGAGAAAGTCCGGGTGGAGTTTTCATCACCTACGTCATATACCTCGGCGGTCCCCGCGGTAGGGGGGTGGGCGTATCGAATGGACCCTGCTCTCGACCAACTCGCTACATTCCCTACACTCACCCTTGCTGCGGCTGGGGGGGAGGTGGCTGTCCCGGTGCCGACCCGCTACGCGGTAAGGCAGGTGTTGAGCCAGGAATTGCATAAATATAGTGTGTTGCAGCGACAAGCTGTTCGGGAAGCTAGGGCCGCGAAGCTGGGTCTTGATGCGGCTACGCTTGCGCCGAAGATGGGCAAGATGAAGGTTGACGATCGGAAGAGTACAGCTATCACTACGACAGGCTTTGGGAAATCCCTAAAGCGGGATTTTTTTGGGAGAGTAGTCGAGGACAAATGCGCTCTGGACTCTGGCGTGGTAGGCGGGAAGGAAGACGGAAGTGACGCTAAGCGGCGGAGGAAGGATGAGGATGAGAAGGGGAAAAAAGGGAAAGTATGGGTTAGTTTTCATGAGGGTTTTTCGAATGCAGTGAAGAAGGGGATTACGTTGGAGGATTTATTGGGGGGTTGTATTAGTTGGTGTTGGGTTTGATACCTGAGTTTGGTGTGCATTCTTGAGAGTCAAGTTCCTATGTGTGTCTTCGTTTGGTTCTTGAACACCTAGGTAGGGTTGATATAAAGATATAAAGGGGATTGGGAGTTTTTGTTTCTATTTGTGTATAAGATTATTTCATGGCTTGTATATGTTCTGGTCCGTTCCAGGATCCGGTCCATACCGGTATGGACTGGATATCGCAACGGACCAGGCCGTTACGGTATGGCTGGATATCGCAACGGACCAGGCCGTTACGGGATTAAATTGTTCAATGTCACGGATAGCAACAAGGATTTACCACAATCACAGCGGCCACAGCGGCCACAGCGACATTAAAATTACTAAATAGGGACATATCCGATATGAAGGTAATTTTGTAGCAACATTTGGTCAAAGAACATCGGAGATAACATAAAATGACCTATCGTAGAAAATACTCAGTAGAGGTATACCCGAAATGAAGGTTATTATGTAGAGAAACATTAGGTCAAAGAACAAGAGGATGTAGCCCTCACAATAGTAGCCTTTAAAGATCACGATGCCATAGAGTTTTAACTATTGCTTTGCTTGATCACACTCTTACCGGTCTCTACAATATCACACTCTTACTGGTCTCTACAATATCACACTCTTACTGGTCTCTACAATATCACACTCTTACTGGTCTCTACAATATCACACTCTTACTGGTCTCTACAATATTACACTCTTACTGGTCTCTACAATATCACACTCTTACCGGTCTCTACAATATCACACTCTTACCAATCTCTACCAATGTCTATCGCTCAAGATCATACTGAGACTGATCTCAACCAGTTTCATCCTCTAGGGTCCGCTCCATCTCCAAGTGCTATTGAAGCATTTTCTGGTACTGCCTGCACCAACTTTGAAGAGTATTTGTATACAACAAGTAACAAATCTCGCTTGACTTTTGAGAAGTAATAACCCTGAAATTATCTAGTATAATAGTGACTAATAAATGCTATCTAGATATCACAAAATTAAAGCATACCTTCGAGATCCAAATCTAAAGGCTGCTAAAGGCAATACAACAGAAATTAAGCTACGATCAAAGGCACTCAAGGAATATGAGCTACGAAATAATGCTTTATATTTTATTGCTGGGAAAAATAATCAAAGGCACTCAAGGAATATGAGCTACGAAATAATGCTTTATATTTTATTGCTGGGAAAAATAATCAACGAGTAGTCTTAGAGCATGACGTATTTGACGTTATTGCACATACTCATGATGCATTAATGCATGCAGGCAAGAACAAAACCTATGCAACTATTAGTGAGAAGTACCATGGAATTAATCGTAAGGAGGTATGGTTAAGTCTGAATCTACTTAGTATATATTAATATTAATATTTGGTATAGGTTATGGAACTGTTACAGCATTGTCAACTATGTGCACGTAATAAACCAAGTCAAAGTCGTGGTCCACTACAACCAATCATTGTTAATAATCTTTGGGAACGAGTACAAATTGATCTAATCGATATGCGAGCTGATCCAGATGGGGAATACCAATGGATTTTACATATTCGCGATCATTTTAGTAAATTTTCTAGTGCTTATCCTTTAAATCTAAGGAAAGTACTGAAGTTGCTAATATCCTTCTCATGTGGATTGGACAATTTGGTCCACCAAAAATTCTTCAATGCGACAATGGTAATGAGTTTAAAGGTGAAGTACTTGTTATTATAGAATATCATGGAATTTCTTTAATACGAGGACGTCCACGCCATCCTCAAACACAAGGATTGATAGAACAAGCAAATGCTGTTCTAAAGCAGAAGATTCGAATGGCCAAAGCTAAATCAGGTGATAATCGATGGGTACAGATTTTACCTATTGTAATTTTAGCAATGAATCAACAAGTAAGTAATCATTTCTAATACTCAGGCTGGTCTTATAATAATGAAACTAATAATATTAGATTCACTCGACAACTGGATATAGTCCATATGAAGTTGTATTTAAACAAAAAGTACATCATCTTCCAGGTCATTTATCTCTAATCCTAGATGCAAATGATGAGGAAGTAGAGAATGATGATAAGGAAGTAGAGGATGAGGATAATGAAGAGGAGGAGGAGGATGAGGAGGAGGGGGGGGAGGAGGAGGAAGAGGAAGAAGATGATGAGGAAGAGGATGAGCAAGAGGAGGATAATAAGGAGAATGAAGAGGAGGAGGATGATGAGGAAAACAGTTTGATTGAACCTTCGAGTCAATTTACTTCTGTTCAAATTGAACTTCCCACTGGCAGTACTGACATTATGCTAGCAAAAGTCCGCAAACGTACTGCAATAGCTCGGAAGAAAATGGCAAATCGATATATTCAACAGCACAAAATAGATACCTTCATAATAGGTGATCTCGTCAGCTTACGAATTCCTGGTATTGATCGAGCTTCTACCGACCATCACCGAATTTTTTGTAGAGTTGTCTACAAGCCTCATCCTGACCGACATTAGCTATATAGTGAATATGGCCTGTTAGATCGATACTATCCCACTAGCGAATTGGAGCGGCTTCCTTCCAGTATTAGACCAGCCTACCTTGAGTCTATTCCATTAGAATGGCAAAGTCAAAAACCAAAGTCGCTGCATGAAGTTGCACGTCTTGCCTCTGCTGGATCTATAGTTCGCTGCAAATGCAAAGGCCTATGTTCTGACCGTCGCTGCCAATGCAAAAAAGAAGGACATTCATGTACTGCCCATTGTCATACTGGATCAGGGCCGCACCCATGTACGAATTCAATATAAGAGCTAGCAGGATGTTAAGCAAGCGGGGATTGAGCAAGTGGGTATGAGGATTGAGCAAGCGGGGGATTGAGCAAGTGGGTATAAGGATTGAGCAAGCGGGGGATTGAGCAAGTGGGTATGGGGATTGAGCAAGTGGGGGATTGGGCAAGCAGAGGATTGAGCAAGCGGAAGATGGCAGAGCTTTTCTTATGTATATATTCTGGTCTGTTAATACAATGCTCAGAGTAGAAGATTTCTTATATTCCCTGAAAATACAAATCGCCTAGAATCGCCGCTTCTACAGTGTGCACTATGAGGCGAGCGAGTTTTTGTGCCATTGACAACTCGCCGAGCTGGTGTTTATGTCCTTGAGCCTGCAATCAGGGGTCCCTATTAGCCTGCAATCAGGGGTCCCTATTAGCCTGCAATCAGGGGTCCCTATTAGCCTGCAATCGGGGGTCCCTATTAGCCTGCAATCGGGGGTCCCTATTAGCCTGCAATCGGGGGTCCCTATTAGCCTGCAATCGGGGGTCCCTATTAGCCTGCAATCGGGGGTCCTTCTTAGCCTGTATATCCGCATCCAATATCCCATGGACCGCTAATACAAGCTCCACGTGCATTGCAGCAGCAGCTAAGCCAGAAGCAGTAACAACACCAACAGTTGGTGGGCACTGGCCTCTCAATGGATACCCCTATAGCACAACATCCTCTCTTGCACAACATCTTCTATAGTACAACATTCTATAGCTAGAATAACATACATCCACAGAATAACATCCATAACATCCACCCTTAAATGCAATACCTCTATCAATATGCTTTACTTTATTATCATCTTCCTTACCATGTTGGCAACTTTGGCCACTACCATAACTACGGCCACTTCTATTAGACAGACGACCATTAATAGTCAGATAGATCTTGATGCAAAGCTGCAAAGATCTATAGATCTGCAAGTTCTAGCAGAGTTTAAGGAAGAATGCGTTTTACGGTATTGCACTGACCAATTGAAGCGTCTGCGCGTCGAGGAATACTACCATGAGCAATTGACACGTCTTCAAGAAGAAAATGTGCAAATACTACCGTTACTAGCCTATCGTCCCCGTCACCCAATTTCTTTGTTAAAAAAGAAAAAAGTTAGGTGGGCTAATGGGTGGGTTGACCCTGATTGTGGGTCAACAATGGATGCTGATGAATAGGATGGTTGGAAGGGATCATGGAAAAAATAAAAATAAAAATAAAAAAATAAAAAAATAAAAATAAAAATAAAAGTGGAGTTGGTTCTTTTTCTCTTTTTCTGGGGGGGAGTTATTGTAAGGAGAGCTGGTGGCGGGAGAGCTTGGGGGGGGGTTATTGTATAAGAGCTGGTGGCGGGAGGGACTGGTGGCGGGGGCAAGGGCTGGCGGCGGGAGGGACTGGCAGCGGGAGGAACTGGCGGTGGGAGGGACTGGCGGTGGGAGGGACTGGCGGCGGGGGCTGGGAGGGACTGGCGGCAGGACTGGCGGCGGGGGCAAGGGCTGGCAGTGGGAGGGACTGGCAGCGGGAGGAACTGGCGGTGGGAGGGACTGGCAGTGGGAGGGACTGGCGGCGGGGGCTGGGAGGGGCTAGCGGCGGGAGGGACTGGGGGCGGGGGCTGGCGGCGGGAGGGACTGAGGGCGGGGGCAAGGGCTGGCGGCGGGAGGGACTGGTGGTAGGAGGGGATAGCTGGCAGGGAGAGCTGGCGGCGGGGGCTGGCGGCGGGAGGGGGAGGTGGGGTAGGGGGAGGGGGAGGGGGTAGGGTGGGAGGGGGTAGGGGGTAGGGGGTGGGAGGGGGTAGGGGGTAGGGGGTAGGGGGGAGGAGGTAGGGTGGGAGGGGGAGGGTTTTTTCTTTGTATTCTTATATGTTTGTTTTTTTCCAATCTTTCTTCTTATATATAGTGACTGGCTAGGGCTAGGCTCTTTGGGTGATAAAAGTAAGTACCTTACTCCTTATACCTTTGCTATAGATGCTAACCAACCTACATACTATTATAGGAAGCGGCAGCAGTGAACTTTAGGTTTGTATCTATTATCTATTTCTATTATCTATTTCTATTATCTATTTCTATAATCTATGTATATAATAAACAATAGGGAAATTTACAATGAGTGCATGTATAATATGTCCGAGAAGTACAACCACTTGCTTTACAAAATCGATAAGCTGATTTGCTCGCTCGATTCTAGGCTGATTTCCTCGCTCGATTCTATGCCAGTGGTGATTTCCTTGCTCAATTCTCTGCTGATTTCCTCTCTCAATTCTAGGCTGATTTGCTTGCTCGATTCTACGCTGGTTTGCTCGCTCATTTTCTCACTGATTTGCTCGCTCGATTGTATGCTGATTTGCTAGCTCGATTGTAGGCTGATTTCCTCACTCGATTCGGTGATATCCTTGCTCAATTCTCTGCTGATTTCCTCGCTCAATTCTAGGCTGATTTCCTCGCTCGATTCTAGGCTGATTTGCTTGCTCGATTCTAGGCTGATTTGCTCGCTCAATCCTAGGCTGATTTGCTCGCTCGATTCTAGGCTGATTTGCTTGCTCGATTCTAGGCTGATTTGCTTGCTCAATTCTAGCGGATATCCAGGCTAACATATAGAGCGAGCGAATATCCAAGCTAACATGTAGAGCGAGCGAATATCCAGGCTAACATATAGAGCGAGCGAATATTCAGGCTGGCATATGGAGCGAGCGAATATCCAGGCTAATATCTAGGGCGAGCGAATATGCAGGCTGATATCTAGGGCGAGCTAATATCCAGGCTGATATCCAGGGCGAGCGAATATCTAGGCTGGCATATAGAGCGAGCAAATATCCAGGCTGATATAGGGGGAATATGCAGGCTCACCGGAGGGGGTTATCCAGGCTAATATCTAGGGCCAGCAAATATCCAGGCTGATATCTGGGGCGAGCAAATATCCAGGCTGATATATGGGGCGAGCGAATATCCAGGCTGATATATGGGGCGAGCGAATATTCAGGCAGGCATATTGAGTGAGCGAATATCCAGGCTAACATATAGAGCAAGCGAATATTCAGGCTGACATGTAGAGCGAGTGAATATCCAGGCCGATATATAGAGCGAACGAATATCCAGGCTGGCATGTAGAACGAGCAAATATCCAAGCTAGCATATAGGGCGAGCAAATATCTAGGCTGGTATATAGAGCGAGCAAATATCCATGCTACTGTATGTTTCCTGTCGCTGTATGTTTTCTGTCTCTATGCGCTGTATGTTTCCTATCTCTATGCGCCTATCTCTACAATTGAATTGGCAAGTAGAAAAAGTAACGAGTTTTAGCAGAATATAGAACTATAGTGTTTGAAACTGACAGTAGGCATAGCGCAGTGGTAAGTTCTTTACTTTACGGTTTATGTTTATTTATTGAGGGCCCGAGTTCGATTCCCAGTGGAGGCAAGAAGTTAATTGCCTTAATATCACTGTCGGCGGACCGGGAGCAGGGTTGTCGGGTATCCATTCCTTAATGCTCCAGTTCACTATATCTCCACCAAACCACAAGTCTACAACGAGGGCGACCTAAGAAGTAGTGTGATGGCGCTCGGAGTATAGTGAACTGGGGTAACTCGTTTTGCCTTTTGACATAAGATTCTAGACTGATTTCCTCGCTCGATTCTATACCAGTGGTGATTTCCTTGCTCAATTCTCTGCTGATTTCCTCTCTCAATTCTAGGCTGATTTGCTTGCTCAATTCTACGCTGATTTCCTCTCTCAATTCTAGGCTGATTTGCTTGCTCAATTCTACGCTGGTTTGCTCGCTCATTTTCTCGCTGATTTGCTCGCTCGATTGTATGCTGATTTGCTCGCTCGATTGTAGGCTGATTTCCTCACTCGATTCGGTGATATCCTTGCTCAATTCTCTGCTGATTTCCTCGCTCAATTCTAGGCTGATTTCCTCGCTCGATTCTAGGCTGATTTGCTTGCTCGATTCTAGACTGATTTGCTCGCTCGATCCTAGGCTGATTTGCTCGCTCGATTCTAGGCTGATTTGCTCGCTCGATTCTAGGCTGATTTGCTTGCTCAATTCTAGTGGATATCCAGGCTAATATGGACAGTGAATTGCAGGCTCATATGGACGGCGAATCTAGGA
Source organism: Terfezia claveryi (assembly GCA_015179025.1). Lineage (NCBI taxonomy): Eukaryota > Fungi > Ascomycota > Pezizomycetes > Pezizales > Pezizaceae > Terfezia > Terfezia claveryi. The sequence goes on along the minus strand of WHUX01000014.1, from coordinate 341,474 downwards.
TTCTAGGGATGCGGATGTGAAGGCTGGTACAGATGGGGGTTTTGGGGCGCAGCGTGTTAGATAGCCTTATTAGATAATCGTGAGAATAAAATGGATTATTTCAAAATGCATATAATGCAGGTGAACTACAAGAACAAGCGCGGCTATGCTGGGAGACCATTTGTGTTGGAGTTTGGAATGGGATGGTGACTGCGTAGAGGGTAGAGGTTAAGGTAGACATGAATCTAGGAATATAGCATCAAATGATTTACGTTGGTTAGGCCAAATGCGTAAGGAAATATAAGAAGATATGAATATTTATGCCATCCCGGAACGGCCTGGGTAATCTCGCAATCTCGCAATGGCCCGGGCAATCCTGGAACGGCCCGGTCCATACCGGTATGGCCTGGAATCCCGGAACGGACCAGAACATATACATATCTCATGTTGTGTGTATGGTAAAACTTTGGGGCGTCATTTATTCTAAATTATCAGTACAGAGGGTGAAGAATCACCACGAAAACGAAAATACTCTCACTTCTTAAGGCCGTCCCGGCACTTGTGAACATGGGGCATGCAGGACCACCTCAGCTTAAAGGGCGTATATTACAATTACCGGTCTACCATGGAATCTAATATAATGACCGTTGAATGCCATTAGAAAAGAATCTGTCTCCAGACAAGAAGCCCACCCCCCTGCCTCTCGCCCCCAGATGCTTAGCATAGTGATCATGAATTCACACAATATCGGATAGCGGTAATAGGGATGTTTATATTCCGAATGTAACAACAGAGCTCAAGACGATAATGAGAGATGATAATGATAAAATGACATGGAGAAAATGGGCCTCTTAAATACCCGAAATGTTCTCCTAAAATAGAACCAACATCCGGCATTCCATAGCATGTTCGCAGATTCCAACATTCCTGCCGTCATCTGTTCTCACGGTAAAACTCATGCCAGCTGACGATACTTACCACATTCAACGGTGATATATTGTACCTATTCAAACAGTCAAATTTCCAGACTCCTAGCAACTAAACAAGTCCATGCCATGCACTCACCGAGGAAATGAAAAAAAAAAAAAAAAAAAAAAAAAGAAACAGCGAGAGTAAGATCAACCTCGAACCGAGTAAGTTACACTGCTCGACTTCTCGCTATTTCTTGTCCGTCCACCTTCTTCGTAGAGAACAGAGTGTCTCCAGTAGTTGAATAGACACCAGGCGATCATCAAGAATAATATTATTCCGACGGTGATGCCGCAAATGATGCCGACGGCGGTGGGGGTGTCTGGGCCGAGGCCGCTTATAGACATGGTGATGATGCTGGGAAGGGGAGGATTCCCAACTTGAAGTCGTTTGGGGAAACAAACGCGGGGGGACGGGATGGTATTCGAACGAGTAGGAAGTATTCCTGTAGAAATCTAAAAGAGCGTATCTCCATGATTTAGGATCTTTTGGTGTAGTGTTAGTAGGCAAGGACATGTAGGTATGCGCCTTTGAAGCACCTCTAGATTTGCAGCAGGATGCTCCTGTAACCCCTGCATTCAGGACTGACGTGGAGCCGCATCAAAATCAAAGGAGGTGCAGAACCAATCGACCAGGGACCATGAGTTAAAATATGTTTTCCATAATTACTAGACCTACGTGTAATGATCGCTTATAGGGTCCTGATCTAGGTAGCGAAATGTAACTCTAATATAATTACAGTCTGAATTTGATTATTACTTTGTCAGCCCTCTCAGCAACGCCTAAAGTCCCCTACCTACTGTAAAATGCCTCTAATCTCGTCCATCCTTTCCCATATGTACAGTATATTGCTGTTCACACTGTGGGAAATACTCTCGCCGTTCGCCCTAAGCCAGAGCAGGAAAGTGATGGCAAAGCAACGTTAGCAGGGATTCCCAGGAAGGAAAGTGATGGATTGGACCGTCTATGTAATATAAGCAGCTTAAAAGACTGCGTTCATGTATTCTTTTGGATAGATCTGTAGAACACTAGCACCATAAGCTTCGAGTCTTATAGCGATAGCTAAGATAGTTCTGCAATATAAGCCTTCGATTACTCGAACAAGATTCCCTCCACTCATAACCTCGTAATCTTACACACACCATATATTGATACCTTATGGATTCTTGCCATCAGTACCATCAGCATGAAGGTATATGCTAACCTCATAGATATACCGCATACATAATAAAGGGTCTAAATTAATATATAATCCGAACCGCTAACTCGGTATAGTATTTACATAAGAGTCACGGTCGAACTATGCGTCTTTGCACCTCTTTTCGTATTTCCCGACACCGCAGCAGGCTCTACTGCCCTCAGCTCCTTGATCATCCTCGATTATAGCCCCCTCCCCTCTACAGCCACAGCATCTATACTTCGAACTCTCTTATAGACAATATACACTTGATTGAAAGTGTAAGATATCTTTAGGAGGTTCCGCAATCGCGGTTTCCTAGTATTCATGAGATATCCCTACTTCGACCTCTCCAAACATTCCTCAAAATCCACCCTATTGAGTGGTCATAAGCCATGATAGAGGTGCTACCTTAAAGTATAGTAACGAGGTCCTTGAGTCCTCAGGTATGGTGTAGCTCCCTTAACTTGGTTATTGGAACCCAGTTACTAGCAAACCGCACTTGAGACTCATTTAAAGGTGACTTAGGCTCTCAATCAAGCCTCTATTTGCCCTGAGAAGCTTGAATTGCAGGTGCTGAGGCTGCTGGAGGCGGGGGATTACCACAGAAGAGCTGAGGACGGTAGAGACTACCGTAGCTGCTGAAGTCTTGAAAACATGGAAGAGGTGATTGTAGGTCTCAGGATGTTGTTGCTTGAGAATAGCTATAGTAAAATACTATACCAAAGAACCAGACTGCGGGATTCCGAACATTTTTGATATTTTACAGTATATCCATGATGTTACCTTGTATGTTTCAATCTCATGTGGGTATTAACAGCCATTTACGGGGGAAAGCGGCCGAGATTGGAAGCGGGGGGGGGGGGGGGGGGGTCGTAGGTGCTAAATAGGTTGCGAGTGATATAGCGAGTTTAGGGCAGTTCTGAGAGAGCTGGTTATGCAATAATCAAATCCAGCGACTGTAATCAGCCTCCAGATACTATCATTCCATATATAGCTATATCATGTGGAGAACTCGCTATACGAAATGGGTGCCTATCTTCCAGGACTACGCACTGGCCCTATAGTTCAAGCTGCCTGATGAACTTCTGTACTATGTGAACCCCTAGATCCGAATTGATAGGCTATTCATTAATTTGAATTTCATATAACCACTCTTCACCTTGAGAAAGCTACTATCCATCCCCGGGAAAAAATATATATATATATATGTTCTGGGCTGCTCGCGGGCAATTAATATAATTCCTCAATTTGGTAAATCTCAATCGAACAAAACATTCTGCGACACTCAAAAAAACACCCTAAGAAGTTATTTTGACTGCCCTATCCACATCATTTACCCTTCCTGTTGATTAGTGGGAGACGGCAGACATTGAACAAGGGAGAATTCTGGAAAAATTACCTCAAGCCCTTCAGATGGTGTAGTACATGCTGGCGATGTTAACAACTCATCACTGCATCTCTGATGATGAAGGAATAGGGAAGGGATACTGAGTTTACTGCTGCCCTAAAAATCCGCAACCCTATCCAATGGGTATTTGGAAATTAGTTTCTTATCCACGGGGGTTCTTATTGACAAGGCCTTATTGCTGGGGCTATATCGACCATCTTATGCTGAATATCGATACGCTATGTGGAATTCAGTGAAATTTGGAGCAATCATAATTATAATACTTTTGTCTACATCTTGTTGCAAGATTGATTCTTATACTAGAAAAATCCAGGCTATTCCTCACTTATAAAATCCAGGTCAGGTGCAAAGTAGTACTTTCTTAATAACAGGTACTGTTTTATATGCAGATTGCTAAGCTACTCCAAGTTCTTGATTTTAAACCAAAACGAAGCAGGTTCTACCTAGAATTATACAACAGGTAGATGGTATTTTACAGCGTTGTAGGAGATCAAATGGCACAATGCTACAACAAACCTCATTCAATCCAGGTAGTAGAGGCAGGTTGTTGATTTGAATAATCTTTACTTATGAAAGATATTTAAACTTCCAAGTAGCGTAATGTCGGATTGGGAATTCTCTTTGTGGGAATCCATCTTTTGTGTATCTATCGCGTTTGATTTAAGCTGTCTTGATTCAGGACTTAGGCGCAGGTGGGTTAGAGAGATCAACAAATTAAAAGTGCAGCCCGCGCATGCGTAGACCCATGTGCGAGCCCTGGGCGCTTGAGCTTCCATTACCGTATATAAAAATTTCGGCACAAGCATGTGCAAGCAAGGGAACAAATACATACAGAGGAACATATACAAACACGTACAGACAAATGGCTGTGGTCTAGCATGATTGCAATCTTGAGCAGTGTTTTGGCAGCAGTATACATTGCGGCCTGTATCCCCTCTCTACATTGTTTCAGTTATATGTTTTACTTATGTTTATCGTTCAGCTCTCATACAGGTTTTCGTCCAGGTATTCAATCATGTTTCTTATTCATGTTTCTTTTATGTATTGCTTTCATGTTATCGTATATGTTGTTAATCATGTACCCAAGATGTCTTGTCATCATGTATTCAAACCCTATTATCCTCCTACGGAGGGGTCATGCAACCAGACTAGGTATTCAGGGTGATATTTGGAACGGGATTTGGAGTGTTAGTTTTTTTTTTGCGATATCTCTCTCATCAATGTGGATGATTCCTCACCTCAGCAACCTAAACAATACACACCTTTCTCTCTCTTTCCACTTTCCCACGCCAGACCAACCTTCCACTGTTTACCTCATGTTGAATCACAAATCGATAGCAGTGATGCAGCACATAGACGGCATATTATGTCTGGCCTGCTGGGATATTTCTGTAAGTCTCTGTCTTTTTATTTCCCATATGGAGCTGCAATGGGGGTCCTTGTTTTGTTCCAGTATAACATCCTTTTAAGAACGCTATACCGGAGAGACATTCATTGCCACTGTCTTCTATGTATACCGTTGAACGGGTCCAATTCATCACGACGTTACCTACGAGGTCAAGACTGCGACATCCAAGCTTATAGTTGCCTTACGCATTGTACTCCCATCAGCGAGCTCGTAGTCAATGTAACCAGTAAGTGCTAGGCGGCCTAGACGCATCTTGTCCTGCCTTGTAATTGAGGGGTCAGAAGACCCAGTATCAAATATACATTCACGTGTAAGTCTCCGGTTGTGATATCTTGGATTCTGTTAAAGAATATATAATTTAGTACGAAATCTTACGAGACTTGAATGCCGAACGGAGCTATCATTGTCTCACGCGGAAGGTTTGGTTTTATCTACAAACACAAAATGAAAATGTCAGGATATGAGACTGATAGATATACTTTGTCCAGTTAGATATACTTACCCTGAACTGGTCATCTACACCCACCGCTATGGTTACCTTCCCGCACGGTGGGTTCTACCTAAGGGCTGGCATGCGAACGAAATGAGCGTTGATGAGTGGAGTAAAAAACCAAATATTATGCAAAAGCCGACTATTTAATACCTTCTTTTTTTTTTTTTTGCCAATCTTTTGAACTAAGGCAGCTAAAAGATATAACTGATGGCTCTGACCATTGCCTATCTTCAATTCATTGTTTTCATAACGGGAAGAAATACACTCTACCATAAGACCCAGCTACTAAACTGGGTTCTACATTAGAACCAAAGGGCACTGTTGTGTGAATAACAAAGAAACTTTAAAAAGTGTTTTGCTCCTGAAAAGCAAAAACCCACCTCTGAATATACCTCGTAATCAGTAATGTATAGGAATGAATCTCAAGTTCATTCTCCGCTTCTTCTGGACAGAGAGGCCCCCATTGTTTACAACTCAAATCAATCTCAAGTAAGTACTTTTCCTGCTATCTTAAGTTTTATGGCCTCTACACCAGGGGAGTCATGAAAGGGAGCAATCATAGCAAGGTAACGAAGCTCTCCAATATGGGAAATTGAAGCTATTATTGGAATTGGATGATAAACTTAAAAGACTCGCTTGATTTTGATGGCTTATTTCCATAAGAGAAAGGATTCTCGCTTCAGTAGGGATTCAGGGTAACACATATTTGCCGACCCAGGTCAAATCAGATAAAAGTGTGAATTTACGGAATCTCAAAAAGTGGATAAGAAGGTAGATAAAAGCCTATCCAAACGTATGATTACACCTATCATATCAACAACCCCCAAATGCCAACTCACGCCCCGTATCCTTGCGCCACCAATCGATCAGGCGACTTGCTGGTGTAAGAACAGTGATGTTATTAACTATTCTCTGTTCAGCCACGTTCCTCATACCCCCAATGATCATTCCCGCCACCTTTGCCACCTTTCCTCTCTTCGTGACCACAAAACCACCAGAGTCACCCACACAGGACACTGGGTTTCCGTTCTCACCTATTATCACCCATTCTTGAGTGACAAGACTGGTCTTGGTAGGAGACAAGGAACATGACATATTGGTGTCGAGGTATACACCATTGACTGTCCCACTGGTGCAACCAGAGGTCCGGGTGAAAGACTTCTCCAGCTGCTGCCCCGGAAAGATCTTCGTGTGCCCAGATATCTCTTTTAAACCACAAGTGATGCCCTTGGAGTCGAGGAATCCTTGATCGAATGTTCCTTGTCTTTCTAGAAGAGATGTTCAGTTAGATATTCAGTTAACTCCTTGTGACGTATTTTGTGTAGCCTTGAAAAAACAAGCTGAGAATATATTCGCGTACCTTCACCAACAACGATCAGAGCATAATCTTGCCATACCAGGTTGTTTGTGTTTTCTTCCTGTACTATCCCAAGTGCTGCATGAATCACTGGTCCCAACGCTCTTTTATCACCAAGTTCCTTGTATTCCCGCAGTTCTTTCTCTGATACTTGTCGATCTGCTTCAGCCCGGGGATGGACGAAACCAAACATCTCAGAGGCCCTATAGTCCTCGTCGGCGATCTCCTGCAGCTCGCTGAGTAGGTCTTCATAGTCGCTGTCCGATGGTTGCACAATTGTGACGCCCGTCGTAGAAAATGGCTGCAGTGCCGTAATTGACTCCGAGTCCTTTGGTTTGCATTTTGCGAGACACACGTGTCCGGCGGATACCCCGATTCCCCGAATCGCTCTCCAGTTGCGACATCTCTGACCCAACCGCCAAAGGTCCCAGTCGCTGTATTCCCTGAAGAGCCAATACTCCTTCCCATGGTGACCTTTTCTTCATAAGCCCGACAACCCATGTTGCTCAATTGGACGTGTCCCTTTTGCACCTCCATTCGAAGTGGGAAGGTCGTGGCGTAAGCTGCCAGCAGGTCTATAATTCTCTCAGGAGAGGGGCAAAGAATGTACACTGTTGGGGTAAAATTTGCATCTGCTTCATTTATAGCCGGTGCTGGCCAACTATTTGGCTCCAGCTTCCGTGCCACCAGTGTAACTCCCCACGCTTCTGACGAACCTTGCGTAGCCTGTAACATTGCAATCAACTGCGGTCGTATTAAGGAGTACTGTTGAATGGCCACAGTGTCTGTTTCCATGATAGGTGCTAATACGAAGTTTGGGTGACTGCAACGATCACCCCTCTCTATCTGCTCGAAAGCCGATACTTCGAAATCGGCGGGCCTAAAGACCGTGCTGGCCCCGAGGGTGATTTTGAAGGGAGGACGCTTATTATGTATAAAGCGAGAGGATTCTTTAGGCGTTTGCATGATTTCAAATGCAAAGTTACGAGGAATCAGGCCACTTGTCTTCGTCCCCGTGAGACCTGTTGTCCAACACTCTACCAAGGTATCTCGTGATAGATTCTATCTAACCTCAGTCCTATTAATGATCCTGGACTGGAAGGTGATATATTCCTGGCTCTGGCATGTCAGATATTTGGTTTCAGATGTCAAATAACGGCGTTGACGCATGAAGAGTTGGGTTACAACGTACCAGTGCAAGCAACGTCGAGTGAAGTAGTGTAGCAGCGCCGTAAAGTAGTATAAAGGACAGAGTCGTAACTTACAGGTTTCAGTAAATAGGGTGCGTAGTTAGTAGTCGAATCAGAAGGGGGAGGGAGAAAGGATCAGATCATTCCTTTCTTATAGCCTCAAGTGATGAGTCGTCATGCCTAGAAGTAAGCCGTGGGGATCACATGAGACTACACATGGCTCCGGACGATGGCTCAACCACTAGAAAATAAAAAATTAATATATATATATGTAAATAGGAATTTACATATATATATATTAATTTTTTAAAACTAGTTATTATATAATTGTTTCCCATTTCTTTCACCTCACCTAATGTATGGTTAGGTGTGGTGAAATAAAGGGGGGGGGGGGGTAAAACATATAAAGATAATAATAAGCGGGGAGAGAAGAAACCTGAAAGTAAGGGCTTCCTTCCTTTATATGTATATATATAAAGTAAGGTGGGGGTGGTTCGTATTTTACTTTTGCCCAGCGTAGCAGGGCAGAAGAAAAAAGGGGGGCCTTTTCTTTTTTCCCCTGAATAGAAAAAGAAGAGAGGGTGGGAGCACCCTGCTTGGCTTTTTTTTATAAAATAAGTTAGCAAGGACTTGGGGGGGGGGTGCTCCCAGGACTCTCTTAGCTGTAACTTGGTGACTACCCCGGGGCGGGTTCGCGGGGCCTGCCATGGTCCAATAAGGACTCGATGTAATAAATCAATAATGATGCGACAAAAAGAGTTTTGGCACGAGTCCTAATTTAAATTTTGTACCGAACGAATCACAAAAGCTGAACAATCCGCATCATACAAAATAAGAGGGGATACAGTACGGATACGCAACCAACCAGAACTACCAGACACGAGATAAGGAATTCCTACGAACCCGGAAGTACGGTACAGACAGCGATAGCAGATTCATGGAGAGGGGTTTGGAACATCGAGGAGGAGGTGAGGAAGGTCGGACTGGGGAAGGGGCCTGGGTTTGGCAGGTAAGGGTTATGAAAAATTGGACGGACTTTCTCCACGATGATCATTTTTTCTTCGTGGGAACCGATGGCAGCGTTAGAAGGGTTGTGCCTGGAGTGGATGCCGGAGATTGTCACTCGGAGAAATGGGAGGCGGCTTTCGCAATGATAGCAGCTGAGGTGGGAACGACGGAGCGCGTAGTTCTCAACAACTTGAAGCAGACGCTTCAGTGGGGTGCGGTGGATATTGGATGTTTGGTGATCTCGGAGGCGGATACCACCGGCGTGGAGATTATACCTTTAGGAAGATTCTATGGAGACAGTCAGGAGGCCTCGGCTAGTCAGAAGGGGAAGTTTGCGATTGTATCGGCGAGGTTCGAGCCGGTAGGAGAAAGAGTCCTCGAGGTACCAGAGGCCCAGTTGAGGGCGTCATCTCCGACCCCGGACAAGGGCTTTACACAACGTATTTACCGGAGACCCACATGTGAACAGGAGGAAGATCATGTTCACCGAGGGAGCGGATGGCGATGTCGACATGTCAGACAGAGAGGACAATTCCCAAAGTGATGACGACGCTGAACATGAGCTCGATGACAATGATTTGACGGATATAGAAGAGGGGCTACGTGGCGTAAATGCAAGGAAAGACAAAAGTCCGAAATTAATCATACCCATTACAAAGGATTTTATTGCAGGCGGAGTGCAGGTAGGGGACGCAATCTGGGCAGTACACCATTTATACGAGGACTTGAAGGAGGAGAAAGCGGATGGCTTCCTACACTTGAATGCGAGTGAGAACAGGAAGGTCATGAAAGCTCTTAGAACGTTGGCGAACGCAGCGGCAACAGCCTGGAATATGGGGGCTTTTGAGAAAGATGAAGGAGATGAAGAGTTGAGGCAATTTCCCGTGGATGATAGATCTACGTTTTTGAGGAAACTGGACGATATGGACACAAAGATCACCGAAATTCATGTGAAAGCGGGTTTGGCCCCGAAGAAGCAGAAGACGAGGACTGAGAGAGAGTTGAAGGAAAGAAGGAAGCGAGAGGAAGAGACCTTAGCAAAGAAAAGAGCTAGAACGTGGGCTTAGAAGGTGGCTAAACAACTTCCTCCTCCTCCGTCCGTAGCAGACGAAGGGGAACAAGCAGCAAAGGAGGTTGATCCGAAGGATCCCCCAAAAGGTCCGAAAGGTACGAAAGGGAGGTCTGATGCGATGCCTCCCAATCTCGTGCTGTGTATTATCAGAAATTCACCGAGCGTACCGACGGGAGAATTTGCCAAAAGAAAGCAGGGGGCGATTCGGTGGCTGGAGAAGGAATTGAGGAGGTGTTACGGTGGAAGGGATATTCGTGTCGTCAACATCACTCAGGAGAGGGATGGGAAGAGAAAGACAGAACTCGCCCTACCCGAAGGTTTGACTAGGAAGCAAGCTCGAGAGGAGCTTCCCTCAGTCGCTAAAAGAATTTTTGCTGATATCAAGGGGGTGTTTTGGGATACACCAGTGTGGAAGCTGGTAATACATGGCGTACCTTTCGAGGGCAGAGAGACTCAGGCAGCTTTGAGGGAGAAGCTGGAAGCTGAGAACGGGCCCATGAGGATTTCGAGGAGGGACATTCAGCGGATGATAAATAAGGGTCTTAAACAGAAGACGACGCCCATCATACTGGAATATGAGGACAGGGAGGCGGCGATCAAAGCGGCAAAGCAAGGAGTCGTTGTCGACGGACTCAGCAAGACGGCTGAACAATACCATCCCCTTCCCAGTCAGAGACAGGGCAATAATCGGGGAAGCCCAACAGGTCTAAAGGGGGGGGTCGGTATGTTATAACTGTGGAGAAACTGGGCATTTTTTGAGGGAATGCAAAGAGAAGAAGGTAGAGACGAGGAAATGTTTTAAGTGTGGAATGCAGGGACATCTCGGGGCAGCATGTGGGAAGGCAGGAGGCAGAGCATACTTCTCATGTGGAGGGAGGGTTATAGACAGTTTGAGTGTCAAAGCAAAAGAGGCCCTCAACGTCAGGAGGAGCGGGGAAGGGGTATTGTGCATACAGGGAGAGGAGAGGCTGGACCATCGGGATCTAATATAAGGCACCGTAGCTGGTTTCCAGACAATGACGACGAGGATTCCATGACCAAATGGTAGACTCAACGCTGTAAAGAGTTGGAAGAATGTACCGATGGAGGAAACGGAGGGACCTAACGGACTTAAATTTTTCTTTTGTACCGAGAAACCTAGGGACGCTTCTGGATGGGACGGAAGAGGGTGGTGGCAGGAATCAGGGCTAGCTGCTTTGTGGATTGAAAAAGAGGAATTGGCATCGGGAGCATGGTCTTTTCCTGAGGAGTTGAAGGGCAAGAACTGGGTAGCTGCCAGTAACACAGAGTGGGTATTAGTGTGTGTTTATAGAAAACATTCATCAACAAATGACTTTGAAGAGGTAAGGGAATGGTGGGCCGAAATAGTTGCTAAGGTCATGAGTGCAGCTTATGAAGGACGAAGAAAAGTTATTGTGGCAGGCGATTTGAATGCAAAGGATGACCCATGGTTAGGATGCGCTGCTGGAACACTGACTTGTGATGAGATGAGATGGCCCTACCATGGCGAAATCATTTCGGGAATTTGTGAGGCGGCAGGGTGGAAACCGGCAGTGGACAATAATGACCCATTTACGAGAAGGGGGAAGGGAGTTAGGCAATCGGCTTTGGACGTGGTATGGTCTTCCGGGGTTCTGGCTCCCTCTGAAAAAATATGGGGCTCGTCAGACCATGCATACCTAAATGTGAGCCTGCATCCGAGCAATAGAGGTAGGGAGGAACTTCCGGAACCGACAGTCAAGAGAAGGGTCAGAGTCACGAGAGTGAACCGAAAGAGGGTTATAGCAGAGATAGCTGGGGCCAGCAACCAACCAAATGAAGGGTGGTGGAATTATTTGTCGAAGATGGCTCAGGATTACCTATCGGCTTCCGGTTCGAGAGATTGGGCTCGAATCGATGTGGTCGGAGAGACTACAATTTTTAAAAAAGGACTTACATAAGAAGACGAGGAAAAGCGTGGTAGAGCCTCTTAATGAAGAAGCTATAAGGGAGAGGAGGGAAGCAAGGAACGCTTTTCGCAGGGAATGGTCTAGGTGTAAAAGGGAGGCTAAGAATAGGACGAATAAAGATACAATAGCGAGCGCGATGAGAAATTTGCAGGAAGCATTCGAGCGAGTTAGGAAGCAGAGCGGAGAGGTGGAACGATCCAAAAAGAGGATATTACTATCACCACAGTTGGAAGGAGAAAGCCTTAAGAATACGGTCATTAGGTTAAGGGAACACAATTGGGTAGAGGGAAGGTTGGTGAGGAATGAGCAGAAGGAGTACGTCGCAGTGGAGAGGGTTCCAGAATTCCAGCTACAATAAGTTGGGACGAAGTTATTAAGCGGATGAATCCAAGATCGGCGGCTGGACCAGATGGTTTGACATGGCGGTGTGCTGTCAAGATTATGGACTCTGAGAAATGTAAGAAGCACCTGAGAAAAGAGATGGAGGATAGTTTGGAGGCAGGTTTCCCTCAAGAGGACGGGTAGTTCGAGTCAAGTTCATTCCAAAGCCTGGTAGGTCTACGACTGAGTTGGAAAAGGCAGCAGGGTGGAGACCAGTAGGGGTAATGAACACCGTAGGCAAGGTGTACAGTCTGGGAATGGCGCGTGATATTGAGGAGAAGGTAATTTGGAGGGAAAGAGCTTATGGTGCTAGGAAAAGGGTTGGGGCAACAGATATTGTGTTCAGTTTTTTGAATTTGGTTACAGCAATAGCACGAGAGCATGATCGGCCAGTAGTGGAAAGGAGGACGATCGAGACAGTATTGGAGGCCCATCCAGAGATTGGGCATTGGGAACGGCATTTAAGAGCAAGATGCGAGCCCAGGAGGGTGAAGGTAGAATGGGAGGGGCTGCAGAGTGAACAGGAGATGATTGTGTCTGGCATGGACCAAGGGGATCCTGCATCTCCAATACTATGGCAACTAGTTATGGAGTGCGTTTTGAGAGATATGAGGTTAGCCTTAGGGAGAGTCGTTCCCAACGAGGAAATTCTGGCCGATTCTTACGCGGATGATGGCTTATTAGGCACGGTGGGATATTTGGGACCCAAGCAAGTCAAGGATAGGTTGGTAGCCATCAATGAAGCCATTCAAGAGACTTGTAGATGGTGGGGCTTTGAGGCCCCAGGGGAGAAGATGGCTACATATGTAAAAGGGAGGATAACACTCAATATGGCTTTGAAAGTATGGCCCCCGGAGGTCCCTACACCGAGTGGAGACATAGTGGTTAGATTGGGGATTCCTATACCTATGACCAAGCATACATCTATCATGTTGGAAGGCTTGGTAAGGAGATGCAAATAGCCAGGAGAGCAGTGACTTCTCAAGGCATTAGGAATACCGAGCGTCAATAGTATGAGATTACACCTTAGAAGGAGACTTTGCATTCGGGTGGCTAGGACTTTAGGGCATCCATGTGAGGTGTGTGGACCGGAGTCAATGGAAGCGTTGCGAGAATGGTTGGAAGAACCGTTAAGGATTAGCAATGCCGGTTTTCTTGAGGAAGTCCATAACCCGTTCTGTGCCTTTGGGGGTTGCGAGTAGAGTTGCTAGTGGGTCGTCCGGGAGACCACTACCAGGTTGCCAATGGTAATTAATATTCAATCTCACAAACGCGACCCGCGATACATGTAAATAAACTCTTTCCGTAGTACTGGGTTACGCCCCCCCATTTTGATAATCAAATAATCCATTCCGAGTCATCTATGCTACCAGTGTAAAAACAAACGCCAGTATTAATCCCGAAAAAAAAACATTAAACCACCGGAGAGCGTTTGTAGTGTTGAGCAGCATCCTGCTATGTCTATCGCGTGTTCATACTTTTCTTGACAGCATCCTCAGACTTCATATTTTCCAACACGTGCTTAAAACCTCCTCTACCAGCGCTCGTATCCTCGCCTCACCTGCTGCTTCATTTGACTTTTGCATATTGCTATTTCTGAGTCCGTCGAAATAGCACTTGAAAAGATACATCATTACCTAGAAGATACGTTAGGTTAAGGCTTCGACAAAGGGTTTTATAATCAATTACTGAGCCCGTGCCAGTCAAACAGATTGCAAGAATGATTTTTGTCTGCCATTCGATAGTCCCAATCCGGCCGTTCATTTGCCCGATGTCCTAGGACGGCCTGTTAACAATCAAATTTCCTTGCACGAAAACTCTCAGAAGTTCATACCCTGGTGACCTGAATAAAACTGTCTTCAAGTCGGAAGATCCGGGCCCCTAAGGAACTCTTGAGCAAACAATTAGTCAGTACATTCATATGCAGGACAAGTAAACGGTACCTTTTCTGCCTCAGAAAGCTTTTGCACTGTTTGTTGCTCACCCTGGAGCCATAAATTTTCGCCTGAATCGTCGCTGGTACAGTGAACTCTCGATATAAGAATATCGTCCGGCGGGGGGGGGGAATATTCTTATATCAAATATATTCTTATATCAAATGTCAGGGTAACTACTAAAGGTATACATTAAAGAAGAGAATTAACGTGAGGTAGAGGAAGAACTAGGTACAGGAGAACCAGGAACCGCCCCGGATGACGTGAAGAAGGCAGTATGCATGTGCATAGTCATATATCTCCTTGCGTTCTTCTTCCGTCCAACCTTTACTTTTCAATGCACCACTAGCAGGCATATCGAATTAGTTCGGGGGTTCGGAGGTGGTATTGTAGGTGTAGCAATATTGTGTGTCGCGGTATCGTGTGTCGCGGTATTGTGTTTGGCGGCGTTGTATTTGGTAGCGTTGTCTTTGGCGGTGTTGTTGGTTGTGGGGTATTTCTTGTCGATAAGCATTCCTATTCCAGCTAGGCTGTTTATATATTACCCAATCAGGTACTCTTACTATAAGAATACCTTAATAAACAACTTCGAGAAAATAAGAATATTCTTCTATCAAATATATTCTTATTTTGTATGGGGGCGGGGGGGGGTATATTCTTATATCAAGTATATTCTTATATCGAATATTCTTATATCAAGAGTTCACTGTATCCTAGTTACAGGCCTCCCCATTTCTACGAGCCCTCAACCCTTCATCTACAAGTTCTGAAGACTCCGCCACGTCAGAGTTCTCTGTTCTTCCAAACCTTACATCTACGCTTACTTTATCTACATTTCTATTTCTACTCCTCAAAGGGTTATTTCTCAGCGGGTTGCCTGTAAAGCCAGTAGTCTTAACTTGAGGTGGTAAATGTTCTTGAGAACCCCACCTCAGGTCAGAGAATGAGATCGGGAAAGTTTGTGGGAGGAAGACTACATCATAGACTCATCAGTTCACTCAGCTCAGTCTCATCTATCGGTGGATTCCGACCTGGCAGTTCACAGAAAACAGGGGCACACACCTTTCTATTCTAGCAAGAGCTTCCTATCTTTCTTCAGCGCCAGGACCCCCACGTCCCTCTTGTGATCTGAGTCACAGGGAAAAGACTATCAGTTGTGAAGTCATAGCAGCCTCAGGTCAGTGGGAATAGGTGAGCGAGCTGTACGGTAGGTTCTTCGGACACTCCGGCGTTTCCCTTCGAGTCGGAATGTCAGAGGGGAGAGCTCATATTTTGCAGCCTCCAGCATCATACAATAAATCGAGACTATACCACAATGAGTGCTCCAACTCCCACGCTATCAGAATTGCTTCTTCACCCTAGAGACGAAATCAGCCTGCGACTTGCGTCAAATGCGTACCCCGCCCGTTCCGTCTCCTACGCCTTCGTCACAGGCCTGGACAACAGAGACAACGCACAGTGTGTTGTCCGTGGCTATGATCTGAAAGAGTGTCTTGCGCACTGTCATATTATTGGAAAAAACACTTCCGGCAGTGCAAACCAATGGGAATTCCTCAAGAAAAATGGTTATATCCCTGCCCATGCAAAGTCGCACATCCATAAGGCGCGGAATGGGATTTTGATGTACCTGAATCATCACAAGTTACTTAATGATCATCTTGGTTTGTTCGGTTCATCACCATACCCCATATCCCCTTTGTGCCATATCTGAGCTTGTATGTCTTAGGTTCGTGCCCATGCGCAGGCAATATGTATTTGTGAATACATATCTCCATGTCGCCACAGCTTGCGGAATTCCATAATCAGCCTCTGAATTTGGACCCAGATGATGTCAGGGCGCCGTTTCCGGCGGCATTCTGGGTTCATGAACAAGTGGCATGGGGGAAAATTTTTTATGTGGGACCAATTCAAATCAGTCATACTCCTCCTCACCAAATCCCAATACCGGCTAGATCCGCTGGCATTCCAATTCCAATAACTCCCGTGGCGAAGCAGCCCTCACACAGTCTGCAGAGCAGTACCACCCACATTCGATCTAGCATTCCTGAACCCGTCTGGCCCCCAACAGCAACCCCGGCGTGCATAAGAGGAAGAGGAAGGAGCATCACGATCCTCACTACACTGACATCAAGCCCCTCGATCCTTGGGCAGAGGAAACGAAGACCTTCCTCGGAAGGGAACATATGCTCGACATCGGGTTTAAGAGCTGGTTCGTGTGTGAAGCTGAGACCACTGAGGATGAGGGACTAGAGGTGTGCAAAGCGCAGCCCCGAGATGTGTGCGCTTGGCTAATGGGTACAGAGGAGTGAAGGGGGGATTTTTTTTTCAAAACTCATGCGGCCCTGTTAGGAGAGCCATGAGGAGCCACCGGGAAACCCGGTGGATTCAGAGCGCACCCATATCCACCACTACCAAGGCCTATTTGAATCTAGTCTCAGTATGAACTTCACTGACTAACCTACGAACGCAATTGCATTCACCAGGATGGTTCCCAACTACACCATCCACTCCCCCAGTGAAGGGGGGAGGCAGCTGGCATTTCCACATTGACAGGGATTGGTGGTATCCATTATTTGTTAATGGGGTTTGTGGTGTCTCTTCCTTTTCGTTATAGGTTTCGTGGATCTTCTTTCGTTTATGGATATCTTTCGCTGATAGAGTTTTGTGGTATCTTTTTCTTTAACTTCCTTCTGCATTGTGAGGGGTTTCTTTTTTATTTTTGATTCTCGTTGGTTTATTTACCAGGGAGATGGGGGTGCAAGGGCGTCGATGTAAGGGATGGAGTGGGTTTATGAGGGATATACAAGATGGGTTTGTTTACTGTTACCGGAGGGCAGCAGCCCATACCAAACACTGGATGAAAGATTACCAGGCAAGAGAGGCTAGAGTCCCTGTTGGAGGATCTATAAGATTACGAGGCTATGAGTGGAGGAATCTTGCTTGAATAAAGGCTTGTATTGAGAACTATCGGAGCTAACGCTATAAGGCTCAAGGTACCTGTTACCGTAGTCTCTCATCTAGTTCAGATGACAACCTAAACCTAGGGATTGGCGTAGCCACTGCCTCTTGTAGTCTAGGTATGTTCTCATGTGGACATATGACGTGCGATTTCCTCCTACGGCATAGTGGACATGAGAACACCTCATGCATGCGTTATTGTTGTTGGCAAGGCCAGCTCTTTTTACAAAGCCAGCAAGTGACTAGGTTCTGAGGTGGGCTACACTTACGCAGGACTTTGGTAATGTCCGAGTAACCAGACTATCCTAGTAGGTCACATAGAAATGTGGCATTATTCTGCCACAGATTGGCGTCGAAACCAACAATTAATAGTGGAAATACAGCATTATTCTTGGAGCATGTGAAGGACGCTAGAATCCGCGGCTAGATATTTCTGTTCCGGGCCGCCCGCGAGAAAATTAAACTCGCGAGAGGCCCGGGCCCCCCAGGAGACCACCCATCTCCTGGCTGGCCCGGGCACTGTGATGTGGTAGAGTGTATATTCTATCTACCTGCATAACAGCAACTATATCGTCCAAGAGGACCTATTACTAAGCTAGCTTGCATATGATCAGATATGATCCTACAGATAACAGGCCACACATCCCCTCGAAAAGAGCGAGGACGGCCTCAAAACAAGAAAAACAACTGCAAACAACAGAACTACCTAACTAACAAGCAATATCCCAACCAAGAAGAACAATCAATGATCAATGATCAATGCCCGTGATACCTCTATCTACCCATCATGCAACTAATTGCTTGTGCTACTCGGTCTGCTATCACCCTGGTAACTTCTCCCACGCCTCGGGGTATGAAATCTTCAAAGAAAGAAGGGTCTTGGGTATTGTATGTTTGGGTATTGATATTGATATCAGGACTTGGAGGGACTGTTTGGCTTACACGAGTGTGTTGGTCGTTCTGCACACGCCTTTGCGTTGCAGGCCCCACCGTCACTACTTCTGCTGATGCTGCTGCGTCTCTCTCCAAAGACTCTGACGTTGACGTAAACAATGTCTTGCGTACCGATTGAAGTTCTGCCTGCTCCTCTTCAGTAGGGGGTAGTACTTTACCTTTCGGCTTGATAGTTGAGGGGTCTCTATGCTCCTCCCCTTCTTGATCTACTGACAACGCTCTAGATAAGACTCTTCTCCGTGAGGTCGGTTCTGTCCACGCAGAGCCGTCGAGTGAGGACTGCAGCTCTCGAGGTAGCCTTGAAGCCAGGTTGGAGGCTGTAGAGTGAAACACTCGAAGAGAAGGCCTCGTGAGAAGAGAGAAAAAATCGCCAACGTCCCCGTGCTGGGGTGCCAACTGTGATGTGGTAGAGGTGTGTATATTCTATCTACCTGCATAACAGCAACTATATCGTCCAAGAGGACCTATTACTAAGCTAGCTAGCATATGATCAGATATGATCCTACAGATAACAGGCCACAGGCCCCGCAGGAGAATACGGAATGGCCGGGCCAGCCGCGAGTATGAGAGAAAAAAAATTTTTTTTTTTTTTTTTTTATACTTGGTACTCCTATGCAGCCCCGTTAGGGGGGCTATGAGGAAAATGGTTCTTTACGATATCTTGATAATTTAGATAATGTGGCTATCGGGTGAGCTCATTACCCTCAACTAAACATATGACCGTGCAAGTGCACCAGAGGTCTCAGACGAGTCAGACTTGCTTACCACTGGCCGTACCCTCTGCAAGGGGTAGTACAATCAGACTAGGCCATACCTACACCACCACATAACGAACGTTCAGCGTCTGAGTTTATCTAATGTAATCCGGGTCCATTCTACTACGGGATATACACCATATGAGGTTGTATTCAAAATCAAGCTACGCACATTACCCCTACCAGGATCGCAACGAAATAAAGCAACTCTTAGCACTGAAAGTGGCAATGAAATTATGCTACCAAAAATAGCACATCAGTTAGATGGTCAGCCAGACTTTAGATACTCATCAGACAGTTCTACCGGTAATGATGGCTCCTTATTATTGACAAGAGACTCACTATGTTCTTCAGAGAGTAGTTCAAGTCCAGAAAATACACGAAAAGATATTTGGAGGAGTTAGGAGCAGATGCAGAAGTGTCCAAAGCAGATGGAGGTGGATGCGGAATTTTATTTTTTTTATTTTTTTTAATTTTTTTTAAATACTTGTTACTCCTTTGCGGCCCCATTAGGGGGGCCATGAGGAGGTGGATGAGGAAGAGTCAGAGGTAGATGCGGAAGAGTCAGAGATAGATGTGGAAGTAGATGCGGAAGAGTCTGGAGCAGATATGGCAGGCATAGAGGAGTCAGAAGTACATATCCCAG
Organism: Terfezia claveryi; assembly: GCA_015179025.1. NCBI lineage: Eukaryota > Fungi > Ascomycota > Pezizomycetes > Pezizales > Pezizaceae > Terfezia > Terfezia claveryi. Next base: position 321,833 of record WHUX01000014.1, on the reverse strand, counting down.
GTATGGATGCCCCATATCTGATATATTAAAGCTATAATACTAACGAGACATTATATACCAGATTCCTCTATAATGTTGGCTAGCGTTCAGGCCAATACAGTGGTGTCGCGTTATAAGAAACCTCGTTATAAGAAACCTCAACTGTGCCTCGGTCCCGTCAAAATTTGTATGGGAAAATAAGAAACTCTCGTTATAGGAAAGTTTCTTAAGTCTTTGCTTTGTAACACATAGAGTTTCTTATAACGAAGTTGTTGGTCCATGTCGCATGAACAATTACCCCGCCGCATTGTGCAAATTGTTTCTCCACCAATTTACAGTGAAAATCAAGTGAATAAAGTCTCATTCTACTTGCCGAAGTTGCCTCTATACAGATAAATTGTTTTTCAATTAGATTGTTCTCCTACTAAGTCATGCTGGCTATGAGTTCAAACTCGCCAGGCATGGACTCAGACTGAAAAGAGCGAGAGGATGTTTGCTCACATCATCATATTCTATACGCTGACCATGCACCAGAAGCCCTTGAACTTCTTTCGTCTCTTTCGTCTTCAAAGTCTTCATGTCAATCTACAGAAAGGCGAGCAGCTGGAGGGTCTGTTATAACGAGAAAAGCGGGATATTGAGAGTCTAGAAGGTATGGCTCGCCGGACGCAGCATCAGACAGACATTACCAGGTATTTTACCCCCTCCTCGGACATTTCCTTATTTTTGTGTATATCTCTCGTTATAAGAAACCTCGCGTTATAAGAAACTCTGTGGTGGTCCCAAGCAGTTTCTTATAACGCGACACCACTGTAAGAGCGTGCAAAAGCATATATGTGAGCTCGTGTAAAAGCATATTTCAATGAAGCATATGAAACGAGCATATGATAAAGCACATATGATAAAGCATATTATTTCAACACCGTGCCCACACTAGTCTCGAACCCGACCGCTCCTAGGGAGGTGCCCACACCCAAATGGTGACGTGGCTAAACGCGAACAAGCCGTGCGGCTCAATGCCAAGGAATCAACGGCTGCGTTTTCTCGGATCCGCCCATCGACTTGCTTAGTCATTACACGTTCTATATATACGGTCGGGAATTTATACCTCTGTATGTGTGAAGGGGGGCAGTGAGATTCTCAACTCAATATAACACCTCAGCCTGTAAAGTTGAACATCTTTGCCAACACTCACTCCCCATTTGCTTCCAGTGCATCTTACGTTACCACACGCTATGAGTTCCGGGCATGAACTCAGCGAGAGCGATGAGGATGATGCTTTATACAAGCTATCCCGAAAGCTGAAAACTGGCCTGAAAGCATCGCCCTATATATCTGCTGATCTTAAGAAGTTCATTCGTTCTCCTCAATACCGGAGCAAAATTTATGAAAACAATTGTGCGCTCCTTCGCAATTTGGGAACGGCATACCAGAATAAAGATTTCCAAAGCATAAACTCTCTTCTCATACAAGCCTGTACCTCACGCCAGAGGATTAAGTTGGTTGAGGACCCCAGAACTATCAGTGGCAGCCTGCGTAGCATGCAGGTGGCCTGGAGGCAGCCTTTCTTTGGGGATATTCACCATGCACTACTCCGAGAGCTGGATGAGAAAGAGGAGAGTTTTAGCGAGGAAGAAACGACATTGAAAAATTATGCAAAGATTGTTCCGATCGTGCAGTCATCCGGCATGGGAAAATCCAAGTTGCTAGATCAGTGTAGTCTCTTCCGACTGGGGATTGTATTCACCCTACGTTTACCAGGACAAACCGGGTTTCCCCCTGGGGACCTTGAGATTACGGAGTTGCTACGGGCATCGGCGGAGGATTCGAGATCCCAACATACCACTGTTGTTGCATTTTTGTCTAGTACCATTGCTCAGGGTAACTCACACACTGTCCTTCACCCGTAAATAGTATCGCTAATGTTGCTTCCAAATAGTGAACATACAACTGGCCAAATACATGAATTCCCACGGAGGAGACACCAAAGGTTTCATCAAGGAGTTTCACGACTTAATGCAGCCTCTGGAGTACCAGGAGACACAAACCCCGGCAGGGGAGAAACAAAGCTTGACTCCCAGTGCCGTAATCTATACAACTCGCTCACTGGAGAGAGTTCAGTTATGTTCAAAGATTGTTGAAGAAACCAAAAAGCTATACGCAACCTTTTGCAAGGATTTAGCATGGATGGGAATTCTCAACTCGAAACTGGCTGTTTGTTACCTATTCTATATCGGAAGGCAAAACACTAATTGTATCAAATAGGACTTTGATCAAATGGAAACTCACCACCTATTCATCAGGCACCTAAAGAAGCCACTCTTCAAATTACTTGAAAACCTTCATGCTGGAGAGCCTGCTGTTCAAGTTCCCGCCCTACTAGTCTTTGACGAAGTGTCAAACCTGATCGTTGGAACACCAGCCTCCAGCCCATACCTTGCCCTCCGAAGGGTATTGCGTTGCCTACGGTCATTTCCTGCTTGGTCCTTCTTTCTGGATACCAACTCGTCTCTAACCAATATTGCGCCGTCCACGTCGAATGACCTGTCCGCTAGGATCCGAGAACGGAAATTCGTGCGCATTATACCATTTTTCAGTTTCCCTATAAATTTAGGCATGAGCCAGTGTTTGCAGGAGGACATGGCCAGTCAAATTACCAAGCCGCTGGCCCAATTCGCGACTATACAGCATATGGCCTTGCTAGGACGCCCTTTATGGAGAGCGTATTCCACCGAGGCATGTTCAACAATCCGTGAAATCGTCTTGAAAAAAGTTTTCAACGAGCAGTTCGATACCGCTAATGTCAATCATATTTTCGCTTTGATGTCGTACAGGGTATGCACACAGCCTTGTATGAGCAACAAAGAGGTAGTTGGACTTTGTGAACAAGGTGTCAATAGCCACCTGCGGGTGATACTGGAGATGGATTCGGACAACGGGTTGCTGCATACAAACACCCCGTCCGAGCCGGTAGTTAGCGAAGCTTTAGCTTACTTACTCAATAGTGGAAAGGGGGCTATGCGTGTGTGGAGTGACAGCTTACATACGCTGGTCAATAAGCTGCTGTCACCTGGTTTGATTGACAATGGCCGTACCGGAGAGCTTGCGATGCGAATACACCTGATAATAGCAAGAGACCGCCTCCTAGCACAAAACATCTCGACCGATACGTACAGCTTTGCTGTGCAATTTACCCTTCCATCATTCCTCAAAATATTGTTTACGAAACCTATCTCGGATCAAATCCTCTCAGCGAAAGCTCGATCAAGTCAAAAGCGTGCACAAAGGACAGGAATGTCTGCGCAGGATGTTTTCCAGACTGCATACTTAAACTTCTCACATTTCATATCTACGGAAAGCAACTTGACGCGGGAAACGATGGGAGAGTTATTGCATGGGTTAATGTTTCATCAGGCAGCGCTACAGATGAGGTTCAATGGAGCGGACTGGGACCTTCTCATCCCCATTTATATTGGAGATCCACAAGCTCCTTTCAATCGTGACCATCTGAGCGCAGTTCTTATTCAGGTTAAAAATCGAGTCACGGCAAAGCCGTGGGTAGTGCCGGAAAAGAACTACACGAAGCTTCTTCCCCACGTCCCTATCCTGGCAATTATCGTCGAATTGGGAGCAGAGAAGTCCGATTTTAAGCAGTTGCAGTCAAAAAATGACAATATTTTCCTGTTTAAAGTTGTAGGGAATAATCATGAAACATACGGCATACTGCATGAGCATACACTCGAACTGACTATGAACCAACTATTGGGAGTGAAAGACAGCAGAGGTACTGATTTACAAAAATCAGTAAGTGCCCAGGTGGAGGTCTTTAAATACAGCCACCGGTGGGTGGATTGCTATGTCGGGCTTTCTGGGGCAACTGGGGCCAGGGTGGTCGAAGGTGCAACCAGCGTGGAGGAAGCTCCAATCCTCCTCGAAGGACAACAGCCGCAAAGGCCAAGAATAAGGAGCAAACGGAAGGGAATCAAGGATGACCAGGCACAAAGGGCAAAAGTGAAGAAGAGAAAGATTAATGAGAGAGAGTAGGCAAGGCAGAGGTACGCATCTATTTACTTTGTATGTAATTTTATAGCCATTGCAATAACTGTGGAACTATAGCTATAGGTGGACATTATGTGAGTTCACATGAGTTTGCTATATCACTAGGAGAGCTTGGGGAAGGCAAGGCCTATGCAATGATAGCGTTTGACAGGAATAGGTATATAGTTTAGTGGCAGGTATGTGAGGGCAAGGCAATTGATAAGTACTTATATGTATGTAGTCTGCTCATTAACCACATACAAGCCGTAGACTACATCCCTCCATTTGTTGTTGTTAGCGGCAGTGGCACCGGACGCATGGTAATTCCTTCCATCGCCAGCTGATTTCCAGCTTCTTCAAGGCAATGAAATACAAAAATTCATAATCCCAACACCAACAACACTACTTAGCAACACTACTTAGCATGCCCCCTCCCCTCTCCGCCCCCCCTTTCTCCTTGCTACCATAGCCGGCTTGGGCGTTGTCTTGGTATTTGTCTTTGTCACCATTCTTGCCGTTGTCGTCGCCGATGTATGTAGACGTGGGGGGATTCCCTTTGGAATCTACAGAAGAGAATCAAGACAGAATAGAAGCAAGCAAGGGATAAGATGCTTGAGCTTGCTGCCATCTAAGTCGTCATCGGCATAGGTAGTTAGCTAGTTGCCTGATCCTCATTGTAGTCCCAATCCGGATCCCCACCGGCACCCTCTATCCCATCCACCATCCCATCCACCATCCATCATAATCATCCATTGCTACTATCCTTTCTATTGCATTTCATTCGATTTCCTTCCCCTCGGCTTCAGGACTGACACCGGCAGTGGTTTCCCCAGCACCCTACCCTACCCCAACCCGTTAATATCAAATATAAAATTATCAAATGTCAATATCCCCCGGCTGCCATCCCCTGTCCCGCCTAAACCCACATATACATAAATACATGCATACATGTCAATAGGCAGAGATTCTTTAATAATATCACAATCTTTACCCCTGCTGAGCAGCTACTTAAATGGATGAAGGAGGATCTGGGTAGAGATGTGGTGTTTGGGGCATAGTCGGTGAGCTTGAGGTAGGAAAATTCTGTGGCGGTGTTATGTAGTAAAACGCGCAGATGTTTCGAGTCTTGTGATTTATGTTTCTTCTAGACATGGAAATCATAGTAGAAGACCATCAGCAAACACTTAATCTGCGTCAGGTGCGTCAGACGCACCTGACGCTCTATCAACCTTGTGACGCAGCCATATTATCAGTAACCTACCGAACGCACAATTTCCCCTACCGACGCTACCGACCAAAGTAACACCTTCGCTCCCTCCTCATTACAGAAGCCTCCTCCACCCCCTTCTCTAGCATACACCTCATTTTTCTACCTCCTCTACTCACTCAAAATCCCATTCTCTTCGTGGGAGTAGCTGCGATTTCCGTAACATTTCAATTCTCAACGGTCTCCCAGCGTAGCCGCGCGCGCGCTTGTTTTTCTATTGTCCTGCATTTTATGCATTTCCCAATATTTATTTTTATTCTCACGATATAATCCATATAGCTAGCTAAACATACAACTATCGTAGGGCCCCAAAATCACTGCAAAACCGCCTCGAAATTCACATCCATGAGTCTCAAATTCACTGTCCAAATGAGCCCAGTATCACCTTGCCAAACAAACTGTATATCCACGTCCGTATGAGCCTGCAATTGGGGTCCCGATTAGCCTGGATATCCGCGTCCAAATGAGCCTGCAATTAGGGGTCCTTGTTAGCCTGGATATCAGTGTCCATATGAGCCTGCAATCGGGAGTCCTTATTAGCCTCGATATCCGAGTCCATATGAGCCTGCAATTGGAGGTCCTTATTAGCCTGCAATCGGTGGTCCTTATTAGCCTCGATATCCGCATCCACATGAGCCTGCAATTGGGGGTCCTTACTAGCCAGTATATCCGCGTCCATATGAGCCTGAAATTGGGGGTCCTTATTAGCCTGCAATCGGGGGTCCTTATTAGCCTCGATATCCGCGTCCTTATTAGCCTGCAATCGGGGGTCCATATTAGCCTCGATATCCGCGTCCATATGAGCCTGCAATCGGGGGTCCTTACTAGCCAGTATATCCGCGTCCTTATTAGCCTGCAATCGGGGGTCCATATTAGCCTCGATATCCGCGTCCATATGAGCCTGCAATCGGGGGTCCTTACTAGCCAGTATATCCGCGTCCATATGAGCCTGCGAAGCTCGGTAGTCTAGGGAAGCATAGAAATCAGTCCGCATACTGTTGGTAGCTGGGGTATAATGAACAGGAGAAAATCTCTAAGTCCCAGCCAGCCACCCCTAGGAAATAGGGACTCTCCGTGCCGCCTCCTGATGTCGGATCCAGCTACCCAACTGACTGGCGCTGTCTTAGAACTTGTCGTGCCTCTGACTTGGAGCTCCTGCTGCTCTTGGCCAAATCTAGTACGGAGGAGGAAATAGCTATATCTGGGAAGCGAACGAGCAGATTCTCAATATGTATGAAAAGCATGCTGTCGCGCTTTCTTTATATATATGATAAGCATGCTTTCGCAGTCGCTCTATATATATGCCTAGAAATCATGGTTTTTCGGCCTCCATATATGCAGGGTCCGTCGGAAGGTGATACTAGGCCCATTCGGACAGTCAATTCGAGGCTGATAGGGATGTGAATATCCCTAAGGGTGTCGTGGCGCAGAGTGTTTTTACGTATGCACCTCTGCGGCAGCAGGGTCAGAACGCAGCCTGACGCACCCACAGGCTCAGGACGCACCTTGACGTACCGCTGATGACCATGGCCCAAGTGTTTTATTTAGTATCGCCTGGATTTGAAAAATTTCAGGGAGTAATGCTGAGTCAATATCTACTTTTGTCCACAGAAATAATACTATGGTTCATTTGTACTCTTTTCCGGGGTTTCCCACATTTATATCCCACTATCTACTGCCTCATATGATATTATTCCTAGCTGTCTCTTAACTTGAATTTTTTGATTCTAGTTGATAGATACCTAGAGTCTTATGAATACTATTGATATTCATTATTCTTGTGCGTAATTTTCGGCTCTCTTATTGGAATAATTATGAGTCTGGGCACGAGAACAAGATAGTACTAGCTTAGTGACAAAAAAGGTAGCTGAGAGATACCCGAAAAGGTATGGGCCAAAAAAGGACTACCTGTGTGATTTCTCAAAAAGGAAACCATCCAATGATACCGAAAGAAGTAGTCAAAAATTCTAAATACCCAATGTGTGCTGCGGTGGGAGACTTTCCCGCGTGGTCACCCACCGCAGTACTGTGGGACGCCACCGGGAAGTGATCCTTGGCAGTAATCCCTGTCCCCCTAGACAAATTGGGTGATATCACGAAATCCATTGATCCTGCACGCAAGCTAATACACGCATCTAGACTATCGAACACGCTCTACAAAATGAACACATTCACACAAGCACACACCTCTTACCTCTCAATAAACTCCCCCCCTACAGCAGACATGATGAAATACTTCCTCCCTTTGCTGTCGCAAGCTTATTCAAGGGCCTATATTGACATTAGAATAGCCATCTTCGGTAGTAACCACCTTGGCATTGAATCGGGAGGTCCTACATACCTCGAAAAAATTACGAATTTCCGCAGCTCGCTCTCGGTCAGCGATTTCGACTTCATCCTCATCCTCCCAAGCCTCAATAGCACTTCTGACTGGTCTGACCAGCTTGTTACGGTCTACATACAAGCAGAAGTACTACGACGCGAGTCACTACGCGAGTCACGTGATCCGCGTAGTGTACGGTCATTTTGCACATACCACGACGTACCCTATGGACATGCGCTCATCGTTTCATGTATAGTGTCCTGACGTACTGACGTGGCTATATGGTCGCATGTGTTAGCAGGTCATGATGACGAGAGAAGAGCAGGACCCCGGAGAGCATTGGTCTATATAATGATCGATAGATAGCATAGCCATGAAGGGGTCCAAGTAATGTTCTAAAGTCTACATCTTCTTATTACTTGAAGATATTCTATGCACGTACGCATTGTCCGCAACCCTTATCAGTGATATCATATACGTTGACCGGCGTACCCTTGTACTTGAAGCTCTTAACGTTGAACATTGACTCCGGTTGTAGCACGGCTGCGGAGTTACAGGAGGGGGTATTGCTCGTGGTTGACGAGGCGCTCGTGGTTTTTTTGGTAATGGAAGGCCAGCTGTGAGTGCTGCATCACATGCAATACGGTATTCAGCTTCCCGTGCCTTTTTGGCCTCATCAGCGACCTTCTTCATCGCTACCTTTTCAAGCTTCTTCTCTGCCGCCACAACTTCGTCATCCTTCTTCTGAATAAACTTTGCGATTCCACCATCAACATACTTCTGCGAAAATACACGTTCCTTGCCGATATATGCCCTACTGCCAGCAGTATTGACCACATTGCCACTACGGATCTTTGTCAGAGTCTCCGAATGCTTTGGAATGTCGCGGTACTTCATGAGGTTCTGCACATTCTGTTGGTGGTATTCACGGAAGTCATATTTGACCTCCACCGGTAGTTTCGCCGAGATATTCGCTGCTAGGTGGTTGATACGGCGGGGTGTCAAGTGAACGGTAGTTGACTGTAGCACTGATAGTTGCGCTGGCAGTTCTAGGAGGGAGAGCTTCGCCGGTAGCTTCGCCGGTAGCTTCGCCGGTAGCTTCGCCGGTAGCTTCGCCGGTAGCTTCGCCGGTAACTTCGCCGGTAGCTTCGCCGGTAGCTTCGCCGGTAGCTTCGCCGGTAGCTTCGCCGGTAGCTTTCGCCGGTATAATTCAAATCGATTGGCCAGCATCCCGATTTTTTCCAGGCAGCAATCAGCACCTCCGCGGTATATGCTTCATACCGTGCTGCGGTCAAAAGGCCAAAAAACCCCACTTTATTCAACAATGCCATTGGATTAGCAGCAAACCAGCTACGCAGCTGACGTTGATAAGCACGTTGCAGTAATCCAAAGCAGCCAATATCAAGGGGCTGCATGAGATGCGTACTATGAGGAGGTAGGCAAATCATATGAATTCCATGGTTGAGTGCAAACTGAACAACCCGCCAATGAACATGAGATGAATGGCCGTCAACAATTAATATTCTTGCTGGTCGATTCTGGCTCTTGCCCTTCGGTCTTGTTGCTGGCTCAAAATGCTCAGAAATATAGGCAAATCCAAGCTCGTCGTCCATATATCCACTCGGAGATACAGCAAAAGTGGCGCCCTTAGTTTCTACACCATGCCACGTTGTGGCAATTGATGCTGCTGCTTTGGATATGCCTTTTGAACGTACATTGCGAGATATTCGCGGTAGTTGTATTGTATTTCCTTCCTTGACTGCTTTCTTCGCTTTCGCCGCTGCCTTAGCTTTTGCTGCTGATACCTGAGCCAATGCGGACATTGTGTATGTTACAGATGTTGTAGGCACGAGCCTCAGATGTTGCGGATGCGGACGTTGCGGATGTTTCTGATAGGACCTCCCCCATATAGTATGAAAGTCTGTGTGTTTTCCCTTGGTATACAACGAATGGAGGTAGTATCCTGCCAGCAGCGGAAATTGATTCCAGTACGCTACAAAATTCCCGACTATCCTCAGACAGCATGATAGCTTCCTTCCACCCTGCTCGTACAATTGCCTTTTCATTTTGCCCTCCTCGTCCCATTGTAACACCTTTCTCATCACAATTCCATACATTATCTGGAGTCACATGCTTTCGTCGCGCAAGATTACCTAGTTGTTTATAGAAGTCCTTACGTATATCAATACCAGCAGCATTCTTTCTTACTCTTTCCTGGTAGTATATAATATAACGTTTATCGAGAGCAGGATGTCGATTAAGAAATCGCCGGACCAGTTGACACCTATTTCGTGCTCATTCTGCGGAGGAGGTCTGTCACGACGAAATTCATCATGTGATAGCGGAAATCTAGCAGGCATAGGTCCACTAGTGCAACCTCCTGTCCTGGTGAAAATAGTTCTTGTCGACGTTCGGTGCTAGTACCATGAAGTCTTCTATGTAATGATTTGCTGACTTCATAGAGTGCTGCAATGCGACTAATAGGTAGGTCGGGACATTGTCGAGCATGCTTGATTGCCTTTTGCAGTCGTTTTTCACGGTCGGCATCCATATTTACCAGGAGGCGCTAGTTGATAGCTGTGAATCCAACGGTTCGAATGATATAGAGTATGAGAGCTATCTGGGCAGTAGAACGATAGTTACGTAGGAGGAGGAGGAGGAGGAGGTCCCTTGGCAGACAGGGGTTATCGACGGGTTCACTTCTAGTGGCGTCCCACTTCTAGGTAGCTAACAGTACTAGCTTGGCGATCTGAAGCCTAAGTTAGATGGTCGCAGATGACTTAGCGCTAGCCAGACTACAGATGACTGGCGTACTTCTTTAGATTTCATAATGAGTAAATAATATTACTCATGTGATTGTCCCCGTTCTCTCCTACTCACTCATCCCCCCTACTGAACCCCCCCCATATTCCCACACCATCTTCCCCCTCGTTCCTCCTCCGCCTCGCTAAAGCAATCAACAGATCATCATGGCAACTGCAAGTGAAGCTTGGTTTAAGATCATCAACCCTGAGAGCAAATGGGACCTAGTGACACTGGAAGGGATTAAATATGTGGCCCAGCTCAAGAAAGCAATCAAAAAAGAAATAGCACCTGAATTGGATGCTTATTCAATTGTCAACATTACTATCAAGGCGAAGCAAAAGAATGATGACGACAACAATGCAGTGGAGGTCGATGCAAGAAGGACTCTTGCATCGATTTTCGAGAGCTTTGGAAATGACACTGAGTTTCTTGTCAGTGTTCCAGTTCCACACAGTAAGTCCGAGCAAGGTATGTTGAACAAATCATCTCCTCACCCACCCTACTAACATGATTTAGTGCGCTATGTTTCTACGCAACCCCTCTCTTATCCTGTCGATTCAGATGAAGGGCCGGACAGTATGGTGATAATATCACTTTGCATATCTACAGATTACTGACATTCACTTCATAGCATCTCTCCTTGTTAGTAAGCGAACTGCATTTAATGCCTTTCCCGAAGGATTCGAACCACAAGGTACACCTGCCACCGGTAAGCAACACTTACTTTGTTTCTAACTACAATACTTGAGGATTTCATGCTATAATATCAATACCACCTCCAGCTCGCCTTTTTTTTCTTTTTTATTTGCCATTATCTAGGATCTCTTCATACTGACGTCAGAATGTTTATGCTAATCTCTTCCTTCAATTATTTAAACTCTCATTTACCATACAATCAATTTCTTATGCTAATAATTTTTTTTTTTCAAGGCGCGGAGGGTGGAAATCAACGTCCATGCAAAATTCCACACCTAAACAAGGATAATAGAGCTTACCTTTGCTGGAGGTGGTGGCAATCTGTGCGAGACCTTAGGTTTGGAGATACTAGTATAATCACATTCCCTGTGAACATACTGGGTTTTGATCGTTTTGGGTCGGCGATATTGGTGAGGGATTCTTACAAGTACCTCTATAATAAGATTATTTGGAACCAGTTTTGCAATACCGGATATTTCGATCATGCTGACTCCAATACCGCTGACTCCAATATCGTTGACTCCGTACCCGTACGCACTGCAATCACGGGCTCACATATCATAAACGGTACACCGGGCATTGGAAAAACGTTCTTCGGAATTTATCTCATATGTCGTTACGCACACGAATTTCCACATAGTAACATCGAGTGGGAAAACGACTCTCTACGAGTAATTTTCCTTGCAGATGGTGGCATCCAATATCGGCTATCTGGCTACAACATCATTTCCATAGAACAGCATGGCGAGGGGGATTATATAAACTACTTCATGGATGGAGCGTTTTACATTGCAGATGCCATACAGCCCACAGCGGGTCAGTTCAGGCCCTTTGTGCTAGTGACCTCTCCACAAGCGGCACGCTACAAGGAGTTGGCAAAGCAACCTAATGTTGAGATGTTGGGTATGCCCACTTGGGATCATGTGGAGTTGGAAGAGTTACGGAAGTTGCGATTTTCTTCAGTCACTCAAGCAGACCTTCAGAAATATTTTGACAAATGGGGCGGAGTCCCACGATCAGTCTTGGAGAGAACAGACAGCATATATCAGCAAGACTTGGAAGATATCTGCTCGACCGTGGATATTGATATGTGCATGAGGTTCATTGGGACATTGCGCTATAATTCTACAGCTGTCAGCGGGACTGTGTTACATATGAGTGTAACGTGCGAGGGACTTTATGCGGACCGCCGAGTCAGATTCGCTTCTCTTTATGTCGAAAACATGGTCATCTCAACCTATGAAAAGGGTAAGAAAGAAGATATCATTAAGTATATCAGGGAGACCGAACAGAATAACGAACTTTCGTCAATGAGGGGATTTATCTTCGAGGCTGTGGCACATCGTATACTTAGGAGGGGGGGGGTGTTTGAGGTTTGTATTACCGGGTTCATAGTATTACGGATTTCATATTGATATGCTGTTAGATTCGACGCCTGGGGCATCCGATCAAGGAGAAATTGCCGCTTCCTGCGACTACACTGCAGATCTTCCGCACGATTGGCGAGATTAAGCCTGCCTTTTATTGCAGACCACACAGCAAAACATTTGAGTCTATTGATGCACTTCACATTGGCCACGGAGATTACGATGAGTTATTTCAAATGACGGTTGGAAAACAGCATGGTATAAAGGTGAATGGTTTAGAGAATATCAAAGCCAAGTTGACAAAGAAAGTTCGTTTATACTTTGTTATTCCCAACGATGCATATCCTAATTTTATCAACCCACAAAATTACCTCAATTTGCAAGGACAAAAGCATCAAAAAATCCCCAAATGGATAAATGATGTGGAACAGTGGGCGTTGAGATTGGATTATACGACTTTTTGATAATTCTTTTTTTTTTTTTTTTTTATTACGAGAGCATTATGGGGGGTTATATTTTTCAAATGGTTAGGTACTGTACTTTAGTGAAGTCAAGCAGGTAGTAATCTCTTTTTTACCGAATTCACACGCACCAACATCATAGTCTCATGCCAAGACCCCTACTGCTAAGATGTTCTAACGCACCTCAGGCATGAGACTTGGCACAACCACTAAAGTACTGGGAACGGTCTAATCCCTAGTCTAATGGTACTGACAGCTGGGATCCCCGGGTTATCACCTGACTTCAATTACAAATCAACTAAGCCTGTGGGTAGAAATGCCCCCCGCATTAGTCTCCCCCCGCATAACCAGACTACCCTCCGCACTCACATAACACGGGTTTATTGACTACACGGCTAAGACTTTGAATTATGATAGTCCGAACATAGTCTCGTGCTCCGAACATAGTCCTTATTCAGCCCTTTCAGGCTCAGATGAACGGGTTTCCCAGTAAATGAATAAGTGTGTTGAGCGTTACTTGATCAGACTCAAATAAACAAGTCCTCCGATAAATCAATACATGTGTTAAGCAATACATGTGTTAAGCACTACTTGATCAGCTATACAGACCAGTACTCGCTAACTCGCTAGCCATGTTCAGTGTGCTCATCACTATTAAACCAGTTGAGTATTGATTAGAATTTTCAGAAGTTACCCTGAACTCTCCAATACTGTTCAATAGTGTTGACTACGTTAAGCTACATCGAAATGCTAAATACTCTAATCATGGTTAGTAGTGTTGAACAGTTTGAATACTGATTAGCTACTAGAAATGGCAAAGATAAAACAGCGCAAGCCTGATGGAGGTGGGAGGTACTCGCGTTATTAAAGCTCAAGTGTTATGTTGCAATTTGATTGATTGGAGGCCTACTAATATATATAAGATGATCAGTTGGTACCCGCCAGACTAATCATTAGTCTAGTTAGTAATCAGTGTTACAAAAATTACTGTATTAGGAAATCGTACCTGTACCTTTAAATGAACATTCCAATATGTACAGACTTTATCCTTTGTAATATATATATTATGATATTATAGGAATGCATACATTCGCTACTAGTATATATAGTAGAAGTTTATACATTTGAAGCTGATAGATATTGTATAGAATTCACGTATCAGGCCCATCATATATATTCGAAACCTATGTACTCGCGGCCTATATATACTATAGGAATCCAAGTGCCAGAGCCAGAGCCTGGAATATATACATAAGCCGAGTCTGATCAGGACTAAATAATCAAATTATGACAACAATAGAACTCAATTATATGGAACAGGCTTATCTCTGGAATCGCAAATTTTCTTTGTAGTGTATTGAATAGGCTGGTACTGATGAATCTAGTATAAATATCAGGATTAGCGTAGTTGGAAGATATATTCTTTGATACATATAACAGCCTGAGTTCGATTCCTTATGGAGAAATTATTTTTTTATCTTTGCCATTTTAAACTAATCAGTATTCAAACTGTTCAACACTACTAACCGTGATTAGAGTATTTAGCATTTTGACATAGCTTAACGTAGTCAATACTATTGAACAGTATTGGAGAGTTCAGGGTAATTTTTGAAAATTCTAATCAATACTCAACTGGTTTAATAGTGATGAGCACACTGAACATGGCTAGCGAGTTAGCGAGTACTGGTCTGTATAGCTGATCAAGTAGTGCTTAACACATGTATTGCTTAACACATGTATTGATTTATCGGAGGACTTGTTTATTTGAGTCTGATCAAGTAGCGCTCAACACACTTATTCATTTACTGGGAAACCCGTTCATCTGAGCCTGAAAGGGCTGAATAAGGACTATGTTCGGAGCACGAGACTATGTTCGGACTATCATAATTCAAAGTCTTAGCCGTGTAGTCAATAAACCCGTGTTATGTGAGTGCGGAGAGTAGTCTGGTTATGCGGGGGGCATTTCTACCCACAGGCTTAGTTGATTTGTAATTGAAGTCACGTGATAACCCGGGGATCCCAGACTGTCAGTACCATTAGACTGGGGATTGGACCGTTCCCAGTACTTTAGTGGTTGTGCTAAGTCTCATGCCTGAGGTGTTCTAACGAACGCAGTGAGAGTCTTGGTTCTTAACTAGCAAATTCGTACTTCTTTAGATTTCATAATGAGTAAATAATATTACTCATGTGATTGTCCCCATGACCGTTCTCTCCTACTCACTCATCCCCCCCTACTGAACCCCCCCCATATTCCCACACCATCTTCCCCCTCGTTCCTTCTCCGCCTCGCTAAAGCAATCAACAGATCATCATGGCAACTCCGAGTAAAGCTTGGTTCAAGATCATCAACCCTGAGAGCAGATGGAGCAAAGTGACACTGGAAGGGATTGAAGATGTGGACGACCTCAAGCAAGCAATCAAAAAGAGAGCAGCACCTGAATTGGATGCTTACTCGATTGCCAAGCTTATCATCAAGGCCAAGAAAGAAAAAAACGACCCCGATAATGATGCAAAAGAGCTCAACGAGATGGCGGAGCTTGCATCGGCTTTGAAGGAGTATGGGACTTTCTTGTTGGTATATGTTCCATCCGGTAAGTGAGACTTATTTCGTTTTAGTACTGTATCATAGCTATCTTGTGTTTTAGTACATCGAAGATCATTTCATTGTTATCCTCAGCCGTCCCACCCTACTAACATGATTTAGTGCGCTATGTTTCTACGCAACCCCTCTCTTATCCTGTCGATTCAGATGAAGGGCCGGACAGTATGGTGATAATATCACCTGACCGGATGAAGTTCATCGAACAATATATGACGGACCACCGTTTTGTTCTGATACGCAGCCCACCATATTCAGGCAAAAGCACACTTGGACAATGGATCAGAGACAGCCTCATTTCACAGGGTCACAGGGCATATTATATCTCATTTGCTGGCATCCAGGGAAGAGATGCTCGCTTTAACGAAGAACCCTTCCAACGTTTCTGGCAGACGCAGATCGGGTACACCTGGGATGAAATTTTAGCCAGTGAAGATTCCATGAGCTTGAGCATCATCATCGACGAGGCACAAGTAATCTACGGCAATGCTGCTCCTTTTTTTTGGGGTAGCTTGAAAGGATTGATGTCTAACACCAAGAAGAATGCCTCTCTCCGCGTCATTCTACTGGCCTCGTATGACCCATTAATGATCCAACAACTAACCCCAATCAGTTTCCTTTACACTCTTGGACTGGACGCACTCCGCCTAAGAAGGGATGAATTTAACGAGCTTTTGGAAAGATTTGTGGAACATCGGCATACCATAGGCAGTCCCAACTTTGAAATCCCGCAATCTGTTCAAGATGCGATTTTTAGCTTAACCGGCGGGCATGCAGGTCTTTGCCGCACTACATTAAGATATCTACGCCACAATTATCGTGATGGGCCTGCGGCCACGGTGACTATGTTACGTGACTTTACCTCAGCAGACTTCAAGACAAACCTAATTAAAACTCGCGCATTTCATTGGATTGAGAACTGGAACCCGAGCCCTACAGAAACCAAGCTTCTGCGCTCCTCTGTGATGCCGAGTCATGCGTTAGTGTGGACTTAATCGCCGATCCAGCTACATATAACTTCGTACGATCAGGAATCTTGACCATGGTCGATAATAAATTCCAATTTAGTGCTCCCATCATGCGGATGATCTTAATCCAACGGCTGTTTACTGCTCCTGGTGGCACCCTAAGATCAGAATCAATATCATTCCAAGAATTTCTAATCAGAACTATCGAACGGATGGATCCATCTATGCTACAAACATCACTAGGTCTCGGGCAGACGTCCCGGCTTCTGGAAAGAACCTGGCAGATGGGATGGTATAAGGCAGCAACAACCGCTGTTCCTCGCCATGCAACAGTCAGTGCAGACGTTGGAGCTATTTTCGGTTCTGTTGGGTATTTGGACTTCTATGTCAACGGGGATTTGAATTGGGGAATTGAGCTGTTGCGGGAAGGGGATCATATGAAACAGCATGCCAAAAGGTTTATCGAGGATGGGGCCTATGCTGTAATTCCTCTAAAAGAGTGGGTAATCATCGACTTTCGTCACCATTCAAAAGCAGTCCAGGACCCCCGGCCTAACTTCTTATATGCATTATACGAGGACGACTACAACATAATCACATTGAAACAGCTCGGCCATGCGGACCAAAAACTTGTTTTAAGGGGTATAGATGCTGCAATCGCTTGCTGTGGGTCCCTTGATAGTTCAGGGTAACTCGAATACTGGGATTTAAGTTTAGGTTTAGGTTAGATTTAGCTTATTGCTAGTGTGCATTTGATATTTTCGTATAAATACCTCCACCTCCCCGGTGCAAGAATGTGACTAGGCCCATGCCTCTTCCCAAAGACTATCCTCTGCCTCAAACAAGATTCCGGTACAACAACTCCAACCTCCAGCCATCTTAATCGTCTCATAATGCTAGCTGCAAGAGCTACGCCAGTGGTTCTCAATGCGGGTACCGGGGGTGGGTTAGCCTTTGTTCCAGGCTCATGGCATGCACATCCCACCACAGCTAGCAACCGTACGACTCGGAAAGAGAAACACCCTGGGTTTGGCTGGAGGGATGTCTGGGACAGAGCGCCATTCACGCTATGGAACAATGAAGAAGGGTCCTATCGCAATGAGACCCTGGAAGAGCTCGCCTGGATGATGCAGGCGTATGATGCACAGTCTATAACCATTGACCTTCCAGTCGCCATCATCCGTACAAAAACACCTCCCTCCCCTGTCCCCATTACGGTGGCTGGATGTCTGGCGCGATTTGTGCCACCTGAAGAGGATTACGAACACTTATGTGGGCAACCAATTGGGCGGTTGTGTCCCTATGGAACAATACAAGTCAAGGACCCAATTTCGTATGCATTACCACAATGGGATTTCCCATCTAAAGAACAGTGTTACGAAGTTCTTGAAACGCTCAACCAGCTTATGAGGATCATGGCAATCCATTTCTTCCCACCAACAATTGTCGTAGAACTGGATCACAGCATCAAATACAACCGCAAATCGCTTCCGAAAACCGTCGGTGGCCTCAATCTCCTTTATCACCACGATAAAAGTGAATATTTCGATAGTTCATTTGAACTGGCCTTGCAACGGCTTATTACGCCGAGCGAGACACACTCAGATACTTCAAAATACCCCATACTAAGCCCTGGGGTGGCCGTGTCCTCATCCCCATTGAGCACGACAACTGAGGGCTATGCGGATGTATGGCGATCCACTACCGCGGGGATTGCCTTACGCAATGGCCACCAAAGGCGCGTGACGCTTGCCAACCATGGTTTCCAAGAGTCACTCGATGTGTATCATCCATCACCACATGGTGCAAAAATCGGAACCATCGTCGCACGATACGAACCCCTGGACTTAGCGCTCATGGAATTGGAGCCGCATGTGCGATTTACGAATGGGAATTATTTCGCGGCAACCCCCCCAAAAAGACTTTGCTCCATATGGAGCATTAAAGCTGGGGACGTGTATAGTGCGGATGGGTTTTCCACCGGAGTTGTTGACTGTGTAGCTCGTTCAAGATCACTTTTTCGTCCCGCGAACAATCTCCAGGATTATCCCGTCCTGTATAGGGAGTGGCAAATATACACAGTATTCTCAACGTTTGGAGTGACTGGAAGTACAGTAGTCGAAGGCATCTGTGGTGCGCCTCTGGTTGATGAAGAGGGCAATGTCGGTGGCTTCTTCCGCTTCTCGGACAAGAGTGGAACATTTACGTTCTCGCCGCCCACAGACTTTCTATCATTCATGGGCTGGGGTGTCGAGTAGGTGATGTTGTGGCGGAAAGGTTACCAGTCAGGTTGGAGATATTGATGGTGTAGGCTGGGAACTGGGCTAGAAGTAACATTGTGAGTGCTGGGAGTGGGCGGGCTGGTTTCTTGCTTTTGATGGGAGAGAAGGTCAGGAAGAGAATTGAAAGAAAGAGGAGTGAATGACCGTGATACCTCCGTGTGACCCTCTTTCCCAGGGGGGGGGAATGTTACGAGTTCTCACGTGAGGTTGGGCTACACATGAGCGGTCTATCATTCTTGAGGTTAGAGCAATCGCTTGATCTGTCCACATTGGACTTATCCGGCAATGCCTGGTTGGAGATATTAGCCATGCCTCCACATAGAGTCCGCTGATTTTCTGGTGAGTCGACCTACCTAGGCGACACAATCGCTGCCTGCAATCGCTTGATCTGTCCATATTGGACTTATCCGGCAATGCCTGGTTGGAGATATTAGCCATGCCTCCACATAGAGTCCGCTGATTTTCTGGTGAGTTCACCTACCCAGGGCCAAACACATCTACGTTTTCCGCTGCCACAAGCAATGCCTAGTAGTAGAGCTATTAGCTATCTGTCATATATAGATGAGGAATATCTCGGGAGTATACTTGCTGAGTTCCAGCCTGATCTCTGCCAGCTTGACCTTCCGCCGAAGTTGTTGCAGTCTGTCTCCACGCCTTGTGCTGAAGTTGTTGCTGTCTGTCTCCACGCCTTTTGCTCTGCCCTGGCCCGGTTGAGGTGTGAGTAATCTCGCGTTGTGTCGGTTGACGCGGCCGTGGAATATTGTGTTGGTTTCATGTGTAGCATCAAATTGTATAAACCAGCCACGTTTTTGCAATATTAGTAGCCTCGTAGGGTGAGCACAAACTAAGCCCCATCTTTGCTCCTCTTACTATCAACTATTTGCAGCTCTGCAAATAACCACTCGCATTCTATTAAAAGATTCCGTACTTGAAGAACATCATCTTCAAATAGCTTACCATGTGGTAGCATTCGGAGGTCCGATTTCATTCCTCGCTTCAAATTCACAATATCTTGCCTATACTTTTATTAGCTGATGCACTTTACATTTAAAGTTTAATACCTACGTACATTTTTAAAGACGAGCCACCAAGCTCTCCCAACCGTTCTGAGCCTTCATGTGTACCTGCACCACGTACAGCATGGTATATTTGAGCCGGAGAGTAATTTTCCCCTGCTTCAGATTTAAGAAATCCTAGTAATATGCTCGGTTTTCTAATACGAAAGCTCTCCTCAATATCATGAGAATGGATATGCACATCAAGACGCTCAATTGTAACTGCTGTACCATCCACAGGCCGAGAGACTTTGATTCGAACATGGCATAAATTGTTATCACGAATACTACTATTCCGCTGTTTAATAATCTTGCCTTCTGTCGCAACCTTAGCAGTGCCCAATTTCGGTGATTTTCGTAGCCAAAACTCATATTTCTGAACTCGCACTGTACCATTGCATTGAAGTAGCTTTTGTTGAAGTGTTGTATAAACCGAATCGACACTGGGCGATTCCACAGCCTGTCGCCGCTACAGACGTTTTAGTCAGCGACTTAAAACCTTCGCCAAGCTTCGGTCGTCTGAATGACTAAAACGTCTGTAGCGAGTCGCACCCGCCAATGACGATGAGATCGTAGATTTGAAATCAAGCGCCAATTCCTTCGCAACACAGTAGAACTACTATCAATACTTGTATTTTTATTGCTCACATACCAATCCTCACAAAGGTGTAACTCACTTTGAAAAACCTATAAGCTGCATCTTTGCCATATTCATAAGGCTTTTAAATAGCTTTGGCAGCAGCTAGTTGAACTGCATTAGTGTAAGGGGCGGACCGCTGCCAGGTTAACAATGCAATAGCTGCTCACCGCAGACTACTAGATATGTGTTATGAGTTCAAACTGCCTTCTCAATAGGGAGCTTAGCAAGAAGGCAAGACATTAATAGAGCTGCCAGAAGGCAAGACCGGAGGTTCATAGAGCTCAGCGAGAAGGTAAGACATTAATAGAGCTGCTAGAAGGCAAGACCGGAGGTTCATAGAGCTCAGCGAGAAGGCAAGACATTAATAGAGCTGCCAGAAGGCAAGACCGGAGGTTCATAGAGCTCAGCGAGAAGGCAAGACATTAATAGAGCTGCTAGAAGGCGAGACAGCGCTTCTAGTAGACATCTAATCCCCAGTGTTTTGCTCATATCCCAATACACCAAGACTGTGCAACCGTCATTGTGCCTTCCACCAACCATTAACTTTCTAACTCCAAGAATAATAGGTTAGCTCTAGGGCCCCACAGCTTCGGTTGACGCCTCAGCATAGACTATACCTAGATGATATTCCCCACGAGCAATACACCCAAGGCGTCTGGGATCAAATCTTAGCTGTACTGCCTTTGGTGTTAATCCGCTCCTTGCTTCAGCAACCTTAGACGGAGCCTTTGTCTCCCTTATACGGACTTTCTGATTTGCTATATGGTAGGTAGAACCAGGGATGTATTATGTAGTTGCACTGAGCTAGATAAGCAGGATTACGCTGTGTTTGCATTAAATGGACACTATATCTAGCGAGCTTGGTGGCAAAGTTCTGCCAAGTGTGTAGTTTCAGGCTAAAATAATGGCTTACCTTTCGCGCACACCCAAAAAATAAAAGTTTTGCTACGAGAGGCTAGTGCTAGCCAGACATGGGTTGCAATGTAGACATAATAGTGAATTTCTGTTTAGCGGGAAGTCAAATGACCGTACATATATATATTTGACTACCCAGCACAGCATCCAAGTCAAACTTCAAATAAGGCTACTCCGAAATTTTTGTCTGCATGTCAAGGGCTCGCCTCAGGTGCCTGTTGTCGTAGGACTGGTGAAGTCTCGATGTAAAAATGATAACCAGGCTAAAAATGGTGTATGTAGTCTGGTTGGAAGACTACCAAGATAGGACTAGCTTATTCACAAAAAGGGTAGTCTCGTGCCCAAAAAGGGTAGACAGGGAGATACCGGAAAAGGTATGGGCTAGTCTGGGGTCCAAAAAAGGACTATCTCAAAACGGCAACCATCCAATGATACCGAAAGAAGAAGTCAAGGATTCTGAATACCCATTGCGTGCTGCGGTGGGAGGCTTTCCTGCGAGGTCTCCCACCGCAGTAAATTGGCACTAAACCTACTAGCGTAGTCATTGCTTTCTTAGGCCTAGCATGTTGCAATTATCTTTGGTCGCGGAGCCCGTATGGAACTGGGTGACAAATGTTGGAATTCATTCCGATATGGAAGCACAAGTGGATTTTGGGTATATTGACGCAAAGTCCTCTTGGGCATGATTTGTCTCCGTAGGGGCATCGCGTGTGGACATAATTCCTCCCCGTAAGGGCATCTCAGCCCGTGTGGATATAGCTTCTCTCCATAGGGATATACTGGTAACCCACACAGGTTGAGATGCCCTCCCGAGGGGCAAGGCACCCTTATGGGCGGATCTCTAGCCCGTGCGGGTTCCGGATTAACAAAACAAGACGATAGAGTCTATCTACCTACCTACGCAGTACAAAAGGGACACCCTCAATTGATG
Organism: Terfezia claveryi; assembly: GCA_015179025.1. NCBI lineage: Eukaryota > Fungi > Ascomycota > Pezizomycetes > Pezizales > Pezizaceae > Terfezia > Terfezia claveryi. Next base: position 299,507 of record WHUX01000014.1, on the reverse strand, counting down.
CTCCACTTCCAAGTAGGTAAGTTTGTCCATAATTGTGGTGTTCGAGACCCGCTATGCCGAGACTAGATATGGTACTACCCATAAAAAAAAAAAACTAAAGCCAATGGAAGAAGCAACAGCCTGACCCATATCATCTCCTCCGGCCCTTCTCTTGTAGGTTACGTCCCAATTAGAATTGAGTAAGCATCCCAGCTCCGACAGCAATTTAAAATCAGGGCCTTCAAAGTTCTCTACCCCCTGAGGGGTAAAAAGAAAGGCCCAGAACATATGAATCCCAGATGAAACCTCAATCAAGACTCTTCTTTGACATGCAAGTAACCCTCCGCACAAATCAAATACGCAAGTCGTATATCCAAGGGTAATCGTAACAAATATAACCATTCTTGTAAAAATCATGATACGTGCGTCTTCTGGAAAACGACGTCAATGTAAGGTTCATGACATGTGGGGGCAGTGATGTGTATTGGTGCTGGTAAACGTATAATCATATATACACACCGTACTACATACTTACTTGGCAGGAACTAAGTATATATATTCCGCTGCGGAGGAATGAAAATCTAACCCTCACACAATGCAGATAGTAGACCCGAATATCAACCCACAAAATGGGACGCTCCGCCAGGGAAACGCAGAGCTCCAGAACAGGCACAGCCGATACAAGGCACCGTTTATATCCGAAGTCGATAAACATGTCAACGAAATCCTGGCTCCCGACCTCACGCTCGCGCTTGGTGTCACCACCGGGGGGATATTCTGCTACCAGCAGTTAACCGATCTGGAAGTTCGAATTTCTCAGAGCAGGAGCCAGGTGCACCTCCTTCGCCGGCTCCTTCCCCGGCTCCTGCCAGTCCTACCTCCTCTCCCTCACTCCCACCACAGCGTTCTGAACATCATCAACCATCAAGACTTAAGTATCAATACATATTTCCATTTTACCTAGCCACCATACAGAATCTCCATATTCTACTCTCCATTCTCGCCCTCATTTCTCTTGTTCTCACTGAGGGAACAACTCTTTCCCCGCGCAGGGGTCTTGCATATTCCTCTTGCAGCTCCAATTTTCCGGGGCCATTCCAGATATCCCTTGTTCTTTTGACACCACCCACTCCAACTGCCACACCGCCTGCCCCCACCACTCCCACCTCTGCTACGACACCACCCACTCCAACTGCCACACCGCCTGCCCCCACCACTCCCACCTCTGCTACGACACCACCCACTCCAACTGCCACACCGCCTGCCCCCACCACTCCCACCTCTGCTACGACACCACCCACTCCAACTGCCACACCGCCTGCCCCCACCTGTATACTGTCTTGTATACTGCCACCACAAGAGGAAAAGTGGTGGCAGGTGCTTTGGGTAAACACGGCAATAAGTGGTTGGAGCATGGTCATCTACGTGGAAATGAGAACAGGGTTGCTGGCGTTGATTAAGTGGTTTCGGAGGCGACAAAATCAACAGCAGCAGCAGCAGCAACAACAACAGCAACAGCAACAGCAACAGCAGCAGCAACAACAACTGCAACAGCTGCTGCAACAGCAACAGCAGCAGCAACAACAACTGCAACAGCTGCTGCAACAGCAACAGCAGCAGCAACAACAACAGCAGCAGCAGCTGTTGCTGCTGTTGCTGCTGTTATCATTCGCTCTCCGTTTGATGTAAGTACCTTAATGTCCTGGAAACATGATGGGGTATACCATCCATCACCGGGTACCTAATGCATCATCACCGGGATATGCATCAGCCCCCACGCGAACCCTTTCGGTCCATTCTTGGCGGCATAGCGGACTGCAAAATGAACGGAACATTGCCAGCAAAATATATATGCCTCGTAAAGATATAGAGATTCATTGACATGTGGTGGGAATGCGAAATGGACGGGTTTGGATGGGTTAATAGATCGATTTTTGGGTGGCATCTAATATTCCGAGACAAAATAGGGATAAGGAACTGACCTGCGGTACTGACCAAGTCTTGGGAATATATATAAATTGGAGTTTGAATGGCATAATCTAGGGTGTATAGATGCGGTTTAAGTTACTTAAAAGTGATAAAGCGATTAGTCTAACTTTGGAAGGCGAGCAGGAGTTGGTGCACTTTTCCGAGATCTGTTTATATAAAAATCTGAAGCAGACTGAGCCGTACTGAACTCAGCTGGACTAATTATGCCTTGCCTGTCCTATTTTTCCCTCATAAGCTTGCTTGAGAGTATTCCAGGCATCTTTGGTCTTTTCTGATATAGCAATTCGGCTGCGGACTTGAGCCTCACTATTTTTTAGGATAGTAAGGGGAATGTAGTGGTTCCTGTCTAACCATTCTTGCAGCTTATCTTAGGGTTTTCTGTATGTTCCTTTGATAATATCCTATGCTCGGTGATCTCCTAGGTAGATTAACTGGAAGTAGAGCTTCATAGTTGTGACCCATTCAGGTTAATTGTCTGATCCATTCAGTTTGGTCGTGAGTGTGGTTATTTTTCAGTCAGGTGTTATGTTCATGTTTTTGGGAACTTCTGGGGGCCTCGCTAGGTCACTGCTTAATCTTGAGGCTTCTGCTGAACCTGATATGGTATTGATGTATTGCTTAATTGATCTATATATCTCTGCCTTAAGGGGTTCTAGCAGTCTATATATACATATCTCCTCTGTATTCACACATGCTTGTCATATGCCTTCTTATCCACATGTCTCTATGTCCACATATTGTTAATGTCTCTATGTCCACATATTGTTAATGTACTTACATGTTATACACATATATTGGAAGAGTATTTCCTACAGATAGTGTAGTTCATGCATAGTGGAGAGCTGAGAAATCTATTCAAACAGACTATGGCCCCCCTTCGACACTCCATTGCAGATTCATGACTGTTAGAGTACATCCCGTCACAAGATAGGAATCGAATTATTATCCTCCTCCTCTCCTGAACCTATTGTGCAATCAGTTCCATCAGAACTACCTATGAAAGGCAAGCAACCAGCCACTCACCACCGCACCCCTGTCGGATCAGGCTATGCTACTCTGAAGGCACAACTACAATGATTGGAGGCTGAGAAGCAAGCAGCCCTCATAGAAGTCCAGAAACTTCAGCATGCTTAGGCATCTAATGCCGCATTTATTACTATATAGCTGCTGACATCCAGAACACTACCAATGCCACTGCTAATAACAATACTCAACTATCGAACAATACTCAAAAAGCTCTTACTCAGATACAGAGACTTATCATCTCAGGACAAGAAGTGCAGACTGAAGAATTCAAGTGCATTCATTACAACTTGGGATAGCTCAGAGACCAAGGCGAATACTACTACAACCAATATATCGAACCATTTAATAAACTCGGGCATGACCTACAATTCCAGAGTATCGAAGAACACCATGCTACAGTTGAAAGTCAGGTCAAGGCACCTGTAATATAATGGATGGTACTAGATAGTAGTCATCCGGTACTGTTTATACAATAGTATCAGTCAAATGAGAAAAGATTTTTTTTATTGATACGCAAAATTGACTAGGCTCCCCTGTACGGACTAAACCATATTGAGGTGTACCATTTGACCGCCTAAACTGAAAAATTGTCATTGAATGTTAATCGTGATGCTTAACATATCAGCTATCAACATGCCTCGTTATCTGAAAAAGCCCGAATCCAACAACATCTTGACAATCTCGAAATCGCAATTATTGAGGAAATACTCGAAGATGAGCCTAGCTCAGATTCATCAGCTGATTACTATTACGACCTTCTAGAGGATATCTCACTTTTACTTTCGAAAAGATCATCTTTCACTTGCTTATACCAAAGCGCTTGCTTGCCTTCATAATTTCAAGATAGTTCTCCAACTAGCTTATTAGATCTTCTGTTTCTTCTTTTTCCCATCTATATGATGAAGATGCTGATGACACTTGCGACATAATTGGATACGAGGCGTGGTGGAGGGGGTTATGTGATGTGCGTGGTAATATGTATGGATGAATAAGCTGTAAATAAAAAATTTTGATCCCCTCTATCAATATCAAAAATTATGCATTTGATCACAAAAATTTTCTCATTTGACTACCACTAATCTATATCCAGAGACTGGATGTTTGTGTATTTTGGTTCTGCTGAGGTAAGACCTCAGAATGGGTGATAGGAGCACTAAGTGGGGACGGCTCTGAGTAGAGCGAGTAATGTAACTGGTGTAACCGTTCTTCTGTGAATTGAGAGCTATCTAAACTATTCTAAGTCATACTGTAAGAAGGTATGAATTGCTAAGCTAGATGTTCTTGTGCTATGATCTGATCTGAACGCTGTATGAAGTCTGTCTGCCTTCTCCGGAGGAAGGGCGCTCTTATATAGCTATCAGACCCCTGTCTATTGACGGGGCTGTGCACTTGAACTTATACTATAATGGGTAACAAGGTTCGTTATCCCAAACAGGATAATAAGAGACATTCCCAAATAGGATTACAATAAACATTCCCAATTGGGATAACAACAAATGTTCCCAAATGGGATTACAAGACCAGTTATCCCAATGTGGATAACCTGTTACAGTAATCTGAAACGCTATTTCCTGACCTTATCCCGTTGTCCTTATTTGGACAACCGCTTGATACTTAAATTGGTAATACAATAGACGTTACCTTTTCTGGCGATGTTGAAACAAAACATAAGTACGTTATAGGAAATACATGATTGGCAACGAAGTTGCCAATTTCAATTGGTACGAAGTTGTTATTTATTTTCTTATAATATACTGTACTTCTTGCACGCTAGCACACTTGGCGCTTTTAGCGGGCAGCCACGTGATGACAGCCACGTGACATGACACAGGTGTATGTGTCAGCAGACCGTTGTAGACCCCGCCTGCGCACCGCATACCAACTGCCACAACCCGCACCGCATACCAACTACGAGACCCCGTTATGGCGCATCAAATAAACCCTGTTTCGTGCTCAAGGTGTAGAAAACCGTTCGATCCATCAGAATGGACATTCACGCAAACCGGTGATAGGTGGAGGACCTGTGATCGGTGCAGGTCTGGGAGACGGATTGTGAAGTTGACCGCAAGTTTTCCAAGTAGCCCATTCGATAAATATATGGCATTGATTTAACTATGTCCATGTCTATAGAGTAAACGGCGGGAAGAATTAGAAGAATTAGAACAGCAGCAAAATCACCTCGAACAACAGCCAGCTCAGCCCCACCAACCACCTGCCTGCCCGAGGTGCAGAAAAACCTTCGATCATTCGGACTGGACATGTACGCCAACTGGTGATAGGTGGAGGACCTGTGATCAGTGCATCTCAGCCCGAGGACGGTCCGTCCTCGCGTCACCCCATAAAATTTTACGTGAGAGTGATTTGCCGTGTCATAGCGCATCACCCTCCCACCCCTGCGTCCTCGCATACAAATTGATTTGGGGTGATTTGCGTATTCGGCCCACACCAATCCTCCATGTGTTACACCAATCACCCGCATCCAAGCGCAGTTGTAAATTCCTGTCACCCCATTGTTCACCCCAATTACCGCTTTGCCCAAACCATTGTTCATCCCAATCACCCCATTGTTCACCCCAATTACCACTTTGCCCAAACCATTGTTCATCCCCATCACCCCATTGTTCACCCCAATCACCCGCATATCACCCCAATTACACACATACTAGCGCTCCACACATGCTCCCTTATTCTGCCTTATTACCCACATCTACGGGCTTTGCACACCCATTCTTCTTGCTAATTAGCCACATCCACCCGCATTGTACCGGCAATCGAATATCCCGGCTGACATATAGGGCAAGCGAATATCCAGGCTGATATCCAGCGCGAGCGAATATTCAGGTTGGCATATGGAGCGAGCGAATATCCAGGCTGATATCCATGGCGAGCGAATATCCAGCGAGATATAGGGGGAATATCCAGGCTCACCGGAGGCGGTTATCCAGGCTGATATCTAGAGCGAGCAAATATCCAAGCTGACATATAGGGCAAGCGAATATCCAGGCTGACATATAGGGCGAGCGAATATCCAGGCTGACATATTAGGCGAGCGAATATTCAGGCTGACATATAGAGCGAGCAAATATCCAGGCTGATATCTAGGTCGAGCAAATATATAGGCTGATATCCAGGGCGAGCGAATATCCAGGCTGACATGTAGAGCGAGCGAATATCCAGGCTAACATATAGAGCGAGCGAATATCCAGGCTAACATGTAGAGCGAGCGAATATCCAGGCTAACATATAGAGCGAGCGAATATTCAGGCTGGCATATGGAGCGAGCGAATATCCAGGCTAATATCTAGGGCGAGCGAATATGCAGGCTGATATCCAGGGCGAGCTAATATCCAGGCTGATATCCAGGGCGAGCGAATATCTAGGCTGGCATATAGAGCGAGCAAATATCCAGGCTGGCATATAGAGCGAGCAAATATCCAGGCTGATATAGGGGGAATATGCAGGCTCACCGGAGGGGGTTATCCAGGCTAATATCTAGGGCCAGCAAATATCCAGGCTGATATCTGGGGCGAGCAAATATCCAGGCTGATATATGGGGCGAGCAAATATCCAGGCTGATATATGGGGCGAGCGAATATCCAGGCAGGCATATTGAGCGAGCGAATATCCAGGCTAACATATAGAGCAAGCGAATATTCAGGCTGACATGTAGAGCGAGTGAATATCCAGGCCGATATATAGAGCGAACGAATATCCAGGCTGGCATGTAGAACGAGCAAATATCCAAGCTGGCATATAGGGCGAGCAAATATCTAGGCTGGCATATAGAGCGAGCAAATATCCATGCTACTGTATGTTTCCTATCTCTATGCGCCTGTCTCTACAGTTGAATTGGCAACTGGAAAAAGTAACGAGTTTTAGCAGAATATAGCACTATAGTGTTTGAAACTGACAGTAGGCATAGCGCAGTGGTAAGTTCTTTACTTTACGGTTTATGTTTATTTATTGAGGGCCCGAGTTCGATTCCCAGTGGAGGCAAGAAGTTAATTGCCTTAATATCACTGTCGGCGGACCGGGAGCAGGGTTGTCGGGTATCCATTCCTTAATGCTCCAGTTCACTATATCTCCACCAAACCACAAGTCTACAACGAGGGCGACCTAAGAAGTAGTGTGATGGCGCTCGGAGTATAGTGAACTGGGGTAACTCGTTTTGCCTTTTGACATAAGTGTCTTTCTTAGCGACCGCTCCAGGGATCGAGACTCCTTTTTTTCTATAACCTTTAATACGACTATGATCTTTGCCCGAGTAGTGATCGTTGCCAAATCAGGGTGACCACATCGTCGTCAACCTCAGTTACCTTGTATGACCCGATACAGAATAAAAGTAACTAATAACGACCTTCCGTTACACTTCCCCACTTAAAGGGATTTCCTATATAAGAATTTTTTACTTGGTCTAGCTGCGGTTCCTTGCGCTTTCTTCGATCCGGTCTAGAATTTGATGGATCTTTGCTTGTTGTTCCACTAGTTTAACTGCTTGTTCTGCAATAGCTAACATGGTGCTATTAATGGTGATGTTGGCTGGGTCTTCCAGATTCATTACTCGATCTCATTCTTGTTGAATGAGAGCTCGGGTCTCGTCTCGGGTACGAGGTCCTTGTCGGCCTCTTGAGGTACGTCGTCTCTTGAAGGTGTCTTCCATACTTCCTGAAGTCCAAAAGTCTTGGAGAATTCCGGGAATGATATCCTTGAGGAGTCATGCTTAGGTGAGTATCCTAACCATCTAACTTTGTATTGCTTTTCTCCTGTTCGAGGTGCCGTCCTGAATTCTAATACCTTTTCTACTTCATAACGATCTCCCTCAATGAGTCCTGGTTCCTGTTCTTGACGTTGAGGTAACTGAGTTGGATTGTTACTATGGTAGGGTTTGAGTTTGCTGACATGAAAGGTATCATAGATGAGGTTGAGGTCTCGTTGGCTAGATAAGTCTAGGCTGTATTTATTGCGTTTCCAATTACAAGAGGTAAAAGGAAAGGGACCTAATCATCGTGGTTTGAGTTTATGGGAGACGTTGGGAATATTAATATTCTCAGAGGATAACATGACTTCTATGTTGTCCGACTGCAAATCTCGGGAGATTTGGTTGGCGTTTATTGGCTTGTGCTGCTTGTTTGATTTTGGAATCATGAAGAGCTGTAGAGGCCTCTTTATGATGTTCGGTATGGGTTGATGGGATATGGGAATGACGCTATTCCCATATGAGCGTTGAATCCAAACTTAGTAAAGAATGCACTATTGTGCCTTGCAGCATTATATCTAGCGTTGAGCTTCAATTGAATCTCTGGTAATTTCTGCACCCAGTCCGAGCCTTCAGCTTTGCAAATCTAGCTACTTGTAGAATTTCCATATTCACGATTTCTGACCATCAGGAACGATTTGAGTTTGCCTAATTGGCGTCTGACGCCCTGGGCGCCGTGGAGCACTTGTGCCACTGGTCAATGAACCCACTGTCGTCCAGAGACATCTCCTCCGGCTCATGGGCGTCCGGAAGACCTCTGTTGCGCTTGTGGCGTCCGGATGACCTCCCTTCAGCTTCTGGCGTCCGGACGACCTCCCTTCAGCTTCCGGCGTCCCTACGACCTCCCTTCAGCTTCCGGTGTCCTGAGGACTTCCCCCCAGTTTATGGCGTCCAGAGTCTCTGGCGTCTGCCAGACGCCACAGGCGTAGTATGGCCGCCCTCAACCGCCGCCCTGCCGGGTGCCTTACTTGCGTTAGTTATTCAGTCCAGAATGGATGGGTCTTTGGCTTCCCTCCAATCGAAGCTTGGTACATCCATTGGAGCGTGCGCCTGATTGACAGCACCCCTGCAAAGAAGCATAGTAAACGACAATAGTATTTTGAAATGTTTATGTACATAAAAGCTTATCCCATCGTACACAGTACTATCATTAACTCAACCTCCGTCCACCTCCTCATGTCGCTGGATGTTTGCCTGCCCCTAACATAGACCTGCCGGCCTCAGTACCACAAGTACCACCCCTACTCGCCTGGCTGCTGACAATGGCGAGCGGATCCTGAGGATGGCAGTAAATTCCAATCGACATCGGAGTCATGAAAAGGTTGAGGAGCCATGGAACTGGAGGCATCGGAGCCATGGAATTGTAGGCATCGGAGCCATTGACATCAAGACATCGGAGGCATTGAAGCAATGGAAATGGAGGCATCGGAGCCATCCAAATGGAGACATCGGAGCTATGGAAATAGAGACATCGGAGCTACGGAAATGGAGACATTGGGACCATGGAAATGGAGACATCGGAGCCATGGAAATGGACACATCGGAGCCACTTAAACTGCTGAAGACCCCTGTGAGATAGGTTAGTTATGTGTCCACTCCTCAAACACCTGGCAATGCTCTCACCTATATCAACTTAACTTGCTCTGTTGCTGCCAGAACCCTGTGAGATACGTTAGCTACTCGTCCACATATCGGAGGCCAGGCAATGATCTCACCTATATCTTACTAACATAACAAAGAAAACCCTAGCCCCAAAAATCCTTCCTAGCCCGTTACCCTAATAACGAAAGAATTTTCTATCCCTCATACTGTCTAACACCTCCCGTTCTCTTTTTAAGACTATATCTAACGCTGCAATTCATGATATTTATGTACACGCTCCACTAGACTTTTACTTGTCTGTGCAGAAGACCCTAACCACTGGTACCCAGTCGCCAAATAATTTCCCAAATGCAATCTGTTTGTGTTTCAAAGTCCACTTTAATTTTATAAGGGGCAATATAAAAGAAACCATTTTGCATCGGCCTTTGTTTATTTCCAATTAAATTTCCCTCCATATCCATAAGTCCCCAAATTCCAAACGTATAAGGACTCCCATCTTTATCTTTGTGTGGTCGGTTTGAAAAAGTTTCGTTCGTAGACTTTTTCATTTTTGTATAGGTTAAATTTGCTGCAAAGCAAAAGTCATTCAAATCCGATGATTGGTATATGTTTGATAAACCCAGAAAGGGATTTGGTTGTCATGAGCCGCAAATTTTGTTGTGTTGAGAAACTTGGGTGCCATATTGAAAAACCTTTGACAATACCATGTATGTGTCATGTAATCAGCGTCTCGTAATTCCGCCCATTGTTTTAATTTCTTACCCTGCTTGAGATAGAAGTATGTGTTAAACTGTTGTCCTTGCTCATATCCAGGCCGCCATCCCATAGCCCACATCTGCCAGTAGCCTGTGGCCCATTTGATGTACACTCGTTATGTAGTTGTGAGTCTTTATGAAGATGTATAAAGACATCCTGGAAATTCTTAATCTCTTCCTTCGTTAACTTAGTAATAGGTGTACATTTAATAGCAAGAACTACTTGATTAGAGTCCTTATCATAAATATACACCTGTCCTGGTAAATCAATCGTATAATAAGAACCAAATTGATTATCATTTGGTAGAAGCACATAGTTATCCTTGATTAACTGTTTTTCATATTCATCATCTCGCTGGCGAAAGATAATTCTGAATTTATCAGATGCCACAAGATCCAACTCTTCGCAAACATCATTATATTCCATATTCAATTGACCTTGTGTTTGTAAAGCTCGTCGCTTTTGTTTCTCGCTCCTTCTCATCTCCCTCCTCTCCTGTTTCTTTTCTTCTTGTAATGCATTGTTAGTAAAGCCTGTTCGGACCTACCGTCGAGAAACTTATTATACTAGTATTGAATGTAGTAAGGATAGAAACAAGAGAAAAGAATAGACTTGATGGTGTTGGTTGTTTTTTGAGAGAAGAGGATAGGCGTGATGGTGTTGAAGGTTGTTTTTTGAGAGAAAAGAATGGACGTGATAGTATTGAAAGACTCTCTTATTTTTTTCCTTGTTATTCTAAGAGCCTGTTCGGACCCACCGTCAAGGGACTTATTTCTAGTATTGAATATAGCAAGGATAGAAACAAGAGCCGGAGTGATGTTTTGTTCTTGTGTTCAGCGCTAGCATCTCCGGAACTCACGCTAGCATCTCCATGAGGTGCATAATACATATATGGATCATAGATCCAGGGTAATCTCGATAGGGGGGGTATCCTGCATGCCATTGCCATTAAAAACCTCTGCGCGGCAAAACCCTGGAGATCTCGCTGATCCGCTAGTTCGGTACTATTCTGTTGCGTGATGGAGGAGCGAGAGAGTCTCTCCCTCTCTCCTCGTTATATACATCTTCCTCGAGGCTATTCCTCTTGGTGCTAACCATTCCTGGGCACGCACGTGCCCAATCTAACTGTGCCAACCAGACTAACTATGCTCAAGTCTGTTTAATATCTATAGAAGGTCAGATTCATGTCATTCATGAAGAGAGAAAAGGAAAACCTCATCCTAAATCCGAAGGTTAAAACCTTACGGATCCGCTAGTCTAGAGTTTAATCTAATGACCCGATCGGGTAGTGTGGTTGCTTATGTGAGTGTGTTTCATACGTAAAAGCTATGTAATTGGCTATGCAGCTGTTGAAAAGCACGTGAGTTAACATATGTCATGTCTGCCACCCATGTCATGTCTGCCACCCATGTCATGTCTGCCACCCATGTCATGTCTGCCACCCATGTCATGTCTGCCACTCATGGGAAGGGTCTCAAGCAGAACACGCTAATAATTTTACTATCTTATAAAGGAAAAGCAGCAGCATAGATATCTAGCTGTTTTAGAATGCAGAAAAGGGGCTCGTCATGACGAGGCATACCATATCACCGCTATACAATATCACCGCTATACAATATCACCGTCAACAAATCAAAATGTCATATCTTTTCTATATAACGAATTCATTAGCTATATTATACCTCATTAATGAAGAGTCATACAAACGTTTTCAAAGATGAGCCACCAAGCTCTTTCAGCCGCTCAGCGCCTTCATGTGTACCAGCACTATGGATAGCATGGTAAATCTGAGAAGCAGAGTAATTTTTGGCTGCTTCAGACTTGATATATCCTACTAATATACCTGGTTTTTTTATCTGGAAGCTCTCCTCAATATCATGAGTATGGGTATGTTCATCTAAGCGCTCAATGGTAACAGCTGTGCCATCAACTAGATGCAAGACCTTAATTCGGACATTGCAAAGGTTGGCATTTCGAATACTGCTTTGCCGGCGTTTAATAACCTTACCATCGGTATCCGCAACTTGAGCTACGCTTGACTTCCTGCTTTTTCGAAGTCTGCACTCATATTTCTGAACACGTACTGTACCATAAGCTTGCAGCAGCTCTTGCTAAAGCTTTGAATAAACCGAATCCACATATGGCCATATCTCGTCAAATATTTGGGGGGGTATTGTAACTGGTTTTCTGAGCTCGAACAATATAGTGCGGTAGTGGAGAGCATCAGCAGAGATTGGCATCATGGCTTCAGTAGACATTTTGATTTGTTGACGGTGATATTGTATAGCGGTGATATTGTATAGCGGTGATATGGTATGCCTCGTCATGACGAGCCCCTTTTCTGCATTCTAAAACAGCTAGATATCTATGCTGCTGCTTTTCCTTTATAAGATAGTAAAATTATTAGCGTGTTCTGCTTGAGACCCTTCCCACTCATGTCATTGTGTCTGCCACCCATGTCATGTCGGCCACTCACGTATCTCCAGCATTTCCTGCTTTCCAGCAATACTTAGTCTTTAGCATTATCCCTTAAGTGTATATAGAGCTGGCCTGACTGCCTCTTCTTTAGAGGTATAAGGGAGAAGCAACTCATAACGTTCTCATACAACTCATAACGTTCTCATACAACTCATAACGTTCTCATACAACTCATACGTTCTCATACTGGTGAAGTGACTCTTCGTTGATCATTAGCTATCTTATCTGCTCGCTAGTGTTGCTACTCCTACAAGATCATTCCAACAGGTTATGACCCCCGGTGCACGCGCAAGACAGTATTCACCATAACTCCTCTATATGAGAACTCCATAACGAACTTCTTCAACATGGAAGAAACATCGACCTGTATTTATGGCCGAATTCAAAGGTCTCTACCGCAATACCCTCTAATCAGGCCTGCGAAAGAACCTCCAAAAGAGTCCTCGAAATCGAAACTGCAACGGAAACCACCAAACAAGCCAAAAAGCCCAAAACGCAGGCAATACATTCTTATGATTTTTGGCATAGATCTCTTGCTCATACGAGCAAAATGACTCATAAGGCATATATGGACGGATCGCTCCTACCCCCTATGCCTGCTGAATTCGTCTGCAGATCTTGTATTATGGCTAAATCCGTGAACGCAGTCCCACAGAGTCTTTCTCAAGGCCGATCCACTCACCCTTTCGAGCTGATATACAGCGATTTGAGTGGAAAGCAATCTATACCTTCCTACGGAAACTCACAATATTACATTACTTTTATTGATGATTTTACCAGGATGGGTTGGATATACTTAAAGAACAAATCTCCGGATGCTCAATAGATCATTCTGGAATATATTACCCTCATGGAAAGGCAGTATAATACCACTGTCTTAAGCATGATTACTGACAATGGTGGAGAATATATAGAAGCTGATAAATATCTAAAAACCAAGGGGATTCAGCATATCTATACCTCCATATTCCCACCAGTCGAATGGGTCCCAGAGCGCTATAATAGGACAATACAGACAATGGTCCACAGCATGCTAATTGACGGTATTTCTGCAGAAGCTGGCAGCTCTGCAGACCCACGCCTTTGGGCAGAAGCATGTCTAGCCGCCGTCTATATCCGCAATCGCTTACCCCATTCTCAGCTTCCTCAGAGAAAAACCCCCTTTGAGATGCTGCATAATGTACAACCTTCTATTGCTCACCTCAAGCCCTTTGGCAGCATCTGCTACATCCATATTCCTGTAGAACGCAGGCCTCCTGGAAGCAAGCTCCAGCCAAGGGCAGAAACAGCTGGTTATACAGAATCCCCGTCCATTTATAGGGTCCAGCTAGCTAATAAGCATATATTTACCGTTAAGGCGTCCAACTGCACATTCGCTGAGCAATTACCAGCTAATCGAGCTGAGCAATTACCAGCTACTCAAGCTGAGCGAATATTGAGATTACTGATCGCTCTATCAGTTTCTCTTAGCTGGCCCCAGCCAGATCAGCTTGATATTAAAGGAGCTTTTCTATATGGTTCTCTAAACGAGGAAATCTATATGAAGCTTCCTCCTGGGTTCGCAGAACTAAGACCTTCTGCTAACAAACAACCAGGGCAATGTGCCTTCACAGGTTCAATATACGGCCTTAAGCAGTCACCGAGACAATGGTATCAGAGGTTGACCGGCTTCCTTTTACCACTTGGATACGTGACAGCCAACTTTGACCCATGTATACTAATACATGTGGAACTTCAAGTGATTATCGCCATATATGTGGACGATATCACTCTTGCGGGTCCCAACAGCTTAGAAAGGGAAAAATTGAAGAATTCCCTTAAGAAGGAGTTCAACCTCAGCGAACTCGGTCCTCTAAGCTGGCTACTGGGCATCCAGATCGAATGGCATATTGACTGTGTTACCCTCTCGCAGCAAGCATATATTGACCAATTGCTCCTAAAATTTGGACTGCAGGATTGCAACCCGGTCTCTCTTCCCATGGATCCCAGCAAATTGAAGAATTTGCTAAAGGCCCGTGAGGGAGACGACCTTGCTGATTCCTCCAACTATAGGCAGATAATTGGCTCTCTTATGTACCTAGTGATTGGTACCAGGCCCGATCTTGCCTTCACCGTTTCTTCTCTCTCTCAGTTCTCGTCAGAGCCCACTAATATCCATATGGGTGTGTTAAAACAGACTCTTCGTTACCTTAAGGGAACGAGAAATCTGAAACTCATCTATAAGAAGCTCAGCTTACCAAACAACGAGAAGCTCAGCTTACCAAACAACAACAATAATGTTGTGAATTTATCGGGCTATTCTGACTCAGACTTTGCTGGTGATAGGAATGAAGGAAATCCACCACGGGAAACATATTCACATTGCTGGCAATACAATCTGTTGGAGATCGGTAAAGCAACGTTGTGTTTCAACCTCTACGGTCGAGGCTGAATACATCGCTCTTTCTACCTCTTCCAAACAGTTAATTTGGTTGCAGAATGCACTGAAAGAACTCCATGTTGAGATTCCTTGTGCTTTAAACTCTGACAACGACGGGTCTATTGATCTTACAGACAATCCCCGCATCAGTGATAAGAGCAAACATATAGACGTTGCCTATCACCACATCAGAGATCTTGTGGAAACAGGAAAATCCAACGTCTTATGGATACCAGGTACAAGCAATTTAGCTGATATCTGCACAAAGCCGCTGCCACGGCCTCATTTTCTTACTTTAAGGGAACAAATAATGCGAACAGATTAGCACTCTCTTTACCTGCTTTTTCCTACTGGGTTTTGAGGTTTTTAACGAGACTAATCATGTTCGTCTTGCTATCCAGCAGTATCTGCTGAGGAGGGGTGTTGAAAAGCACGTGAGTTAACATATGTCATGTCGGCCACTCATGTCATTGCGACACTCACTCACGTATCTCCAGCATTTCCTGCTTTCCAGCAATACTTAGTCTTTAGCATTATCCCTTAAGTGTATATAGAGCTGGCCTGACTGCCTCTTCTTTAGAGGTATAAGGGAGAAGCAACTCATAACGTTCTCATACAACTCATACGTTCTCATACTGGTGAAGTGACTCTTCGTTGATCATTAGCTATCTTATCTGCTCGCTAGTGTTGCTACTCCTACAAGGTCATTCCAACAAGTATTTCCCCAGACGATCTGTAAGTAGCCTCTTATCTGTAGCCTCAATCGTGCAAAGTACACTAGCTGACTAGTCAGCAAATCATTACATAGAAGACTTCATGGTACTAGCACCGAACGTCGACAAGATCTATTTTCACCAGGACAGGAGGGTGCACTAGTGGACCTATGCCTGCTAGATTTCCGCTATCACATGATGAATTTCGTCGTGACAGACCTCCTCCGCAGAATGAGCACGAAATAGGTGTCAACTGGTCCGGCGATTTCTTAATCGACATCCTGCTCTCGATAAACGTTATATTATATACTACCAGGAAAGAGTAAGAAAGAATGCTGCTGGTATTGATATACGTAAGGACTTCTATAAACAACTAGGTAATCTTGCGCGACGAAAGCATGTGACTCCAGATAATGTATGGAATTGTGATGAGAAAGGTGTTACAATGGGACGAGGAGGGCAAAATGAAAAGGCAATTGTACGAGCAGGGTGGAAGGAAGCTATCATGCTGTCTGAGGATAGTCGGGAATTTTGTAGCGTACTGGAATCAATTTCCGCTGCTGGCAGGATACTACCTCCATTCGTTGTATACCAAGGGAAAACACACAGACTTTCATACTATATGGGGGAGGTCCTATCAGAAACATCCGCAACGTCCGCATCCGCAACATCTGAGGCTCGTGCCTACAACATCTGTAACATACACAATGTCCGCATTGGCTCAGGTATCAGCAGCAAAAGCTAAGGCAGCGGCGAAAGCGAAGAAAGCAGTCAAGGAAGGAAATACAATACAACTACCGCGAATATCTCGCAATGTACGTTCAAAAGGCATATCCAAAGCAGCAGCATCAATTGCCACAACGTGGCATGGTGTAGAAACTAAGGGCGCCACTTTTGCTGTATCTCCGAGTGGATATATGGACGACGAGCTTGGATTTGCCTATATTTCTGAGCATTTTGAGCCAGCAACAAGACCGAAGGGCAAGAGCCAGAATCGACCAGCAAGAATATTAATTGTTGACGGCCATTCATCTCATGTTCATTGGCGGGTTGTTCAGTTTGCACTCAACCATGGAATTCATATGATTTGCCTACCTCCTCATAGTACGCATCTCATGCAGCCCCTTGATATTGGCTGCTTTGGATTACTGCAACGTGCTTATCAACGTCAGCTGCGTAGCTGGTTTGCTGCTAATCCAATGGCATTGTTGAATAAAGTGGGGTTTTTTGGCCTTTTGACCGCAGCACGGTATGAAGCATATACCGCGGAGGTGCTGATTGCTGCCTGGAAAAAATCGGGATGCTGGCCAATCGATTTGAATTATACCGGCGAAAGCTACCGGCGAAGCTACCCGCGAAGGAGAAAACCTTTAAAATGCCCTCCGGGTAACACGGACTACTGTAAAATGCCCTCCACTTAGTGGAACATGTCTAAGATACAACACTAAACCACTCTCTCTACTAGACCAACACCCTCGCTGCTTGGCATGACTATATGCAAAGGCCCCTTTTATGCCAGACTAGGTAACACGCGTCGCTATCATGCGCTTCACCAGTTCAGCATACCCTACCCAGCATACCCAGCATACCCAGCATACCCAGCATACCCAGCCCCAGCATAACCGTCGACACGCAGCATACCCGTACCATACAAGCAGCATACCGCGCCCATACTCAGCAGCATACCCACACCCATACCCAGCACACTTCGCAGTATACTCAAATCACCCAGCACATCGCGATATTTCTCAGCTCCTGTAGTAGGCTTGTGCTTCGGGGGGGGGTCCGCTAATCTGTTCACGCGTATTACACGCTCCTATAGCTATACCAGTACCTAGACTTCATGCGCTTTTTCTATGGCTAATATACCATGTATGATTGCTTTATTACTCCATACACTCTTATAGGCAGGCATGCTTTAAATTACACGCTGCGATAGCTATCTGTTGGTTAGATGTGGTTCCGCAGTTACAATCACGTTTCAGGGTAATCTTCGCTCAGGTCTGTGCTTGTGGCTCTTGGCGTATGACCAGGCATGCGCTGCCGGTAGGTTTGGTTGTTGTGTTCCCTATTATAGTAGAATATACTCCGTACATAGCACCAAAATATATATATGTATAATCATAAAATATATAGAGATGATTATTCTAAATACTTTCGCTCTCGGCTAAAGATCATATATGTGCTCTCTATGTTGGTAAGTAATAGCCAACTTGTACTTCTAGTGATGTTTATTTATAGAGTATGGTATTACGGTAAAATCTCACTCTGAAGTTCATTCAACACTGTGTATAGGTTTACTCTGACACCTGCACCTACAAACTATGCGAAAATATAAACTACAGTAGTTTAGACATATTAAAGATACCAAATGCAATAGAAGCGAGTGGGGAACACCAGGTTACCCTGAAGCAGGACGGTAACTACAAAGCATATCAAACCAACAGATAATTATCGCAGCGCGTAATTTAAAGCATGCCTGCCTATAAGAGTGTATGGAGTAATAAAGCAATCATACATGGTATATTAGCCATAGAAAAAGCGCATGAAGTCTAGGTACTGGTATAGCTATAGGAGCGTGTAATATGCGTGAACAGATTAGCGGACCCCCCCCGAAGCACAAGCCTACTACAGGAGCTGAGAAATATCGCGATGTGCTGGGTGATTTGAGTATACTGCGAAGTGTGCTGGGTATGGGTGTGGGTATGCTGCTGAGTATGGGCGCGGTATGCTGCTTGTATGGTACGGGTATGCTGCGTGTCGACGGTTATGCTGGGGCTGGGTATGCTGGGTATGCTGGGTATGCTGGGTATGCTGGGTAGGGTATGCTGAACTGGTGAAGCGCATGATAGCGACGCGTGTTACCTAGTCTGGCATAAAAGGGGCCTTTGCATATAGTCATGCCAAGCAGCGAGGGTGTTGGTCTAGTAGAGAGAGTGGTTTAGTGTTGTATCTTAGACATGTTCCACTAAGTGGAGGGCATTTTACAGTAGTCCGTGTTACCCGGAGGGCATTTTAAAGGTTTTCTCAAAATATTTCTCCTGCAGCGACATACAGCAAGATAAGACCCCCAGCCGAATTAATGTCGGTTGCTATGTCTAATACTAGTTCTGCCTAGACCCACCTCCTATTGCATAATCTAGGCAGAATTAGTATTAGACATTTAGTTCGGCTGGGGGCTTCGTGGCGTGTAGTTCAGGACAAGAGCCAAGGCCGCAAGCTCTCAGGTCAGGATCTACATATTCCTTTTGCCACATCCCGGGCCGTATCATTTTCCACCAACAATAGTATTTTACCTGTAGTTCTAGTCTGGTTGGATGCAGTTCTTAGATCGGGAAGATGCAGGGAATCAAGATCGGTAGCTGTGGTGCCTTGTCACTTGGTTGGGGGAATATATGCACATATATTGAGGTTGATTCTCTACCTCAGCTATCTATAAGCGATTTTGCATCACCTTGCACAACATCACTGCCTGCCGCTGAACATACGACAGTCCATATAAGTATCATAACACAAATCTTCACCTCACCAGCCTCTCATAGACTTGAAACTCTGTGGTAAACGATTTACCATAGTCAGCAACCAAGGCAATCAAGTACGATCGCTCAACTATCTACGCCAGAGGGCAAAACGGTTCCATTCTCAGGACTACCCCTCATCCAATTTTGCTTATTTAGGTTATTCGACAATTGGTGCTCTAGTCCTGTCTCATGAGAAGACCTACGCAACCTTCAACGGGCGGAAGTAACCCGGATGCTCTGGGGCCAGCCGAATTGCAGCTACTACAGAAGCTTCGGGATTGCCCACGGGACCATGACCTTGATTATACGGAACAGGCTCAGGCATCCCTACTCAAAGACCTGTTCTACTCGTTGGCATGCAACAAGCCCGAATATCTCAACTACTTCTTTCCGAATGGCGCCCCCGCTGAAGGGTCGCCAACTGCTTGGAATCTAAGCCAAGCTCAAGGCGCAATTGAGGGAGCGGAATATAGCACTGCGGCCAAGGGCAAGCCGTGTGGACACATCTTCAAAAGTGGAGAGGCAACTTACCGCTGCAAGTATGTTTATCATCTCGCGAGTTGTCATTCAACTGCTAACCGACTGGGGCCACCACAGGACCTGCAGTCATGATGATACCTGCGTTTTATGTAGTAAATGCTTCGAATCCTCTGACCATACAGGTCATGCTGTGTATGTGAGCATCAGTACCGGTAATATGGGGTGTTGCGATTGTGGGGATGCAGAAGCATGGAGAGTGCCTGTTAAATGTGCAATACATACCGCTATCTGTGGCAACGATGATATGGATACGGAAGGCCCAACGGCTTTGTTGCCTGATGATTTGAAAACAGGAATTAGGGCCACCATAGCTGCAGCCATAGACTACTTATGCGATGTGGTCTCTTGTTCTCCGGAACAGCTTCGCCTTCCTAAATCCGAAGAGGTCATCCGAAAAGATGAGGAGATGTCAAGATTAGGTTCTAGGTATCAAGAGCTGGGGGAGGAAGAACCCGAAAAGGCAAAATTTGCTTTGATTTTATGGAACGATGAGAAGCACACAGTCAGCGAGGTCGAAGATCAAATAGCTCGTGCCTGCAAGACAACAAAACAGTTTGCCAAAGATCGCGCTCAGGAAACAGATGGAATCGGAAGAAGTATCATTATAGACTCACAGGATGTTACAGACCTCCTTCGTATCTCAAAAATAATTGAACAAATTAAAGTCACGGTCACAATTCGTTCCGCACGAGACACTTTCAGAGAGCAAATGTGTGGCACTATTATCGAGTGGTTAAACGACCTAGCAGGATGCACCGTGGGTGGTGATTCGTTCATTCTCAGAAACATAATTTGCGAAGAGTTATTGGGGACTTGGAGAGTGGGCTCCCCAGCTTGGAATACAGATATAGGAAAGCATGGTATTGACGACCATTCCTTGGAAGAAGCGCAGCAGCAGGCGAAATGGGTACGAAGAATGATTCTTCCATTGGAGATAGTTGCGGTAGCAGCACAGGTGCAAACACAGGGAGACGACATGGAAATGGATGATCTTGAAAATGAAGAGGATGCAGATGAACGAGTTGACGAAGAGGAAGAGGATGAAGGTGATCTAGAAGGCGGAATGGATAATTTAGACGAGATTATGGAACTTGATGAAATGGACCAGTTCCTTCCAAGTCTGGGTGAACCTGATCCTACACCTCCAATTCCACAGGGTGGTCCCGTGGGCCCACTGCCTGCGGCCGGGACTGCAGATGCACCCCGAGTGCCCCCTACACCTGGTAACAATCATCTTCGGCAAACTGGTTTCACTCCTCCAAAGCATTGGGTGGAGGTACCTGCCACGATTATCACTCCCCATCCGCTTCCTCCATATGAGAATTTGCGGGCCCGCGTGCGACTGGACTGGTTGATTCTTTTTGACCTTCGACTCTGGAAGAAAGCTAGAATTGATCTCAGGGACCTCTACATTAGCACAGTTGTTGCCATCCCGGAATTTAAAAGAATATTGGGTCTGAGGTTCTCAAGTCTTTATACTATGCTAAGTCAATTATATTTAATTGCCGATCGAGAGCCAGATCATTCCATCATAAACCTGTCGCTGCAAATTCTGACTACTCCCTCAATAACCGCCGAAGTGGTGAGGAAAGGTAATTTCTTAACGAGCCTCATGGCAATTCTTTACACATTCCTTACTACGAGGCAAGTTGGCTATCCAACCGACATCAACCCCAAGGCTCCCTTAGCCTTCGATGCTGGCCCCCTTACCAATAAGAGAATGCATCATTTTTTTCAAGACTTGCACTATCTGGTTGGTTCTGAGTATGTTCAAGAGAGGTTACGGGTCGAAGAGCGTTATATGCTTCAATTTCTGGATTTGGTCCGGCTACATCAGGGCATATGCCCGAACATACGGGCTCTTGATCAGCATTTGGAATATGAGGCAGAAGCTTGGATAAGTGCTTCTCTTATCACCCGTGAGATAAACAAGCTTGTTCGCCAATTCTCGGATGCTTTTAGGCCGGACAAGGCACCAGATACAACAGGGCTTCGCAGAGCGATATCTACAGCGGCCAGATACGCCATAATTGATTCTATGGGTTGGGATGAAAATAGGTATTCCATAACTGAGGTTAAGGGGGTCACAGAATTCAAGACGACAACGGCCTTTGACTTCGACACAAGTGCAACTGGAAACCCAAGAACACATGAGGTTGTCAAATTCTGTGTTGATTATCAACCTCTCAGCTTTCATCATGCCCTTCATTATACACTTTCCTGGCTAATTGAAGCAGGAAAAAGTATGTCAGTGGAGGAACTCAGAAATCTTCTCAGTTTTTACTGGGAGGATATCCGTAGCGTGATACCCAGCACTGCGGAGAGGCGCGAGCTCGACGATCTGGTGCTCGCTGTTTTTGATTACCCTCTCAGAGTCTGTGCATGGTTATGCGAGATGAAGGTCGGTATGTGGGTAAGAAATGGGTTTAGTCTGCGGCACCAGATGCAAACTTATAAGGGTGTAAGTCAGAAAGATCTAACCCACAATCGCGATATATTTCTTCTGCAAACTTCTTTGGTTGTATTGGACCCAAGCCGGGTGCTGGCGAACATGATCAACAGATTTAATCTGGACGGCTGGATGCGGGGGGATTATAGCCCACCGAAACCTTGGGATGAAATACAGACTCTGGATATGGCCGAGGAGTTCCTGAACTTACTCATTATCATCTTGAGTGAACGACTGTGCTTGTTGCCGCACTCGGAGGAGCCAGATCTTCTAGCATTACAATTCAAGCGAGAGATCACACACATTTTATGTTTCAAGCCGCTTACATTCTCTGAATTATGTGCTCGAATGCCAGACAGGTTGCACACCCATGATTTGTTTCAAGATACTCTAGAGAAGATGACCATCTATAACCCTCCTAATGGTCTTAGTGATTCAGGCACTTTTGAGCTCAAAGAAAAATACCTCCTCGAATTAGACCCCTACGTCGTGCAATTCACGAAAAACCAGCGAGAGGAAGCCGAGGGAATATACAGAACAAGGATGGCCAAAATCACCGGACGCCCAAAGGCTGAAATTGTGTTCGAACCAAAGTTGCGACCGATCAAGAGTGGGGTATTTTCTGGGCTTGTAAATTTCACCAAGACAAGGATATTTGCACAGATCATCTATTATTCCCTGGCTTACGCCATTCAGTTTGATCCCCAAAAGGCAGCAATATTAGGGACCAGAGTTGAAACCTATTTACAAGTTGGTCTCCATCTCTGTCTCTTGGCCACTCTCGAGGACTCGCCCGATGACAGTGAGTCATTCGTGGTGAATGCTTTAGAATGCGAGGCAATGGGAGGGCCTCCGCCTGGTGCTGACGGCCATAAGAACATCACCTCGGCTCTATATCAATTAGGGAAGAGTGATTCCTTTAAAACGCTCTGGCCACGAATCTCACTTATTCTATGTCATATGCGTCAAAGACAGCCAACTCTTTTTGACAAAATTTGCCCTTGGGCACGCGAACTTTCCCAGGAGGCTTCTAAAGGGAGGAGCCCTGAAGAAATTGAAGTAGAAAGAAAGAAAAAGCTCTCAAGGGAACGCCAGCAAAAGGTCATGGAGGAGTTCAGAAACAAGCAACAGAAATTCATTATTAGTAATGGCATGGATCTGGATGAAGAAGGTTTCACTGACGAAGATGGTATGGATGATGTGACAGAGAAGTGTTGGGAGTACCCCAGTGGGTCCTGCAGTGTTTGTAAAGCATCGGTTACTGCAGATGACCGCATTTATGGGACATTTGCCTTCATTACAGACAGCAACCTCCTTCGCCAGACCGACTTTACTGACCCAGATTACTTCTACGAAGTTGCAATTTCGCCAGATAGCTTGGATGAGGAGACGCCCCGACCATTTGGAGTCGCCAGCATGAACCGAGGGACTGTGAGAAAGCTTGCTTCAGATGGATCTGAAATCTTTGTAGAGCGTCAAGTCTTGGGACGAGGATTTCCACCACAGAGCGTCAGGCGTGGTACATTTAGCACGGGATGTGGCCACATTATACATTATGATTGCTTCGAGCACTGGTATGAGTCGACGAAGAGGCGCAACCCGCATCACATTGCACGAGTTCACCCTGAGAATTTTGAGAAGAAAGAGTTCATTTGCCCGCTCTGTAAAGCCTTGGGAAACACCTTCTTACCAATTGTATGGAAGTCGAAGCACGAAGTCACCACAGGCATCCTCCAGTCAGAGGCTCCGCTGATGAACTGGCTTGGGACGGTAATAGGGCCTCTGGTATCTAGGTTGGGGAAAGCCGTGCAATCTGGGGGCAATGATCGCAATGCTACGCGGGTACAAGAATTATTTTACGAGTATAGCAAAAAGAACATGACCGAGAATGTGGCTGAGAAAGTTCATCTTTTGCTGGCTGATGCTTTCGAAAGAATCAACATGGGCACCGAAAGCTCTAGACACCAACCTACGACTTACGAAGTGAATCAAGTCTACGAACTACACAAGATATATCGCCGTATGAGGGATACACTGCAGGCTAATCAGATATTCAGCAATCTTCCTGTCCCTGAAGGCGGCAATGCCAGCGATCTTACCAATTGTGATTCTCTTGCTAGGATCTTGGGGTATTCGATTTCAGCTGCCGAGATAGCCCAACGGGGGGTCGATCTCGACATGGGTACCACGCTGATTGATAAAATTTCCAATCAGACACTCACCCACCTAAGGGTAATGGCAGAGACGGTCTTCACATACTTCGCGATTGGAAGTCTACATGGTAAAGATCAGAGCGCCACACTGCAGCAGTTTAAGACTATGCAGGACCAGCAGTTGCGTTCATTATTCGTTGGTCATCGTCAGATCTCTCCAGAGCCCATTTTTGAAAAGAAAACACCACCTCTTCTCTCCAATGATATATTCGTTTTCCTGGCCGAGTGTTCTGTTTGCCTAGTTCCTGCTTTACATATTGAGTTTCACCAGATTATGCATTTGTGCTATCTTGTCGAGATTGTCAAGGCAGCAATAACTATTGGCAGGGATTTCATGGCTACGTATAGAAAGCTTGATAAAGCGAAGCTGGACAAACTTCAAGAAATACGCAATAGCAAGAAGTCCCCGAGTGCGAGCCCGCACTTGAAGATACTATGGCAATTCTTGCAATTCATGAGTGAATCCTTAATCATACCAGAGTTAGACCCGACACTACTACAAACTTTCCGAGATATGGTCGGGAAGTATGTTACTACTTTCCTCCGCAAGGCCACTATTTTGGTACATGTCCGATATGGTGTTGATTTTACTACGAAGGGACTGCCTGATTCAGTGGATGTCTCCGAACAAGAACGGCTATCGGTAGCACTGGGGCTGCCATCTGTGGATGAAATATTTTCAGTTTGTGCTGCACGGTCATCTGAGGGAAGGCTTTTGAGAGAGATGATTGAGGGGTGGTACGGACATTGGCATTTTTCGAGGGATGCGGATGGAATTGGTAACCCTCTGAGGTTGACTCATCCCTGCATATATGAATTGGTGGGACTGCCGCTCCATTATGATACTCTGGTCGAGGAGGCGATGAAGAGGAAATGTCCGAAGTCAAAAGGGGACTTGACAGATCCCTCAGTGTGTTTGTTCTGTGGGGACATTTTTTGCTCGCAGGCGCTGTGCTGCTTAGTGGAGAGGAACGGTGTGAAGATTGGAGGGTGCAATCAACATATGGAGAAGTAAGTGTTTATTACTTTTACCCTGAATGCCCATGGGCGGTAACTAACATATTTGAGTATGATAGATGCCAGGGCGATGTGGGGATGTTCATTAATATTAGGAAGTGTCATGTGCTTTTCTTGCATCAACAGAAAGGAGCTTGGGCAGCGGCGCCTTATTTGGATAAACATGGTGAAACTGATTCCGGTTTGAGGTGAGTTTTTTTCTTCTGTCGAATTCAAGGGCAGCATTTGACAATATTAACTTATTTTAACAGACGGAATCGCCAATTATTCCTCCACCAAAGGAGATACGATGCCTTACAGAGAAATATCTGGCTGCAGCATGGCATCCCAAGCATAATTTCTAGGCGACTGGAAGCAGAGGTTAATACAGGTGGATGGGAAACGATCTAGCTCATTTTTGACAACCTCGTTTTTTGACAACCTCGTTTTTGGACAGCCTCGTTTTTGGACAGCCTCGTTTTTGGACAGCCTCGTTTTTTTACGGCCTCGGTTTTTTACGGCCTCGTTTTTTTATGACCTCGTTTTTTTACGGCCTCACTTTTCTTTGTTATGAATGGGCCTGGCTAAAGTCTTGTATCTATGCATTCATGAAGGAGCTGTGTTACTGCTTTTTCCATACCGCCTTCTATTTGCTCCCTAATTCTAATTCTCTGATCTGAATTTTCCCTTGACTTGGCTCTTTGCTCTCTCCCTTTCGAGTTACAAGTTCCAGTGTCTTACTCTATACTTCCTTGAGTAATTTACTTGAGTAATTGTAATTGTCACTAGTGGGCGTCGCGATAACCTCTGTAATCAGTGAAATCGACAGTAGCTTTGATGTTTGTGACCCCCATCTCATTGATATCTTATATCCCTCTAGAACAAAGCTTGCAGTATTTACCCCAGAACCAGAAGAACCGCTTTCATACCCCTCGACATCCCTCAAAAACCCATTCCAGAGTACCAGCTCTAATCACCCGCCCCAATCACCCGCCCCAATCACCCGCCCCAATCACCCGCCCCAGCCGCAACTCCATATAACACACCAAAAGAAAGGGGAAAAAAGGCACACTTTCCCAAAGCCATAGTCACAGTACTAGAACCCCCATCGTTATTGCGGGCCATCCATAACCTTCAACTTTCCAATCGCCTCCTCTGCCCCCGTAGAAAGCGCATCTTTTACATGCTTCTCTCCCTCTGCAGCCTCAGCAGGTGCTTTCTCGTCAGTGGCTGCCTTCACGGCAACATACCCAGTACCAATCTTCTTCTCCTTCTTCTTCTTCTTGGTCTTCCCTTCGCTTGGGTAGGCTGCTTCGGTAATGGCTTGGAAGTCGGGGGAGGAGGCAAATTCGTTGCGGATGGGTTCGAGGAGAGCATTGAGAGCGGTTTCCAGGCCCTTCTTTAGGTCAGCTGGAAAGAGCTGTATTTCTTATTAGCCAGGTATCATTCCCTAGCAACGGGAAGGGTAAGTAACCCACCAAATCCTCAGAGTAAGCCTTCTTCAACTCCTCAATCGATGTGTAAGTGACGTTTCCACCATATTTCACATCTCGCTGGATATCAAATCTCCCATTTCCTTTACCGTTGGCAAGCTCGCTTATAGGGAGGAGAACGTATTCTATGAAGCTGATGATTCCGTTTCCCTCGATTTCTTTTGGTGCACAGATGGCTTTCTTGAGCTTGGATTTCACGGTTTCGGCTGAGTCGAGGAGATCAATTTTGGAGTTGACGTCTGAGGCGGACATTTTCCCGCCGGCGAGACCGGGTACCATTGGATTCATTAGGTGGGCACGTTCTTTGTATCCGAGGGAAGGGAGGTTTTCCGCGGCGAGGGTGAAGATTTTCCGCTGGTCGACACCACCGAATCTAGGGTTTCCTTGTCAGCGACCTCAAAAATATAGGGCTGTGGAGAGTGCGTACTGGGCATCAACACCCAAATGCTCTTCATCCAACGCCTGCATCAATGGATAAATCAATCCACTGAGTAACGGGCTTGAAACCTGCTTAACGACCTCCGCCCCCGCCTTCTTTGCATCGTGCTCGGTTACGATACTGCTCATCCTGAAAAGATCCATCTGGTACTCTTTGCTCAATTGATAAGAGCTTCCCAACACGAAAGTAAGCTTCTCTATTGGCACCCCGATAGCCCGCAGAAGAGCCTTGATTATGAGCTCGTAGTACTTTGCGCGATGGGCGACAAGGTCCAGTGGGGCCTTCAAGTTGTCAAGGAAGGCGTGGATGTCTGCAAGGAGAATTTTGACTTCACATCCGGCCTGGAGGAAGTGTGCGATTTTAACCATGGGGACAAAGTACCCACAGTGGGGTTTGCCTAGAGAAACGTGAGCTCAAGCTCCGAAAAGCTAGATTAGGAAAACTAACCTGTTGGTGCAGTACCTGAATATCGAGAGGGTCAGTAATATCTATTCCACGAAATTCGATATCGAATGAGAATCGAATTGAACATACCCCAGTAGATCTTCAAGCTTCTCCCTTCTCTCTCAATAACTTCCTCCAAAATATTCCCCTTCAACACCTCCTGGAGACCACCAGTGATCAACTCAATCCTTTCTTTGGAATTCATTGACATTTTTTATGTCCCCGGTAAATAGTCTTAATATCTCGCTTTCACTGATTCGCGAATATATCAAGGATCAACTGTGGGCTTCCAAAGGGTCCTTGGTTGAATCTGAGTCATTGAACTGCAGTCGACAAAAAGCTTATGTTGCCGCTACTACAGTACCTAAGTACGTCCCTCTTTAATGTTAACGCTACAAGGATGGAGCTACCCCAGACCCCTAACGACCGACCATTTGATACTCAAGTATTTGCGTCAACCATCAGAAACTGGGACATCTCAAGGATTCTTTGTCTAAATGTATAGATACTTCCAAATTCTCACATTTTGGGCGGGCTCATTCGCAGATCAGAATGTTACCTAGAAACAGACCCCCAATGTAGAGGTTATGGAAATCCTCTGTGTGTTGGCAAACGGTTCTACTACCAAATGCATTCCTATTGAGACTCCATCAATGACTCGCATCGAATTCTGATCCTAAGAACTAGTTAAAAAAACCTCCCCAATACAGCCAGAGACCCATAGTGGACTGTGGGTGTATATGCATGACTATAATCCCATGGTCAATGGCAAACGTCAGTTGAGAGACTCGGGCTCCCTCTAACGTCAACCTCAAACTTCCTTTTTCTTGTGCTTCTGGCCTGTATGGTTCGGTTTGTTAACTGTAGAAAGACAGAATATCAGATGCCCATTTATGGGAAACTGTCCACATAGGTACCGTAGAGTAGACTGGTCAATGGGGCGCCTAAGTCTAGAGTGGTTTCGGCTTACCACTAGGTAACGGCTCAGCTCAAAATCTGGGGTATAAAACACATGTATGGTATTTACTCAGGTCAAGTAGGCTGGGCCGTATGTTGATTGCTACAGAAGTTATGTTCAGAAATTATCTTCAGAGAATAACGCTCGGAAGTCTGTGGGTGGCTCAGATTCTTGATTCGGTTGGCATTGGGAGCCTTAATAGACATATGTTGCATATCCTTGTGTGCAGGTACTGTACCTACAGTAAAGTGTGGGGAAGCGGGTATAACATGTATTTGTTAGATTATCTACATTACAGAAGTAGCTTCAAGCCTATCATCTTTCAAATCCAGTAAAAACTCTACCTCTGTGAGAGTATAAATCTCAAAACCACTGTCTCTAGTAGGATTGGGATCATTGAGTTGTTACCCTAAACTGTCTGGTTGATAGAAAAGGATGAATCATGACATACTGCATCCCTAGCAAGGGCTGTCCCAACCTACTCCAGGAAGAAAATGGAATGCTTTCCATGTAAGCAAAATCTCGAGCTTCATATACTTTTTCTTTTGCTTTACGAAAAAGTAAAATGCCTGTGTTTGATAGAGATATTTCAACAAATCTTTGATATCAATTACGAGCAAGAATTTGAGGCACTCACAGCCTTCGAGCATTGATTACTGAAAATATCTCTAAGTAAAACTTCTGGGCAATTCCAGCCTACTTCGCCTGAGAAAATACTATACACTTATTTTATAGCTCCAGATTTGAGTCCATTTGTTCCCCAAACGGTTTGAGCCGAAATCTGGTGGCTTACTTTTTATCCTGGCTGTAACGCAAATAATGAGAACAAAGCGAACATAGATACGGATACGGTAGGTAGGCAGGTATGATTTTTAGCGTGAGCGTGGCCATCCCAACCAGACTATATTCAGGTACGAAAAAGAAGAATGGAGAGATTATTTTATTGGTATGGTCCCAGACAGAGTCCTTCGCCTTCATTCTCCGTATCTCCCTGCCTTGCCGCTCACGAGCCCTTTGCTGCAGTTCAAATGCCTCTGCAACGATGACCAAGACACCTCAATTCCCTATGACAGTCTGTTCCTGGTCAGCCTGTACCGTTTCCCTTGCTCCACTTACCACCTTCCCGATTCGTACTGACGCCGAGTATTTCGACGTTGCTCCCTCACCACGTTGTGATCCTCACCTCTGACGTGACAAAGATCCAAGTATCCGAATGTTCAGCAGTAAGCAGATTCCAACGTCAGCCGTCAGACTTGAAGTGGTAATCATAATCCCAAACCGGATAGCTCAAACCAAATAAGAAAACAACAACAGTGTGTTATTCTTCAAAGGTCAAGACGATAGAACTCTCCTGGTGTGGTCGCCAGCTGTGGGAGAGAGAGATCAGGTATCTATTCCTATGACCGTGTGATGAAGGTTGATCCTCGCGCAACTACCCGGTGATCTATCTGTATAATTCCTCACGCTAATTCATTGAACTTATCTTGGCTACGGTATGTAGTCCGCATTCCAGTACCACAAGTATCCGGGTAGCCTACTTAATGCACTAGCCGGGGTAGCCGGGGTACAGCCTCACAAGTTAGGAGATGCTCGGATAGTTAGGTACCTAGGTACTGTACCTATAGTCTGGTTGCTGTACCTAAGTACAAAAAGTCTTCGCAATACCCCTGCAATCACAGCAAAAGTGACCTCCGTAAAACACCTGCATAATTGCATTTACCTTATGAATTTGAGGGCGCCTTTTTTGGATTGAGTCTAAGCTTGATATGAAGCTCCTAAGTCCAATCTGGAGCACTCCTTCAGCTGCTCTGGTTATTTTTTGAAATTTGTAGAACCTTAAAAGTTGGAGATATACGCTATTCCATATACAGTTTAGCGCCACTGGGTGGTTTTCGAAATGACTGCTATCTACGAGCCACTTTAGAGCATCGCACGCAGCTTCAAAATAGGAGGAGAGATTGCATACCTTTCCCTCAAATCTGAATCTCTTTTAGGCAAACTTCGTTTTTTACGTACCTCACACGAGGGGCCACTTTTGGTGTGATTGCGAAGACTTTGTCTAGGGTCTGTAGGTAATTATAATCCGACGCTGTATACATGTATATGGTGCCAATCAGACTGATGATATCATATCTCCAAAGGAAGAATATGCAGCGTCATCAGCGTGCTTGGGGATCTGCGTATAGGTTGTAACAAATATAGAAGGCCCCATTTTCATATGTCTTCGTACATACGTACAGTACATAACCATACGGATACCGTGAGGGTAATCCCGTTCATGCAAGATATAGGCTTAATGCAAAGTTAGCTGGATTATGGGTTAGGTGGGTACCTACGGATACTTTAAGCAGGAATTCAGTAGTCTGGTTGGGGTGATGGCCACTTGAATATAAGACAGATGCTGGTCGTCATGGGGAGGAGTCTGATTGAACTTTGGGATTATTTGACCACTGAGAGATGCATATGTACTTCCTGTTACTACTGCCTCTGTCAGCCGAATTCAGACGCTTTTTATACATTATTAGTTCGTTGCATGTGTGTATGGAACCACTAGGTATAAGTGCCATTAGCATTATTGGCCCAAACACATACGGGTGATCAATGGGTGTAGTGTCGCCGTGGCGGAGCAGTAGGTAGCCCAGGCATTTGGCGCCGCGGACAGATCCTCCTAGCAGCAGAGCGTTCTGGTTCCTTCTCCATCACCGCACGCTGCAAAACGGGGAGATCATCATCATCGCTTCCACAGCTGCCAGAGGTCATCATTATCCACTTGCATTGCACCTCTTCGTTCGCTCCTGCTCTGTTCTAATTTGTGACAGCTTCTCAAGATCTGCAAGTTGTCGGTGGCCCTCTAACTCTTACTTTTCGCGGTCTCATCAGCGAAACCCCCGCACCCCCTACCTTTTATTTGCAGTTGCTCCATCAATAGTAGAAACTCCAACGCCCCCCCACCTCACACAAACGCACACAAGCCTTCTTCTCGTTCATTTTCTCCCTCACTCCTCTTTTGTTTCAGCCTGGTGGAGCGCCACAATCAAGGATCTCAAGATTGTAAACAACAGCCAATTTCTCTGCGATGCATAATCGAACCTGATATTCAGTACGAGCAAACAACTCAGCCCTCGGGATTACAAAGCGACTCTCGGTATCCCATCGACTAGGGCCTTCCGGAGAAGGCGAAAACCGCTGGAAGAGGATTAGAATCTGGATAAAGAGCGTGCTGAACAAGGTCAGGCTGGTATTCATCATACAAACGCCATGATGACTCGACACGACAGACCACGGAATAATTCAACTACATCATATAAATCAAAGTACAGCTCTGACGGGATCCCTCCCCCTTCTCAACCTATATCCAATGGATCCGGATCCAGGAATCCGGTTCAAGTGCCACCGAAGTCGCGGAGGTAAGTCGGGTGTCCTCTGTCGGCCGCTAATATGTTCTTCGGGCTGACTGTGGGGTACGCGCATCTGCATCTTCTGAAGTAGGTTTGACAGAGACCAGAGTGTATCCCCAGGATCACACATCCCGTCTTCCCCTCCGATGGGCTCTCCAAGCACCTCCACATCAATGATGGGGTTAGGCGATCACCGCAGAGAGCTTTCTGTACTACAAACACCAACATACATTCGAAATTCACCATCTAGCGGTCCTGTTCTATCACCTGCAGGTACAGCCAATGGGTTTCCCTCTGCTACGACACCCGTCAGTGCAGCTAGCACCAATAACGGCAGTCATGGTTTTCTGAATAGTAATCCCTTTGATTCATACCAGTCTGACCATTTCCAGAATTCATCTCAGTACCGACCTGGCACTGCACCTGGACCTAACGGGTCAACATCGAGTGGGACGATCGGGCCTGACAGTTACTTCCCCCAAGACGATCGTCGACCAAGTGTGGCGTCTCTGGCGACAAATGCCTCGTCTACTGGCTCGAAAACATCTATAGGAAGGTCTATTGTACGAAGGTTTTTTGGTGAGGATGACAAGGAAAGCCCTGGGTCCTCAGATTCGTCATTAGTTCAAAATAACGTAAGGCCTAGTGCTGC
This sequence comes from Terfezia claveryi, assembly GCA_015179025.1. Classification (NCBI taxonomy): domain Eukaryota; kingdom Fungi; phylum Ascomycota; class Pezizomycetes; order Pezizales; family Pezizaceae; genus Terfezia; species Terfezia claveryi. The sequence continues at coordinate 266,686 of WHUX01000014.1, read as the reverse complement.
CTATACGAGAACAAACACTCAGCCTGGTTCAAGACCTCAAACACCCGTACCTTCGTCTGATGTGGTACCTTTTCTCTATCAAGATATACACGATATTCCGAAGTATGGGGAGGCCCCTATTCGGCAGACACCGGTGATGGCTGGAATGAGGTATGACGGTACCGAGGAGCCTGACCAAAAACTACAGTCTGCCTATAGGTCGGCCTTCAAACGCAAAAAAGAAAAGGTGGATAAAGATAAGGAGTTACCTCCTCCACCGAGTTATAAGGATCTCGGGTTTAGTAAAGAGTATAGGAAAGAACTGGCTAAGATTGACGGCATGTCTTTATCCCAAAACTCATCCCAGAGCCGCCTAGGGGATAGACCAAGCTCGCCGACGCCATCGATAGCGAGCTCACTGTCTAACAATGTTCCGAAGTCACCAGGGCTGCAGCTACACAAGAAATCATTCCTTCCTGGGTTTATGAGGAAGAAAGGCAAGGGAGAAGAGCCGGAAAGATCGGAGACACCGCAACCCAGTACTAAGAAAAATCAGAAGCCGGAACCACCACAGCTTCCCAACCCTCCTTACAAAATTGACGCTACACCGAAACGCGGCTCTCCAGGTGGTGTGGGAAGCAGTGTCACCGCGGAATACCACAATTATATTCACCCCCGGGCGTTCGAATATGCGGCAAGTGAGCACCAGATACATCGGAAGAATCAGACTGGAGGACAACAGCCTCATGTAAAATCCAAGCCTATGAAACGAGGATATTCATCCAATGACACTATTGTAACACGGAAATTAGGGGGTTTCGGAAGACCAAAAGGGGAGGAGGAGAATTTGTTTCCATTGGATACGAACCTAGAGAATTTGGAAGGAATCGTATCCTCTAGACAAGATATGACTCCTCCCAGCGGAAAGCTCTTGACAGTGGACGAACCTCTTAAACTTGGGAATATTTCAGTAGCGACTCCAACCCCTGAGAGCGTCTGGCGCGTCCCAGACAGTTGGCGTTATTGCAAGGAAGGCGACAACGTCGAGACAGCCAGTCGGGGTGAATCTCTTGATATTGAGTTTGAGATGGTTGAAAGGCCTGGCCAGGAAGCGCAGCGAAGACCTTCATTGGCCTATTGTATACGGGTTTTCCGTGCAGATTCAACATTTGCAACACTTTCGTGCAATATATCTGCCTCTGTGAGCGAGTTGTTACGGATGTTGGGCAGGAAATCTTTCCTTCAAGACGACCTTGGTAACTATCAATTGATAATCAAGAAGGGGGAAATGTCTCGCATCCTGCAACCGCAGGAGCGGCCTTTGCAGATTCAAAAGCGCTTGCTAGAGCAAGCAGGCTATACTCAGTACGATCACTTGGAGGAAATTGGACGTGAAGACCATAGCTATCTCTGCCGATTCAATTTTCGCATGTCTAAAATTGGAGGATGCTCCTTGGTGAGTATCAATACCTTTAAACCCATCGACTGAGCGCGAACACTGATGAACCCCGTACCTTTCTGTTCAGGAAGCGGATCCCGGACTTTCAAAAATGCAGAAGTTCAACCATGTAGAACTACAGGGCAAAAACCTCTTCACCATCCCTATCCTACTCTATCAGAAGGCGTCAGAAATCATCGCATTGAATTTGTCCTATAATTTATCTGTTGATATCCCAACAGATTTTATCCAAGCATGCGTCAATTTGCGCAAAATCGAGTTCCAGGGCAATGAGGCTACTAAACTTCCCCCGAGCATATCCTACGCCTCCAGGTTGACTTATTTGGATATTTCAAACAATCGCATTGAGACTTTGGAGCCCGCTGAACTTCATAAGGCATCTGCTTTGGTGTCATTGAAGATGACGAACAACCAACTGACCTCGTTGCCTGCCAGATTTGCTGATTTCAAAAGCTTGAGGAGCCTTCACATTTCCAGCAATTGTCTTACTATATTTCCTCAATTTATTTGCTCTCTGGCGAATCTAGTGGACCTGGATATCTCGTTCAATGCCATCCCCACCCTCCCAGATGAAATTGGGCAACTTTCCGCTTTGGAAAGACTTATCGCCACGAACAACAAGCTCTCTGGCTCATTCCCCCCAGCGTTTGCAAACCTTACTTCTCTGAAAGAGCTCGATGTGCGCTACAATCCACTAACAAATATTGATGTTGTGGCCGACCTTCCTCGTGTAGAACTAGTCTTGGTAGGCCATAACTCTGTGTCCGGTTTGGAGAAATCCTTCCACAAGATACGAGCGCTACACCTCAATTCAAATCCAGTTACACGGTTTTCTCTACCATGGGCAATGCCAACTCTCACATCTCTCAACCTTTCATCTGCGAAGCTTACAAGTTTCGGGGATGCAGTTTTTGACAAGTTACCGAATTTACAGAAGCTTGTTCTTGACAAAAATCATATGGCTTCTCTTCCTGTGGGTATAGGAAAGCTGAAGAAACTCGAGCACCTTAGTGCGTGCAGCAACAGTCTGAAGGCATTACCAGCGGACATCGGCCAACTCTCTGAGCTCAAGTTCCTCGACCTTCATGACAACAATATCAAAGTCCTCCCGGCGGAGATTTGGCACTTGCCTTGCTTGGCAACGTTAAACATGTCCTCGAATATTTTGACCACATTCCCTAAACCATCGGTAAATCCAAATGTGCCGCCCCCGGGATCCGATATTGGGTCTTTACCAAAGATTAGTGATTCGGAAGATGGAGGGAAATTTACTGATCCAAATGAAAGCAGAAGACCATCTCAGACTTCGGGAGGATTATTGAGCGTGGGAAGTTCACCTGGTGGGAACGGCAGGGAAGGCTCAATTGTGTCTATTTACGGGCCTGGGGGGCGGAAGGCTTCAGTTATGTCTTCTAAGTCTGCAACTAGTACTGACACTGGATATGATCGCCCGTCTGGAGCAGTTACTCCACTACCCGCAAGTATTAGAAAGGATTCTGCGGCGTCCAACAAGTTTGCGAATACCATGGCTCAGTCGTTGAAACATCTCTATCTCGCCGACAATCAGCTCACAGACGATGTATTTGAGGAGATCCAGCTCTTGGGCGAGCTTCGCATACTCAACCTCTCATATAATGGCTTATATGACGTTCCAAATCGTGCTCTTGGCAGGATGGTACACTTAAATGAGCTTTACTTGTCGGGCAATGAACTAACAAGTCTTCCTGCCGATGATCTCGAAAATTTAAGCTATTTGAAAGTGCTTCATATCAATGGCAACAAATTTCAAACATTACCAGCGGAGCTTGGAAAAGTCCGACGGCTGCTTGTCCTAGATGTTGGGACCAATTGGCTCAAGTACAACATCTCCAATTGGCCCTATGATTGGAACTGGTAAGCATTAGGCATCACAACAAGCTACTATAGAGAATGCTAATTATCCTTAGGAACTGGAATTTGGAGCTTAAATTTCTCAATCTATCCGGAAACAGGCGATTGGAAATTAAGCCAAATTTACCTCAAAATTCCAGCAGGGAGAGAAGCATCACAGACTTCAGTCAGCTGTCGAACCTCAGAGTGTTGGGGTTGATGGATGTAACCTTGACGATTCCGCAGGTTCCAGATCAAACAGAAGATCGAAGAGTTCGAACGTCAAGCTCCATGGTACGAAATATGTCGTACGGAATGGCTGATTCACTGGGGAAATCAGAACATTTGTCAGTAATTGATATGGTGGTACCGGACTTCCGCGGGAACAGGGATGAATGTGTCTTTGGCTTGTTTGACGGGCAGTCCCTTCCATCTAGTGGTAGCAAGGTTGCAATGTATCTTAACGAACATTTCACCTACTACTTCGGAACCGAGTTGAGCAAACTTAGGGAGAATGAAACTACGGCTACCGCACTAAGGAGAACCTTCCTTTCTTTAAACAAAGGTCTAGCAAATACCGCAATGCAGACTATAGATGAAAAGACGGGGCAAACTAGGAGTATACCACCGAACGCGACTATGCTCGGGCCTGATGATTTGCAAACGGGGAGCTCTGCAACAGTGGTCTACCTTGTTGGTAATGACATGTTCGTTGCTAATGTTGGTGATGCTATGGCAATACTTGTTCGGAGTAACGGCGACTCGAGGGTCTTGTCACGGAAACATGAGCCAGGATTTGGGACAGAGCTGGAGCGCATAAGGGAAGCGGGGGGTTGGGTTTCAAGAAATGGAAAGCTTAACGAGGTTTTAGATGTCTCTAGATCTTTTGGATACTTCCATTTGATACCTGCAGTCCAAGCTGCTCCTCATATTCATGAGGTTCAGTTGAGTGATCAAGACGAGCTTTTGATTCTGGCATCAAGGGAGGTTTGGGAGTACATCAATTACCAAACTGCCGTGGATATCGTTTGGCTATACAAGGGTGATTTGATGCGAGCCGCGCATCGACTGAGGGACTTTGCCATAGCATATGGGGCAACGAACAAGATTATGGTCATGTTGATCGGTGTGGGTGATTTGAAGAGGGCGAAGAAAAAGGTTGTTCACAACCTTCAGCCCGAAGAATTTGTTATTAAAGGCGGTCCAAGGAGAGGGGGGGGGATTGATGATGTGGTAAGTAAAATATCCTACGTATCGCATTCCTATACTAATCTTTTCAGGGGCTCAACCGCCTCACTCCCGAAATACCAGCACCAGAGGGTGATGTATCTCTCGTCTTCACAGATATCAAGAATTCGACACTTCTCTGGGAGACGCATCCTGTTGCAATGCGTGCAGGCATCAGCATTCACAATCAAATCATGCGACGGTGGCTCCGAATGATAGGAGGGTATGAGGTGAAAACGGAAGGGGATGCGTTCATGGTCGCTTTCCCTACTGTTACCTCCGCTTTACACTGGTGTTTTACGGTTCAAAATACACTCCTTGAGGCTCCCTGGCCAAACGAAATTTTAGACTCCGAGCACGGCAAAGAAATTCGGGATGCAGAGGGACGGCTCATTTATCGAGGCCTGTCGGTCCGAATGGGTATTCACTTCGGTCAGCCAGTGTGTGAAGCGGATCCGATCACCCGACGTATGGACTATTTTGGTCCCATGGTAAACCGCGCCGCCCGTATTGAGGGTGAGGCGGATGGTGGTCAAATTTGTGTTAGTGCGGATTTTGTGTCGGAGATCAAACGAATCCTTGCGGGATTCCTGCAAAACCCCGGGGACCCCAATGGTCTATTTGATGATCCGGTGATGGCTGCAACAGCGTTGGACCATATTGCTGCATTGAGTACCCTAGGTTTTGAAATCAAAGAATTAGGGGAACGGAAGCTCAAAGGGTTGGAAAATCCAGAATTCGTCTATCTCATTTATCCATCGGTGTTGTCTGGACGCTTAACAGCGAAGAAGCCATTGGTTCCGAAATTGGTCGCAGGAGACCAGCTATGGCGATTGTGGGATATAGCGTTGCGTCTAGAAATGGTTTGCTCCGTCTTGACTGCAACTGGTCGTCCGGAACCCAGAGTTCTGTCCAGTGAAATGGCTGTTCTCCTGAGGACTGCTGGTGAAGGTTTATCAGAGGCAGCCATAATGCCTATGTTTGAGCATATTGTGTCTCGCATAGAGGTGAGAAATTAATCCCCTACATGGAGATAGCGTAGCCTCTACATGGAGGAGGCTTGGGCTAATGTGTTTACTCTAGAATTCCATGGCCAATCTAGCTATTCGCAAGCTCCTATCCAAGGACGGGAACCCCTTCGAACCTGGTCTTTCGGTTTACAAAATGCTCGAGGCTCTAGAATCCTGCATCACAACTATGGAAGAAGTTGCTTAGTTGCGCATTCCCATACTATACCCCTCCTTTTTTTGTTGCCCAGCGAGATTTGAATTACACCTGCCCTTTTTCTGAATCTTTTAAGTTTTTGTTATACTATTGGAGCTTGCTATGGGTGGTTCATGGCGTGTTGGGTTATGGTCTGCTACTTCTTCTTTTCCGGGTCCAATTCTATTTTTTCCAGAAAGTTCTCACTTCGTTCATGGTACCGAATTCCTAGGGCTAATTCCGACTGCTTTTACTATATGGCATATAGTTTGCGTTTTCACCTTCCATTGTAGTTGCATTATTTTTGTTCGCCTTCTGTTTTTGGCACTTTCTTTTGTTAGTAGGAACTCCAAATAGTTCTTTCCTAGTTTCACTTTGCTACATTTTTTCTGATTCCGTTGGGCGTATCGGGTTCATTGCTCATGCTGGGGATTCCTTTGCAGTCTGTTGGGTTTTGCGTGGCTGAGGCATTCTGATTTGCTTACTTAGGAGCCAAAATATAATATAAGATACAATACCTCCTACTGGTCTCGGGACCGTCCATATTAGAGAGGTCTTTGAGATTAACAAGTTTTTTAGCGCACCAAAGGCCATTACGTGACGTGAACAGAATTTAGCCGTTACTGGGTGATGAGTGTAACGCGAATGTTGTAGATAACTTTGTATCAAGACTTCATTGAATCATGCCAAAGTCGCTGGACTTCATGACCCAAAATTGTAAATGACCTATAGGTAATTTAGATATAGGTGCATCAACCTTCTTAATTTTAATATGTGGGTTGTCTTCGAGGTTTGAGAGCAAACCGGCTGTCAGATAATGCTTGATCTGCACACATAGTTTGCACATTTCTAGTTCTATGGGCTCAGTTATGCTTAATTTTCCTATATATATATCATCAATCAAAAAAATTACAAACTTCTTGATATGCTCAAACTGAATTATACTCTACTTTTCAAGATTATAGACCTTAAACTACTTAAATCTCCTGCCAATCCTCCACTCTCAAAAATACTCTCAATCTATCAATAATGCTTGCAAGACACAAACTATCACCTTCTTTGCCAACATTGATGTTACTGAGTGCTAGACTCTTACTCTTCAAGAGCTACTATACAAAGCTCTTTGTAACAACGGAGCTTTTTCTCGCAATTGTCACGGACGTCACGGACGTTAGTCTGGTTGCACGGACGTTACCTATCTAGTCATCTTGTTGCAGTTGTTGTTACCGTTGAGTCATTGACTCAGCACCACCGGCCACTACTAGGGCCCTTTAGGTAGTTGTCTTCCGCCCTTGCTTTAGTCTGGCACAACCAGACTAAGACTACATAGTTACGTACGGATACCCTTGTGCCAACCAGACTACGGATACCCTTGCTTGGTTTCTTTTCTTCATCCAACGTCTCAACCTAGTACCTTCACCTACAGCCCTCGTTCACTCTCGTGCCTTCCGCGAACTTCCTTCATCTCTCACGTAGGGCCTTCTACGTGAGACTTCACCCCGCGCCTCGTACCCTTTGGCCTCACATCCTGCATTGCCCCGTTACATTTTTTGTCTCCCAAGCAACCTATAACTCACATTTATATGCGTTTGATCTTCCAGGTGTTTGCCTTTTTTCATTCCTAATTATTATTCCCCTCCAGTACAGAGCACTTGCCTATGGGCAGCCCAAACATGTAGTGGATATTGATCATTCAGATTTCAATACCCAACCCAAGTATATTGAAGGCTTGTAAAGACTTGGTTTGCCTTGCATTGGCATATGGAGCCAGTCTGTTGATTTTGCACAAGTCTGCAAATTTCTACATTGGGGATTAGAAAGCCACTTGGCCTTATGGGATTTGTTTCTGTACATGACTGTAACCATAAAGCATAGCTGATAAGAGGGGTTTGGATATTGTTGATTAAGGAATGCAAGGCATGCTTGTACTTCTGTTTAAAGGGAGTTGGGCAAGAGCTTCGGACATACCAAGAAGAGATGAATTACTATGCGCAAGCTAAATCAGACTATAGATTGTTCATAGGCGGGTGTTGGAAGCTGTTTAAGTTAGAAATAATCAAGGTGTTGAGGCGTGGGAAGTATGGGGGGAGGTGCTAGTGCAAGCCAGACTAGGAAGTATGTGAGGTTGTGGAAAGTTTTGTATCCTGACTAGCACAACTATGTAGTGGATGGGGTTGCGAAGGCGATTTGACTCACGAGCTGCGCGCCAGTGTAGGTAAACCGTGACTCTACCAATGAGTCTAGATCTCTGTTGTCGCGTTGTCCGCCGAGGTCAAAGAGCCTCCCAACCCCCAGGCTCATTCACACCCCGAACCCTTCTTCCTAGCTGCTTTGCTATTTCTTCTAGACTAAGAATATCGTTTCTTTTCGTGAGAGCAATGGCAACGAAACGAAAAGCCCCCGCTACTACTGAAGATACTCCCAAGAAAACTCGGGCGATCACCTCTTTTTTTGTGGCTAAAGATGGGGGTGGCGGGAAATCTGCCGATGGTAACTTTGATACAGATGCTTGGGCGGAGACGTTAACAGATGAGCAGAGAAGATTGTTGAAGTTGGAGCTGGAGACAATGCATGTTAGTTGGCTGGGGGCGCTGAAGGAGGTGCTTGTTACAGAGCAGTTTTTGGGGTTGAAGAAATTTTTGGAGGATGAGAAGAAGGCTGGAAAAACGATCTATCCAGCCGAGCAGGATATTTATAGCTGGTCGAGGTATTGCCCGTTGAATACGGTGAAGGTGGTGATTCTGGGACAGGATCCATATCGTAAGAATATTTCTTCTTATCCGAAGGCTTATTGGGCTGACTGGTCACTTCACGACATATAGACGGTACAAATCAAGCCCATGGCTTGTCCTTCTCCGTGCGCCCACCTACCCCTGCACCACCATCCCTAATGAATATGTTCATCTGTTTGAAAAATGACTACTCAAACTTCAAGCCTCCCCCAAACCGAGGCGGTCTCTTGGTTCCCTGGGCAGAGCAGGGAGTGTTGATGCTTAACGCTTCTTTGACAGTGAGAAAATCAGAAGCGGGTAGTCATGCGAATAAGGGGTGGGAGGTGCTCACCGGGAAGGCGATTGAGGTTGTCACTCAAAAGAGAACGAGGGGAGTGGTGTTTATGGCGTGGGGTAATCATGCTCAACAGAGGTGCAAGGCTGTCGACGTTAGTCCGGTTTCTCTACATTACTCGTTACTCATATGTATGTACGGGAGTAAATTGACGGTTGGCGGGCATATAGAAACAGAAACATAAAGTTTTAGAGAGTGCCCACCCAAGCCCGTTGTCGGCCCGCAGGGGATTCGTATGTACCCCCACTCCGCGACTTAGAATAAAACGCTAACTCGGACACAGTTTGACTGCGGACACTTCCGGAAAGCCAACGAGTTCCTTCAAGAACGCTATGGCGTCGAGGGAATAATCGACTGGAACCTTGGGGAGAAAGCCCCCCCTGCTAACTCCGTCACAGCTAAAAAAGCCGTCAATACTTCCGACAGCTCCCAGGGTCCAGGTGTACAAGTTAAGGATAGGACGAATGGTGGCACCAAGAAGAATGGAAAGAAAGAGGATAGGGAAAGAAAACACGATGATACAGATTATGATTCGGAGGGTTTGGACGATATCTGATGCTTTTCAGTTCAGGGACTGGTGTCGGCCTGACGGAATGGGATGGGAAGGGTGGGGAGGTGTAATGAATTTTACGATCACGATCTTGCGGATATGGATGGATACCAGCTATAGATCTGTGTGAATAGTTATCTTATTGTTTGGGGTGTTTCATACTTTACGATCTGTGGTGCAAATATATCTTTAAAACCTTTTATTTGATAATGAGACGGCATCGTGACTGTTACCCTCAACCGCGCACCTTAACTTCACCAAGTACTTATAATCCATAATTTTCGGGAGGTATGTTCGTCCAGCCTGGTTACCTTTTCGTCGAGACTGCCAATTTATATCAATGGGGCTGAGTATTCAAATCACAACTCAACTCTCCAATATCATCACGTTCCATGTCACGTGAGCACGTGCAGTAGTTTACAAAGGTAAAATTGTAGCGTCTCGCTATACCGTAGCACCGTACAGCAAACTTCAGACGAAACCTTACTTATCATGATCCCATAAATCTATCGACTCAATCGCATATATAGCGCAGGATTCACTCAACTTATATCTACCGACTGCCTTTGTTGAGCTACCCGTGGCGCAATGGCTACTAAAATGTACGTCAAACAATATTCGACAGGGGGCTGTTTTTCGCTTCCTGAAGAACTACGGTACTGACTCCGTGTAGCATAGTTATTGGCGCAACCCATAGGTCCCTCCCTGCATTCCTCCCAAAACTCACCACCCTCCACAGCAAGCAACAGTTCGCATTAGCAATAATCCTCGGGGATGTCTTCTCCTCCCCCTCGGACTCGGAAGATGAGTCGAAAGATGAATTTATACAGAAACTTCTCCATGGAGAGATTGAGATTCCTTTACCGACGTATTTCAGTGTTGGGAAGAATGAGCTACCGAAACAAATAAAGGACAGACTGGAGAGTAGAGAAGGGAAGGATAGTGGGGAGGTATGCAGTAATTTGTTCTTCTTGGGAAGGAAAGGGGTATTGGTGACGAGTGAGGGAGTGAGAATTGTTTTCCTTGGTGGGAGGGAAGCCAGCTGGGAGGAAGAGGGAGAGAACGTGGAGGGGAATACCACGAGGCCATGGTATACTGCCCAGGAAGCGAGTGCTCTCAAGGGGGCGAATTCAGCAGATATTTTAATTACGTATGATTGGCCGGAGAATGTTGAAGGGAATTCAAAGATCCCTGTCCCAAAGGCTGTAGAGGGGGGCCTGCCGGGTAAGTCTAGGGCGGTCAGGGAGTTGGCAAGGAGGTTGAGACCTAAATATCATTTTATTGTGGGAGAGGAGGAGGTTTTTTGGGAGAGAGAGCCATATAGGAATGAGGTATTTGAGAAGGATAGAGAGAGGATGGCTTCGAGTGGGACTGGGGTGGGGGTGGGCGCAACGAGGGTAATTTCATTGGCGAACTGGGGGAATAAGGGGAAGGTTAAGGTACGTTTTTCTATGCCACAATGGCTAGATTTTGGGGACATAGGGCTGATTTCCTTCGTTTTTCTTGGGTGGGGGTTAGTCATTATATGCATTCAATCTCAATGTCTCCGACCGAACGGCTGTAGAAACCCTACCACCCAACACCACCGAATCACCATACCTTGGCCTCGGCGACACTGGGAGTAGAAAACGCCCACTCCCGGACACCGGAACAGCTGATGAATTCCCTGCAGAAGTAGATGCAAATGGAGCTTTTTTCTGGGGCGACCGGGGCCAAAACCGGAACAATCAGGGAATTGAATACGGGCGAAGAGGCAAACGAGGGCGTAGTGGAGGTCGTGGTCACGATAACCAGCCTCGACCTCCCCCGGGACCCGCATCCTGCTTCTTCTGCCTCTCTAATCCCACATCGGCGAAACACCTTCTTGTATCTATAGGCACAGATGCATACCTAACTATAGCGAAAGGGCCTCTGACTACAGCTGCTATTAACCCTCCTGGATTATCTTTCCCTGGACATGTCCTTGTTATCCCGCTTTCTCATTCTCCGGTATTAGCGCATATTGATGACGCACAGTCGAAGAAAGATACATATACGGAAATGATCCGGTATCGGGGCGCTCTGGATGCAATGTTCAGTTCCCGCGCCTGTGGCGCAGTCTGTTTCGAAGTTGCTCGGCGCACGGGCGTGCATACCCATTGGCAAGTTCTTCCCCTGCGGACGTCGTTACTTCCCAAGGTCGAGGATGCTTTCAAAGAGGCCGCGCAGAAGGAAAACTATGGAGATTTTGTAGAGTCGTTTGGTGACCAACTTGGGGACGTTGATTCGAGCTATTTTCGAGTATGGATTAGTGGAATGGCGGAGGGGAAGTGGTTGGTGTTGGCGATTAAGGAGAGGGAGTATTTTGATTTACAGTTTGGGAGAAGAGTGGTGGCAGGGGTGATTGGGGGGGAGGCCGAGAAGAGGGTTCATTGGAAGGATTGTGAGCAGAGTATAGAGGAGGAGGTGGAGGATGCGAAGGGGTTCAAGGAAGGGTTTAAGGAGTTTGATTTTACACTTTAAGGAGGAGGGCCAAAGTGGGCTGTGGAGTTGTGAGGTTGGGGGTGCGCGTGCGCGTGCGCGTGTGTGTGTGTGTCTGTGTGTGTGTGTGTGTGTGTGTATGTGCACATATATCAAGTACATGAATTTTTTTGTGGGGAAACGGTTCGGACTGCTCGCTAGCGTCCACCAGCTGCATAGCAAGCATTGGGCTCGGTATTTGGAATATATATGGAGTAATAAGATATGTATGAAGGGAATGGTCCTTCCTTCCCTTATTGCAGTAGATCGCACGAGTGGGTAACTAAATTGAACATAGAGAAAATTGAGTAAGCCACTGAACCATTAGGAGTCACCATCGCTAATTTATGCCCAAGGGCTGATTCTTAATCTCTAATCCCAAACTTGATAACTAAAATGATTCTTTTGAATCAAGGCTCTCCTGAAGCTCTGCTACCTGAGTTTCCACAGTGAAGATTCTCTCTATGATCAACTCTAGAGCCTCCGCGGACTTACATTGTACGTTTTCTATTCCCGGCTCAGCTTGATTGTGGCTAAGACGTTGGCGTAGAATATACTAAGTCCAATATATGCTTAATACAATTTCGTTATTCCAAAAGTAAGAAAAACCACATTGTATCGTCCTCTGCTATGTCAAGATTAGCAGGATGGATGAAGAATGCTCATAAGGCGTATATGCGGCTTACTGACTTCATAAGCTCAAGCATGTTAAGTAGAAATGACACGGTGATGTTGAAAATTTTGTATTTTCCTACAGCTGCAATTTTTAAGTAAAGCATATTTAGATATACCTCAGGATACTGCAAGTTAAATAGATAGGTGAGGTGAGCGAACGCGTTACCCTGAATTCGACTAACGTCTGGTGGCCCCCTCCCTGAGACCTCCTCCAGAGTCTACAGCATCTTGATATCAAAGGAGAATAAGTACATTACTGTTTCTTGAATATCATTGCAATCAAAGTACGTGCATGTAAATGAAAAGCTCCATTATAAATTGCTTGACCTCACTGTCGTTTCTTCAACCAGTGAATTTTTTTTGGAATTTTACGGTACCACACATTTGTACCCCCTCGCCGCGCTAAAGCGACTATAGGTTCTTTAACTCCACTTTTTGAGGCCCGTAACAGCTAGTTTTGGCAGGGAAGTTTCAACGGTTTCTACGGTGAGTGAGAAGTTTAGTTAGGGGAATAGGGGAGATGGTCCTTCCAAAGGGTACTTAAGTACAGTAGGTCTGGGACCGGGCTGGCGTCTGGCTGTGGGGTGGGGAGTCGAGCCTTAAAGCTGAAACGATCAGAGAGTCTAAATGTCTATCTGTCGAATATTGTTATGTGTGAATCTATATAACATCTCGTATCTGTCACGTGCTGCACTTAATTTACTCGCCCCTCATGGGCTTAGCGAACCCGGGATCCCTGGAACGGCAGACCCTTCACCGTGACCAGCCAGCACCCGGCTGGCCACCTACTCAGAGCGCATATTTCTGACTGCTTACACACACAATCACATACACCGCAAAAACGAAACCATAACGACGGCTTCAACAGGTGGTGTTCCGGTGTGGGCCCTGCTCAGTTGCCTCTCTCCCGCTGGTGGTCGGTCAGGTTTCAAACTCTTGTCTTGCCGATACGATATCTACCTATGCTGCGGTTGACGGTGAAAGTGCAAGGTGCCCTCGCCTCACAGTCCCGAAGCTCGATCGATTGATAACATTCCGGCTTAGCTGCTTCCCCCAACTGGCTCGACCCGCGACGCAGGGGTCCTGCCTCGTGAACGTTCTATCGGAACGTCAAACACCCCTCTCGTTGAGTTTTGCGACCGAGAACAACCATACACACTCCGCACTAAGAACCACAGGCCAACCCCCGAGCGACACCCTCCTCACAAGCCAGAACCATAGTTACCGACGCACGACCTCTACCAACCACTAGAGTTTACCCAGTCAAACCGGTATCCACCATGGGCACCCACGCGCCAACGCCTCACTATAATAACTCCAACTACGAGCAACTCTTCTCACACTCCCCAACCCGCGACCCATACTACCAGCAACATGAATCTGATCCCGAGGACGCAGATGACGAAAGATCCTTCTCAGAAATAGATGATGACGACCCAATTTACCGCCGGCGGCACCGGTTCCATCCGAATACCTTTGGGATTAGAAGGAATAGCAATTGTATGCCACAGTTCCCGGCGCAGGATGTTAGGCCGACGAGTGTAAAGGAATTGGCGGGCTGGTATAGTTATTCGTGGGCAGCGGAGGTGTTTGTGGTCTGTGGTATTGGGAGCTTCATTCCTGTTACATTAGAGCAGCTTGCGAGGGAGAATGGAGTTGTGTTGGGGGAGAATGGGGTAACAGGTGGGAAATGTGGGGCATCGGAGCATGGAGGGGTTGGGGAGAGAGGTGATGCGCAATGCGTGGTTAATATTTTGGGGTGGTGGATCAATACGGCAAGTTTTGCAATGTAGGTGATATGGTTTTGAAGCTGAGCGGCACTGAATTGGAGGCAAGTTGGGATGCTACAGAGATGACTAACTATTGGCTTGGGTGAAGGTATACCTTCTCAGTATCTGTCTTGATACAGAGCTTGGTAATTATATCCATGAGCGGTGCTGCGGATCATGGTAAGTCGTTGGGCTTTCCTTGTTTTTACGCAAGGATATCGAACCGTGGTCGGTTTGCTGACTTGTTTACTGGCCGGTGCTCTCACAGGCAGCTATCGAAAGAAGCTACTTTTGGTGTTTGCACTGATAGGGAGTATTTCTACAATGCTTTTCTTCACGGTCACCCCTAGGTTCTTTCTGTTTGGGGCAGTGTGGGCTATCCTCGGTAACGTATGAACCCTGGGTTGAGGATATTCCAGTTGGCAACTTAGTTTATTTATTTATTTCGAATCATAGGTTGGATTCGGTGCCTCATTTGTACTCCTTAATGCATTCCTTCCTGTATTAGTGAGGCATCACCCTTCACTACTCTTCAAATCGCCCCCACCAACACCTCTAAATGAGGGGAATGCACTGTTGCCATCTACAGCTTCCCCGACAACATACAGTGCTGGAAATAGCCCCGTCAATGGTTCATTGAATGGCACAGCGGACAGTAAACCAAAAAATCCGGCTTTGACCCTGTCGAGTCAAATATCGAGTTATGGAATCGCGATTGGATATTGTGGGGCGGTATTGATGCAGACATTTGGGATTCTCTTGGTGATATCGACGGGAAGTTTACAGTTAGTGTTGTTCTTTGTTGGCCTTTGGTGGTTTATCTTCTCGATTCCGGCGGCACTGTGGTTAAGGCCGAGGCCAGGACCACCGCTACCGAGGCTAAATAAGGATGGGAGTGTCTGGGCGACACATGGGAATGGAAATGGCAATGCAGTGAATGGGGGTGTAGTTGGAAGTAGAGGTGGGGGGAGCGATGGAGGGAATTGGAGGTATATCGCATATGCATGGAAGAGTCTGTGGAAGACGACCCTGAGGGCCAGGCGGTTGAAGGATGTAGTATTGTTTTTGGCAGCCTGGTTTATGATCAGTGATGGGATTGCGACAGTGAGTGGGACGGCGATCTTGTTTGCGAAGACGGTGAGTAGCGCTTACCTCCAGTGTTGTGTGCCTAGGTGATGGGCTGCTGACATCTGAGAGTGGGGATAGAACCTACATATGACACCGGCAGAAGTGGCGCTTATTAGTGTGATAAGCACGTTATTTGGAGTCCTGGGCGCCTTTGCATGGTCAAGGTTTTCGCCGTATTTTGGGGTCAGTCCGTCAAGGACTATACTAATATGTAAATACCCCGATGGAGAGCTCATACAGTATATGCGGAACTTTGACTAACTTGCCCGCTGATGTAGTAATCGCTATTTTCGAACTCATCCCCCTCTATGGTCTCCTTGGTTTCATCCCCGCTGTCCAACGCTGGGGTGTTATCGGTCTCACGCAACCACACGAGATGTACATGCTCGGTGGTGTCTATGGATTCGTTCTGGGCGGGATCTCAGGCTATTGCAGGAGCGTATTTGGAGAGCTTATACCCCCCGGGAGTGAGGCAGCATTTTATGCTTTGTATGCGATTACGGATAAGGGGAGTAGTATTTTTGGACCGGCAGTGGTGGGGTATATGACGGACAAGTTTGGGAATATTAGAATTGCGTTTTGGTTTTTGGCGGTGTTGTTAGCGGTACCATTACCGCTTTTAGCCATGGTGGATGTGGATAGGGGGAAGAAGGAGGGGAGGCAGTTGGCAGAGGAAGAGTTGAGGGGGTTGGGGTTGCGGGATGAGGATTTTGGGCATGGCTATGGGGCCAATGGAGTCTATGTGGCCGATGGAGTGATCGAAGAGGAAGAGCAGGATTTGGAGGATGGCCATGGTAGGGGAAGGGATGGGTATCAGGGAGTGAGTGAGTGGGTGCTCAGTGAGCCGAGTGGTGTTAGTGGGGGAAGTGGGGGTAGTGCGGGGGAGGAGGATGAGAGGAGAGGGAGGGGAAGCTCTGGAGGAAGAGCTAGGGGGTATCGATAATCGTATTGTTTACTTCTGTATTTGGGTTGGTGACTGGGAATTATAGGGATTTGCCCTTGTTAGGGTATCTTGATGTGGTAAATTACTTGCGGGGTTTAGGCTTGATAGTTCTTTGGATATTGCGTGTTATGATGCCCATACGCATACCCGAGTAATGATGTTTTGTTGTTATTCGTATTCCCATTGCTTTTGCTTTTCATTCTCATTCTACTTTATTTTAACCGATATACGTTTGTTTGATATCTATGCATCAATTGTAAAAATGTTGGCAAGACAGGTTTAGTGTTGCTTTTAGTTTTATCGGATGTGATGAGACTGCATATATGTATCTAGGTACAGAGTATTTAAAAGGAATTTTGCTGCTCTCGTGACCAGACTCTTAGTGCCTACGCTGTAATTATTTTAGTGCTACGGCTAAGAGTCTGGTAGTAACCTACTCCGAAATTGCCACGCTAGTTCCTCCGAGCTCGGAGGAACTAGCGTGGAAACTATGCAATACGCTAGTGGCTTCGGAGCAGAATATGTAATACTATATAGAAAAGTATTTGTTTTTGAATGGAAATTGATTTTTGAACATCTCAACAAAAACATTCCGGAACACTGCCGGAACACTGTTCTCGGTCCCAGACTCTTGTAGATACTTGCTCAGCGCCTTATATGCTTGCTCCGGACAATATTGGCTTGCTCGGTGGTGTCTCATATGCTTGCTCCAGGCAACATAGGCTCGCTCAGTGCCTTATATGCTTGCGCCGGACAATATTGGCTTGCTCGGTGGTGTCTTATATGCTTGCTCTAGGCAATATATCCTTGCTCGGTGCCTCATATGCTTGCTCCGGGCAATATATTCTTGCTCAGTGCCTTATATGCTTGTTCCGGGCAATATAGGCTCGCCCAGTGCCTTATATGCTTGCTCCAGACAATATTGGCTTGCTCGGTGGTGTCTTATACGCTTGCTCCAGGCAATATGTGCTTGCTCGGTGCCTTATATACTTGCTCCGGACAATATTGGCTTGCTCGGTGGTGTCTCATATGCTTGCTCCAGGCAACATAGGCTCGCTCAGTGCCTTATATGCTTGCTCCGGACAGTATTGGCTTGCTCGGTGGTGTCTTATAGGCCTGCTCCGGGCAATATATTCTTGCTCCGTGCCTTATATGCTTGTTCCGGGCAATATAGGCTCGCTCAGTGCCTTATATGCTTGCTCCGGACAGTATTGGCTTGCTCGGTGGTGTCTTATAGGCCTGCTCCGGGCAATATATTCTTGCTCAGTGCCTTATAGGCCTGCTCCGGGCAATATATTCTTGCTCAGTGCCTTATATGCTTGTTCCGGGCAACATAGGCTCGCTCAGTGCCTTATATGCTTGCTCCGGACAGTATTGGCTTGCTCGGTGGTGTCTTATATGCTTGCTCCAGACAATATTAGGTTGCTCGGTGGTGTCTTATATGCTTGCTCCAGGCAATATAGGCTCGCTCAGTGCCTTATATGCTTGCTCCGGGCAATATATTCTTGCTCAGTGCCTTATATGCTTGCTCCGGACAGTATTGGCTTGCTCGGTGGTGCCTTATAGGCCTGCTCCGGGCAATATATTCTTGCTCAGTGCCTTATATGCTTGTTCCGGGCAATATAGGCTCGCTCAGTGCCTTATATGCTTGCTCCGGACAGTATTGGCTTGCTCGGTGGTGCCTTATAGGCCTGCTCCGGGCAATATATTCTTGCTCAGTGCCTTATATGCTTGTTCCAGGCAATATTGGCTTGCTCGGTGGTGTCTCATATGCTTGCTCCGGGCAATATAGGCTTTATAGGAGCAAGCCTGTATTTCCCGGAGCAGGCCTATAAGGCACCGAGTGAGCGTATATTGCCTAGAGCAAGCATATAAGACACCACCGAGCAAGCCAATACTGTCCGGAGCAAGCATATGAGGCACTGAGCAAGCATATATTGCCTGGAACAAGCATATAAGGCACTGAGCAAGAATATATTGCCCGGAGCAGGCCTATAAGGCACCACCGAGCAAGCCAATACTGTCCGGAGCAAGCATATAAGGCACTGAGCGAGCCTATGTTGCCCGGAACAAGCATATAAGGCACTGAGCAAGAATATATTGCCCGGAGCAGGCCTATAAGGCACTGAGCAAGAATATATTGCCCGGAGCAGGCCTATAAGGCACCACCGAGCAAGCCAATACTGTCCGGAGCAAGCATATAAGGCACTGAGCGAGCCTATATTGCCCGGAACAAGCATATAAGGCACCGAGCAAGCCAATACTGTCCGGAGCAAGCATATAAGGCACTGAGCGAGCCTATGTTGCCCGGAACAAGCATATAAGGCACTGAGCAAGAATATATTGCCCGGAGCAGGCCTATAAGGCACCACCGAGCAAGCCAATACTGTCCGGAGCAAGCATATAAGGCACTGAGCGAGCCTATATTGCCCGGAACAAGCATATAAGGCACCGAGCAAGCCAATACTGTCCGGAGCAAGCATATAAGGCACTGAGCGAGCCTATATTGCCCGGAACAAGCATATAAGGCACCGAGCAAGCCAATACTGTCCGGAGCAAGCATATAAGGCACTGAGCGAGCCTATGTTGCCCGGAACAAGCATATAAGGCACTGAGCAAGAATATATTGCCCGGAGCAGGCCTATAAGGCACTGAGCAAGAATATATTGCCCGGAGCAGGCCTATAAGACACCACCGAGCAAGCCAATACTGTCCGGAGCAAGCATATAAGGCACTGAGCGAGCCTATGTTGCCCGGAACAAGCATATAAGGCACTGAGCAAGAATATATTGCCCGGAGCAGGCCTATAAGGCACTGAGCAAGAATATATTGCCCGGAGCAGGCCTATAAGGCACCACCGAGCAAGCCAATACTGTCCGGAGCAAGCATATAAGGCACTGAGCGAGCCTATATTGCCCGGAACAAGCATATAAGGCACCGAGCAAGCCAATACTGTCCGGAGCAAGCATATAAGGCACTGAGCGAGCCTATGTTGCCCGGAACAAGCATATAAGGCACTGAGCAAGAATATATTGCCCGGAGCAGGCCTATAAGGCACTGAGCAAGAATATATTGCCCGGAGCAGGCCTATAAGACACCACCGAGCAAGCCAATACTGTCCGGAGCAAGCATATAAGGCACTGAGCGAGCCTATATTGCCCGGAACAAGCATATAAGGCACTGAGCAAGAATATATTGCCCGGAGCAGGCCTATAAGGCACCACCGAGCAAGCCAATACTGTCCGGAGCAAGTATATAAGGCACTGAGCAAGAATATATTGCCCGGAGCAAGCATATAAGGCACTGAGCGAGCCTATATTGCCTGGAGCAAGCATATAAGACACCACCGAGCAACCTAATATTGTCTGGAGCAAGCATATAAGACACCACCGAGCAAGCCAATACTGTCCGGAGCAAGCATATAAGGCACTGAGCAAGCATATATTGCCTGGAACAAGCATATAAGGCACTGAGCAAGAATATATTGCCCGGAGCAGGCCTATAAGGCACCACCGAGCAAGCCAATACTGTCCGGAGCAAGTATATAAGGCACCGAGCAAGAATATATTGCCCGGAGCAAGCATATAAGGCACTGAGCGAGCCTATATTGCCCGGAACAAGCATATATTGCCTGGAGCAAGCATACAAGACACCACCGAGCAAGCCAATATTGTCTGGAGCAAGCATATAAGGCACTGAGCAAGAATATATTGCCCGGAGCAGGCCTATAAGGCACCACCGAGCAAGCCAATATTGTCCGGAGCAAGTATATAAGGCACCGAGCAAGCACATATTGCCTGGAGCAAGCATATAAGGCACTGAGCAAGAATATATTGCCCGGAGCAGGCCTATAAGGCACCACCGAGCAAGCCAATACTGTCCGGAGCAAGCATATAAGGCACTGAGCGAGCCTATATTGCCTGGAGCAAGCATATAAGACACCACCGAGCAAGCCAATACTGTCCGAAGCAAGCATATAAGGCACTGAGCGAGCATATGTTGCCCGGAGCAATATGAGGCACCGAGCAAGCATATATTGCCTGGAGCAAGCATATAAGACACCACCGAGGAAGCCTATATTGTCCGGAGCAAGCATATAAGGCACCTTCACTAAGACCAACCCATTAAAATGTAGACCTGAGCCCGGAGCAGCTTTCTAGCTTTCTAGTCTCATAGGTTACTTAGAATAGCCAAAGTAAATGCTGCTCCGAGATCAAGTTACTGCCTCGAGACTATAATATAGTAGATAGTTGATACTCATAACCCCTCCAACTAAGACCAACCCATTGAAAACCTAAGCTTTCTAGCTTTCTAGTCTTATAGGTTACTTAGTATAGCCACAGAAAATCTTGCTCCGAGATCAAATCGCTGCTCCAAGACAGTAGATATCCTTGCTCTCATGACCAGACTCTTAGTGCCTCTGTAAATCAAGAGTCAAACCAAATCCTGTCCGACTCTCAAAACTAAAGATAATACCAAATCGAGTCAAACTAAATCCTGTCCAACTCTCAAAACTAGAGATAATACATTCTCAAATGAACGAAATCCCGAACGAATGCTTTGGTAGACATTTATTCTGCTGTTGTCGTTATGACAATTGTGTATGCTTATGAAATATGCAGCACAAAACAACGCTAGTAGCTCCGAAAACAGGCTATGCACGCGCTAGCATCTCCGAGCTCAAAACGCTCGGAGATGCTAGCGCGTGCAGTTTCGGAGCAGTTTAGTACCAGACTCTTGCAGATAAAAGTTATCACCGCCAAGAGTCTGGGACCGAGAACACTCTATGCCTATATATTGCATCCTAACATAAATATAGATACTAAGTTAAGGTGCTGGCACTATGTAGGCTTGTTAATTCATAATATCTGTGGGTGACGGGGTCACACTAAGAGAGGGGGGGCAATTACATCCTTTTCGAGGTGGATTGGTGTATATGATACCTTCACATGAGTTATCTAACTAGCTAGTGTGCGCATATTGTAGAGCATATTCAAGAGTGTCAGAAAACAATTTACCCGGTCTGTAGAGGAAGTCTAGCTATCGTAGTATCTCGGGATATGTGTCATGGCCGGGGTAGTTGACATGGATCACTACACCATCACGGATCAGTACTAGGTCAAAAACTGTAACCTTTAAAAAAGTTAGTCCGGCTCGCGTCGCGCCAAGGCCGTGTTCTTCTAAGCTTGAGAGTTTGATTACTCACCGCCACTCCCGGTTTCACATATCGTTTCAATCACCATCACCGACACCAATCCGCAGCACATACAACCTAGGCCCGACGACGCGAATTATCCGGGTTATATACAAGAGCGGCTACATTCATTCAAATCCGAAAGAGGAGAGGTGTACCTTGGAAACCTAAAGAAGCTCGACAGCTGTGAGCCTGTGGCGAGCCGGAGACACCCCTATGTACTGAGCGAGGCTGGCCACTGGCATATACTCGATCTTGACAGGATAGGAGAGGGTTCAACGGCGAGTAGACCACGGGCCTCCAAGCGATGGCAACAATGCTCTCGACATGTACCCACGACCCTTCCTCGCTCGGTGTCGGGGGGGGTGGGGCTGGTAATGGAGGCCTACACAAGAACAGCAATAAAAACACGATAGACTACCTCGACGTCGCCGACCAAGATGCCGCAGACGACCTAGCAATAGCGCAGCTGCTAGATGACAATACACCTGGTGGGTTTGCTTTTCTCGAGGGGGGTATGTCGCTGAAAGGGGAAGGGTTGGAAGATGAGAAGGCGGAGGATGCGATTGATTATGAGGATATTGACGAGGTTGCTGATGAGGATGAGGATGAACTTGGGGGAGTAGGGGGCGTGAAGGTGAAGGTGGAGGCGAGTGATGATATGGATATGGAGATGGATTTGGGGATGGGTGGGTTGTTTGGGGAGGAGGGATTTGGCGGGGAGGAGGGAGATGCAGGGGTGGATATGGATGGGCTATTTGACGAAGACTTTGAAGTGGGCCCGATTGACATCGGGGGAGGGGGGGTGACGATTGATGAGAATGGCGCCCAGAAAATATACACCGCAGATGGAATATTAGGGAAGCTAAGCTTTGAGTCGGATACGACGCAGGTGGATCGATATGAGTATGGCGATGACCTAGCCCTGGGAGTGCTGGATGATGAACCTAGGGAGTTGACAAAACAGCAAGAGTTAGCACTCTATTGGCCAGAGTTTCGCCCTCACACAGTCTTGAATTTCAATAAGTTGATTCCGATTAAGGAGGGTAAATATCCGTTTACTGTCGCGAAACAACCCAAGGTGTTGCTGCCGACGAAGGTTACCCTTGAACCTATGGTTGATACTCAGCGAAGTTTTTCGAGGCCGGGGCTGTTGAAAATGAAGGGACAGGAGGGGCCTGTGAATGTCATTACCATCAGGAATGAGGACGATGAAGGGCAGGAGGAGAAGTTAAAGAAAGGAGGGAGCGAGGAAGAGTTGGATGAGAAAACTCTGCGGGATATTGAGATGTGTTGTGATGATTGGGAGGCGAAGGTGTTTCCTCCCGATAGTCCGGGGTTGGAACCAGTGAAAGTAGGTAAACCAGGGAGTGACATTGGAGAAGAGGATGACACAGAGTATGAGATTGATATCCGGCCTATGAAGGTGAGTCGGGCTGTGGAGGCATGGGGTTTCGGCTTGCCTTTTGGGAGATGCTAATATGGTGGTAATAGCGGCCAAAGCTTTTGCATAGTTATCTTAAGGATCTACCGGCAGATTGGCTGGACGTGGAAGATATTTGCGATGGGAATTTGCACTTATCGGCAAAAGTCACCTTGGATTTGAACGATCCTTATCTCCTTGTCGATGTGCGACAACCTCATGAAATCCAGCGGGCGCGAAGAATTGGCGGTGATGTCAAGCGACGGACAGTCAATAAGACTTTGCTTCAACGTTATAATATTTCTAACGACGAAGCTTATGACCTACTCAAGGAGAATAAGCAATCCAAGGTTAGGTCTACGATTGGGCAATTGGCAATTGAGCATAGTATGCCTGCACTAAGGCTACAGACACCATACGTACGTATTTCCTTGCTTTCTGTAATTAGGTACAGTGTGGCTCATCGACGCAGTATAAAACACGACTCACGGTTAAAGAGGCGAGGAGCTTCCATCGTCCTCAGTTGTTGTTTCATATCGATCAAGAAATTAAATTTTCAAAGATGAAGAGCCGAAAGAGGAAGCACACCCGCGGAAAAGATATCCAGACCATACTCAACACGACGCATGATTTGAGCCTAGGGGATAACTCGAACTTTGTGCTGCTGGAGTATAGCGAGGAACACCCTACTGTCATGTCGAATTTCGGGATGGGATCACGATTAATCAATTACTATCGACGAAAAGGGCCGCAGGATGAATCCCGGCCAAAATATGAGCTTGGAGAAACCCAAGTTCTTATGCCACAAGACAGGAGCCCGTTTTGGAACTTTGGCACCGTCGATCCAGGGGAGATGGTGCCTACCTTGTATAATCGGATGATACGGGCGCCAATATTCAAGCAACCAGTCAAGGAGACTGATTTCTTGGTTGTTCGAAGCACGGATATGCAGCATAGTTCGAGGTATTTCCTGCGCAACATCCCAAATTTGTACGTGGTGGGCCAGGTGTTCCCCGTCACTGAAGTTCCTGGACCTAGTTCGAGAAAAATGACGACAGTGGCGAAGAATAGATTGAAGATGGTCTGTTATAGGTTGATGAAGAGGAAGGAGAATAATGCGATTAGCTTGAAGGATATTGCGCCGCATTTTCCCGAGAGCAATGATCCGCAGAATAGGAGCAAGCTGAAGGAGTTTCTGCAAATGAATAAGGAGATTGGTATGTGGGAGGTTAAATCGGGGGAAACACTGCCAGGCGAGAGTGTGATTAGGGCGATGGTGGATCCGGAGAGTGTGTGTCTGCTCGAGGCAATGCAGGTGGGTTACAGGCATTTGCAGGATGCGGGGTATGGAAAGACCGTGGATGAGGATGATGAAGATGATGATAAGCAAGGGAGTGTGGAGCAGATGTTGGCGCCGTGGAAGACGACGAAGAATTTCTTACATGCGACGCAAGGGAAGGCGATGTTGAAATTACATGGAGAAGGGGATCCTTCTGGACGAGGAGAAGCGTTTTCGTTTATTAGGACGAGTATGAAAGGAGGGTTCAAGGCTATTGGAGAATCCGTTGAAGAGAAGATGGATAAAGCCCGGTTGAAGGAGCTTGGAGGGCATAGCTACAATGTGGCGAAGCAGCAACAAGCCTATGAGAAGGCTATCGAGCAGATCTGGAAATCGCAGTACAAGAGTCTTAGTAGCACGGAGGAGCATCAGGATGTAGATCTGGAGGATGCGCATAGAGATGAGCAGATGGAGGATCTTTTTGAGGAAGGCAAGACGCCAAGAAGCGAGGCTATGACACCGGCTCCGTGGGGGAACGGCGAAGATGAAACTATGAGTCAGTTTAGTAGACTGAGCGCGAGTAGTCAGAGGAATAAGGTATTGAGGATTGTGAGAACTGTGAGAGGGAAGGATGGAAAGTTGGAGAAAGTGACAGAGGTGGTGAGGGACCCGAAGGTCATTAGGCAGTATCTGGCGAGGAAAAGACAGATTGATGCTGCGGAGATGAAGTACGTTTTCATACGGCACGTTAAAGAAGGGCTTACTAATCACCAGGTTGTAGGATTGAAAACTTTGAGCTTACGGGCGATAAGGATAAGGATGAGTTGCAGAAGAAATTGTTTGTTCTCTCCTCTCGCGCTACTTCTCTGCTCGATTTGCTAATTGATTTATAGAATTCAATCCGAGCTCTCCCGTCTTCTCCGCAACAAAGAACGCCGTGAAGCCCGTGAACGCCAGGGCAAAAGGGGGTCCATGTCGGGCACTGGCCCCGAGGACGCAATGTCTCCCGGCGTCAACTCCCCCGGGTCGCCAATGGCTATGGGGACACCGTCTAATTCTCAAGGAGGTAAGCAGACTTCGACGACAAGGAAGTGCGCGAATTGTGGTATGGTGGGGCATATTAGGACGAATAAGAAGTTGTGCCCGAAGCTGAATCCGGCGTTGGCGGGAGGTGGCGGTACTGGGGCCGCGGGGAGTCCGGGCCCAGAGACGGGTGGGAATTTCATTAGTACGGGAGCGATGAGTTCGGCTGGGAGCTTTGTTGGGTAGAGTTCAGCGAAGTTTGGGGTGGGGACTGAGGAGAGAGGGTGTGGGATGGGCATAAAGTGTCAGCCTGAGATGAACTCTGATGAAGATGGGGATATAGAGGGGTTGTTTTAAAAGGGGTTCGAACCCCGTTATGTTATCCTTCCCTCGTTTGTCTTACCTCCGGACTGACCCGTCTTCATCCTATTATACCCTTATCATTTCTCTCACACCATCCATCTACCAAAAAGACCATCAACAGAGTACAAAACACCATACATGCATTCATACAGACCTCACACCTCATCTCTCACCTCATCTCTCACCTCTCTCCTTTCTTCTCTACAGCAACCCATTCTTCCCTTTATTTCGCATATCTTGAGTATATTTTCCTTTTTGTCAATCATATACTTGGCTTGGCTTCTCTTGCTCGGATTGGTGTTATTAGCCTTATTCTTCTTTTGTGCCCAACTTGCAGGACATCTATTTTCACATGGGATTATTGTTTCGTGTTGGGATGATTATAGCTTAACTAACTGATATGGTTGGTTCCTCCATCGGGAGGTGGGTACTTGAGACTTAGTCGCATGCCCAGACTCCTTGACGAGCTTTCTGACATCATGACGCCCCATCTACCATAAGCCGGCAAAAGAGAGAAATACAATCTCTCCACAGTTAAAAAGCCTTCTATAGGCATTATTAACCTCAAACTTTATCTACAAAGCTGATCATTGATTCATAAAATAAGTATAATTATGTAGCTGTCTATAAAGGGTACGGAGACTCCGTCCTTTTGGTGTATTTTCTAATGTTTACGTATGTCAAGGGACTTACATATGCATATGCAGATCAAAAGGTGATTTTAGTGTAGCACCTGTATAATACATACTTACCAACCTAGCTTGAAATCTTGGCACCCGATCGCAAGTGTAAAACTGTTCGTACCGTCTCGTGCTACTTCGTATGTCCCTACATCCTGAAACTTCCAAGCAGCAGAAGATAAGTCTGAAACATGCTGGCCCTAAAAAGGAAGTCGACGAAGCCCGCAAACAACAAGAAAGGCGGTACCGCTTCACCAAGGCGGTTTTCGGTGAGTGGAAACGAGGCTGGCTGTCAATAGTTGCTAACGTTTACAATTGTCGGCTTAGTATCAGTCTTTCTCTCAGAAGATTGCAAACCTGTAGGTCTCTCTGGGCCGATATGGCGCTTCTCACCGTGCCGCAATAAGTGGGGAATAATTACCTGATATCCGAATCTCAGTAAGATAGATCCAATCAGACAAGTACGACGGTATGTGGACGATGAAGGAGCTCAGGTGAGTATTTGCAGCTCCCTATACCCAGCCCAGCCAGAATGGAGAAGTTTACACTCTGCTGCAGAAATCTTTCTTCCGCCCGGCCCTCGAGTCTTGGATCGAGATGAACCTATCCACCAACTTTACCCAATTCAGCAAAGAAGCCCTTCCTTTGACAGATTCGTTGCCACATATTCTACACTATCAGAATCGGATTATTGATCTTCTGGTGAAATACATTGAATTGGAGGATGTACATTCTCTGGAACCTTTACTAGAGTAGGGATCTTTAAGACTTTATGTGTGAAGTTCAGGGTAACTGATTGGACAGTCTGCTCGCACAATTTGCAAGGGACCTCGGAGAAGTATTCGAAGGCCACTTTGCACGGGCAGTGACGCTTCTATCTTCGATTGTAGTGAAACACAGCGATGTGTCTGTCATAGAGGTAGGTTCTTCTAGCTTCAGCTCGGCACACACGGAGGGCTAATTTAGATAGTGGACATTCAATTGCCTCGCGTTTCTGCTCAAATATCTTTCTCGCCTCCTAGTTCCAGACCTGAGACCGCTTTTCAAGTTTGTCGCCCAGTATTGGTGTGCTTGTGGTCTAGCTCTAACATTTCATAGCATCTTGGCCCCGCAGCTTGGAAAAGTAAAACAGAAACCATTTGTGGTTCGATTTGCAGCTGAAGCTCTCTCATTTCTCATCCGCAAATCGAAGGACGAGCCTCTCAGGGTATTATCACGACATGTGTTCCGGGACTTAGAAGATAACAGAAGCAGTAGGCAATATGTTCAAGGTTTATCATCGCTGTTCCTGGAGTCCTGTACCGTAAGTTGTCCTGTAGCGGCGTGTGCAAGCTAAGGCTGACTTATATCTAGAGTGTCGAAAACACCATCCACTCAAAAGGGCCAGATTTGGTCAGAGTATTATGCGAGGTTACTGAAGCGATTGGTGGCTCGTTCTGTCCGGCTTTTGATGTGGTCCAGGGCGTTGTTATTGGGCTGATTCACCATACACAAGCCCAAACCTTCACAGATATTCAGAACACTATCTTTGAATTCGTGAACAAATCTGCCACTGAGAGCACTGCAGAAAACCTCGAGATGAGGGCACGGTTGCTCTATGTCATCTTTACCGTACGGAAGGGGAGCAGAATAACAGATTGGGTAACGGGTGCCACACTGTTGCTAGATCTACTTGACTATGCCATTTTAATGGAAGACGATAACACGGTTCGGGAAATTGCAAAAGCTAGCGCAGTGTTGTTGCAGACAGCAGACATGGATGTTGTCATCTCAAAGGGTGCAAAGATTATAGAGCGCATCCAAAAGTACCAAGTTAGACCTTCTTGTCCGCAAGCTCTGAAATCAAACTGATAATTTGATAGGGCGGTACACTCTTTTTGTTTTTTTGTGATTTCTATGCCCGGCTAGGATCCGAGAGGTTTCAGCGATACTTATTGCGATATTTCCAACGCTTTGTCTCCAGCAATTGGGTGGTCCATGAGCGGGGACTTCTGAGTCTTGTGCCCAAGCTTTCATCAGGTGGATATCTGATGCGGATACCATATCCTAAAGATGTACCGGAATTACCTGACACTACGAAGTGGATAGATGCTATTGCTACATCCATCATAGAATTTATTCAAGCTCTCCAGGATGATCCTAAGGAACGCTCAAACCCAAATGGCGCGGATACAAGCAGAGGCGAATCAAAGGATATCCCACAAATTTGGGCGAAGTTAGAAGTGCTCCCCGTCTTAATATTAACTGGTAAAGCTCCCAAAAAATTGGAAGGCGCACTGGCAGCCCTGATGCATACATTGTTACCATACAGTGGTTCAATGGGGTATCAGCGTACGTATGTTGCTTTATATGGTAAACTTTTGAGTGTTTGTTGGGCCTTGGGACTCGATGTGGGTGAGGCAGAAGCGTGGAACTTCCTCCAAAACGCACTTCCCGTTTCCGGGCAGTTGCTTCCACTTCTTCAAGGTGCATATCACTTCTTGAAGGCCTATGAAGGGTATGTACGGCGCGATATTAATAAACAAGTGCTATTGCTAACATGAAAACATATAGTAAACCATCACAGGGTTCATATACCCAGGGCCAGAAGACTATCAATGCATTCCTTGCGATTCTGAAGGGCTCTAATTCAGACGCCCGCAAATTGTCTCTCAAGTGCTTGGGTATCTTGTATAAAATGAGTCATGGCACTAGTACTAACTCTGATATTATTGATCTATCCCTCACAATCGAGGAAAGCAAACCAAGTTTGGAATCTGCAAGGTCCATGGCAATTTATATTCGTCGCCTTGGTTCATCTTATGCTACAATTCCCCAAGATAATTGGTTATCAAAATTCATACCATATCACTTATTTGGTATGTCTGGTTTCTTTTACTGGGGTTTTCAAGACACTAACCTTAACCAGGACTTCTAACTATGAAATTCTCCCCTATATGGAGCGATGTTATTGAGGCTTTGGGGAAGGTGGCAGATGTGGATTCCGAAATTGTCTCAACCCTCGCCTTTGATTGGCTGCAGAGTAGCTCCACAGATGGTTCTGAGGCGGGAAGAGTAAATACTGCACAACCTTCAGTACCTTTGACATCATTCGAGTGCTCCAATTTGCACATCTTTGACAAAGCGTCAGATCAATGCATCATTGGCCTTAATAATATAGAAGATGCATTGAAGGGGTCTTTAAATAAAGCACTCCAGGTGATGACTTTACCGGTACATATCGCGAGGCCACAAGCGCTGAAAATCCTATGCGAACTTCCTCACCTTGCTGAGAGGGGAAGCAAACGGCTTGTTCCGCTATTTCTCGAGTGGGCCCGGACAGATAGCCTCGATGAAGAGATTGAAGGAGCTGAGGAAGAGATTCTCGGAACTTGGTCTAAGAAAGATCGTGCGGCAATGCTAGCCCTGTTTTCCAAGTTTATCAACCCCAAGGTCTTGTATAAAGGTGAAAGTGTTTACGAAGCTCTCCTGTACCTTCTCAAGTCTGGAGATTCAAGGGTGCAGCTAAGTGCTTTGAAATGTATCCTCACCTGGAAAACTCCTGCCATCCTTGCCTACGCTCCAAATCTAGAAAATCTCCTTGATGAAACGTTGTTTCGGGATGAGCTCACGAAGTTCATTCAAGTTGATGAGGAAGAGTCAATTATTCAAGGTAATCATCGGGAAGCTCTTCTGCCCGTGCTGTTGCGGATACTATACGGCCGCACACTTTCACGGAGGACTGCTGGCTCTAGGGCAAAGGGAATGGCGTCAAGGAGGACAGTTATTTTGGCAGCACTTGCCAATTTCCGGCCGGCAGAACAGGAGATGTTCATTGACATAACTCTAGGGGATCTTGCTGGACTTCAATTCATTGTTAAGGCTGACATTGAAGGACAGAATGAATATAAGATTCAGCATGACGCTTCAGGCAAAGCGGACGTCTCATTTAGGAAACAGCTTGGTTTTATTCGGATGACGCAAGATATGCTTAAACAGCTGGGCTCGAGCCTCCTACCCTTTGCCTCTAAGTTACTTGATGCACTATTATACTGCCTGATCTCCTCGGGACAGATTGGAAAGGCGGGGGAAGCCGGTGAGATGGTGGTGGGAGAGGTGGGAAAGGTTGGGGAGGAGGCTGAGGTAGGGGTGCAGACGGAGATGGTGGGAATGGACATGGAGGAGAAGAGGGAGGAGGACGTAGCAGATAAGTTTGGGAAGGAAGTATATGAAGAACTAGAGTCGGAGTCAGAACCAGAGTCAGAGTCAGAACCAGAGTCAGAGTCAGAACCAGAGTCAGGAAAACATCCGTCTGCTAAATCCGCCAAAGCTGTCCGACAGGGAGGATTACGCGCTCTTAAAAACCTTTTCATCAGCTGCCCGACTTTCGCTTGGACTCCATATATGCCCATAATTTTTGAGTATCTAATCACTCCAAAGCTCAAGAAGCTCTCGCGTGAAACCTCACAAAGCCCATCAGGCATACTTCAATTACTCTCTACCTGGGCAGGTTCTCATCATACAGTGTTATTTCTTACTAATTACGGCGATGTAGTACCCGGGATTGCAGAATGTTTAACTCCATCTGCCAAAGACGAGGTACTCCAGTTCATCTTCAAGATGTTGCAGAAGATTGTGGAGATTGCGAATTTTGCGGACGATGATCAAATGGGAAATACAAAAATATCGGAGGCTGTACAGGCTAAGATCTTGCGCCCATATGTCGGTATCATACTTACCAAGATTGGGGGGTTACTACAAAAGAGCCCCTCGAAGGAGGTCTTAGAGTCTGGTATTGAGACTGTATCACAATTAGCACCATTTGTTGTAGGATTTGAGACCACTCAGCTAGTGAAGATTTGCGTCTTCCTCCTCAATCAACCATCGAAACGAGTGAACCCTAGGACCAAGAGTGGTATCCTTAAGATCCTACGCCATTTCCTGCCCTTGTGCGAAATGAAGAAGGGTGATGAGCTGTTCGATCATACTTTCCATAGCGTCTCGTCCTTATTTGGATATTTCAAGGACAGGGAGTCTCGTGAGACCCTTGGGATTGCTTTCAGTGTCTTCTCTGGCCATGATCACACCTTGGAAGAAGTTGGATCCCTATGTCAACAGCTCAATTCGTTTTCAAAGCGACGAATCGATGAACCGGACTTTGAGCAACGTCTACAAGCATACGCAGCTATCAATGAAGAGAAATATCAAGGCTTTAATTCCCGCCAGTGGCTACCATTGGTGTATAACATGTTGTATTTTGTCAAAGACAATGAGGAGTTAGCAATACGTACCAATGCTTCGTATGCTCTTCGTCGGTTCGTGGAAATATCTGGACAGAAATGGATGTCGGGCGAGAGAGACGATTATCTCAAGATTCTGGACACTGTTGTAGTCCCTGCGTTGAGGGCTGGAGCAAGAGAGCCTTCGGAGCTGGTCAGAATGGAGTACGTCAATATCATGTCACACGTCGTCAAATCATGTAGCGACTGGGAAGAAGTGTCGGACATGCAAGCTCTGCTTGTGGGTGATGATGAGGAAGCGAATTTTTTCAACAACATCCTTCACATTCAGCAACACCGAAGAGCTCGAGCGCTACGGCGACTAGCCATATCTGCGCAAAAGAATTGTCTGCAGAGTTCAAATATTGCCCACTTCTTCCTACCCTTGATTGAACACTTCATTTTCGATCAAGAGGGCACTGATTCACATCAACTGACCGCAGAATCTATCACGGCAGTTTCTAGCTTAGCTGAGCAGCTGACATGGTCCCAGTTCAGAGCTCTCTTCAAGCGTTATATTGGCTATATCAAATCCAAAGAGAAGATTGAAAAAACTGTCATCAGGTTGGTTGGAATTACGGTGGACTCCCTGTCAAGAGCATGGGCCGAATCGCCAAACAGATCCACTACCAAGGCTAGAAATGACATCCTACCGGTTATTGATGAAGAGGGTGATACGGAGATGAAGAGTGTGATTGGACGTCTCGCAGAAAATCTACCATCCCAGAATACTTTCGTGAATGAATTATTGAACAACTTTATTCCAACACTATCGTCCTATCTCAATCACAAGGAAGAGGCGACTGTCTCTTTACGTGTGCCAGTTGCAGTTTCCCTTGTAAAGTTACTGAAATTGCTTCCTGAGAAACTTCTCCAGCAGAAACTTCCGCGTGTCCTTACTGATATCTGCCATATCCTGAGATCGCGGGCTCAAGATTCAAGGGATTTGACAAGAAAGACGTTGACGGAGATCACCGTTCTACTAGGTCCGCAGTACTTTTCATTTATCATCAGGGAACTTCGCGGCGCACTTTTACGAGGATATCAATTACACGTCCTTTCATTCACTATGCATTCCATATTGGTTACCGTCGTGCCAACATATAGGTCAGGTGCCCTTGACTACTGTTTATCTGAGATGATGGACGTCGTCATGGATGATATCTTTGGAGTGGCTGGTATGGAGAAGGATGCTGTAGGCTACATCTCCAAGATGAAGGAGGTTAAGAGCAGTAAAAGTTATGACACAGTCGAACTTTTGGCGTCAACGTCGGCTCTCAGCAGCTTGAACAAGATTGTGCGTCCCATACAAATGCTTTTGCAAGAAAACGTTACCCTAAAGTTGGTCAACAAAATTGACGAGCTCCTGAGGAGGATTGGACTGGGGCTTCTAAAAAATGAAGCCATTAATAGCCGGGACCTCCTTGTCTTCTGTTACGAGGTCGTTCAGGAGGGTTATAGAGCTGCCGCGCCTGCTGTAAAGCCGGCTGAGAAACCAGTCGACGAACAAGTACAGAGATATCTGGTTACCCTGAAAGCCCCAAGCAAAACACCGTCACAGGTCACCACAGGCTCCTACGTTTATAAGTTGATACGCTTTTCGCTTGATATTATGAGGGTTGTACTTACTAAGTACGATAACTTAATGACTCCAGAAAATCTCGCTGGTTGGGTGCGCGTTATTGGAGATGCGGTCCTATCGAACCACGAGGAGGTTCGCATCTCAGCCTTACGTCTCTTAACAACAGTTATACGCGTTCAGCTTCCCTCTATTGATCATGGCGTTCCTGTTTTCATCAAGCAGTGTATAAGCTTCATCAAGTCTTGTCCTTCGACAAACGCAGAGATCGCCCAAGCTAGTTTGAAGCTTACAGCTGCTATCTTACGCGAGAGAAAAGATGTGACCGTAAAGGAGAGTGCCATTGCGTACATACTTACAAGGATCAAACCCGACCTGGAAGAACCAGACCGTCAAGGTATTACGTTCAACTTTATTAAGGCAGTCCTGAACCGGGCAATTACTATTCCTGAGGTTTACGATGTTTTGGATGACATTGCACAGATCGTGGTAACAAACCAGACTCGCTCTGTCAGAGACCTCGCAAGGGGGGCGTATCTGCAGTTCATCATGGAGTATCCACAAGGGAAGGATAGACTGAAGAAGCAGTATGCTTTCTTGATGAAGAACTTGGACTACCCTCATCAAACTGGACGGTCTTCAGTCCTGGAAACTATCAATCTGCTTATCATGAAAATTGGAGATAACCTCATTCAAGACATAATCAGGACGTTTTTTGTGCCATTAGTCATGGTTCTGGTCAACGACGATTCCTCGGATTGTAGAGAGATGGCCGGTGCCCTGATTAAGAAGATAATGGAGCGGGCAGATAATGAGCGGATGACTAGTTTCATGAACCTTGCGCGGCAATGGTTGGATCAAGATGATCAAGCAGCTCTAATCCGCCCTGCTCTTCAGCTCTATGGGCTCTATTTCGAAGTCTTCCAGTCTCGTGGTTTCAAGGAAGCCAGTGCCGTTACAGACAGACTGTTAGGATTCATAGCGAATGCCAACTATGATAGCGAGTCTGAGGCGGAACCTACTGATTGGGAGTTGGTATACTTCTCGTTACAGCTTTGGGTCAAGATTGCCCAACTCTTCCCTCAAATTGCATTCTCGGGAGAAAGACAGTCAATGTGGCAAGCTGTTCACAATTGTCTCTCATACCCACATTCTTGGGTCCGATTATCCAGCGCAAAACTCACAGGACTGTTCTTCGCTGAGTTCGCAAAGTCGCCTCTGGAGGGTCTGCCTTTGGTCAACGGAAAAGGTTTAACTTTCGACGGCGATGCGATGGTGATAACAGCGAGGAGAACTTCGGCACAGCTAAACAGTCTAGAGCTGACTGAAGAGCTTGCGTTGCAGGTTGTCAAAAACTTGCTCTTCCTTGGGCGATGTTTCCACGCAAATAAGTTGTCTGCGAAAGGGAAGTGTATGAAGGAGGGTGATTTGGGTGATGAAGAGAATGTCCTTGAGGCTCAGAATAATAACTCACAGAAATCTGTGCTCCTATGGCTCTTGGGCAGGATCTCTGGCATCATCCGAAATGAGAGTAATATGCGGAAGGTACAGTCCTGATTCAAGTTGTACTTTCTATGAATACTGCTAACATTGGCGAAATCAGATCGTTCTTGGTAAAAGCTCCGCTATCAAATGGCTCGCCGCCATGACCCAGGTCATCCCTGGAGAAGAACTCGTCCCGCTAGCGCCCACCATGATCTTGCCGCTTTATAATCTTATCGAGTCTCCGGAGAACGATCTTATTAAAGGTCTCAATGTTCTAGCGCGGGAAGTGTTAGAGATGCTACAGAGTCGCATGGGAGTCACTGCGTACGGACAGGTATATAGTGGTGTGAAGGAAGTTGTACAGGAGAGGAGAAGCGAGCGGAAGCACAAAAGGTGTATTCAGCAGGTAGCGGATCCTGAGAGGGCTGCGATGAAGAAGATGAAGAAGCATGAGAGGAAGAAGGT
Source organism: Terfezia claveryi (assembly GCA_015179025.1). Classification (NCBI taxonomy): domain Eukaryota; kingdom Fungi; phylum Ascomycota; class Pezizomycetes; order Pezizales; family Pezizaceae; genus Terfezia; species Terfezia claveryi. The sequence continues at coordinate 231,570 of WHUX01000014.1, read as the reverse complement.
GGTGAGGAAGGAGAAAGCCACGGAACACAGGGCGAAGAGGAGAGAGATGTAGCCTCTAGGCCAGTACTGTCGATGCAGGGAAGTATATTGCATAACCGTTTTTTCTTTTGTTTGCGGGCGTTTACAAAAGTTTTGATAGCTTTCCTTTTTTTTCTGTTCTTTGGCTTTTACTGCACGGAGTATCATAGTTTGATATATTGAGAATCAAGTAACTAATTTTATCTTTTTCCTTCTTACTTTGGGGTGAGCACTGTACCGCATCTACTGGTGAGCAAGAGTCCTGGTCAGTTTAGAAATATAGGTCGAGCTTATGCAGTAAGTGATGCTACAACGGTCCATTTTTTGGGGAAAAAGTGCACAAGGTATCCGAGCGCAAAAATAGGCTGGTTGATACCGTGCAATCTGATCTACAAGAGACCATTTTTTTGAAAAAGTACACCGCGCAAACTGATCTACAAGAGTCCATTTTTTGGAAAAAGTATACTGCTAAGGATTTACATCGGTTTCATCCACCACATCCTCAGCCAAAACAACATATTCAACCTCTTCATCGGAATCAAACTTTTTTTCCCATGGTCCCACCACAAGATTAGGTAGCTCTCGTACATGCAGTTGATGGTCTTCATTACCAGTTGGACAAAGTGAAATACCCGTCTGCTTAAATGCCCTAATAATGGTATCTCGCTTATGTTCATGATTCGAAGCCATAACCAGGTGGCTGCCACTGTATGTGTAATTGCAATTCGGCGATGTTGAATGCTAGTATCTTCATCCTCATTTGCCAATGTTTCCTCCAGAATATCCGCGATTTTATCCTTTACTAGCTTGTTGATAATAGTTTGCGCTCGGATACCTTGTGCACTTTTTCCCAAAAAATGGACCGTTATAGCGTCACTTACTGCATAAGCTCTACCTATGTCTCTAAACTGACCAGGACTCTTGCTCACCAGTAAATGCGGTACTTCGAATGAGGTAGTCAGCTCCTACGTCAGTTACCCTCAAGTCTTGGCAATAATTATGTACTTAGTACTTACCCTGAAGTTCCAACCAGACTACACACAGATCGGCTGGGTGGATTTCTTACCAACAACCGAGTTGACAGCACACCACATGCGAGCTCGAGAAAGTCCCTGTATGAACTACTCTATGTAGTGCGCTCGAAAACATTTGGAGAAATGTCTTCCCCCAAATGGCTCACTCTAAGCACTCTCTGAAGGCTGAAGAATGTTCCCAACAATTGAAACACTGCCGGGAGTTGGCAACCCAGGCCATGAAACTGGCCCAAGATCAACAAAAGAAATACTTTGACAAACGATACGCACCACTGCTGTTCCTCCCAGGCGAGTTGGCCAGACTTACCCATTCGGGGACATCCAAAAGACAACCTAAACTCAACCCGACCTCAGAAATCATGAAAATCATAGAAATGGTATCCCCAGGGGCATACCGCATTCAAACCCCACCCGGGTCCAGTATGCACAATGTAGTGTCTGTCGAACATCTCAGAATGTACAACAGCCGTGACCCTGATGAAGATTTGGAACAAATCACCGAACCAATCGACAATCGCCAGGCAAAACGAATATGCGGAGAACGGCGTATAAATGAAGGAACTGAATTCTTGGTGGCGTTCAAGGACGAAGAAGACCCCGAATGGATTGAGGAAGGAGAGTGTGTGGGGTTGGAAAAATTGATTGGAGATCGAGGAAAAGCAAAGGCGGCTTGAAGGAGAAAATAAAAAAAAAACAAAGGAATGAATCACGGTAATAAACGAGATCCCCGACCAGGACGAGGAGAAAATTATCGTGATGGAAGAAACGAGAAAATCAAGCAGACTGAGGAAACAGAAGAAGTTCATTGACGAATTGGGAAAGATCGAAAGGACTAGCCTCGAGGAGAGATGTATATATACTTGAGGATGGGAGACTCTCTCTTGGACTTGACACTTTGAAATACAACCTGCGTTGACTCCTCGTTGACACTATAGACTCTCCAGTTGGTAGTGTAGTCTAGTGTGAGGCATTGTGGTCATGATTAGGTAATCTAGGCCCTTAATCAGATAATTGTTGAATTCTATGAGACCCAGATGATATTTGTCAGTCCATATACCCTAATACACTCCAGTTCATCCCCAGCCCCTCACCCATATATTTTTCCCGATTCCCCTACTCCATTCCCTCAAGTTCCGTATTTGAAGCCGAGAGAGTTCTCCAAAGGCTCCGCCCGGAGCCGGCCCAATGTTCAACGGATTGCACCTGCGATCCCCACCTCTGCTGCTTCCATAGTGGATTCAAGAGCACTGGTTTTATAGCTAAGTTGTGCTTGCTGTTGAACATCGACGAACATTACTCGTAGAGATGGAATTGTTTAACACACTCAGCTAAAGAGCTTACTGTAGTGCTTAGAGCTCCTTGAGTCTCGCATATCTAAAGGACAAGTATACTTATCAGCTATTCAATTCTGGCACGAAGCTCTTGGGCACTCTTCCCCAAAGTCATGGTCCAAAGCTTCCGACCTATATACAGATTCTCAGATCCTACCAAAGCCTTCTACTGAATTCTATTGTCACAAATGCGCTGTCTTCAATCTCAAACGATATACCCTATCGCCAGTTAATCATCTCTCAAAACATCCTTTCGACCTTGTTCATGCTGACCTATCAGGGCCAATAACTCCAATATCTATTGGAGGCGCCCTCTACAACCCCTCTCTCCTAGACGATTACTCTCAGTTTGGTCATACCTACTTTCTCAAGCATAAATCTGAAGCAGTAAAATGCATTAAGGATTTCTGTCAAAAGGTAAACACCCAAACAGGACGATATCCTCGGAATCTACGTAGTCAAGAACTAAACTACATAACAGCGGTAGTGGTTTAATACTTATTTCCAATAAATTCACGCTCCCTACATGGCTTTTGATTTTTTTTTATCATCAATCAGGGGCACAGATGAGGGAATGTTTCAGGGTAATGGTAACGAAGATACATAGCCGTCTAGCGAAGTCCTGGAAAGTATGATGACTATTGTGTTTAGAACCTGGGGATGGTGTTGCACGTTTGTAGGCGTAGAGTATAATACTTGGTGGTGCAGAAGGTCCTGCGGTAGAAAAGAACGCAAGATATCTTTACTGCCAGCTCGGCGGATAGGAGATTACAGTACATGCAATGCAAACATTTTTTACCTCTGTACTTTTTGCACTACCACCAGCTTAGGATCCTTTAAATCACTCGCCTTCAGCTTGTACCACCTTGGGTTCTAATCAACTAAGTGGGGAGATAAGAGATTATAGAGTGTGCAGTATGTACATACCATACTACGCTTACCTGGGATGTCCCATGCAGACATGCGCTATGCGCAGGAGTAGTCTGGTTGCACTACCGGTATTGCATACAAGCTCGAGGTCGGGTGCCGAGACTATACCGGTATCAAAAAGTGACTCAGGAATACACTCCCAAACCTCTGCTAGTGCATCTGCTAATGCTTCCTTAACTACCTCTGGACTTCCCGGCATATTAATCAAATCCGGATACCTTCGGTGAAGTTGGCGTTTCATATATGCCCAAACATGTTCAATTGGATTAAGGTCAGGAGAGTATGCAGGATGTTTAGCAACAACCCAGTCATTATCTTTGAACCATGCACATGCAAACTTGGAGGTGTGGATTAATGAATTGTCTTGCATAAAAACGGATCAATACCCATCAATTCACTCATTTCCAAACGAATATCAGAAAGAACATGTGTTAAAATCTCAACATATCGAATAGCATTATTATGCCCTTCAAGTAGTGGCCATAAATATCCCTTTGTTGATCAAAAAACACATCCCCATACCATGAGAGAGATATCACGAGCCGTCCTATATATAATATATATAATATTAGATCTAATAATTATAAGGGTTAAGAAAGGAGCAATATACCTGCATTGATCTACTGCCTGCACTTCATAATGATCCTCTCCCTTTTTCCTCCAAACCCACTTTGTCCCCCCTCCTTTACCACGCTCTACTGAGCACTCATCAGACCAAACATATTTTTTCCATTGCTCTAAAGTTCAATCCTTCCGTTCCAGAGCCCATGCTAACCTTGCACTAGCATGGTGTGATAGTAGCTTTGGTCACTTTCTTGCTATCCACTTTCGAATCCCTTTACCTCGAAGCATACGATCGATAGTTCGTGGATAAATATCTTGTAACTCGGGTATACTGTCTATAAGCTTCAGCTTAGATATCGAAGCATCCCCTTCAATAAGAGCTAGAATTGCATCCTCGGTAGCTTTTGAAATCTTCTTTTGTCGACCTGGATGTGGCTTATTTGTATGAGTTCCACGTTCTATATAGCGTTGGATAAAATTCTGGATAGTTGACTTAGGTCGACCAATACGGCTGGCAATTTGTCCATATCCACAGCCTTGCTCATAAAGTAGCGTAATCTTGCCTTTTTCGAAATCAGTTAACCGCTTTTTCTGGGTAGCGGGTATAACAGGCTCGTCTGGTTCTGCGAAAAGCGTATTAAGTTGAACTGTAGATAGATTAGGTTCTGACATGATATATAGGAGGTAATCAGAGGCTTTTACTCTAAAGTTCATGAGCTGTCTACTGGTACCGGTAGATATATCTAAGTATTTGGTTGCTGGTTAAGGGGGGGTAAGACATTCGCCCACAAACATGCTAGCCGCGTCATATGCATTAAATCTACCGGTAAGTCAAGCGCTCTGCATACCCGCCCCTTTTATGCGGGGTACCAAATTCATTGCCACCTAGCTGATACCAGCTTACATATTTACCAACCGAGATTCCCAGTCTCTACGAGAGGCTTGTGCCAACCAGACTAGCTTCCCAGAACGTTGAGGTAACAACGTGGATGGGCCATGGTGTTGGAACTCATCCGATTGGTATGCGGTCTCTAGTTACGAGTGGTTGTGCCAACCAGACTGATGCGAATGGGCTGTTGGGACAACCTACACTCACAGTTTGCCTTGTCCTGTATACCCAAATGCATGCGCCAATACATGAAGCACTCTTCAAACAATGACCCTGGGAATGTGCCTCCCAGGAAGAGCTGGCCTCGGGTATTGGGTAACGCAACACCAATATCCGATGAACATAAAGCTTGAGTTCAATTTTGCAGTAAGTTCCGCAGCGCTATGTATGCGATTGAGGGCAGATATGGCCCCTGATCCCTTCCGCATACAACATATACTGTATATCATCACGGCGGGGTAAAAAAAGGCTCTTGAGGAAATGCAAGACGTAGCCTAGGCTTGTTACACCTTGAGTGAACCACAGGTTGAGATCTTTAGAATTGAAACCTCACACATGCCCTGCGATTATCCTTATTAGCTGGATTTTCGAGGTAGTACCGTGTACTGGAATAAGGTTTGATGTTCTAGATCAAACGTCGAGGCGTCCAAATTAAGTATCTTCGAGGTCGATCACATATACCCTTGCAAGCCTACTAGTGAGCAGCCACCGTCTAGTGCACACCCCTGCAAAAACCCCTGCAACAGCGTCTCCAGCCACAACTCGTAAGATATCATGAGCATAGTGATTCTGACTAAATACATATCTATGAAAATGAGTACGCTCTACAACATGGTTATGCTCACATCCTACCAAGATCAACTGAAGACCCAATATTCCCCTTTCCAACATGACCTTCCCGAAGACCCACCCCCACTCTCTCAACCACTCGTATAGGCTAGATATCCAGCGGGTGAGCCTATGACGACTAGAAAGCCATTTTCTGGTATCTATATTCATGTTATAACAGCCTCTAGGGCAGCAGCTGCCAATATGACCAAAATTTATACAATCTACAACAGCACTCCAATATAAACTATTTTCAGAATTAACTAACTTACTTTATATATGCTAGTCTGAACTCTCCACCTTCCCCTTCTGCAACCTGCCCCTCTATAGCATTCTTAATCACTACGGAGAGGTCCCCAATCGCTCTAAAAGCTCCAATAGCTCCAATACTGCCTCCCTTCAAGAACTATCCTCCTAACAGCTACTCCCTCTACCTATACACCAAATATTGCACAAATAAGCCTATAACAACTAGGAGACCTATGCCTAGCATCTACCTCCAGCACTGAAGGTAGAGCGTGCAAAATGGTAACAATGGAAGGCCTTAATTCAAGGTACTAATCTCCCAAATAAGCAATTCCGAGAGCTATTATCCAATTAACCAAATATACCTTATTTATGCCCTCCTAGATCTAGTCTCATTCCTAGATCCGCCTGATCCGAACTCTCCTCCAAAGCTTGAAAAATGCCTCGAGAAAGGTGATAAAAGCAGCTATTGGAGCCCAGAATTAGGGGGGGGTATTGGAGTTCCAGAGCTACTAGTATTAGAGACCCCTACGAGGGTGCTAAAGCATTACCAATACCAACGTGGAACAGTTGGTAGAGCACTGAGTTACTCAGTATATAGGTTGGCACTAGGCTGGATACTAGGTTGGACGCTAGATTGGGCGCTGCCTATATAGTCCGGTTGGAACAAGGACTGTAACGACGGCTCTGGGACAAGGCGACCAAGGGGTACGCCGGGGCGAGGGCAGGGACGAGGTGAGACACACGTAGGAGCGCTACGTGTGTGACTAGGAAAACTAGGCTTGTCACGGACACCTGTCACGGATGTCACGGACGATGTCACGGGGGGGCAGGACGTTCGGAAAGCCGGGGCTAGGGCAAGACACACGTAGGAACGCTACGTGTGTGATCAGGGGAAGGCTGGGACGGGGGGCAAGGGCAAGAGGCAAGAGAGGCAGAGGGCAAGGGGCACGAGACACGCGGAGGCAGTTGCCGCGTGTGTCGGAGGGGGGCAGCGGTGCTGCAGAGCTGTTTCACGAGACAAGGGGGTGCACAAGGGAGGTGCACAAGCGCTGGGAGAGGCAAGGCCCTGTATTGGATATACAAGACGTTGGATGGGGATCCAACGAGAGGGCGGAGAGACGGAGATATATATACATGATTCCAAGCCAAGGCCGTGGAAGGAATAAGCTTCCCGAGACTCTTATCTCGGAAGCCAAGATAACAATCACCTATCAACGACACCCGAACAAGCCTGTTCGAGTGTCAAAAACAAGACTAAGAACACGGTTGTGACAAGGACGCTATAGTGGATACTAGCTAGATAGTAGGTCAGGCACACCAGGCTGACGTTAGACTAATGCTCGATTAATCAGACTATGCTCGCCTACTAGCGGATACTTAGATATTGGGAAATATCGATGATGGGGAACAAATGGTTGAAATGAGGGGGTTGCAACAACCTTAGAAACCTCCCAATTACAAGCAACCCATGAAGGCCAAAGAGGGGGTATTGGAGCTTTTAGAGCTATTGGAGGCCTCTCCGTAGTAATTGAGAATGCTACGGAGTAGTGGTTATAGAAGGGGGAAAGGCTAGGGTCCAGGATAGCATAGATAGAGCAAATTTAGTAAATTCTTAAAATAGCTCGTTTTGGGTTTTTTTTGATTGCATACCATTCCATCATATTTAAGGCTGCTGCCCTAGAGGCTGTTTTGAGATGAATATAGGTACCAGGAAATGGCCTTCTAGTCGTCATAGGCTCTCCTGCTAGATACCCGGCCTATAACAAGCATTGAGGGGGTGGAGGTGGCTCTTCAGGGAGGTCATATTGGAAAGGGGAATATTGAGTCTTCGGTTGACCTTGGTGGGATATGAGCATAACCATGTTGTAGAGCGTACTCTCTTCCATGGCTATGCATTTAGCCGGAATCACTATGCTCATGATATATCACGAGTGTGGCTGGAAACGCTGTTGCAAGGGGGTTTGCAGGGATGTGCACTAGACGGTGGCTGCTCACTAGTAGGCTTCAAGGGTATCACAACAGTCGCCGTTCGTTTCAACCTCTGAAATTTACCAACTTCGGAAATATTAAAATTACTGATACCGTACGCTTGGCTGGATAAAATATCTCAAATCTAGATTTGGCCGGGTTCAAAGTTTGAGACATTCGTATCAATCACACACAACAGAGTGAGATTACAAGTGCCAACCAGACTAAGTTTCTGTAGCTCTTGGAGACAGAGGTTTTCTGCGCTTACTGCTTTCAGTGGGCTGTGCGCCGTGAGCAAACTAGCGGGTCAGCAAGCGAGAAACATCTACCTACAGCCACAATATGAAAGGGTGATCGAGCCCAAAGTAGATAATTGTTTACAGGGTCCAGTTAGTCCACATCGTAAATCCCTGTACCCAACCTCTTCGTCGGCAACGCTGGCAGTTCGGAAGTGACTGGCCTCTGCATGCGAATAGAACGGAACCAGGCATGGGAGAGATGGTCAAACGTGGCGTCACCAATGCTCATTGCCAGGAATCAGCAGGAACCAAGTATGTAGATCCGGGCAGCTCGATCGGCTTCGGGTCATCTTAAACTGCATGCTAGATTGACACGTAGAAGACCGCGTCCTGCTAAAATCACAGCACTCGCAGAGCGAAAGAGGAAGAATAAAAAAACAACCCGGGCCATTTATCCACAAACTGGCCTGCCACGCATTGAACGAACCTATCGCCGAAACCAAAAGACCCCACGATCAAAGCTTGAAGGGCAAGGGCCGAAACTGAGGTGAGTCGTTGCAACAGCCGCTGAAAGGAAACGACATCGACAGCGCCACCACGTTGAGGCTTGTGCACTTCAACAAGATGTTTATATGCATGAAGCTCGCAACTGTGCGTTGGATGGGTTTGGCTGTTGAGGATCAAAAAGGGATGATTCTTCAGGTCTAGTTCAGTAGAGAGTGGTATTTTTCTGCTGGGGCTGAGTGGCACTCTACAGTGCCCATCCCATCTCAAGCTGTCACCGCTGCTTAGGCATGATGATTTCGATAGCCCCATCCTCCCAAACCCACATGCGACACTGGCCTCAGAGAGAAAAAAAAGGAGGATATTGAGACAGAATGGTGACCATTTACCCATCGTGCCACAGAAAGCACTGACTGGGTATTCACACAGGAACATTTTTTTGCGTGCTGGTGAGCGAGAAAGCGGCTGCTCGACAGGGCTGCGTAACTTCAACTGGACAAGAGGTCCTCGGGCGGGCAGGTGGGAGAGACAGGGTCCAGTCAGTCCAGGCGGTCATTCGTTAGTAAGTCTACCTAGAATCTGAGGGGCTAGTTGGGTGAGCTTTGGTATTTAGAACTACTCCTCCTTCCGCTTCGCAGCCTTCCTTATTTGCAACACCCGTCCCTACACATATTCCTACCAGAATTCGTTTAATCCCAATTCTATTGGGTTACAGCTACTACCTCACTTAAAACATTCGTTCAGACAGGTCTAGCAGAGATATCAAGAAGGCTGCAGCTACCTTGCGAACCTCAATTGACAATTGTCCACAAGTTGAGGTCACAAAATCAAAGCAAATCAACCCCAATTCGAGGCCTCATTATCACAATGAGGTTCACACTCCTCATAGCACTCGCTGCTTCACCAGTCTTCGTCACACTCGTTTTGGGACAGACGTACACTCCCTGTAACCCAATGGAGAAGAGTATGTGTATTCTATTCCACCTTTTCGTTCAATGCTAATGCTTTCTACAGCATGTCCCAAAGACCCCGCCCTAGGTGGAAACTACGGGCATATTTACGGAGGAGAGGCACCTGGCTTCACTGCCACTGTCAGTGGTGAAATGATTCTGTACAAGGATGATGGTGCTCACTTCCGAGTCGAAAAGACCAATGATGCACCAACAATTAGAAGTAACTTCTACATCATGTACGGCAAGGTTGATGCTCTACTGCTCGCTGCGCCGGGGGCAGGAATCGTATCCTCCTTGGTACTGTTGAGTGACGTTCTTGATGAAATTGACTGGGTATGTTGCAAACTCTACCTTCTATAAGGGTATCCATTGTTATTAACATCCAAAACAGGAGTGGATTGGAAGTGATGTTGGCCAGGCTCAGTCCAACTATTTTGGCAAGGGAAACGCCCAGACCTATGACCGTGGTGCTTTCCACCCGGTAAACCACCTGGACTTTCATGGTTACGGCATTGAGTGGACACCACAGTCCGTCAAATGGTCTATTGACGGCACCGTCGTTCGCACTTTGACCCCGGACCAAGTCAAGGGTGATTTCTATCCTCAGACCCCTATGCAGATCAAGATTGGGTCTTGGTCCGGTGGTGACCCAGGGAACTTACCCGGTATTATCAAATGGGCCCAGGGCCCCACTGACTACACCAAAGGCCCGTTTGATATGGTTGTAAAGTCCATCAAGATCCAGGATTACTCGACTGGAACCTACTACTATTACTCCGACCACAGTGGATCCGCAGCTTCCATTCGTTCAGAAGGTGGAGAGATCATGAATGGACCTTCCAATAACCCTGGAAATGACGTCTCAGATCTCCCTCAACTGCCAACCACCACTCCAACCACCACTCCCAGAGCCCCCAGCAACAGTGGACGTATCAGCTCCACCACAACAAAGAGTACGAAACCCACTACCACTGCTGGCGACGATAAGGAAACAACTGCTGACGACCCAAAGACCACCCTACCACCTACCACTACTACGCACTCCTCATCTACGGGATTTTACATCTCTACTCTCACTACTGATCAGTCGAGGCTGGTTGGGACGGGAGATGTGACCACCCCAAGAAACACGAGCACGCCATCGATAACCAATGGTCCTCAGACTACCGGCAATGCCGCTGCTAGCATTTCTGGTGGGAGATTTGGATCTTCATTGATTATGGCCATCGTGGTATGGTTGGGATGGGGTTGGGTTTTTAAATAGTGATTTAGGGAATTTTCACGACAAAATATTCACGGATATTTGGCATTTCATAAATTCATGACTTTCAAGCAATATTTTTTTTTCATACATCCCCTGTTTTTATGGCCTAGATGGTTTATGGGTTTTAAATTTCAAGATATCTCATGAGGTTTGGTTACTTTACTCTATTTCTTTGGTTTTTTTATTTCTTCTTACATTCTCTACAATTACGGTGTTTTTATGTCTTCTCATTTGCTTACGGCCTCGGATCTTTACTACATGTCTCGCTTTTTGCATATTTTGGATAGAGGTGGCCTCGGTTAATTTTTAATTTTTTTCTTTTTGACTAGCTCTGTACAACAGCTAGAGAGGGATGGACCCAGACTAGATGGACCCATGGGGCTGAAACTGAACGGGTTGGAAACTTGTATTACATGTGCATTGTCAATGCTGTTTAAATAATGGGAATAATGGACCAAGACAAGACCAATTTAAGCAAACAAACCTCAAAAGCTTATGTGTGCCAACGATTTGGGAGCTAGGATATGGACATTCAAAGGTTCCTAAACTAAATCAAGGGTATCGTTAGATGTCTATGGTCCTCTACGAGGGTCTGATCGAGACTATCTATGGTTTGTATTACAATCGCGTCATAGCTGTCTAGGATAACAGCGGGTCTGATTACGACAATACCACGTTTCGTCAGGGGAACAAAGCGAGTCATGATACCATGCCGTCATGCTCCCATGCCACACCTCCGCTAGTTACGTTCGATAGTTTGAGTTTAAATACTAGCATGCTTATATGTCACCCTGTGGTTCGGACTTGCCAAATCGATATCTGTGGTTAGATTTCCGATCTTGCGATACATCTGAAAGAAGTAGTCGTACATATAGTCTGGTTGGCACTCATAAAACGAATGAGTCAAATGATACATGAGACCTGTGAATACTTGGGATGTCATATTATTCTTAAACGGTAGATGCCGGAATGGTTATACATTCTTAGTCTCATGCCTGTATTCATTTTAGTACTCCATATCACGACTTTCCCCCCTTATGAGGGCTTATATGAGTGAAGATCCTGCAGCTGTAGATTCAAAAATGTAATAATCAATGGTTTTCGAAAGATAGAAATGAAACATCTTGTGCCTGTTCTGGTCAACCGGAACCAAAAACCTGAGTTACTCAATTGCCAATCCTAGATCCCAATGTCCCCCCACTGAATATCAAATTCTAATGGTGCAGTACCTTGATAGCAAAGACAAAAACAAAATGTGTGCATAACCAGAAGCAAAACCCCAGTGAGAAAAGTGATGTAAAGGCCAAACAATGGAAGATCGAGTAGTAAAAAGGTCGAAACTGTATGGAAGGCAAGGATATGCCCGACCATGGGTAGGTCTAGTGGGTTAATCGTGTGAGATGGTGTTGTAAAGATCAGTTGATACGTTGTGTCGACGCAATAGCCATGGCTCCCTCGAAACCAATATATATGAGAGATGGAGGAAACTAACACAAGACGAGAATGAAGCTAACAAAACAAATCCCATCCGACTAGTCTAGTGCGCCTCAGATAGTTTCTCTATTGCATGTGTACCTGGAAAAGAAATGAGAAAGTCAGGGAGGGATATAGGACAGACAGCAATAGTGGTGGTAATGATGTTGAGTCTAATATTAGTGGGTTGTGCAAACAATGAGGATGCTGCATGTCTGGGGTGTATTAGGAGAGTAAGGCAGAGCCCGCAGATCTACGATTTGCGGGAGGGGTGTTTCCCTAGTCACGAACTACTTGAAGGAGGCGTAGCCGTATTCTCATCTCGTGTCTTCTCAGTGCCAGTTGTTGCATTTGCAGCCTCGGGGGGGCTATCATCAGTCGCCTTCCCCTTTCCCTTATCAACAACCCTAGCACTCTCCAGAGTACTAGTGTTGTGAATAGCATTCAATATCGGTGGATAGGCCTCTGTTGTTGCCTCTGTTGCTGAAATAGCTGTCATCGTCCGTGTTGCCATGTGTTCAAAATCGGGACTCAACTCCTTTCTGTCTCCCTGTGGGATTCCTCTGATTGCAGGAATCGTGTCCCTTCTCTCTTGATCCATCTTTAACTGGTGTGACACTGTGTTCATATGGTTGTCTGCCAACTTCAGACTTTTTTCCACATCTCTTGTTAAAGATTCCACTTGAGCCCTTAAGATTTCGTCCATATCCATAGGCCCGTCGTAGGCATCTTGCTTTTGCTTTCTCTTACCCTTATCCACTTCCCTATCCGGATCTGTTTTTGCCCATAACTCCTCCAGGTCATCTAACCAGCCCAGATACTTCGCAAGTCTTCTGACACCAGAATCACAATCATCAAGCATCAGTACATCGTCCCTCCTGCTTCCAATCCCACCTACCCTCTCCAAATTGATCAAAACACGAGGAGTCTCTTCCTTAGCTTGTTGAGGCAAGGCTGCGAAAGGCATAACCTGTAACGATGTTCCCATGATAATCACCAAATCAGCTTCACCAACCTTTGCCCTATGTTGGAAAAATCGGGTTGGTAGGGATTCTCCAAAAAAGACAATATCTGGCTTGACTACGCCGTTGCATCGCGGACAATGAGGGATCTCAAGTTTTTCAATATTTTCCTTCATCAGGTCGTCAGGATAGTCTGCTTTGCATTTTGTGCAAGAGTGTGTGGCAAAAGAACCATGGGCTTCTGTGATCAAATGGGAGGGGATGCCGGCGACACGTTCCAGACTATGATATGTTGAAATGTTAGCCCAGATAAAAAAATACCGGAATCTGGAACATCTTACCAATCAATATTCTGAGTAAATATCTGAGAGACTAGGCCTTTGTCACACAAAAGCTTCATGAAGGAATGGGCTATTGTTGGCCGTAATTCCCCGGGATATAGCTCTTTGGCCAATGTGAAAAAGGGTTTGGGATTCTTGTGGAAAAATCCCAAGTCAAAAACTGCTTCCTGTATGATATGTCAGTTTTAATCTTCATAACTGACATGCAGAAATATGAACCATACAGGATATGGAAGATTCAACTTTGCCAAATTCGCATACAGTCCTGTACCTGGACTACGGAAATCAGGTACTCTGTCGTATCTATTAGCTAGTGTTTCCTAATTTTGAGTTGCCTGTATTCATAGCTTACCCAGCACTTGTGGAAACTCCTGCTCCAACCTAAACATTCATAAATGCCCAATATTCATAGGCAGAACTCGTGAGCTTTTTGAAATCCCCTCATAGATTAAATATTATTTTGAGTAGTAGAAGGGAAATTCAAGTTGCAAGACGCACCATAAAGACCACTTTGCTGACATGACCACTGCGGATGTAATCTGCCACAGCAGAAACAGTCCTTTTGGCCAGTGTGCGCGGAGTAACACTGTCGTCAAATGTAGAACGATTATCGAGGGCGGAGAGCTCGTTCCCCATGGTTACGGAACTGAGATTAGCTTGTATATGAAGTTCAAGGCTGAGCCAACGAGCCAACGAGTGTGTTTGGGATGATCAAGATGGGGCTTCTATAGAGGGCGAGAGGACTGAAATGCTCCGTTGGGGCTGAGAGTGACGATGAAGATTGGGTAATAATGGGGAAAGGGCACAGCTGAAGTCCCCTTCTCGCCTTTCACGTTAGCGTGAAGGTAACGATATCGGACGCCGTTTGGGTCAGTCAAGACGCGCTTATGTCAGCCTATAAGGACTAGGCACGACATATCAGGTAATTATTGTACAGGTCCTTAGACGCGAGGTTCGGTCATTCTTTCATGATTTCAACGCACGCAGTGCAGCAGGCTGGGGATAGTTGTAATGGACGTTGGTTGCTTATCCACGCCGCTTTAAAGAATTAGCTTGGGCAGAAAAGTTCAGGGTAACTGATTTTCAACGCTAGATTTATTGAGTGGCCAAGTTGATATATAACTTATTCCCCCTAGCCCCCTCTACCTTCATCACCCCATAATTTTGTCAGAGCCCATCATAAGAAAAGTTGTGCCCCGTCGAAAATCATTGAAAAAGAGTACAGAGAAAGGCCATAACAATAAGTAGATAAGAAGTCTAGGTAAAGTAAAGATTATCAAGCACAGATATAGGCTCCTTGGAAGAACACTGCGGATCAGCGAACAGGATTAGGGAACGAGACTAGATCTGGTTGATCATAAATTTGAATGCCGAAAAGCTTGGAATATCTAATCTGATGAGCATAATCGACAAACTCTTTTTTTGGTAGTTTGTTTTCAGTTTGAAATCGCGATCAGGAGTGCAACTTTTATCCGAATTCGATACATAAAGCGGCATAAGGCTGCTATCCCTGCCTGAAAATAGGAGAGATGCGGGGGCAATTCTGTGGATGGCTGATGCGGCGCGGGGTGATGCAGATGTATAATCCTACACATAAATACATACCTACATATGTACCTTATGTAATACGGTGATCTTAGATAACGCAACACTCACTCGGCGATCGGAAATTCCAAGGTTGAAGCAAAAAAGACCGCTCACTAAAGCCACCTCAAGGCAAGAACTCCATATCATATGTACCTACAGAGCCGCATCTATATTTGCTCTGTAATAGGGTACATCGGACCACAGCAACTGGCTAATTGGGCTGGAACGCCTTATTTGCATGCCCTCCTGATCCTTTATCACAGAAAAGCTTGGATATGTAATACAGCTGGTATCTTCAGTATACCCATCGTATAAAGTCCTTGCACAATAGCAGAAAGCATAACTTAGAGCTCTGATTCCTCTCCATCAAGAGTTGTTCCGGAATACTCCCCGCTATTTGCACCATCCCTTGTCTCGTTTGTTCGTGCGGCCCCATGCAATGGCCGGCCCGGTGCTGCATAGTGCGCTCTTGCGGACCCAGCTAGAGTGACTCTTCGCCTCCCTGTGACCTCACTGGCGCGTGGATCAAGAGTTTTTGGCCGACGGTAAGTGTAACCCCAGAAAGCGACTTCCTTCCGCAATTCGAGTAATTCCTTCCCATGGATGGGGTCCCGGAGAAGCTTATCCCTTGCTCGCTTTTTCATGTTAAGTTCATTGTTTTGCTCTGGCGGTTGTGTCTCATGGACGTCAGAAAAATTAGGCTGTGGCAGTTGCTGATTCGCGCTGTTGGAAACGATACTTGTACTTTGGTAGCTCTCTTCTTCAAAATACTTGGTATCATCGGCTCCATTGAGTCCTTCAGGGACGAATGGGGGTGTTATGGTGTGTAACTTCTGCCAATCGATTCCTTTGAAAAAGGGATGTGCTCTGACCTCCATGCCGTCATGCGGTAACACATGGATTGCTCTTTGAACAATCCGATCAGCTCGGTTAGCTGCTCTTTCTTCCTGTAGGAGGATGTCATTGAATGCTATATAGCCTCCGTAGCCATTTACACCCTCAGAGTGGTCATTCCGGGCGTGAAAACCATTTTGAGCATAGGCCTTTGCTGTGAGTCGGTGTTGTTTTTCACACAATAAGGAGGCCACAAGATGGTATGCTTGAGGCGAGATCTTGGGCTCGAGAGGGAAAGTTAGAGTGTTACGCCAGTTCTATGGGGACTCAGTCAGAATTTCAAGGAAAACAAATATCATGAGATTGGTGCGCCAAACTAGGATCTTTTGTCTAGTCTCACTGCGATTGCCTGCGTTGAATGGAGTAAATCCATAGAGGCACTTTGAATGCCACCACTAGGTTTAGTAGGTTAAAGAATGAGTCCTTCGTTAGAGCAACGGACCTCATAAATAATAATTCCCAGGCTCCACCAATCGCACCTCCCATCATATGCATCCCCTCGAACCACCTCAGGTGCCTACTCCACGTTTCATTAAATCATTACTTCAGCATGTATCCATGTATGAAATGTGAATGTACCATATACCTGATAGCATATCAGTGGAGAACTTCAGAGTATTGCCGCATAAGTGAACTGTACTTACTGATTTGTGCCTACAATGCTTCTTGCTAGGCCTCTATCGGTCTTGAGCCAAGACGTAGGTTTGTTGTCCTCCTCTGTCTGAGAAGCTTCAAAGGACATGCTTTCGTTCAAATTATGAAGGAGACGCCGACTTTCCTTTCGATCAATTGTATCTCCTTCAACTAAAATTCCAACACTCTCCAACAAACTGTGCCTTCGCTTGTCAAGGTATTCGCTATCGTGAGTCCGGTGACCCGAGAAGGTCAGACCAAAATCACAAAGCTTTAAATGCCCCTGGGAGTTAAAAAGGAAATTGTCTAATAAGACCGTATGAGCCCACAGCAAGTATATGGATACGCGGGGTGCATACCTGGTTTTACATCCCTATGAATGTAACCCAGTGCGTGAGCTTCTTCGATACAACAAATCATTTCAGCTGCATAAAACCTGGTCTCCTCTTCTGTGAGCACAGTCCTCTTGATCAAAAGGGCTAAAAGGTCTCCGCCTATGAGATATTCCATTACCAAGTATCTATAGTTAGGTTAGCGTTTGAAGTTGACATTTGCTGTCTGTATGTACCATACAAATTTTCTTGGTCTTGAAATGCTGCAACTAGCGGTACAATCCACTTGCTCCCTTGACTAGCTACCAAAAAATCTCTCTCTGCACGCAGATGTCCCTCTTGACCACCTAAAAGCATATCTTCTTTCTGCATGACTTTCAAAGCATAAACTTTCGGCTGTGTTATACCATCTATAAGCTGAGGAACGTGTGCTGTCGATTCGGATAGTAAAATGTGGCACCCATTGGGGTCTTCCGACTGGTTTTTTTTTTCCCTTGGTCCACCAGTATGGTCAGTGGGAACGTCAGGGTATTGTTGCCTATTCTCGAGAGTCCATAGATCATGCCATGATGCAACTCTGTCTCTCTCACGCACTAGTTTCACAACCCCAAATGCACCCTTTCCAATGACTTTCACGATCTCATAATTGTCCACGTTCAATGATTGACTCCGGAGACTTCTTAAATAAGCAGTTTCCTTCTTCATCCATTCTTCTCTCAGTATGCTCCTCTCATTATAACTTAACTCGCTCTTTTGGAGTTGATTTTCAAACTTCCTTCGCCGCACAGATCGGCTATTTGGAAATCTAAGAAGTTGGGAGAAATGCGACTCAAGATATATCTTCGCTGCTGTAGTAACCTCAACTGTTCGCAGTGTCGCGTGAGATAAATCGCTGCAGGGTACAGCGGCTGGAATTGTAGGAATACGACGCCACGAAGGAGTCGAGACAACATCAGGGGTATCTGAGAAAAAATTCATGGGAAGAGGAGCTAATATATTGAGTGACCGAGAACCCGACCGCCGTATCACAGTGCCTTGAAAATGTTGGAAGAATCTTCTCTGGATAAATCCAGGGCTAGAAGTACTATGTTTGAGGGAGGGTGCAGTAGTAGGCAATCCAACTCGCAAATACCGATGTGATTGATGACGGAGCAGATTTCGCTGTGGGGTCTGAAATGATACACGGGTGCTTGGTGATTGGTCATTTGCACCATCAAGCACAGGGACAGGCTCCGGGAGAGATCTACTTAGGGACTTGATTAGTGATAATGTAGGATGGTGAAGCAATTAGAGCTACTCACCTTAAGTCCATTCTAGATTCAGCTGGTGTACCCCGACTTCCAGATGCTGGGGCTGAATGACTCTGAAGCTGCTGATAGGCATGGTCTTGATGCTGTTCTTTCCTCTTTGACCATGATTTGATCCAGTCAACAAGTCTATATAGCCTATTTTTCGGACCCTTTGTGACTTCACAAGAGGATGAGGCCTCCTTCTCTGAAATTCCACTATTCAAGGAGTCCGCTCTGCTAAACAAAGGGCTCTCTTCACTCTGGGTCTTGCGGCGTCTTTGCCAGAAGCTTTTCTTCCTCGTGAAAACGGGAGAGGCCCTACTGGAAGGCATAATGGACAACCAATGTATAAGAATGGTGTTAAGGAAGTGGTAATGTCCTGCCCAAGAAGATGACCACAAACCAAAAAGAGGCAATTAAGTTTCGAGCTTTCTTCCTCCGTACCGGCGTATCGGATACCAAGTAGAAGGTGAAGAAGCTGGGGTGAAGAGCTGGTTTAAGCGCAGGTGCCCAGCTTAGAAGCATTCTTCATAAGAATTGTATCTGTGGTGATAAGAAAATGTACTGCCTAAAGAAGCCTTTGCGTGATATGTGATTGGTATTCGGTGGAGCAGGGCCCCTCTATCTTCTGCATTCGGAATTCAAGTCGTCTCGATGAGTCTCGTATGGGAATATACAAAACAAGCAGTTAATGTGCCGCTTTACGGAGTGACCTGGAATTGGCCCTTTACCCTAGTCTGGTTACCTTTACCCGTCATTGAACTCTTCCAGCAAGTTAAGCAGCGAAAGTTAGAAGGTTTCTCTTCAGGGCAAGTACATGAATATATATGTGGCACTTTGAGTTAGAAAGATTGTCAGCCTCAAGCCTAAGCTCACCAAGCTACTGTAGTACGGAGTATATAGGGTTGTATAAAATGGGCTATGTATAAAGTACATGAGTTCTCGGATAGTATCGTAATCGGTGGCTTTGGAGGTTGGGTTGTCGTCGAGAGATACTTAAATTAGAAATTGAGGCAATTGGCTGCATACCTGTCTAGTTCAAGTTCGTTATGTACATTGTGACAGTTCAATTCCAAGTATCCCAGACCCAATCGCTTACAACAGCTGCATGCGCTTTAAGAAAGTGCGATGAACCCTGCTTTTTTCACGCAAAACACCTCGTCATGTATTTGCCTGATCCTATCCTCTTTATTGCTTTGTGGTATAGATTAGGACGTTATTTTGCTGTAGTGTTCTGGAATTATGGAATGTTCCTTGCTCTGCCGTCTGCGGTTCTGCTACGCCGATCCCGTTGGGATTCCTTGGTGAACCATGTAATTTCCCCGCCAATCATCTCCCCTCTCCTTTTGGACGCGAACAGACGTTTCTCCTCAGCCATAAGTACCAACCCAACAACGACTACATCACTCGGCATTACATAGGTGCCACTCCCGCTCAGGTATAAACAATTCCTGTTATAATTACCATTTCGAAATCCCTTCTTAGTTCGGGAGCAGCATAATGTCGTCAACTAGCCGGACCCCGCCTCGACCAGCCCCGGACCGCTCCTCTGTGGGTAGTACACCAAAGCCTCCGACTCTTCAGATTCAGTCCCCACCAATTACACCACCTACGGAGGCACCTCCGATAGAAAGGTCTGCTTCAGTGGCATCTGACTCATCAACTCTGTCGAAAAGATACTCGTTTGGCCTTGCTCGTACGAATACTGGTGAAATGAAACGAAGAGGATTCTCGAGGCCTGAGGGAACCGAGTTCTCAAACTCCGCACGATCAAGAGAGAGCGTTATGGCATTGGGGAGCATTCAGCATCTACAATATTTCTTTGCGAAAACCGGGCTTCTTGATGGCAAGGGGGGGTAAGTACATGACCTTTAACCCTATCGTTGTTTCCATACTGACAATACCAAATAGTGGATTGAAAAAAAAGGGGAATACCTCAGACAATAGTAGATTATCTGTTGATGCTGCTTCACTACTACAGGACTCGACATACTCGTCTATGAGATCTTCGCCGGACTTTCTCGTACCATTTGATGCAGAGCACGAGTTTTTCTCGGAGTCTCCCTCTGAAGAATTTGATATAGATGAAGCCTTTATGCTCCCTCCAACTACTTCAACCTATAACCTGCAGATGAAGCCTGTACCACCGGCGCCTAACCCAGACATGTTACGGAAGAAGCTCAGGGAGGCTCTGACCATTACAAAACGGCGTTGGGAGGAATCGATTCCAGAGCAGATTGGAGATGCAAGCAAAGGGGGAGTTGACGAGAAAGAGATACCACAAGGTGTATACGATATACATTGTACGGAGTTGACGGACCTTGCAACTTCGGCAGTGAGGGCTGCTCGAGGGTATTATTACACCACAGATATCAGTCTCTTGTCATCTAAAGATGAGAAGACACTGAGAGAGGAGTTCCTTTTTGTATTGGATGTGTTAAAGCGCATGGTACAACGTAAATTTGAAGGAGGGGTTCAGATTGAGGAGAGAGACCACGTGATTGACTGGATTAAAAGTGTGGAGGTTTCGCTGGACGAAGAGGAGAGGGACATTGCGGAAATGAAGCGGTTGGGGAGACAATGGCTGGAGGGAGATTGGACTGGGAAATATGCCCGTATGCCGCCCCATAAAATACACTCATCAGCCCCTCAGCAGAGCAACCCCCTTCAAGCCCCTCAACCCCTTCAATCTATGGATGAATTTCCCGGATCTCCTTGCGCAGACGGAGTACTAACTTCTGTTCCTAAAAAAGACCGAAATCACCTATTCATGTCCTATTTTGACTCATCTACCGAGAAACTGCCTGAGCCGGAAGAAATAACACCGGAGACAAGTCTACCAACTTCATTCCTCAAGACACTGCAGACGGGCCTTCATTTGATCCTGATTCACAATAATGTCGTACGCAGGTCAAAACGTCCGTTTGGACAGATCCCTCAATACCACACCGAGTTCTCCAAACCGTACCGACTGGCTGATAATCTTCGATACTGGAGAAAAGCAGCGGAGCTAAGATGGGAGGTCAAGCTGAAATTTGACGTCATGGCTGTAGTAAGTGGGACTAATGGGGAAGCTTGGAGGGAATTCAATACCGCAGTGGAGCTGTGGTGTGAGACAGTGTTAAAGGAGGTCAGGGCTGATTGGGAAATGGGTGAAGGGGCAGCGGCGATAGGAGAAGGGGCCGCCGAAGCTGCTGTTAGAAAGAGAGCCCGGACTCTAACAATGCAGTCACAGAAGTCAAATGCAGAGGCCGAGGCCGCTAAATCTGCAATGGAAAATATTTGTCTTATGCCGCAAATCCCTAAAGACCTTGCGCAAGCTAAGGACGCAGCATAAAGGATACAGACGCATAGGTGAGGTGCGATGTAAGAGGGCGTTATGGCGAAAGAGTATGTTATCTTGAATATACCCCCTGTGGTGCTCCGATTGTTGCTTGGGCAAGGGACTCTGACTTCAGCCCGGAAACATTATCATCACAGATGACACTCGTTTAGCTTGAATTCTTGTGTTTTAACTTTGATATGGTACTGTTTTAATACTGTTTTGTTTGTTATGTTTACTGGCATTTACCGGGATTCTTGCTTCACTTCTGGACATTTTTATTCTACTTGGGTTGACCTGGTGTGGGGTACGTTAAGTTCTTGCTTTTTCTTTCTATGTTGGCTTTCAATTTCGGGTGAGTGAAAAGAGACTCATATCGTTTATATCACCCTGCCGTTTTTATTGTTAAATCCTGCTATCTTTCCTTGTGCTTTTCATTTATCTTTTTTTTTCCATATCTGCTGTGCGATCAATTACACAATTGTAGCGGTTTTGCTGTTACATTGTGTCTTGGTGATTAGTGGAGTGATTTATATTATCAATGTATTGTTATCATTCACTGCAGCACGTCACAGTCTATAAGCATAGACTACAATTGAATACTCTTTCTTTTGTTACATTGGGCCGGTGGTGTTGGGTGAGGGCCGGGGGTGTTGTGAGGTTGCTTGAACTTTTTTTTTATTAATTTGGCTCAGATATTGTGAACATTAATTGTTCAATCCTTCCCCCCAAGCACCGGCTTTGGCATGAGCTGTGGGAACTGTGACACAATTCAATGTATGATTCACTCTAGTTAGTTACCAGAGCAGTTCCATCCAGCCTCGTGCAACGAAAACAAAATGCTGCTACCTAAAGCGAGACTGCTGGGACGCGATTGGCCAACGCGGGTTAGTCATGTATGAGTCAGTTAGCATTCACCTTTAATTTGCAGCAGTGATTCTGGGTAATGCGGTAGCAGATATCGGAAATTGGAGTTAAGGAATATACCCCGGAGTTTCTCATGCAAGGAGGTTTGGAATTGGTGGTGGGTTTGTATTGACTCAAGTAGAGTGACCGCTACAATGAAATCAGTATCACGAGGCAAACTGAGTCTAGCACACATATCTGCGCCACCCATACTTCAAGATTAACACAACTACAAAAAACTGCAGCAAAGTAGCCATCCTGTTCAGGTGACTAACTATATTTACATTTTTCCTCTGCCTGCTGCTACCAAACTATAGAAGACTACCGCAACCATGGCTAACCTGCTGTTTTCGCAATTTCACTTAGAGTTATTCCATGACTGATTATGGAATAATGGCACCACTAGAGAGGTTAATCTACAGTAAGATCAGACCTCGGGGGTTCCTATAAAAAGGATCCCTAAATCCCACTCTCATGTTCTCTCTCTCCTCACGCAACGTCTTGTATCTTTAACCGAGCTCAATACAATACGTTCCTCTTGGAAACACTTTCTCGCTACCACAGTCCCATAGCTCAGCTTGGAAGTGCTCATAGTCACAGCCGCGTTACATTCATTGAAGAAAACCAACACAACGTTACATGCACACATTATCGTCCCCAATGATTTATATGGGCACACGATCCATATGACGGACCTTCATACGATAAACTATAGCATACAATAGCCAAGCCCTTGTTAATTGAGTTCTATTTGGGTTCTAATTGCTTTTCTAGTCACTACTCGTGGTTCGGGAACAAACACCCAAATCTCCGTACTAGGTGGGCTTTTGTCATCCGCATAGATCAACAGATGACATGTTAAACCTAAGCAGTGAGAGGATAAAGAAATGAAAAACAGGAAAGTCTTGTTACAGACAAGTTGCTGATGGTGACTTGCGTGACGAAAGAAGACATGATGAGAACAGCTAAATAAGTTCCCACCGTTCAAGACTTCACCAACTAGACAAGACCCCCCACCAGTCCCAATCACCAAGGCGCCACATTAGACTGTTGTGTCCATTACTTTGTGAGTTCAGGGTAACAGATCACACCAATTATGTACTACTTGCTATAATTATTTATGTAGAATGAGTTGACGAAGCTACCAACCAGGGCATTTGTATAAAAACCAATTAGTTACGGGGCTCATATGCGGAGTATAGAAGGATAGATAATTCGATGTTTTTTTGTTTTTTTTGTTAATATACGGATTTCTCGTTACCTTCCCAGATAGATGTTCTTTCCTCTGTTTCAGAAGAGTTTGTATCTATATAGAGCGCGCTGGGGCGGCAGATTAACTTGCTGCGCCCGTGAATCCACTCCAGGATTCCGAGAGGCCTCCCCTGACATAGGCGCACACGAGTATGTACTAGTTTATTAGGAAAAGGGTACGGGACTCATAACCCCACATATCTCACTCATAACATTACAACGTTAACGTGGCCAATATCACCCTAAGATCCTTCAATGTCTATTTCGGCGAATTTTTGTCCTACCATTATTTTAAAGAAAAAGCAAATATAAACACGCAATACGTGTCCCAGCCCTGCTAATTATCCCTATTTGCAGTCTAGCGACACGCGAGAGTCGCGTTTACCCAACACTTTCTTCGTAGTTGCCCCACACGCGCATTATAATTGTCAGGGAAGACCATGAAATGAGGTGGGATGGTATACACAGGTTTTACTCATATAGATAAAGATGACCCTTGTTCGACCAGTATAGGCAAATATCTGCTGGATCAGAACGAAACCTCAGGTGGGTGGTGCCATTACTTTAAGCTTGTTCACCGCGCCATATATTCCTATATATTTGGATTCACAATCCCCCACCGCGCCCTGAAAGCCCTCTATTCACTTGTGAAGAGGGTATAACCTAGTCTGGTTTTATGACCCCTCGAAGGAATATTCCCAATTTCTTTTGTCCACCCTTTCCCTTGAGGACATATCCCATGCTTGAGATTTCAAACTATAGACCCATATTACTCCTTGATATGGGCGCCGGTAGTATGGGTATTATAGGTTAGTTAACCTTTGGTTGCACAAACTCCTCCACAGCTACAATAACGTTCCCAAGTTTGGGTTTGTGGAGCAGATTATAGTTGTGATTGAAAATAGGTTGACTGATCGGGGGGAAATTTGTAAAGCGGAACAACCATGGCTGAATCATTTTCGGGGCAACCAGTGTTGGCCCCACCACTATCGGTATGGGATGAGCCTGCATTGTGTACCAGCCATCCATCAAACTCCGGAACCAAACCCGGTTATTACTGGGCCTTACATAGTCTCATGCCAGGCCTTACAGTGAGCTGAGAAAAGGCTCGCAGCAGGGCTGACATATAAGCGGTTGCACGAGGGTGACTCGAGGCTACTTGCAAAGTTGCTCGACCTCAAGCGTATATCTAATCAAGCCACCATAAGGAAAATATAAACCAAAAGAACCCAGCTGGCTTGCGTGAAAGTACCCCTCGCCCCTGCATATAGGTGCTTAAGGCCCCCCTCCCCCCCCGATCCTTCGTGAGGCAAAAGACAGGTGTATGTTGCATATCTTACTTTTTGTGCCATAAAAGTATACTTAAATGAATCCTCTCGCTTTTTTCGGTCTCAAAACAAGCCAAACTTCCATTCAAATTCTGTAGGCTCCCGTCTGACTTCCGCCCCTCCCAGAAGCTTGTTTTACCCGACTGTTGCAATCCGTTACTTTATGAACTAATGGGTGGTGTGAGACGTCTGGCTACTAACATTCCGCAATTTGCACTGCAAACGAGTGAGGAAGAAGCTCAATGTTAGCCTCACTACTTATTCCCCAATTGAGCTGACAGTGTCCTGCAATCTTGGTAGACTAGAGATTAACAGCGGATTAAGAGAAAAAAAAAAGGACCCTCCCCGGAAGCCATGATACTTGAAAAGAAAAATCTTTTCTCCACCACTTGTATTCCCAGTCCTTCCTCTGGCCATTCTACTCGCTTGATAACGCTCCAGCAATCATTACGAGATACCCTGGATACCAACTACAACTCAAAGAGATAACTTTTGAAACTCCGCATACCCCTCACGACTTTTTCAGCAGTCGGAGAATAGATATGATAGCATCAGATTTCCTCTAGCCAGGGATTCCTCATGATAAAACGCAAGGATACTGGACGAAAAACAGTCTGACCTGGCCGCTACTTCATGTTGCTTTCTATACTTCTCTTCTTCGATCCATTCCATATTATCCCTTCAACAGGCTTTATTTCTTCTCAGGTCATGCTCGACATCAACTTTCATCTCAATTACTAGCTCACAAATAGCTGGAATGATCCTACAACACCATCGGAGAATACCCGAAAGCAAAGTACAGAGTCATTTCGTTCCGCGTTAACATGAATAATCAACAAGTGTAGAAGCCTCCAGAAACAACCGCCAGAAAATTACAAATAGATGGACAGGAGGCCAAAAAAAGAAGGGGGCGCTAAACCAGAAAGCTTTTGCCCCCCGGGGAATCATCTGCCAAGGATGAACAATCATCTGGTCCTTTGTAAACACCTCCTTCGTCTCCGAGACCCACACCATATGAAGCAAAACAACTCATCCGTACAATGGAAAGAACACTGAAAGAGAAATAGACATGCTATTCATACAGATCAGCCTTTGCACCGGTACCCAAAGGAAAAAGCCGCTGACGAAAGAATTAGAAGAGATCAACCAAGTGGGCGGAACTCCGTGCAAATGAGGTATGTAAAACAAAGCAAGTTATCCTACAGACTGTATGACCGAACACCTGAAAGCAGAATGTAGGCTGCGGACTGCATAATAACACCAAAAAAAAAGCTGGCCTTGATGAGATTCCAGGAGATAAACGGACGACCAGCCAACCAGCAGCCGTGAGACGCCCGTAAAGCTCAAGGTCTGAGTTCATTCTCTTACCCTCTTGATTGGTCGACCGCTGTACTCATCCGTGGACTTTTTTGCCTCCCTTCGGAGGTCTTGCCCAATAACAACGCCACTGAGGAAGGCACTACCATTTTGGGGCAATGGGGGACCAAACCCCTCACTGTCGGACGTGGATCGCCACTTTCCCTTACTGTTATTGTCTTCCACAAAGGGTGAGCCCAGACGTCGAAGTTCAGTACTCGGGGGTTGTGCATCAAGAAGGTAAGCGAGATTAGGTCTATCCAAGGCACCTTCCGGGTTCCAAGGGAGTAGAGCGGTAGAGACTTCAGAGGGGCGTGCCCTTCTCTTTCCGTTCATACCGTTTGACGCGCCTATGTTGACGGTGTATCCCCTCTGCCGAGTTCGGGACCCTGGTGGCGGAGTTTTCGGCTCGGATGGAGGAGGAGGAAGGTTTGTGGTGTCAAAAAGGCCCTCAATTGGCTGTCTCTGAGGAAGAGTTGGTCTCGGTAAAGGGCCAATGAACTCTTCAGCAATCTCCGATTCCTGCATAGGGCGGGCCCCGCGTCGCGGCCATGAACCATGGGATGGATCAGATGTTCCCAATTGCAAGGAAGGCATGCCAACTGGGAGTTCAACAGTTGTATTGGCTCTTGCCCTCCGGCCATACAAGGGAGTGTGTGAAGATTGGGTACTGGTAGGTGTATTCCTTGGAAAGACAGGATGCCCCAGCCCAACACTCGCAAGAAGGACCGATACCGGCGGAGCATTACCGTTCGCATCGGTAAAGCCTCGAAATTCTGGCAGCGGATCGTGGTTATAGAACTGGGGAGAAGTTTCGACTTCAGCTAAATTTGGCAAGGGCATACCACCAGAGATAGCAGCCATAGCACTGCCAGGCCGCATGGAAACAGACGTGCTAGTGGCAAGAGAAAGCGCCATACTCCGGGTTGATGTGAGAAGAGCATTACCGACAGAGCTACCAACCGCATTACCAACATCTGCATTGTCTGCAATTGGTGGAGGAGGTCCTGAAGACGAGTGGTCAGCTCCCAGCCTATTCACGGATGGAAACTGGGTGGGGTCTTGTCGGTGGTTATGATATGGGTTTGTGGACGGCCCATAGCCACGTTTACAAAGAACCCTTAAGCGTTTCCTCGTAGCAGATTCAGAGGCCGGCCATTTTAACAATGATGCTTTCCTCATAAGGTCAGCCTTGTTTCCAATTGGTAGCCTAGGTTCACCCTTGACGGGGCCACGAGCACGGACGCCGGCTTTCAAACCCTTAAAGGTGCTTTTGGCGACTCTAGCAACACGATGACAAACACCAAGTGGAGGGACCCCACCTGGGGGAACGTGAAACGGTGTGACAGTTGGGTCATTTTGATAATCCATGTAAGTCCTCCACAGATGCCCATCCATTTCATCAGTCCATTCATCATCTCGTACGCCAATGCTGTTCCTTTCTTGATGCTTCCTTTTCCTCTCTACGCCAGCGAGAATCGATGTCTGTGATGGTCCAGAAACAAGCTCCTCGGGGAAGGCGGGGCCGAGTTTTGGCTTTTCTTTTTCACTCTCGTCGTCTGTGTCATCATCGTCTTCACCGGGCACGTCGGGGATTGTACACTCGGTTGCGGTGGTACGAATACTCTCAAAAGACGAGTCCGATGATGACGAAAATACGGAGGATGAGGTAGTAGGCCGAGTAAAGGGATCAACGCCATCGGGCCTTGTGAAGCTTTTCTTCCATAATTCTCCTCCTCTACCGCCAAAACTGGTGAATATCTTCGATAGTGGCGTATGAGGACTTGAAAGAAGAGTTTTGGCCCGTGCTCTATTCGGTCGTGGGGTGGTGGGTGGCTCGATTTCAGTCATGGATAGATTCCGGCTGTGGCTACGACCTTTCTCTCCTCGCGACCGACTAAAGATACCTCCGAGCGGCATCTTTGAAATCCCTTTCGTACTTCGAAGCTCAATCTTTGTTCTCGCAGAACTTTGAAACAAAAAGAGATCAAGATATTAAGATTCTTGCTTTACCAAGTGCAACTCCTATTGAAACTCCAAATCTTCAGAGGCTTTCTTGAACTTATTTCGTTAGATTTCGTAATCCTTCCGAATTGTGTGCAGAAGCAAATTTTGTGGCAATTGTTGCTTTATTGCGAGGGAAAGAAAAAAAAAAAAAAAAGCTATTTGTGTTGCTGTAGATGATGGTCTGGCTGATGTGGACGAGGCCAATCAAGGGTTAGTAAACCAAAATGAGTTGAAGAAGTGGTTGCGAAGATTTGAGGGAGTGTATTGAACTGAATATTGGAATAAGTTGGGCTCTCTCTCTGTGAACTTCACGCGTTACGTTGGGCTAGGGTAGTGTGTTTTGAGTTGGACGATAGTGGGGAAGAATAAGGTTGAATTGTGGGTAGTGATTGCCAACCAGACTAGGTGGTGATGACTGATGGGTGTAGCTGTTACGGAACGCGTCAAGGCCGGCGTTAGCGTCCTTCGGACCGCACAACACTAAGTCTGGTCTAATATGGTGAGAAGTTTGCTGTAAAGGAATTAGCGAATGTAGTAATCGCCAATAATTAGCAGCCTTAGCACACAGCTAGGTAATTCGTTTGTTGAGTCCGCTAGTGTCGATCAGACCCTCGTCCGCGTAATGTTTGGTATTCCGGAAGGAGCAAAATGCCGGTCCGCCGAAGGACGGGACTTCTTCACGGTAGGATGGAATAAGGAAGAGGAGAGGTGAGGCGGAGACTCGTTTCTGGGAAACGAGTTGAAAATGAGGAAAAGAAGGAATGAGGAGGAGACTTCGACGGTTCTAACAGGATTAAAGAGTGGAAGCCTGTAGGAAAACGGTCGCGGTAAGTGAGTGAATGGGTAGAGAGGTACGAGCGGGGGGGGAAGACGATGGCCATAGAGGCGTTGATAGAGCAAGCACCAGTCAGGTCAAGACGTAAAGGTAATGCTTACAGTTCAGTACAAAGGCACCAGACAACGCGTTTTCGGCGATGGTAAGGAGGGGGTATATCAAGAGGGGCTATTGTTGTTAACGTTCTGGATAAATTACTTTAGATACCATATTCTAGGGCTAATGGCTTGTCTTCAAGATATTCTTCACCAATCCCTTATTCCTGCATGTTACTATTCTCTATTATCAACTGATATTAGATAAAAATAGAAAAAAAATGTATATAATAGCTAATATACAATATAAATAAAAATATAAATAATAAAGAAAGAAAGATAAGAAATAATAATAAAAATAAATATATAAGTTTTAACTTCTATTTATAAAATATCTTATATGTTATAAACTAATAATAAAAATTATTAAAAAATATAAATATAAATAATTAAATAATTACTATTAAATAGTAATAAAAATAAAAAATATAGTAATTTATATAGATTATAATAAAAATATAATATATTAATTTACAAATCATAAATAAACTATAAAAAAAAAAAAAAAAAAAAAATCCAATAAAACTATAATATTAATAAATTTTTCTTTTCTAAGACGTACAGACTAATGAAGTTATATTTTAAATATGCCTAAAGCTTACGTAAGTAAGAATATATTGAGCGATTGAAATCACGGCACCAATTCCCTCAGAAGCAACCTATACTCCAGCAAAACGTTGAGGTGAAGGTCATAAGTCTCGGAAAGAGAAACCACGGCGAGAGCGAAGAACAAATTGGTGAATTTTCCAGACACTCTTTTCCGCTATTTCAAACGGCTGATGAATGTCGAATCATCAGTTTGACGGTTGGTGTTTTTTAGGTTGTTCTTATGAAACTACCAATTGGATTCACCACGAGATGCTTCTCATTTCATGCGCAGTGATGAGTATACAGCAGAGATGTGACAATCTCTCAGAGTCTCTCTCCCCACAAGGTCTCTCCCAACGCACGTATTAATCGGTACATAGTTAATCGTTTCTAATAGGGAGATTTGAGATTGGGGCTAATTTGGAACGGATGATCGGCAGCTACAAACGTCATGTGGTTTTGGCTGGTGTTCCCTCAAGCTCAATTCAGACTAAGTAAATGGCGTGTTCCCCCTGTGGAGGTGTTGTGCCAACCAGACTGTGTTGATCTTTTCTTGACATCTACAAGGAGCACCTACTCTCGTACCTGGTCTCAATTACAAGCACGGATTGTCGCTTCGACAGTTTGCTATATGAGTCTTTTCACCCCTGTCCCCATACTCTGCAAATCTCTCTAGCTATAGGTACCAGATGAGACCATCCGAACGGGGCTTCTCAGTCTGTACGTAACTTGGTACATATATGCACCCTGTTTGGGTTCTAGCACCCTTTCGGGCGGGACCTTGCTCTACCGGACAGAAACGGCGGGGGTTTGGGTGCCCGGTATAGCAAGGTCTGCCTATATCTAGTTGGGAGAAATGTGGTTCGTAGGTGAGGAGCTTCTGCGGTTGATGAACAAGTTTAAGGCATCTGATTTTTGAGCACGATTGTGGAGAAGCGGAAATTCCTTTTTTTTGGTCTTTCTTAGAGCGGATCAATGTAACAAATCCAGCTGGGAGCGAGATGGTTATTTACAATAGTGTTGACACCAACCAATAGGGCTATATCAACTTCGAAGTCATTCATTGCCTGCCACTCAGGAGGAAGACTTGCGAAGTAACTACCCTACTACAGAACCACACAAAACTCGTGTTTAGCCATAGAACAAACCTGTTAACGCAAACAACAAGCACTCTTTCTTCCTCAACACTCATAACTTATGGGGAACTCATACATTTATAACAGAGCAACTCCCCACTAACATCCATAGGTCATATAGAACCCATTATTGGCATCCGAAGTGAGTCCAATGCTCCCCATGGTAGGCGTCTCTAACTCATAATTTATAGTTCCAGAGGTGCACGCCTGTGTCACCACTGTCTGCTCTGTTGGCGCAGTGTTTGAAACAGAGATATCCGCCGTCCCCGCCAACTCTGCTCGTGCCGGCTTGCTATTCCAGCTAGTTGAGCTTACGAAGGTGCTTGTGAGGGTATATGCGTTAATGGTGACTGTGCCAGAGATGGATATTGGCGGATTTGCGATAGCGTGGAACTTCAGCTTGCAATTACTCGAGCCGACGGGGATATTGAATTTGAAGAGCATATTTCTATTTCCGCTGGAGTTTTTCCAAACAGTGACCTCGCTGGAGGAACCGTAGACCCGATTGGGAGCGGAAAAGTCAACGGGAACTTGGAGGGTTGGGTAAATGGTTGTACAGGCACGCTTAGCGGATACTACGGGAGTGGGGGAGGCGGTTGCGGAGGAGGCGAGGATGAGAAGGAAGGTGGTGAATGTGGGGAGGAGCTGCATTCTTGGCTGGTTATTTCGGTTTTGCTTGGTGGGGAAGAGGTAGCGGGTGTGGAAGGGCGAGTGTGAGCTTTTGCTAGGCGTGGTGAAGCCTGAAAAGAGAATTGCGGTGGTAGTGAGAATAAGTAAACTGAGAGAAGGAGTGGAGAACGGTTGATTCATAATCCAATTTTCTGTTGGGTGGGTTCTTGCTTCTCTGGCGGGTTACACCATTCCACACCGGTCCATTCACCCTGCCGTCACTGTCACACGAACGCGTTGGAGACGCAAGATGCCCTACCTTGTACCATTACAGGCTGTGCTTAAGTGCATGAATACATATTTACCGGGATGAGCTTGAGGTTGTGGTTAGGTGGCCCCTGCAGTAGAGTCAGCAAACAATTGGAGCGGCCCAATCCAGAGTTTGGTGGGATGGTATTACTGGCAAGGTTCCACCGGATATTGGTTAAAGTAGGGGGCGGAGTTCAGAGCCCTAATTAGATCTTACCTTGAGACTGGCCTTGGGCTCGGGATAATTATTTCAGAATCAACCATTGCCAAGCTCTTATATTACACACAGAAGTGTAAAGTAGGACGAAGAGGTAAATGAATAATTTTTATATACTTGTTATGAGCTGATGATACAAAGTCCTCATGGATTTGGTGCCTGGGGGAAACGCCATAACTTTGGGGGAATTATATTCCTCGGTCTATAATTAGCTTTTACATGCCACGGCCACACGGAAAGGATTACCGAAATCAAATTTTATGGGTTACAGCAATTTATTGATGGAATCCCCATTCCTCCACCGCAAATTTTCTAGTTAAGCTTGGCGTCAACAAGGGTCGCTTTGAAAGGTATTGATATAGTAAAGAACAATTGGTTTGTAAATATATACAAGTCCTTGTAGCCAAGGCTGACATGGAATAATAGAACTTTTCGAGGACCCACAGAGAGTCGTTCTATTCAGAGGTCGTTGTGCCAACCAGACTATGACACTTCCTACTTATCAGTGTTGAACAAATTGTTCAAATAAACCAATCCCTCATACCGTACAGTATTAGGTTGTCTTCGACTACCAATTGTTTATCCAACAATCTCTATGCGATTTGTCCACCCGCTAGCAATAGTTCCTTGTGGTATCTTAAACCAATTGCTAGCTTCGATTTGTGTTGGTGGTCATTCGCAATATGAATCCTTTGGTCCACGATTAGGTCCACGATGATGTGTAAGAAACATCAGTACCTCCTTCCTTTTGCGTGAATAGCTCTCGCTTAATGGGACCACAGGTTGACAAACTCTTTCTTCTAATGGCTTTGGCTTCCCTCCTGGTTGTAATTTTGCTTTTGCTGTAGAACACACGACTTTGACGTACTTGCCTATAATTATACAACTATTAACACCTTGCCATTTCCAAGACATACAGAATTTCAATACTTTCTAAGGTCTCGCTTCCTGGTCACTGTATTGCAGGCGCCACCCAGGAGGTGTTTCGAAATAATGGGGAAGCCGCAAAGGACAAGGGGGATCCAAAACGTCACCAAGTGCTATGCGAAGGGGATGTATGTTCATCTTGACGAAAAAAACCCTCAATTTTTATATTGCTACATGCCTTATCGAAAGAAAAACCGTTATTCATATTACAAAGAAAGCTATCCATGCCAAAGCACCAAAAAAAAAAAGGAAAAAAGATCTAGCCATAGAATTTATCCACAGGAAAAGGAATCAAGAAGACTCGTAACTTCATCTACAACAATACTCCAACACAGCATAACACTCCAGGTATCTCGCACCACGAACATTATCATACAAACAACCCCAAAAAGTATCTTACAACTCCACCAGATCCCTCGCATCAAAATCCGGCGGACTCCTCCTATACACAACCCTAACCTTATCATCTAACCCTGCATACTCATTACTGACCCAGATATGCTTACTAAAATTTCTTGTTCTATAAATCTCATCATCCGAAATCCCCAAATCATCTCTCGGAATCCAAATGACTGGCCTCTTCGCCCTCAACGCATCGTGCTGGAATGCCCTGGCCACAAGCCTATCCCTCTCCTCGGGACTTAAATCCTCAATTTCATCAGGGATATCATCAAACAGGGCAAACTCCGCTCTATTCGCCCTTCTCAGATTCGCAACCTTCTCCGCCTCTTGTGCTTCAAGGTCTTTAGACTTGAACACCGGAAGCTGGTTGAATGGATTGAGTTTCTGGTTGAGTCTCTGGAAATTCATAGATTTCTTGCCCCTAGAGTGAGCAGCTATGTGGGGGTCACTGGCGGACCAGCGGTCTTTGCTGGTAGTTCGTTGGACTGGCTGGAGACCAGCTCTCTTTGCTTGCTTATTGGCTTCGATTTCCCTGAGCTCGATCTTCTTGGCGTGGCTGTCGGCTGCATGTTCTAGATTCTCCCGTCTTTCTAGAAGCTGGTTGACATCCTCTCCTTCACGCTCCCCCTCGATGAGGGCCAATCTTCTGTGTTCGTCGTGCTCCATGGCAAACACGCGGTCCCGTTCGGCGGCATCATCTTCGAGGGTGATGGGGAGGTAGGTGAGCAATGGGCCAAAGGACTCGTTCAAGATACGTTGATACAAAAACGTAAGAGCAGCAACCACAATCATGATTATTGCTTGTGGGAAACAAGAAACCTTCCCATTCTCGTCCTGAACAAGGAAAAACAAACCAATTAAGCAAACCTCCATGATATAAAGCCCAGTAAAGAGCTGATTGATAGCGCGCGGGAATAGTAGTCCACCGGTATCAAACCTGAAGTTGGTGACAAACAGGAGATTATATCGATAGACAATCCAAAACAACCCAAAAGTGAAAATGTTGAAAATAAGGATTAATGGGGAGATGACCGAGTAAACTAACCCGATACAGGCGAGATTGGTATAAATGGGGAAAAAGGTACCCCACTTCATCTCCGGCAAGTCTACCTGCCTTTGCCATTTCTGCCTTGCAGTTGAATCAAACATGGGGGCCATAATGTAATAGACAATCAGTGAACCAATCTGCATCAAGGCTCCTCCGCTCTGGGCGAATGCTTGAAGCAAGAGATAAGAGAAGAAGAAGTTTGAAGCCTTGGGAAGATTTTCGGCCAAGATCGAAGCAGCAGCAGTTGGATTCTTTGACAGCTCGTCAAGAACTGGTCCCATACCAGACGAGATACTGACAACAAGGAACACTTGGACGAAAAGAAATCCGAAATACATCCCTTGAACTGCCAACTCGATGGTCATCCCAGTATGCATTCCCTGGAGCCTGGCAAGTGTTCTTAGGATAATTGGCAACAAAGCCATGAGAATAGCCAAACCGAGAGGTGGCAAAATACCGGAAATCAGACCGAGGAGCCAATTCGGGAAGTCATTAATGAACTTGAGGAACGGAACCGTTTCTGACAAGTAACTGACTTGAGAGATAGCACCAACAAAAGCAACAGGAGTTGCCCATCCAATAATCAAGCCAGCCACCGCACAGGTGACAAGAGTAATTCTGATGTACCTTTCCCACCATTTGATCCTCATGTTTTCCCAAATTACGTCATTTGGATTGACTTCCAGATAACGAGGCCCCATTTGCTGTGGAATGTGATGATTAAGTGATTGACAGGCCATATGTGCAGCAACTTGGTTGTTGAATTGAATAAATGCCGAGTTCATGAGGGGGAAATTTTCTGGTTCAGATTGGTCTTGTTCAATTTCGACATTGAGACGAGCAACCTCCTTTCTGCAGTAGTGAATAGTATCGACCTTTTTCCCGATCAATGGCAGCTCAGGCATCCAACTCAATCTGAAGAGTGGCAAGCGATGAGTTGGTCTATCCTTCTCATTCAAATACTTCTTCCAAACAGGCTCCCCATAGCCATCGGAGTCTTCGTATGCTGGGTCATATGCAGGAGGATACTCCGTAGTTACCTTTTTCTTAGACGGAGGAGCTTCACTTGCGGTGGGTGGACGTGGTGGCACTGGACTAGGGAACGCCAATGGTCTCTCGTCATCTTCTGACAACCTGACTTTCCCAGTCCAAGGTTTACTCTGAGCACGATTACCATTGGATTCCACATCTGGGTTGCTTCCCAAAGTGGATCCTCGCTTACGTCTGACTTTGTAACCATCCTCCCTTGGAGTGGGAGTATCGTCATCCTCCGATTTAGGCGTAAATCCATGGGTCATAAGGTTCCCTGGGACTATGCTCTTGACCACCCTTCTCGCCTCCTTTATCCCAGACCCTATTTTGTCCAAGCCGCCAGTAACACCGCCGGCAATTGGATCGAACACTGGAGAAAGTATTTTTTTCTTCTTGGAGTCTGATTCGGGTTCTTGTGGCCTTGGTTTTGGGATTTGATGAGGGTTACCTGATGACATCCCCCCTTCGTTTGACATATCTTTATTGGCTGGAACGTTTTCACGCTCTGAATCTGATTTGATCTCTTTCTTCATCTTCTTTATGTACCTTTTCTTGGCCATTCGGATAAGATCCGTTTCTGCTGCCTCAAGCTTCCGGGCTAGCCCATCACGTTTGGTGACCTTTTCTGCCAGATCATCATAGTCACTATAGAAGCGGGATTAGCTACACTGATTGCATATTATATAGAGGCTCTCTCACCGGTTGATCCAGATATTGCGTACTCCGCCTGGGAAAACATCATATAAACCGAGTAACTTTTCGATGCTCAACCATTTCCTTGGAATACTAGTAATCAAGACTGTAGTTGCTGATGCTCTCAATCGATGTTGAGGGCTTGTCAAGTAAGCCTGTCTTAGCCGGATATAGACCCTCAACTCACGGTAAAACATGTAACAGCAAACCAAAACCGTGAAGACAGCCAGTACTAGATGCGCCCAGTACCTATGGGACTTGTCAGGAGCGACATTTGCCCAGGCATACCTGTCCATCCCTTGAACATGTTTTGCAGGGTCTGGGTCGTGGTCATCCTGACCACCAATGGTATTCAATGGGATCAGGATTGGTAGGATTGCTGCAGCTAATATGCCGAATATCTTGAGCAGCATGAGAAGGTATCGTAGGAAAAAGTATGCATCGAGGCCAGATTTTTGAATGAAGTCACTTGTGGAAGTTTTGAAGATCTGGAATTGGCAGTTAACATCACCCTGGACTTTTCCCCCATTATAGCTCGTAGGAACACATACTGGCATTATCCAATCCAGTAATCCATCTCCTGAAATAGGCGTACGTCGTCTGTAAACAGGTCATGTTAGGACACGCTTTTCACCGGTTTCTATGTTATGGTGGTTGGAACTTACTTCTCCGGCACTAGGTATGTTCGAGGCTAATCTCACATCGTCAGCAGTGCCTCACAGAACTACAACATGTCTGGGGATCCCACCTCATAAATCCTAGCCAGTCGTTTGCGGGCGAGTATGAAGATGACCAATTCCACTCCAAAGACTATTGCAGCAACTGAGAATGAAGCAAGAAACGTCTCCAAAGAGACCCCCTGTGCTTTCTGTGCTGAGCCTTCTTCGCCAGAGCGTGTGGGCGTCGAACTCGCACCCGAGGTTGTCGCAGACATTGTTGTACTGCGTTCGTTGCTCTCCTGAGCAGTCGAAGTTGACCGTGTTATTAAATTAGTTGGCAGACTATGCAATATGGGGTAAACAGTCGTAGACGGCCCTATATCAGGCCACGAGACAATCAATGTCTCTTATGCTGGAGTGGGGAGTAGCCACCTTTTGTCTGTTGCGCTGGGCGTTATGGCGGCAAA
Organism: Terfezia claveryi; assembly: GCA_015179025.1. Lineage (NCBI taxonomy): Eukaryota > Fungi > Ascomycota > Pezizomycetes > Pezizales > Pezizaceae > Terfezia > Terfezia claveryi. The sequence continues at coordinate 194,101 of WHUX01000014.1, read as the reverse complement.
GGAATGTTGGTTGTAAAGTTGGCAGGTTGTAGAAATCTGGATTCCAGCGAGACTACCGAAGAGCTCAGCTCGATTCCCCTGCGCCTACAAGAAACTTGGAAGCTTGGTAGTCTGGTTGGCACAAGAAGCTTGGGGGTTGCTTGCTTGCTTTAATGGACAGTACAGAGCAGGTGATCAGCGGCCGGCTAGTGCAATAACTTGAATTTATGGTTGTTGAATGCCAGTCCGCCAGTCCAGCCAGTCGAGACTCTAGTAGAATTGAGTCTCTTAGTTTCGAACCTGAATAGCTTGAAAAGAAAGTGGAACGCTGCAAGTGCTGAACGCTGAGAAACCAGTCACTGACACACACGAGGGCTTGTAGGCTTGAACTTTGCAGGTTCTTTGTATGAATTCAGATGCGGTCAGTGGAGGTGGCCAATGACCAGTAGGAAGTGTGGGGCGGGTGCTGGCTTGCTCTATTCAAACTGCGCAGAGCGGAACTGCATGACATTACCGGTACCTTATATCGAGGTTTGTGGTTCTGGTCTGTGGTACAGGTTTTTATTTTTACCGTCGACCTCTCAATTGGTTGGGTGGGCCCTGAACTTCTGAAGCAAAACTTGCAACATATTAAACCTGAGCTTTGTTTCCGCAGCCAATGGGGGGGAGAGCCCTCAACTGTAAACCTTAGATCGCCCGTTTCACCAGTGCAGCCAATCTTTAGTCTGACGAGACGATCGCCACATGTACCGATCGGCTGAGACAGCAGCACGATGCAAGCCACCGGTATTCCAACGTTATCAAGCTTCAATATCTGTCCACTGCCTGGACTAGGTCTCTGTCTAAGCGACTGGAATTGAGGTGGTGATCATGTCTCCCATATATTACTGTACATACCATACCATACCTCATGTTGTGTGACATGTGTGATTCCAGGCACGTGAATCTTTCTGTGGCAACTGCACCGCCACAATGTGGTGAATCTCTTTGTTTTTGGTTGTACAGTTATATCCCTGCCACTTCCGTCACAAACTGCTAGAGCCGGCTGGGATTCTTCTAATTACCAACACATAACGCCAGGCTCCATCATCACAGTACTATCTGTCATCAGAATCTCTATTTACTCTGCTGCCTGCTACTCACATCTAGCCTTTCGCTCGCCACCTCCTCTGGGTTTCGTTTTGGACAAGTATCGGGAACCTCACATCATCACCCACGACAGCGTGACAGCAATGGACGAACCCGCCTATCTCCAGCCTGATTTCGACCCCAACACTCTGAAGGTCCCTGAACTGCGTAATCTCCTTTTGGAGTACGATGTCGACTACCCCTCCGCAGCCAAGAAGGCCGTCCTCGTCGACTTATTCAATGAACACATCGCCCCGCGTGCTCAACGAATCGTCGAACAGCGGGGCAGTGTTCGCGCCTCCTCTAAAGGCATAGTATCAGTTGACCGAGCGGGGAACGCACTTGTGGAGGGGCCTCGACGTGGCTCTAGGCGTGTAAGACGGAAGAGTGTAGTCGACACAGACTCCGATGCTGGGGGGGGATCAGACATACTGGAATCTATCATCATGTCTCCTGTGAAGAAGACTCCAGCAAGAAGAACAGCTTCCCCGTCGAAGCGTTTGATTTCCGGGAGGCATTCCAGGGTTGGGACTGAGGACGCGGGTGAACCGGAGATCCCAAGGACAGTGAGGAAGACGAGAAGGAGTAGCACAAAACCGGCAGAATCGGTGCCTGAGACACCAGTACCTCCACGGAGGCAGCAGACCCAGGAACCAGATGATGATCCTGAGAAATCGCCGTTTTCGATGGAGAATGTTTTCCAAAAGTCGACGCCAGTGCCGCCAGCATCCAAGGAGAGCCGGAGAAAGGTGGGCTATTCGAATCCCTAGATCTGTTGTAGTTCTGTCTGTCACTAACTAATCTGCAAACAGACCATGCAGCCACGAACTGAAGAACGGATTTCATCCCGACCTGGTAGACGATTAACTGATTTCCTACCTTCCACCACCACACAAGAAACCGAGCCTGAAGAACCCCAATACAGTCAGTATGGTTTTCTGTCTACCTCACACGGCCCCGAAGCCCCAGAAACCGACAATCAGCGCAACACCGGCAGGCCCGATGAACCAGTCGCACGGACTTCCACGAAACCCTTTGAGGTTTCAGTCTCCCGTCTGGGCTCAATGGCGCCTATGCCTGTCGTAACACCTGATAGGCCTATTGTCAAGATTGAGAAAGTTGAGGACGATGATCTGATACCAGCAGGCGAAGAATTCACCCCAGAGGGAGCCAAGGAGATAGCGGAGGCTGAGGAAGAAGGGGCGGTGGTACCTAGGAGATCAGGAGGGCGGCGTAATACATCCACCCCCGCAACTGCGTCTGCGTTATGGGCTGTGATTGCGGCGCTGTTGATTGCTTATTTTGTCTGGTGGAGGAAGGAGAAGATTGAGATTGGCTATTGTGGAGTAGGGAATACAGGTAGTATTTGTTTTTCATTCTCGATCATAGACAGGTTGTAACTGATATCTATCTAGCCCCCAAAGGTCTTAAGTCGCACTATCATGGTGACCGAGACTGGGCCACCGTCCTCCGCCCGGAGTGCGAGCCGTGCCCTCCTAACGCAGTCTGTAAACCAAACTACACTGCGGAGTGTAAATCAGACTACGTCCTCGTCAACAGCCCCTTTTCTCTCTTTGGCCTCATCCCCTTAGCACCCACTTGTGAACCAGACTCGGAGAAGCTCCGCCGCATTGCGATTTTAAGTGACGAGGCAATCAAGGTTCTTAGGAAGCGGGCCGCGGATGTGGAGTGTGGGGAGATTGCGCCGATCAAGCCCCACCGAGGCGGGAAAGACGGCGAGGCAGGAAAAGAGGGTGAGGAGGACAAGGAGGGAAAGGAAGTGTCAGGGTCAGGGCCAGTGGCGAAGTTCGCAGAAGGGGGACCACTAGCTCGGGGAAAGGGGATGGATGATACGGAGCTTTATCATGCAATGTATGAGTTGAAGGCACCGAAATTGTCAGATGAGCAGTTTAATGAGCTGTTTAAGGCGGCGCTGGAGGAGGTTGTCTCTAGGGAGGAGATTGAAGCGAAGGAAGATAGGTACGCTTAATCCCCCACTCTCACGGGCCCTTTTCCCGTTCAATATAGCTTCTACAACACACTCATTCACCACATCAATGCGCCCTTCACCTTCGTTTAACAAGAAAAAGAACCTTAATCTGATACCTAGGCGCGCGCCAGCCACACCCACCGCCTAATCCTAGCCAGCACCTCCCTCGCCTCCCTCCCCCTAATTTGCAGCATCCGCCTCTCCCTCCTCAACACCCTCGCATCCTACCGTATCGAGCTCCTCAGCATCCTTGCCGCCATCCTCACCATAATCAAGATTAACATGAAGCTCCAGCAAAGAAGGAAAAATAATGAGCTTGTCACGAAATATGTCCACCTAGTCCTGGATTTGCTGCAACGGAAGGCGGAGATGATGGTTGGGAGTGAGAGGGAGGATGATGCAGCGGTCCCGGTAGTACAGATGAGGGATCAGGTGTTAAGGCATGAGTTTAATCCGGAAAGGAGGCAGGAGGTTTGGAAGGGGGTCCAGGGCGTGGTCGAGCATAATAGTAATGTGAGGGCAATGAGTAGGGAGGTCAGGGGGGAGGTGTTTAGGGTTTGGATGTGGATTGGGGGAGTGGGCAGGTTGGAGGAGAGTCCTAGGGGGGTGCCGGTGAAGAGGGAAGATGAGCTAGGGTCAGGTTTAAGCAGGGGAGTTAAGCAGGAGGAATGGGAGAGAAAGATTGAGTTTCCGAGGATTGTGGCATGATTGGGGATTGTATTTTTTTTTCTCCCTCTGGTTTTTAGCGACTGTGAGGTTTGTGTCGTACTTAGTACCTCGTACTATGCAGGTGGAGCATGGGAATAGAAGTCGATGAGGAAGGAAGGAAATGTTTTTATATATCTTGTGCTTTTGTGTTTCTTTAAATGGGGTTCGGATGGTGCTATTATTTAATGCTCACAATTTTTTTCAGACTTGTACGTATCACAAGTGTGAGGGTATAGTACCCAACGACTTTATTTCTTGCTTGGAGATCCCTTCTTCGAGGGGTCTCCCAGTCTCTATATATACATGTTCCACCTCTATTCATCACTCCCCTTTGGGGGTATGCCGCTTTCGGCATACCGTCGGCATATGGCCACTTCCACTCTTTCCCATCACGTGTAAGGGGAGCCTTACAGTACCCCCCCTTTAAAGAGATAGGGCCTTCCGTCAGTAAATATAAGTCTTCCGTGCGTAAGCAAAATAGACAAGCAATAAGAAACGACATGTATGCAGTAAAAAGTGATTCAACGAAGTTGAGCAAGACATATAACAGTATAAACAATCTAGCAGAGTAGCAACATCATTCTCCAAAGAACTTTTTCTCTTTCCTCTGCCTTCCTGATCTCCGTGGCCCATTTGTCTCCCGTGTGGTTTCCTCCTCACTTGTCCTCCGTGTGGTTTCCTCCTCATTTGTCCTTCATATAGTTTCCTCACGCTGGTGGAATTGTTTGATGAGTTCGGTCCATCGTAAACAGTCTGCTTCCTCTTCCCATTCAGCGTCTTCCTCATCCTCGTACCATACCAAATATTCACTCTTTCCTCCAATTTCCCTGTGGCCAATGATCCGTCTGGCCTGCCTGTCCTCCATTCGTATGGGAGTGCGACATCCTCCTCGTCATCCCTTTATGTATATTTTCTTAAGTGCTCAATTGAAACGACATCATGTATTTTGGAGCCTTCTGGTACCTTGATCCTGTAGGCTCCGGGGTTCACCATATCTACAATTCTGACCAGTTGTGAGGTAGGGTCCAGTTTGTTCTTTCTCCTGAATAGCCCGCCATGCATGAGTCTAGCCAGTTCGTTCGAGTGGAATGAGAGAGAGTTATGTCGTTTGTCAAAGTAGTTTTTCTGGGACTTCTGGATGGCTTGTAAGGCTTTTGCTGCTGTGTCATGTTTCTCCTTCAGCTCATGGACCCAGTCTTCTGTAGTCATTGAGTGTGTTGATGGGGGGATGGAAACATCCCCAAAAGTCTTAGGATTAGCAGTGTATAGTAACTCGAAAGGGGTTTTCTTGGTTATAGAGTGAGGGGTTGAATTATGAGCAAACTCAATAGTGGGGAGTAAGTCCACCCATCCCGTTGTTGGGAATTCAAGTATCAGGATTCGTAACATAGCCTCGATTGTGCGGTTTGTCCTTTCGGATTATCCGTCGGCTTATGGGTGATACGCCGTAGTGAGGGCCACTCTGGTTCCAGCATGGGACATCAGGGTCTTCTAGAAAGAACTAACAAATCAACGGTCTCTATCACTGATTATTTTGGATGGTACTCCCCAGGCAGGGTATACCTTACCAAAGTATAGCCTAGCGAACTGCTCTGCTGTTGTTTTCTTCTTGCATGGAATCAGCATCACTGCTTTAGTGAATTTGTCTGTAATCGTCGCCATAGCATCACATCCCCTGTGGGATGGCAATGCTTCTACAAAGTCTATGCAGATAACTTCTAATGGGCCATTGGGGACTGCTATTGGTATCAAGCCTCTTGGTTTCTTAGCAGTATCAGTTTTCACCAGTTGGCAGGCTTTGCACGATTTGCAGTAGACTCTTATATCCTTCGTCATAGAGGGTCAGTAGAAGTGTGTTTTTGCATATTCCAGTGCCCGTTGGAAGCTGGGATGGATCAGCTCCTCATGAATCCGATGAAGGATTTCATCTCTCATGCTTTCTGGAATGCAAATGGCCTTGGAGTCCCCCTTACTCTCACTAGGGTTCCTTCTTTTGACCTTACATATCTAGCCTCTCTGCGCTCATCCTCTCTGCGCTCAACTTCTCTGCACTCATCGTCTCTGCGCTCATCCTCTCTGCGCTTGTCCTCTCTACTCTCATCATCTCCGCATTCGTCCTCTCTGCTCTCATCGTCTCCACACTCGTCCTCTCTGTGCTCATCCGCTATGGTCTCAGATCGGCGCGACCGCTCCGCAACAGTCTCACTTTGAGATCCTTAAGTATCTTGCCAATGGCCCATGAAGTCCCCATCTTTCTCGTATAGCTTACTCATTCGTTGCCATATATCATCTTGCAGCCAAGATAGGGATGAGAATGTTCTGCTGATAGGGAATCGAGATAGTGGGTCCACGTTGGAGTGTACCAGGCCAGGTCTATGGATTATCTTGATCTTTGCTTTGAAAGGGTTGAGTAGCATTGCCCAGCGATGGATCCTAGAGTTTGTTGTCTGCTTTACGTTCCATAGCCATTGGAGTGCATTATGATCAGTCACGACGGTAAGTGTGTTGCAGCCATCAATATAATGAGAAAGTTTGCAAAAGCACTAATATACGCCCAAACATTCGAGTTCTGTTGCTGAATAGTTTTGTTCTGCTGGGGTAAGACATCTGGATATGAAGAGTATTGGGTATTGTTTGCCTTCTATTTCCTGTTGTAATGTGCCACCTATTCCCTTGCCTGATGCGTCTGTGTATAAGAAGAAGGGTTTTGAGAAGTCAGGGTATCGCAGTACAGGAGTATTGCTCAGTAGCTTCTTCAACTCGTTGAAGGCTGCCAATCTCATTAGTGTCATTTCCACTGGTCTTCGGCCTACTTCCCTTGCTCTTGCCTTTGTATCGGTGAGGTCTGATTTCAGCTTTGTTGACTCACCATGTTTGAGAGCTGATGTGAGGGGCTCTGCTATTGTTGCGAATCGAGGGATAAACTGTCGATAGTATGAGAATTGACCTAATATCTGCCGTAACTGTTTCACTGTTGTTGGGAATGGAGTGCTGTAACCGCCTCTGTTTTTGCTGACAGAGTGCGCAGTCCCAGACGGTTTACTTTATGACCCAGCAGATCAACACTGGTGAATCCCAATTGCACTTGCGTTCATCTAGAGTTAGATTCACTCGTTGGAATGCCAAGAGGATTTGCTCAATATGTCGTAAATGGTCTGGCCAAGTCTTTGACCATATGATCACATCGTCGATATATGCTAGTGCAAACTGCCATCGATATCGACCTAATAGTGAGTCCATGGATCGTTGGAAGAATGCTGGAGCGTTTTGGAGCCCGAATGGAACCTTTTTGTACTGCCAGAGTCCTTCTTTTTCCGTTATAAAAGCCGTCAACTAACGGTCTTCCTTTGCAATATGGAATTGGTGATACCCTTTATTGGCATCCATTGTGGAAAAGAACTGAGCTCCTGCCAAGGCAGCGAAAACTGTATCTGGTCTCGGGATAGGGTATTTGTCCAGTGGAGTAAGGTCGTTTACTGCTCGAAAGTCTATACAGAAACATACCTTATTGCCTTGTTTGATCATTACCACCGGGGCAGCTATTGGCCCTGATCCTCGTTCAATGATGTCCAATTCCTTCAGTGTTTCCAGTGCCTCTTTTATATTCTTCGATGTCCTTGGTGATTCTTTGTATGCATGTCCTCGACTAGATGGTTGAGATGTGGGTTTTATTTGCATAGGGGGCATATTGACGTCCCCCAACCGACGACCTTCGAAACTAAAGCATGCTGTGAATTGACGAATTAGTGCTGCGAGTTGATCCTTCATTTCTCTTGACAGGTTTTTGTCGATGAATATGGATAGGTGTTTGAATTCGGGAGCTGGTCTGATGCCTTCATTTAGTTCCAAATTAACACGTTCCACCATCTGGTCATCTGAATCCAGCCTGTCCTGTAGGCCTAAGGGATCCACTGGAAGGGTGTCCGGATCTGGTATTGGATCAATTGGCCTCACTTTATTAGTCTTTAATATCGTGGTCTTTAGAGCTGATAGTGCGCGTCTTGACTGTCGATTTACCCTGTAGGTATGTACGGGGAGGCCTGTCTCCACTGCCAGATCCTCTCATACTTTATCTCCTTGATGACCATTCAAATACTTAATCATATCAGCGTCTCTTTCTGTGTCCCACTTACCCTGTTCTGCTTGTCTTCTCTGTCTCCTTGTCTCTTGTCTTATGGTCTTTACTCCCACATCTCGACTGTCTGGCACCCATTTTTCATGCATCCTTCTTGCTGCTATTGCCCCTGCCAGTGCCACCGGTTTAGGTTCCACCAGGGTATTCCAAATATGATCCAAGTTGGAGGGTTGTTTATTATTTGTCCATGGGGATTGAGCCAGCATGAACATTGTTGTTGGTAAGTCAAATTGTAAAGGGATAGGTTGAGGGGTTGGTCTAGATTCTGTCAACATCATACTCCAATTAGTAGGGGATGAAAAGTATGTAATCCTAGTATTGGGTTTCACGACTCGTGCCTCTCCCAAAACCTCACCTTCTAATATTCTCATTGGGTAGTCACACAAGTTAGAAAACAGAACAAATGGGGTATTTTTGTATATCAGTGTTGTGGAGATTCTGCCCATTGTCTCTTTACCAGGATCCACGAATGCCTTTGCTTGGAACAGAAGTGACTTGTTTTCGGGAAGGGAATGGCCCATTCGAATGGGGATGTAGGCCTCAGAGTGGGATGGGATCACCATATTCTTGCCTGCTGTTACCGAGTTGTTGATGGTTCTAGTGACCATTCTCTTGGGTTCGAGGTGGTCAGCAATGGGGATCTCCACACCAGATATGTTAACTACTCCTTTGCTCTCCATGTAGTTGATTTTGTATGCTCGTGAGGCATCCCGTCCAATTAAAAAATTGCAGTCCAATTCCTTTACCACTTGGAATTCGACCCAAATCTTCGCTACCTTCCCGGGTTCACCTCTCAGGACTGCTGCTGATGGTAAATATACTGGAATCGTCATAAATCCAAGGGTTTCTTCTCGTCCGCCCCCCACACCTTTGAAGTTGGGGTTTAGTCTTGGATGGCTTTTGACTCTGGTCCCCGGAACCTCTGACTTTAAGATCTGCTCTTTGATTAGGCATTGTCCCCCAGTATCTCCATATCCTACCACGGTAGGGCGGTTGTCTGACGGTGTGCCCAACCATACCTCTAGTGGCAAGGGGTCTCCATTTAGCCAAGAAAGTCCTTCACCCACTGAGGTAGCTTGTTCTGTCTCTACAATCTCTATCTCATCGTTCAACTGGATTCTCCTACTTCGAGAGAAAGATAGCATCATTGACCTGATAATATTGTAGTATGTCGTACTGTCTGTAGACTCGTCGTCTTCCGGTTCTTCTGAGATATCTGTTTCCGAGTCCTCAGTGGCTGCTGTTTTATAACTCTTACCCTTGGTAGAGTCTGACTTCTTTTCTCCTTTATTAGCTTTGCCTGTCCCTTTAGTGTCCTCGGGTTTTCTTCTTTCTGGACATTGGTTTCTGTAGTGGTCCTCACTACACATAGAGCATAGGCCTAGGCCTTTGTTGGAGGGTTTGGGTTTTAGGTCTGGTAACTTTTTCATTGATATCTTCTCAGATTTGTTCCAGGTAACCCTCTTCTTGTCTTTCTTTCGCCTATCCACTTGCAAAGAACGACATCTCAACTCCTCTCTGAAATCTGCCAACCGCTCGTGAGTGTACGACATCACCGCTACCTCAGGTGCATGTTTCTCTAGTCCCTGCCAAATCTCGTACATGAGGTCTTTATCTGAAATTGAGGGTTCAGCCCGTCTGTGTAGGTTTTGCTTGTCGTAGAAGTACTGGTTGGAGGACTCCTTCCAAGGTTCAAATACTCGTTCATCTGCGAGTTCCTTTAAGCGTCTGGTATCTTCCCCAAAGGCATCCCGCAAGACTTGCTTCCAACCCATAAGGGAGTTGAGGTATCTCATATCGTAGTCATCCAGCGTTATGAACCAGTCTTTGGCCGGGCCTTTCAGACATTTTGGTATTGTCTTTATGACTTCTCTTTCCCCGTAGAATCTGGTGGAGACCTCCAGTTGTTTGATGAAGTAGTCGACATTTTCTCCATCGAAATCCACCAGGTCCTTTGCTTGTAAGGGTGCTCCATATCTCTCATTGATTCTCTCTCGACCTCTGTCATAACGCCTATGACTCTCTTCTTCTGCTCTTTCCTCTTCAGCATCCTTGTCTTCTATAGCAGCTCCTCCTCGCATAGACACAGACGGTATGTTGGGGTCGTCGAAGATCGTTTTTGAAGGGGGTAGAGTCTCAAATATCGGTCTTCTCCGGTGAGTGGGTGTCTCATGTTGTTCCGGTTTACCATGGGTATCACAACGAGAGAGTTTCACTTCCATACGGTCTATCCGCCTTGTTACTTTGCCTAACTCTTATCGGAACATATTTATTAGGGTCATTGACTCCTTCTTCTTATTTTCCTCCATCCGGAGAAGTACTTCCTTGAAGTCGGAGAACTGGTTTCTATCGTCACGTTCTGGTTTTCTCCGTCTTTGATGTATTTGGGCTAGTGGGGAGGTTCTGGATGTCTCAGTGTGTCTGGATTCCTGTAGTAACTCTGGGTAGAGAGCAGTTGTCGTATTATCTAGGGAGGGGGGTTCTTCTTCCTCGTCAGTTCCTGATTCCGAATCCGAATTGTCTTCTGCTTTATCCTCCTTCGGTTCCTCCTGAGGACGGCTCGTATTCCCAAATGGAGTTCTGGGGACTCTGGTGAACGTTGATGCCTCCTCTCTAGTAAGTTCTCCCCTTGAGACTTTCTGCACTGGTGTTCGTCTCATTTTGTATGTAGTAAGATCTTGATAGTAGAGTTTGTTTTTAGCTGATGTAGCTTGAGTATGAATACCATGGGTATGAGATGGAAGAGGGTATCAGGATTTGCATAACCTTGGGTTCGACTCAGGGGAACTTGCCTCGTTGAGGGCACCTGAGTTATCCTGTTGTGATCTCGAAGGAGCAATAAGGAAGCAAAGAAAATAGAGATCTCGAGATCGTATCAGAGCGATAGAAGCAGACCTTCGGCGGAAACGAGGTGTTGCTACCAACTGTGAGGGTATAGTACCCAACGACTTTATTTCTTGCTTAGAGATCCCTTCTTCAAGGGGTCTCCCAGTCTCTATATATACATGTTCCACCTCTATTCATCACTCCCCTTTAGGGGTATGCCGCTTTCGGCATACCGTCGGCATATGGCCACTTCCACTCTTTCCCATCACGTGTAAGGGGAGCCTTACACAAGCTGTGTATGTAAGTGTGGGCAAATAAAAAAACCGACCCACCAAAAGCGCCCTTCGTAGACAACTGCATAATTGCACTCAGCAACCTTTTGGATAAGTGTCCAACCTGGCTGTACCTAGTCGGACAAAGACCGACAAGATTGTTTCTGCTTCTGACACTATACTCGTCGAATTTGCTCAATCGCAAAGTATTATTCTTCTGATCATACTGATTACATTTACAAAATTATAAAACAATTAGTGAGACTGCAATAGTACTTCAAAATCGGTAGCATTTCCTTGAAGCTCCAATCCCTCCAACCTAGCCATTTCTGCTCTTAAAGCATCATCTGGTGTGCAAACGGATAACGCACGAAGCAAAGATAGACCTCCCAGTGAGCGAGCTCTAGACAGCGCCATATAAACCGCTGTGTAAGCTCAGTGCCCTGAAGCACCTGCTGGATTAGTAGCTTCGAATATATAGCAACCTTATTGAAGGTTCTCCCTTGCACCTTAGAGTCTGTGATAGCAAAAGATGGATGGACTTTGGCATCCCTTCAACTGGACTGCGAATGACACTGGAAAAATAGGGAATACGCAATCATCCAAATCAGATAAAGTCTGTGCCGTGGGCTATCACCCTTCACCTATAAACACTTCGGTGGTGCATCTATAAGCCAAATATCAATCCCAAAAAGCTCTGAAATTTCCAGTACCTGATAGACATGCGAACTCTGGTGATCTATATATAACAATGTCGACTGTAATCCCCTCTTTACCATTCACTATCCCTAAAAAACATATAAGTTCATGTTTATAATAACTGGTATGTTTCGGTATAGAGAAACATTCCAGGCACTGCCAGAATTCGGGTGTGACTGGCCTTTCCAATCATCAAGTTTGGGACGTGAATCGCTGTACGTGTGTCATTCCCTTAAAAATATGAACTGGCTGGCCATGGTCTCGCGCATATTCGTACACAGCTGATATATTCAGATTTTGACGAACTCTTCGATCAGACAATAATTTGTCAGGGTTACTATTTGGCATTTGAGCACGGCTGTTGGGAGGTAACCGGAGATTTGGTAACTCCGTTGTTGTGATTTTTGACAAGGAAGTAGCCATTGAAAGTCACCTGAAGATGAGGGGACCTGGCTCTCAATTGAGGCTTATGATTTCAACAGAGGAAGGAAGGATAGATTTGCGCAGTGACCAGTAATGGATTTCCTAGTGATGGCTGCATCATGCTTCACTTCGCATCCTATGCAGTTTTTCGCACCTCGGCTCCTGGGCACCAATAGGCGCGAGGCTGGGACCGGAGCGCCGTGGTACCTGTTTAGAATGACTATGTTTACTCTGTAAAGACCTATGAGATTCTACAGCTTTGCAACGTATCTAGCTGAGAAGGGACTATCTACATTTTTTTTTCTAATTTTTTCTTTTATTTCTAAAAAGTATGTACGGTATGTGGCTTCAAACTCAGCTTCTAACCATTTTTTTTTTGCACAAGAGACATTTTTGGTGTGGTTTTGTTGTTGTACTAACTAGTTGGCAGTGTCTGGAATCTATTAGATATGTTCTGGTCCGTGCGGGATCCATATAGCCTGGTCCATACCAGTATGGACGGGATCCTGGAACGGACCAGGCCGCTACGGGATTAAATTGTTCAATGCCACGGATGGCGCACAGCGGCCACAGCGACGTTATATAACTAAGGTTATTTTGTAGCAGAACACATCTGGTCAAAGAACGCATAGATGACCTATCCAAAAAAAATACTCAATAGAGGTAAACCCGAAATGAAGGTTATTATGTAGTAGAAACATTAGGTCAAAGAACAAGAAAATGTAGCGCACGCAATACCTAGTAGTTTTCGAGATCGGTGTTCCCTTATATAGATAACATGGAATAAAACAATGTCAATAACAGTTCACACAACCCCTATCCACACACGCATGAAAGTACCTAATCTTATACCCTAGGGGACCCGATCCATATAACCCGTAGACCATTTGCCTGACCCTTAGGCTTGGTATGTCGGCTGCGGAATTATTATTCCAACAATAGTAGCTTAGAAGATCATGATATCACTACCCCTTTGCCTAGTGAATTGGAGCGGCTTCCTTCTAGTATTAGACAAGCCTACCTTGAGTCCATTCCATTAGCATGGCAAAGCCAAAAACTGAAGTCGTTACAATGAGGTTGCACGTCTTGTCAGTGCTGGATCTGTGGTTGGCTGCAACCAATGTGCTGACCATCGCTGCAAATGCAAAAAAGAAGGAACGTTCATGTACTGCCTACTGCCATCTGGGTCAGGGCAGCACCAATGTACGAATTCAGTGTAAGCGCTGGCAGCGCAGTAAGCAAGTGGGGGGATTGAGCCAGCGAAGGATTGAGCAAGCAAGGGGATTGAACAAGCTGGGGAGCTTTTCTTATGTATATATCTTATGTTTAAAAAAAATAGACTCGATTTCCACTCAACCTACCATAATACATATGTGATATATATGGCATCCCGGAACGGACCAGAACAGATATATTGTAACTTCACAATATTTGTCGATCTACAGAGTACTAAACCGATTCGTTACCCTGAATGTAGGTGTGAGTTGCTCAGGTAAGGGGGTGCCCCCATAACTAAAATACTAAGGCACTATCTCTTACATGTACTGGTATGCCCATCATTTCATTTCAAATAGCACCACGCTTAAAGCATAGCAGCCATAGCCAAGCTCATCAAGTAATCTCCTATCTACGTTACCAAAACTCAACGGATGTAACCCCCCATACCCAACACCCAACCTTACCCCATACCCAACACCCAACCTTACCCCATACCTCGATTCCCTACAAGAGTCAATTATAAGTTCAATCACAATAACTCCCCCAGAAAATGTCCGTTTGTTTCCAAGAGAAGAGAGAAAAGTGAAAAAGTAAAAGTGAAAAACAAAACACGCATTCAATGACATTAAAAAAAAAAGGAACCAGTAAAATGGAGAAGGAAAAAATGAAGAAAGAAAGGGCCATTCAACTACGCAAATATCGAGCAGTAGCACTGCGCACACCTGAAAAAAGGAAGAAGCCTTGAGAACAGCCCACCCGCTAAAAATAATAAAGGAAAAGAAGAAAGAAGATCCCCTCAAAGAAAAGAAACAGCGGTAAGTAATTATAAGGAAGAAGAAAAAACGCAAGTCATGAAATGCAAAAGAAATGTGCACAGAAAGTAACTAATGCACGTCATGGACGCAATGATGATCTGTATAATACACAATAAGGGAGGTGCAAGTAGGAGCAAAGGCGCAGCAAAATAATGTAGATGGAAATAGTGGTGTAGCTCTTTCAGACCATACCACCACAACCATCACCATCATTAATGAGTACCGTTATCATTGCAACGACCACTTGACCCAACATGTCTATTATTTCCCCCTCGGCCGGTATAACAGACATGCAAACCCACTCTGGGTCAGGTTTTGGCCTGAAGAAAGGTGGGGGAGGAGCATAGCCATAAAGATCGACTCGTCAAAAGGCCCCACCTCGCTCTTAGCCATCTTCGTCTGACTAGCCTCCTAAGTCTCGCCTAACTGCCACTGGCGCAGCACCCGCCATAGGTAATACCAGCGTAGCCGTTGACTCATGTAACTGACTGGTGGCCTGTTCCAACCCTTGCGCCGTCACCTGCTGTTGCGCCAGGAAACTGGTTGGGAAGATCAGGCTATGGATTTTTAATATCGCATGTCTCACATTCCCTATCGTGGCCGCCAACCCCGTTTTAAGAGGTACATAGCCTCTAATTCCTGGCTCACTCCAGAGCTTTTGCAACACTATAGCAGGTACTCTTTTACCGCCAGCTGCTCCCACTATCCCTGGCCCGCCCTGAACAGCCGCATCCCTCACGTGCCATTGAAACTGCCCCTTCTTGCATCTGAGCTGAATATCAATGACATGGCTCCGCTTAGGATAGTCCATACGGAACCATTGGGTACTCCTAGCAAGCACAAAAAGTTCTCCCTCCGGGGTATCTTTTTCCACCTCTTCAAGCGCGAGCAAAATTCCCGCAGTTACTGCTAAATTCATCACCACAACCTCCAGTCCGCTGTCGTTGAGCTGCTGTTCCAAAAAGTGCTTGATCCGTATATGCGGTGAGCCAGCTGGTAGGTGCAGTTGCATATTTTGATCCCCCGAAAACGAAATCTCAGCAGTTGCCCCAGCTTTCTTTTCGTATGAAAATGCAATTCTTCCTAATGACACATGGTGGCAGGCAAGGTTATACTTTCTGATAACCTTAACAAACCGTATCAGTCGCTCTATCCGGTGTAGGCGTTCAACAATCTCGTCCACTATAGTATCTCCTACAGGCACAACAAACCGTAACGCAAACGATCCTGTTTGGGGGTGGAAGCGTACGTCTGGGTCGGCATCTTGTAGATTAGCTGACTGTAACTGTGTCATAGGCTCTTTTGCCCGCCCCATAACCGTTATCCTGGCATTGCCATCAGTGGAGAGTCCAACAAAGGTAACCTTAAGGAAATTGACGGCCCAGTCGTGCTTGATGAGGTGATCAAATCTGATTAGTAGGTCTGGTATCCGGAGCGCTGGATCGTGGCCACTACCCTCACGCAAAGAGTGTTGAACACCTTTTGCTAGCAGCGATCGAGAGATGGAGTAGTATGATATTATCGCACACGCCATTAGCTCAAGGTTATCTAGAAATTGATAAGTAACATCTGGGTTTCCGGAAACTGGAATACGTTCGGCATGCGTCAAGGTGTATCCTTTGGGCATTTCTTGCACTTCTGTCACCCACCAAGACTCGCCTGAATCCGAGAAAGCTACCACCACCATACAGTTCTTATTCCAGCCCTTTCTCCGCATATATGTCAAATATCGGACTGAACTGCCCAATTGCTGCTTGACGCTCTGTGGGTCCATGTTGAAAATTTTGATAATTTCCCATCCAAGGCTTCTAGCCCTATCCATAATCTCGTGTTGTAAGACCGCAAATCGTGCCCTAACGATTTGCTGAACCATAACGCCCCAGTCTTCGGGCTTCGCATGGTTCATTGCGTGCTCCGCCGTAGCTATAGTCGCGTTGGGCTTAGACAAAGCAAATCTGCCCGTAATCGGCTCTATTTGTATTTTCACTAACCGTGTAGGGGTTATTCGGACTGTGAGATGCGACTGAAAGCTATCTGTATCAGAGGTCACGAGGGTGAGTGCCTCTGGTGGTAAAATCGGTAACGGAGTGAGCATATCCTTAATGGTTTTCAAGTTGTACTTTGCATGTAATGCGGTGACAGTCTTGATTAAGTCTTCAGCTGAGACGTTTTTGGTGTTCTGTGACAAATCAGTAAATCGTATGGATTATAACCCACAACATTCTGTCTTACAATAGGCACTGTTACGTCCTTTACTTCCTTGCCATCTCTATGCCACCGAGCTCCCAGTCTGGAAGGCTCTTTATCCCTAGGGCGAAGGATCCCAATTTCTATCCAATTTCTGACCTCCGGCCTTCCAGTCCAATAATATATGAACAGTGATCGTTTATGCATATGGAAATGCAGCGCATCAGTCCACCTTCCTTTCTTCAAACGCTCAGCCTGTTTTTTCAGTATAGTTATTTTATGGGTCATAACGAAATCGTGTAAAAACTCATATAATCCAATCAATCCTTGCGTCCTTAGGAGTTCATTGCATCTGTATTCAATTTCATTCCTAAATCGACCGGGCGGTAAAGACTCAAGTGTGGGCTGGAATGTTAACCGGAAGTCGATAATATAGAGCTGAGATTCCGGATCCTCGTTCCCTATACTTAAGTCCACTTCAAACTCATCCTTAACTGAGAAAGTTGCCCTGCCATCTTGTATTCGATACTCCCGGAAGTGTGGGGGTAACGCCTCATGGAGATTCAGCCGTATCGATAATACGGTGTTTATATTTCGGAATGCTTTAAGCGTTTCAGCAGGTGTCAGAGGGGTTGGTGGAATATAATTATACTGTTCCCATGCTAGTGAGCTATTCGACACCTAATATCAATCTTCCCCATGGATTATCTTACCGAAGGTATACTATGTGCTCTCCCAGTCGTCAAAACTTCAACAGCAGTCTTCAGATCAGGGTTTGGAACTCTATTTAAAGCGGGCTCAGTACTCCGGCCATATGAGATTAGATCTACCTTGGGGAAGAGGGTCATACTTTGCATTGGTTAGATCTCTCCTCATTGAAAAGCTTTCCCACATTGCATGCTGGAAATGCCCCTCAATGCTATCGAACCAAGCCTTTACATCAATAACCTGGCTAACCTCATCAGCCTTCCTCGCCCAAGTGGTAAGCACCAGCAACTTAATGAACTGCTGCCGTCGCTCAGTCACGTGGGCCATAAGCTGCTGTCTACGATCCATTTCCCTAGCATCCTGTAGGCGCCTGATGAGTTCATCCAACTGATTTTTGGAGTCCTGGACCATTCGGCCAATGAGCATTGACAGCGGGTAAAATCCTTGCTTAATTTTGGGTAGAGCCGGTGCCAGAATACTCATATCCAATATTTGATCCTCGTCATCATCACCACCATTTTCATCCCGTCCCTTTCCACCACCCAGACCACCCCCATTTCCATTTCCAACCAACACTGCCCAGTCCTGTGCTGATTCATTATTGTTGACATTGTTCGTTACTGGTTCGCTACTTGCTTTGGCTGTGTTGGTAGACAGCGCATGTTCCGACATAACTCCAGGCGTCATTGCTTTAGGCATTCCCACCTAAGTACTTTTCGACACAGTAATGTGAGTGTAATCCGAGTCTATTCAATGAAAGCAAGGATTTCGATGCGCCGGACAAAGAGAGTTCAAAGATGTCCTTTGATCGCGTTGATTCCCCCTATAACATTAGCCACAGTGAGAGCGAGACGCAGGCTAGAGTCAAGGCTGAGCGATGGCGGGCAGGGTGCCAACAGGTCAAGATGGTGGGATCCTCTCCCTACACAGCGGCAGCGTGGTAGGGAAGCTTCGTTGGCGGATTTTTGTAACTGAATACAACGTCTGAAATCTCCGGTGCAAAAAAGGCCCGATCGGCAAGCAAGCCTTGAGATATGAAGATGCAATGGAAGGTGATTGTTGCTATAGTAGTAAGGGTGTAGCGGTGGGATGGGATGGGTAAGTCGTGGGGTGAAAAGTGTATATTGTAGTGGCTGCCTGCGTGCGTGAACACTCACTCACACCCCCGTCGTCTCGATACTTGGAGGTATGACCGGCAGCGCGGCCGGACGTAAATGACCCCTCCGGTAGTAGTGGTGTCGCGCGGCAGCCGAGACTGAACTATTGTTATCGGGCCAAAGTCAGTCGTGTTTTTCCCTAAGGAAATTCTTGAATTCACGAATCTGATGTGGCGGGAATAATATTATATGTAGAGCGAAGGAAGACTGGGTGAATGAAGTCAAGCTTGATCGTGGCTGCTGGGATTTGGGGGGATTAGCGTACCGTAGCAGCCTCCCGAGGGTCCACTGCTCCTCAGTCTGCCTGCCTGCAGGTGCGTGCCGGCACAGTGCTGGGAAAATGGCAAAAGTGCCGTCGACTGGGTAAGTTCGTTCGAACGTTTTGAGCCACACCGCAAAAAGAAACCGTGTACGGGGGCGACACGAGGGATATCGCAGAAGCAAAAACACAGCAGTATAGGCTGATCGATGGCGATGGGGAGGTGAGCTTAAGATTGAAAGCTTGTTCCAGGCCCAAGACCATGGCTATCACGTATCACGCATATCCACGCACTCGAAGCTGACACCAGCAGAGCCCTGATCATGGTGTAACAGTGCAGGGGCAATTTGAGACGAGACGCGGGGGAAGATCTCTTCTAGAATATACATATTTTTCCACCTCACCTCACACAATATAAAAACCAATGTAATATATACTTCCCAATGCTATTTCCCTGCGGTACTGTGATGCCTCATACAGGTGCGTAAGTCCAATGTCGACATGAACGGCTGGGAGCAGCGAGAATTACTTGAGCAGCAGCAGCACAGCCCCTGGTTCCATGGGGCATTACTATCGAACCAAAACCTGAATATTGCTGGACACCTCACAGACTCCTGCGCGATTAATGCATTCCGCATTGGCTGCAGAAAAACTGCCTGCATACTCCTAGTTGAGTCGTTCGAAATGGTATGAAAGGTTCATTAGAACTCTTCACTCTGTGCATATCTTGAGATACTTGCACAATGGGAAAATGCTTACCTTGAAATTCGCAAATTGGGTATTTAAGGCAGCAGTACACCAGAAGATCAGGTAACGTGTTCGTGCGATGCAGCGATACTTATGCATATTATAGGAAGTTAACCCTTCTCACGTGACATATTTCCAGTTCGATTTCAAGGAAAATCTATTAATTTTCAAGATACGTAAGAAAGAGCCTAATGAACCCCAATTGATATCTGACCACAGCCCGCAGCCCCATCTGCAATCTCATATCTGCTTCATCTACAATTTAACTCCCATTTCTCCCATCAATAGCTATCAATCAAGTTTACCGTTTACTGCTTCTTCACCCACCCCTCCACCACCTCCCTCGCCTCCCTAACACCCTCATCCACCTTCTTCCTCGAGACCTCCACAGCATTCCTCACCTCCATAATCCCCTCCTCCACCTTCCCCCTAACCTCCAAATGCTTTTCTGCCACCGCCGGCACCTTCTTCTCCCACTCCCACGCCAACCCACTAATATTCCTCATTGTGATCGGAATAAACCACCACGCCGCGCCCGTAGCCACCACAACCGGAGTCAAAATCCTAATCGGCCACGCCCTGCGGCGGGTAAGAATCGAACCCGACATAGCCGCGACAGCGGAGTACACCAGTCCTGGGAGAACCTGCTCTCCGGATTCTCGGGGCGGCTTGAGAGATGCAAGGGTGTCGGTGACGGAGTGCTCGAGGTGGAGGTAGTGGTTGAGAGAGAGGTTGAGGGATTGCTGGAGGTGGGAGTAGTTTTCGTTGATGTATAGGCGGGCAGTGCAGATTTGGGAGGCAAGGCGGTCAGTAGGGGTGGGTTGGACTGACTCGGATTTGCTGGGGGCTGGAGGGGCCTGAACAGGCATATCATCGTAGATGGATCTCTTGCGCTGGGAAGGGTTAGTTTACATGCTTGTCCGGGGATAGATATGGCGGAAGGGGTGAATTGTCATACCGGTATTGGTAGCTCCTCAGCATAGACAGTCTGAGGCCTGAGGATCAAAAGGATAGCTGCGCTGGCGGCGATGGGGAGCAATTGCCTCTGAATTCATCGAATCAATTAGCACAAAACCTGAGGGATTAAATCGAGCCCGCAATCGATGGGAATTGAGAAAAAAAAATACCCGGCGGAGTGGAAACGCCATTGTTTGGCAGTGAGGTGAAGTGAAGCTCTTTTTGCAGTCGTCAGGTAAGACGTCAGTGGTCGGGCTCAGCAAAAGAAAAAGCTTGTGGCTGTTTCAGCCGATGCAGATATTGCATATGCCAGCTCTTTCCACTTGCATACCACATAACTATACCCTACTCCGTACCTTGAAGTACAGTCGCAGAGGTAGTCTGGTTGGCACAACACCCTCCTATGATCGCAGAAGTCGTCTGGTTAATCACAGAGGGGTACGGTAGTGCAACCAGACTGACCTTGAAGCTGTATAATTCATGCTATATCATGCTCCGTAGGACTCACGCACAACGCAGCTACTTGTTATGCCGCATAGGCAAATCTGACCTACCGGCTTGCCCACATGGCTACCACATCACTTCGCTAGCCGGGAATAGCTAGATAGGCCAATTTAGGAGATGGGGAATATTGGAGCGGGGTACCCCTACTGCCAGTTGGCATGAAAAACAGTTTTCTTTGGAACAAATGTAGCAGATTGTACTGAGTTTGTATTAAAAAAGAAGAAAAAAAAAATTCTCCAACACAAAATACATACAAATGTATTACATACCCTTTCATACGTATATAAACAAACATCCAAGCATATCACGGTATCCAAAAAGCAGAACCCAAATCAAAAGAAGTTTACGCGAAATATATATATATAAATATAAAAAAAACCCATGTCCATGGCTGGTTCCCTCATGATGTACCATTCTTACCTTTCCTTCGAGATCATGAAAGAGAGAGTCTTAATTATTAGTCCTTCCTCTCGTGGGTATCCGGATCTATCACCCTCCTTCCCCTCCACCCATCCATAACTCTATTGGCTCCAGCCAGCACCCTCAGTTGAATCCACGAGAACCAGCCCCTCTGTAAATCGCACAACCCCATGTTAGCAATTACCCCCAGACGTTAATTCATAAGACCGCCGGTCAGGGCTCATGAGCAACTTACAATCCCCGTCATCGCATGATAGCCTCTCGGTAAAATAATATGCCCACCCATCCCACTCAACACCGCCTTCCCAATTTCTTCCCCCACTGTTTCCGGCTCCATCGCCGGTAATAGAAATTTAGATGTATTATTATACCCCTCAAAAAGTGGAGTCTTCACATAACCCGGCGTGACCAATGTAGTCCTCACCTTTTCTGCCTTATACACCGTCCTCAACTCTATCCCCAGTCCCTCATGAAAGCTCATCGCGGCGGCTTTACTCGCATTATAATCTACCATTTTTGGAGCTTGGACGTATGCACCAACGGATGCAACAGTAACTATGTGTCCATGATTGCTGACGATCATGGAGGGAAGGAATTCTTGAGCTAAATACCACTGGGCGAGGGTATTGACGTTGAAGAGGAGTGAAAGACCGGCTGGGGAGGCATTGAGAATGTGTGTGCCGAGGCAGATACCGGCATTGGAGATGAGGACTGTTGGGGCCCCGTGGGAGGAGCGGATAGACTCCGCGGCAGACTTAATACTCTCATAGGAACTCAAATCAACCTTAACATGAGACACATTCCCAGCTATCAAGGTTTTAATTGTCAGCATGATGCTTTGAATATAAAAAGCATGGGAAGACGCTACGTACGAGCCTCATACCCCAATTCCATAATATCAAACACTATTATTTTCCCCTTCTTGCCTCTCTCTAGTAACACCCTGCTCAACCACAACACCACCTCTTTCCCAATTCCCGCGCTACCTCCAGTGACTACAATGACCTCTTTATCCCAGTTCCATGTCTCGTCTTTGGCCCAGTTATTCAGTGAGCCTTTGGAGAGGAATGCATTAAGGCGATGGAAGAGGCCGAGGTAGGCCAGAAATCTTAGCCGCTTGATCCAGGCAGGGGATAAGGTTGGGAGTGGGAGCGATTGAGGAAGAAGAGGGGTGAGATATGGAGATGTACGTGGGTGAATAACAGCGAGGAGGGGAAGGAGGAGGACGGGGTGGGTAAAGCGGCGTAGAAACAGGAGAATCGGGTCTAGTGTGATGCCTATTATAGTGTTTTAGTGTCTGATCTATGTGAAGTAGGGGATGGAATCATAACAGGGGGTGGGGCGAGGCGAGCTTGAGGGTTGGATTGAGTTGATCAGAAGAACTAACTGACCTTCACGAGGCAGAAAGGCTGACCTCTTCGATGGAGTTAAAGTCATTGCTCCCTTTTGTTGCGTTGCGCGGCAGGGCTAAAGGGGCGTAAATTCACCGCTTCAGATGCAAAGCAACTGACGGTATGGGTATATGACCTTGTAGCCGTGACAGTGTAATAATTAATCGAATTGAAGCTTATACAGGCAAACCTGGCTATAGTGAAACTCGACGTACTGAAAAACTGGCTGTACCGAAGGGATTTGTTAGACCATTCTTGCACGCAGCTAAAGTACCCTGGCTATAGTGAAATTAATCGGTATAACGATAGTGAAGAGAATTCCGTGGCTAATAAATTAAAACATAGCAAAATTTTATTGGCTATAGTAAAACTAGTAGTGTGCTAACAAAATAAATGGAAGGGCTTACTTGACGACACTACACTAGACAGATATACAGGAATAGGGAACTACATATATAGACAAAAATAGGGAACTAGAGGGAAAATAGAGTGAACATACGAGATGTAATACAATATGAGAGTGACAAGAAAGAAAGGCAGAGCTTCTAATAAAAAACTAAGAAAGTGATAGGTCAGAGTATGGTTGCAGCCAATTGTCGAGCGTAAATTGAGCAATATTATCGAGCAGAAGCAGAAAGAACACAAATTGACTACATTCTATCTTTTTTCTCCACAAATCTCCTTACCCCTCGTTGGCACGTGACATCTTCTTATAACGAAACCTGGCTATAACGAAGGAAAGGGGTCGGAATCTTGGCATTCGTTATAGCCAGGTTTGCCTGTAGCTAATCCTTGCCTACTTAAACCACTCCTTGCACTCTAGTATCACTTATTGCGTAACGATCGATAACCACGTGACGATTGACATGGCTCCCCTTCCACATGCAGTAACATTGCAATTTATCCATCAATATATGCAATATCAATGCAGTAAGAACAATGAATATAGGCTAAAAACACTCGAAAAACCCAATTTAACATCTCCAACCCACTCCGATCTACCCTGAACCTTCTATAGCACCTAAACCCTTAATACCCCCTATGACCACCCCTCTAGCATAACCACCCACCCCACCCCCCATGCTGCCCACAACAACTACTACTAGCAGCCATAGGTTCCCCAGAGGTCCACTCTGTAAGCCATATTAGTATAGACTCAAGCTGCTCACTGTATATAGAACTACACGCACTGTAAACTGTATTACTCTATAGAACGTTTGCAAGCTAGACTCCTCGGTATCGGATTTCAGCTATTTTGGACGACTCAATCAAGCTATATTTGCGGCACTGCAATCTTAATATCTCAGGGTGCCCCTCTATACAGGATTTTAAGTCCAGCATATTCCATAGCCTTTGCATCATGCAAATCTCTGACCTAAACTCCATATATCTCGATATGCAACCTACTCGGCCTCAAGGGTCGTAGCAATCATAATACTAAGCCGCTCGCATTCAATACAGGCTTAGCTGAGACTTTTGAAGGCCCTTGATCTGCTTCTACAACTGGGGCTTCACCTCTATGCCATTGTTAAGTATTTTGAGGGTTTAGGAGTATGTATACATCAGCAAAAATTTTCTTACGTTGCAGCGCGCCCGCAAGCATTACAACGGCAATTTGTCTTTTTGACGTTGTCTGCATTGCCAATGCTCTGTAGTGCAGTTCCTCCTTATATGCGTTACCAACTACATTGCGTGCACATTCTCATTTTTCTTTATGAGTTTGCTCAACGTCGTTCCCAATGCCATATTTTCTTCCAATTTGTTCCTAACAAGCTCTCTCTACACATCATGTCCATTGTCTATATCTTAAGTATTCCTGACCCTTTAGCTAAACACTACTAATACTTTCTCTACCAGACCTACAATTCTATCGGACAACTACAATCCTATCGGACCACTACAATACTATCGGACCACTACAATCCAGTCTATTACCGACCGGATCCAGTCTATTTACTGACACAATCCAGTCGATGTTCATGTTTACCACATGCAGCTATTTCCTCCACCGTACTAGGTGGTGCCAATACCTGGAGGAGCTCAAACCCGACGCCACAGGGATAATTCCAACACCAGCTATTAGCTGATTGTTAGACAGCGGGGGCTGGTCCTCAGACAGCGGGAACTGGTTTTGAGACAGCAGGAACTGGTTCTGAGACCGCAGCAACTGGTTCTGAGACCGCAGGAACTGGATTGGACATTAGGGGGCTCGTGAGAATAGGGGGCGCGGGGGTACCCTACTTCAAAAGTGTGGCCGCCTGGGACTTAGAGTTTTTTTCCTGTCATTGCTTCAGAATACCGGTATACACTGATTTCTATGCTTATTTGCACCATTGTACGGAGGTTGTGTGCTCGCTCATTTTCTTGCTCATTTGCGCGCTGAATTCTAGGCTGATTTGGTCGCTCGATTCTAGGCTGATTTGGTCGCTCAATTCTAGGCTGATTTGCTTGCTCGATTCCAGGTTGATTTGCTCGCTCAATTCTAGGCTGATTTGCTCGCTCGATTCCAGGCTGATTTGGTCGGTCGATTCTAGGCTGATTTGCTCGCTCGATTCCAGGCTGATTTGCTCGCTCAATGCTAGGCTGATTTGCTTGCTCGATTCCAGGTTGATTTGCTCGCTCAATTCTAGGCTGATTTGCTCGCTCAATTCTAGGCTGATTTGCTTGCTCGATTCTAGGCTGATTTGCTCGCTCGATTCTAGGCTGATTTGGGCGGTGGATTCCAGGCTGATTAGGACGGTGGATTCCAGGCTGATTTGGACGGTGGATTCCAGGCTGATTTGCACGGTCGGATACATGGGCTATTTGCACGGTGGATTCCAGGCTGATTTGCACGGTCGGATACATGGGCTATTTGCACGCTGATTTCTAGGGCTATTTGGACGCTGACTTCTAGGCTATTTGGACGCTGACTTCCAGGGCTATTTGCACGCAGATATATGAGCTATTTGCACGCAGATATATGAGCTATTTGCACGCTGATTTCTAGGGCTATTTGCACGGTCGGATATATGGGCTATTTGCACGGTGATTTTAGGGGTGCGATCATAGTTGTTTATTTAGCTAGATTTAGATATTATCATGAGAATCAAGACCTTTTTGGAAATGCATAAAATGCAGGTGCGAGAGTAAAAAAGTGCAGTGTCCATGACAACAGGGAGGAGGGGGTATTGTGCCTTCAGATGGTTACAGGTAATGAGCTTGCAATCACAACGTGAGGAGGGACTAGTCTGCCTTCTGAAGGTCACAAGTAATAGGCTCGCAATCATAATGTTGAGTTGGGTGAAAGAGTGTTAGAAGCGGATGTGTGAAGAGGAAGACGTTAGGAATGGGGCACACAACGTCCGATTGCATATTGTGAGAGTGCGAGCGAGACGAGATTGAATTGTAAGTATCAGCGTTGTAGGAAGTGCGTTATGTGAGAGAGATCTTGTTGTAACGCGGAGTTTTGCAAATTGGCGTTGTGTGCACGGCGTGCACACAACGCAAGCTAAAATCTTTCTGATGTACATTATACCAGCTCTAGGATTGAAGCTTATCAATTTCGAGCTTCAATTGCACTATATTCACCAAAGCGCAAGGTAGACGCCTTCACCACATTCTTGTATTCAGTACTGGCCCTGCTGCGCTGCTGGTGCAAGTCTGTAGTACTGGTACTTCAGGCTATAGTAGTACTCAGACCCCCCTCCACCCAACGCATCTCAGTTACCCTTAACTTCTCTCAACTAGGTTAAGACCTCTTAGCCTTCCTTCAAGTTGTTGTGAATACTCCTGCGTCCTCCTATTCACAAGCAATCCCACACAGATCACAAGTTCCTCTAAAATATTAAGCTATCTGGCGGAGGTTGTAAAATGTACCCAAACCCTCAAAATACTTAACAATGGCATAAAGGTGAAGCCCCAGTCATAGAAGCAGATCAAGGGCCTTTAAAAGTCTCGACTAAGCCTGTATTGAATGCGAGCGACTTAGTATTATGATTGCTATAACCCTTGAGGCCGAGTAGATTGCATACTGAGATATATGGAGCTTGGTCAAAGATTTGCATAATACAGGGGCTACAGAACATACTGGGCTTAAGAAACTGCATAGAAGGACACCCTAAGATATTAAGATTGCAGTACCATAAATATAGCTTGATTGAATCGCTCAAAAAAGCTGAAATTCGATACCGAGGAGGCTAGCTTGCAAAAGTTATATAGGTTATATAGAGAATACAGTTTGCAGTGCGTCTAGTTCTATATACAGTGAGCAGCTTGAGTCTATACTAATATGGCTTACAGAGTAGACCTCTGGAGAACCTATGGCTGCTAGAGTAGCTGTTGTGGGTGGCGTGGGGGGTGTGGGGTGGGTGGTTATGCTAGAGGGGTGGTCATAGGGCCTATTAAGGGTTTAGGTGCTATAGAAGGTTCAGGGTAGATTGGAGCGGGTTGGAGATGTTAAATTTGGGTTTTTCGAGTGTTTTTATCCTATAATCATTGTTCTTACTACATTCATATTGGATATATTGATGGAGATATTAGAATGTTACTGCATGTGGCAGGGGAGCCCGTGTCGATCGTCACGTGGTTGTTGATCGTTACGCAGTAAGTGATACTAAGTACCGCTAGTCTGGTTGTGTATAACGATCCTTGTCAGTTTACAGACATAGGTCAAGCTTATGCAGTAAAGTTGATATCTGAGCACAATGATACTTGGAACACTCTCTGAGTTAGTGGCTTTGGTTTATGCCCATACCGAGTTGTAGTTTTGGACGTCTGCCTCCAGAAACCACCTGGGCATTTGCAGCTATATTTCCGAACAGCACTTGTAGATGTTTCCTTGATAGCATTAGGTATGGATAATTACAGTACATTTTAACCTCAGATGTTCACATAACAGTGAGCACGGGCATGTCTCGTGAGATCCTGAAACCCGCATATGTCGTTCACATTGCATACGTACTGTATACTGAATAACCCGAGTCTCTACGGTATTGTTGCAATTCGCGAGAGTCTACGGTATCAAGTATGCCCTGTACTACCTTAGTCTGGTTTTAATACATGCTATCGTTGTATCGGAATCCTTGCTATACCAGAATACCGGGAAAACTGGTGAATAAAGGCCCATGTCGGTTTCTAAGACATCTGCAGCCACATGCACAACTTGTGGCAACAACGTCGATATGATGGAAGGGTCTCAAGCAGAACACGCTAATAATTTTACTATCTTATAAAGGAAAAGCAGCAGCATAGATATCTAGCTGTTTTAGAATGCAGAAAAGGGGCTCGTCATGACGAGGCATACCATATCACCGCTATACAATATCACCGCTATACAATATCACCGTCAACAAATCAAAATGTCATATCTTTTCTATATAACGAATTCATTAGCTATATTATACCTCATTAATGAAGAGTCATACAAACGTTTTCAAAGATGAGCCACCAAGCTCTTTCAGCCGCTCAGCGCCTTCATGTGTACCAGCACTATGGATAGCATGGTAAATCTGAGAAGCAGAGTAATTTTTGGCTGCTTCAGACTTGATATATCCTACTAATATACTTGGTTTTTTTATCTGGAAGCTCTCCTCAATATCATGAGTATGGGTATGTTCATCTAAGCGCTCAATGGTAACAGCTGTGCCATCAACTAGATGCAAGACCTTAATTCGGACATTGCAAAGGTTGGCATTTCGAATACTGCTTTGCCGGCGTTTAATAACCTTACCATCGGTATCCGCAACTTGAGCTACGCTTGACTTCTTGCTTTTTCGAAGTCTGCACTCATATTTCTGAACACGTACTGTACCATAAGCTTGCAGCAGCTCTTGGCCATATCTCGTCAAATATTTGGGGGGGTATTGTAACTGGTTTGCTGAGCTCGAACAATATAGTGCGGTAGTGGAGAGCATCAGCAGAGATTGGCATCATGGCTTCAGTAGACATTTTGATTTGTTGACGGTGATATTGTATAGCGGTGATATTGTATAGCGGTGATATGGTATGCCTCGTCATGACGAGCCCCTTTTCTGCATTCTAAAACAGCTAGATATCTATGCTGCTGCTTTTCCTTTATAAGATAGTAAAATTATTAGCGTGTTCTGCTTGAGACCCTTCCCAGATTTACCATGCTATCCATAGTGCTGGTACACATGAAGGCGCTGAGCGGCTGAAAGAGCTTGGTGGCTCATCTTTGAAAACGTTTGTATGACTCTTCATTAATGAGGTATAATATAGCTAATGAATTCGTTATATAGAAAAGATATGACATTTTGATTTGTTGACGGTGATATTGTATAGCAGTGATATTGTATAGCGGTGATATGGTATGCCTCGTCATGACGAGCCCCTTTTCTGCATTCTAAAACAGCTAGATATCTATGCTGCTGCTTTTCCTTTATAAGATAGTAAAATTATTAGCGTGTTCTGCTTGAGACCCTTCCTAAATCTGAGAAGCAGAGTAATTTTTGGCTGCTTCAGACTTGATATATCCTACTAATATACTTGGTTTTTTTATCTGGAAGCTCTCCTCAATATCATGAGTATGGGTATGTTCATCTAAGCGCTCAATGGTAACAGCTGTGCCATCAACTAGATGCAAGACCTTAATTCGGACATTGCAAAGGTTGGCATTTCGAATACTGCTTTGCCGGCGTTTAATAACCTTACCATCGGTATCCGCAACTTGAGCTACGCTTGACTTCTTGCTTTTTCGAAGTCTGTACTCATATTTCTGAACACGTACTGTACCATAAGCTTGCAGCAGCTCTTGGCCATATCTCGTCAAATATTTGGGGGGGTATTGTAACTGGTTTGCTGAGCTCGAACAATATAGTGCGGTAGTGGAGAGCATCAGCAGAGATTGGCATCATGGCTTCAGTAGACATTTTGATTTGTTGACGGTGATATTGTATAGCGGTGATATTGTATAGCGGTGATATGGTATGCCTCGTCATGACGAGCCCCTTTTCTGCATTCTAAAACAGCTAGATATCTATGCTGCTGCTTTTCCTTTATAAGATAGTAAAATTATTAGCGTGTTCTGCTTGAGACCCTTCCGATATGATACCTGTATGTAGATAGGGGAAAAAGATACTGGTAGGTATGTACTTGATAGGATTAATGTTCAATCCTTCAACAATAATAATGTTGGCATCTACAGCTACAAGCCCTGGAAGAAAAGTTAGAAGAAACTGCTGAAGTGTTGGTTATTGTATTCTTACAACAAATGTAGTTGGAAAAGCATGGCTTTGGTTACATACAGAAAAGAAAGAAAGTATTATTAAGTCTTTCAAGTAGGCAGGTATCTCAATATCTCCTGATGGGACTGAAGATGGAAAGCTTTATATTCGTGGCTTACCAGATGTAACAGTTGGGCCATGGCAAATGGAAGATACGTTGGATTCTGATGAAGAGGTTGAATATACAATAGCGGACAGTATGGAAGATACCATGCGGAGATCCCTGTTCAATCACCGGATTTACATATAATTAGCGTTAGTGCACTCTGCAATTAGAAACCGCCTTTATTCACCGTACCTACTCTTGAGCCCTGCCACCAAACTAAGCACTTTTCACCTAAATCACCTTGCTATAACGAAATTTTGCTTATACCGGACCGGACAGCGGAATGCAGAGAAGTTACTATCTATCTACATATATTTTGCCCTTGCTATAACGGAATCCTTAGTAGATACTGCTCTAGAACCAGGGTATTGAAATGTTCACTGCTTTTTCTTCCATAAATCACCTGCTGTAAGATCAACTTCAAGCCATTTCATACTATCACTGTGACAACGTTGGATATATTAGTATCTTTACCAACATAGATGGAGTCTAAGAAATGTTTTCCAAATTCACTCAATTTCTCCTTCGCATGCTTGGGATCTTGTCGCTTCTTACAGATCTGGTGCTTCTCTAATATGGTGAGAGCTCGATGATTTTGTCTTCCTGCACTCAACATGTTGGCTGATGAATCTTGAGCTAAATGTTCAAACACACCGAAGTTGAACAATTTTCCTTCTTTAGTAACTTTTGTCTTGTGCCACGTACCCTTGTATTATTTTATATCGGACAAAAATGGATTTTGGTCGTCCGGTATACTATAGCAAGGTTTGAATGTACTACCTATATGTAGTTTCAATCAATTATTTCTAATCTTGTAGTCTCATGCCAGATTTATAATTATTAATATGACATTCCTGAGCACGTGATTTCCCCCCCAAAAATCTAATCAATATCTAGCCTCGTACCAAACCAACCCCTCCCTATCAAGAAGTCCTCCACTCTAATTTAACATTGAGAGAAACCTGTAAATCCGCTGTACGTTGCCAGTAAACTTGATAGCAAATACAGCAAATATAGCAAATAGCAACTCGCTAGTAGGGTATCTATCACCGAGGAAAGGACGAATGCAAACAATGCTGAAAATCCGGAAATCTGCCTTAAACCGAGCAAGCGCCAACCTTCCAAAGCCCATATGATCAATCCCTAAGCCATATAAAGGGGAAAAAAATGGGAAACGAAAAAAAAAAAAATTGTTTTAATTCAGAAGCAGATATTGATTCTCATAATTGTAGCTGAGTTGTCGACTTGTACGCAGGAATACCGTGAATGCGGTCGACGGGAGTACATTTCCCAAAAATTGTCGTAACTGACCACATCGGTCTCGAAAGACACCTCCATTGCTGAAGAACGTTGAGTTGATGATTGCTCTGTTAATGTGTCTCCGATTTCACGTACACACTCGTAGTCCCCAGAGACCCTGATACTAATTATGCCGTCCACCCAATCCATGATCGTTTCCATAGACACATTTGTAGTCTTATCCACAAAGGTTACCTTCTTGAGTCTCCCCGGAAGGTTATTGAGCAAAGTTGATGTGAATTGGTTCCGAGAAGCCTCCCCTGGTAGAGTATTTCCGAATCCAATGGCTAGCTTTTTGAGAGCTGGTAGTTGCTCACAGGCACTAATTATAAGAGGTGGTGTCATGCCAGAAAGTCCGATAATTCTCAAGTATTCGAGGTTGCTCCAATTCTTGTGGCAGTCGGCGAAGGTTTGAAACTTCCCGGAAACTCTATTACCAAGTTTTCGAATAAATCCACGCCCCCATGTCCATTCCTTCATGGTCCTTTTTTCAAATAGAGCCTGTGCCAAGTATCCATGTTCCTCCTCACCATCACCATCGATGTAACAATAATGCTCTCCATTGAACAGTTGGCTAAGGATATCCTCGAGACCTTCTACAGCTTCAAGCTTTCCGCACGCCCTGACCAATGCAGGTAACAACCTCTTCTCCAACTCGCATGTAACCCAATGGGACAGTGCCCCAGGAGCACCACACACAAATCCACTCGGGAATTGAATCCGTTTAACTAAGCCTGCCAACCTGGGCTGAGACTCAAGAGTACGGACAAGTTGTGGAATCCTCTTTGCCATCTGGACATGCTTTGACGACAATTGGTAATGCTTCTGGCATGGTGTCGATATATCAAGATGTATGGTAGAGTACAGCTTCTCCACAGTGTAGTGAAACCATAACCTGCTGACCTTGCAGGCTGTAGAGAGTGCGAATAAACGACAGAAACCGCATCTGGTATTTTTAGGGGCCTCGAAGAAGTGGTTGATGATTTGAAACTGAATTTCCGGTGGTAAAAACGTTGGCATATCCGCCAAGCTTATATTTGCTAATGATCCCTCAACCTGGTTATCACAATCGGATACTCTCTCTGATGGCAGTTCAAGGCAATCCTCATGTGCTGGGGCAGCATGCATGAGGCCCTCCTCGAGCTGGCTCGATGAGAAGAACCCCACCAACGGCGTTATAGAACCTATCCCATCTTTCCCTTGGCTGGACAAGAATAATCTATGCTGTGCTTCAACGTCTTTGTACAAGTAAGCGTAAGCGTTAAGTCAAATCCTAGAGTCTCGAGCCTGAGACTTACCAACTGCCATTTGGGAGCTTCCAACATTGCCTTTAAGTGCATACTCCCGGCTCTCCTGGACGGCCTGGTGAATAAGATATGGCATTATGGAACCTGAAAACAAGAAAGAATCAACTGGCAAACTCAATTATGAATGAGCAATGGACTTCGGTGCATCGAATTTTGGACAATGTTTGATACTCCTAAGTCACAGCGCAACTGGGTATCTGGGCTAGTTATAAAAAAGCGAGGTCATGAAGGCATACAGTTACAGCACCACGATAGGCTGCACACGAGCCTAGCAATTGAAGGAATCCGGGTCCGTACAACGCTAATCCGTACTAACAGACCGAGTCAATCGCGTAGAAGCATATGATTTTGTCTGCAAATTTCCTTTGCGAGAGTAGTCAGGCTGAACTGAGCTGTGCAAATAAAATTACTGGAGATACCGGTACTGAAAATTTTCCTGATCCTCTGTCAAAAGGGGGTAGAAATTAAGAAGTCAGGCCACACCACCTCACGGATAGATACCTCCTAGCCACTACTGGCTACTTATGCCTTGGAGAGCTCTGTACAGTAAGTCGATTCAAGTTGCCGGATAAGCCAGCGTTGGCTCAAAGCGACAGTTCAATTCCCAACGGGTAGGAGCCAAGTGATGCACAGCGGGCCGACGCTGGCCATGATCTCATTGCCCCAGTGCAGCCGCTTTCCAACGCAAACAGGCTGTTGCTCTTTGAGGGCCTTGCATTCTGTATTCATATGTGCAATAATTGTTAGCTACTCGTTACCACGATGAATTGTTGCACGCTGATGAATTGAATTACTAAATCCCATAGGCCACTTGAACTCCATACCCCAATCCAGCCAGGTGTGCAGCTTGCATGCAGCGTGCAAACAATTCATCGTGGTAACGAGTAGGCATATCGGTATCGTACCTTGCATGACTTGGGTCGTTCAATTACTAAAGATACGGGTAATTATATTTAGTTTCGCTCATAAAACAACGACGTAGGTCTTGTGAGACAATCACCCTGGACAATTGAAGTTGTGCCTGACCAATGACAGGGCCTGTGACACCACCGGATATCCATTCGTTCAACAATAATACCAGGCTCTGCGAAAATGCACCGGAGCGACAAGAGGAGCGAGAAGGGAGTTGGTCAGCCAGATTGCAGGAGTGGAACCACCACGCCTAGCTATTGAAGCCGCACAAGCGAGGCTGCCGATCAAGATGATGAGGGATCCATTGGCGATTGGGGAGACCCTCCTCGGAGACAATAATACCAAGAGGGGGAGGTTGTACCAAATACGGAGGAGATATTTTGAGGCAGAGGCAGGGTGAGCTCAGTCTAGGGGGACGATGCCGTCAGGACTTATTAGAAACCCCAGTCGTTGACCCTCCGGTTGGATGAGAAATCGTCAAAAGAGGATTGATGATATTGAGAATCAATATGGTTGCCCGTTTTTCTACACCGATGGCAGTAAGCTAGAGATGGGAGGAGTAGGCGGGGGATGGTTTGCAGTGGTAGCGACCGTCTGGGATGGAGAGATTGCTGGGGACAGGTAGTCTGGTTGGCACAGGGACAGGGTAGCGGCTCGACATAATGCAGCTACAAAGTATTTTTAGAGGGATTTCGCAAACTATCTGCTGCAAGTTCTAATTGTTATGTTAAGTGCGACATCATTGGCAGCGACAGCAACATTAGCTATAGCGGGCTAAGAATGTAGCACGTGGAATGTAGGTAGTACTTGTAGCAATAGCACTAGTACAATATTTTCCCAATCTCATCTTTAAGAGTTCACGGATTTTAACCCAAAGGCTTTTTTATTCCATGTCGGCGCTCTCCTTGGTGTAGAATACAAAGGCGAAATCATTGAGAGTCAAGCAGCATGGAATAGGAGAGACAGGCGAGCAGGAAGGTGGTAGAACGGGGTATGGAGAGGTCTTAAAGTGGAACAGGAAAACTACACGCAATGCATGACCGGGAAAGGGAATCTGAGACATATCCTAGAAGATTTTGTGAGATAGGTCGGGAAACCGGAAAGCACATGGCTTTATCCTGCACTGCCAGAGGTCTTGGGAGCAGGGTAGTAGCAAGCACGCCTGTTACAAGTACCGGTACCTACGTAGTCGAAGTCTAAGTTGCCATGTAAGCCGACAACTTCCGAGGTTACCATAGCAACCATTTGTTAGTAAATTAAAAAAAAAGCCCTAACCTTGAGGTCTACATAAACCTCAAGACTACCATCTTCCACTCACTCCCCAGCCTTGTATAGTTATCACAATACATTAAATTTTGAGATATGGCTTCTTTTGATCAAAATCTTCCTTACACCGTTACAGCTAGTACTGTCGAACAAGCCCAAATTACCACTTTACAATCATCGATATCAAGCATCCGAACATACTTTCACATGAAGACAAAGTCAAGCTTGTCTGCCTTTCGCGCAGATATCTTAAATGTATTGCGTATCAAAATGGGCGAAGCACCGCTGCTGCTGTCGCTGTGGTTGCCGCCATAGGGCAATGAAGGTTCGATGGTGCTACAGTAAACCTCTTCGCTACCTTTTCCCGCGGTATATATTTGCTTAGTAACGATAGACCTAACAATAACAAGATAAGCTAGCTAAATCCCTCTAGTACCTTACGCTAGTCCTGCCTCCCGCGGCCAACCGTTGCCGGAACTAAGCCTGGTTGCACTCGGAACTTACCGGTAGGTCTAAAACTACTTTCGTAAGGGCTAGTGCAAGGAGCCTTGTCAGTTTACAGACGAGAAAACCTTTAATAATGCCCTCCGGGTAACACGGACTACAGCAAAATGCCCTTTGGAACATATTTAAGATACAACACTATACTCCGTACAGAGTTTAGTGCAACCAGACGATACAGAGTTCCACTCTTCTACTAGACCCAACACCCTCGCTGCTTGGCATGACTATATGCAAAAGCTCCTTTTTTATGCCAGACTAACATGCGTCCAACATACCCTACAGCATACCCAGCAACCCTGATAGCCAGCATAACCTGTATAACCGGCACCAGCATACCCGCCCCAGCACACTACACAGCATAATCAAATTACCCAGCACATCGCGCGCATAGCATACGCAGCATACCCGGCATACCCTACCCTACACGCCCCTTTTTCTCTACGCGATGTGATATCTCTCAGTGCTCCTGTAGACTGGTGCTTCGGGGGGGGTCCGCTACATCTGTTCACGTTCC
Source organism: Terfezia claveryi (assembly GCA_015179025.1). NCBI lineage: Eukaryota > Fungi > Ascomycota > Pezizomycetes > Pezizales > Pezizaceae > Terfezia > Terfezia claveryi. Next base: position 158,447 of record WHUX01000014.1, on the reverse strand, counting down.
TATGCTTTACATTACGCACTCCTATAGCTATACCAGTACCTAGACTTCATGCGCTTCCCTAGACCTGTTTCTATAGCTAATATACCATGTATGATTGTTCTCTTACTCTATACACTCCTATACCTAGGGAGGCATGCTTTAAATTACGTGCTGCTATAGCTATCCGTTGGTTTGATGCGGTTCCGTAGCTACAATCGCGCTTCAGGGTAATCTTCGCTCAGGTCTGTGGCTCTTGGCTTATGACCAGGCATGCGCTGCCGGTAGGTAGTTGTGTTCCCCGCGATAGATTGCCTATTATAGTAGAATATACTCTGTACTAGTCTGGTTGCACTAACCCTCTTCTAGAGATGATTCTTCTAAATACTTTCTCTTTCGGCTAATTATCATGTATGTGCTCTCTGTGTTAGTATTAACACAACTTGTACTTCTAGTGATTTTTATTCGCGGAGTATGGTATTATGGTAATATCTCACTATGAAGTTCATTCAACACTGTGCATAGGTTTAATCTGACACCTTGCACCCACAAACTATACGAAAATAATAAATTACAGTAGTTTAGACATCATAATTAAAGATACCAAATGCCATAGGAGCAGCCGCATGAAATAGGGAAACACCAGTTACCCTGAACCAGGATTGTAACTATAAAGCGTATCAAACCAACGGATAACTATAGCAGCATGTAAATTAAAGCATGCCTCCCTAGGCATAGGAGTGGATAGAGTAAGGGAGCAATTATACATGGTATATTAGCTATAGGAACAGGTCTAGGGAAGCGCATGAAGTCTAGGTACTGGTATAGCTATAGGAGCGCGTAATGTAAAGCATAGGAGCGTGAACAGATTTAGCGGACCCCTGAAGCACAAGTCTACTACAGGAGCACTGAGAGATATCACATCGCGTAGAGGAAAAGGAGTGTGTAGAGTATGCCGGGTAGGATATGCTGGGTATGCTGCGTATGCTATGCTATGCGCGCGATAATTTGAGTATGCTGCGTAGTGTGCTGGGATGGGCGCGGGTATGCTCCTGGGCTAGTGCAAGCCAGACTAGGGGGCGGGTTAGTCTGGTTGGCGCAAGGGGGCGGGTTAGTCTGGTTAGTGATGGAACTCAGGAATGTCGGAATGTGCTCATCTCGTGAAAATCAATATCTATTAACTCTCCATCTCCGATGTACGTCGTTGTAGGATAAGAATGTTCTATAGAGATGTCAGCATAAGCCATTATCATGTATGCTACCACAATGAGTGGATTTGTATACCACAATGAGTGGATAACCACAATGAGTGGATTTGTATACCACAATGAGTGGGTGTATATATGTACTTCGCTGCCAGGATGTCTGGTCCCAATATTAGGATGTCAGCGTGGGTTGTTATCATGTATACCACAATGAGTGGATATATGTACCCTCAGGATCAGAAATGATCTAATCCGCTGTATACCACAATGAGTGGATATATGTACTCATAGGAGAAATAGAAATGATCTAATTCGTGAGTCATTATTATGTATGCCACAATGAGTGGATAACCACAATGAGTGGATTTGTATACCACAATGAGTGGGTGTATGCCTACCGAGTTTATTCATTAGCGAGGCTTATTATTGATATAGAAGGTGTGTTCTCATCACAATAGTGTTTCTCAACACTTAAGTGTCGGTATAAGGCATTTCGTGTGGTAAAGGCTTGGAGGCATTGATTGCATCTTTTCGCTTCTTCCGTTCCAAATTGCAGGCTCATTTGCCTTGTCAGCTTCTCATGACGTTCTCGAGGCAGTGCCTTTGTTAGTGCATCGGCAACCATTTCTCGTGTCGGCACGTAAGAGATTGTGCAACGACCTTTCGACCACAGGTAGAGCATTTGTCGTTATTATGTTGAGTAACGAATGATGTTGACGTACCTATATTGGGAGGAATAATATTCGGAGGAATAGGTGTAAGTGGTTGTTTGGTGTCCTTTTTGAGTAAGATTTGCCGTTCTTCTCTCAGGATAGCTTCTTTTATGGCCGCTACCGTCATAGGCTTTGTTGGGACATCGATGTTGGATAAGGTGGTGACCAATGAATGCATCATATTCTGGTAGTAGATTGCCCAGAATCTGCCATTTTATTTTTTGATCGCTTAGGTCTTCACCCAGGTATCTAAGTTCTGCAGCTGCCGTGCATACGGAGGTAATAAATTGGATGGCTTGCTGGTTGGGCAATTGTTTTTTCATATTGAATTCAGATGTGAGTCTGAATATGTTCCCCAGTGACGCCGATTGGTAAAGGTCTGCCAGGGTATCCCATGCTTCCTTAGCTGACATGTCTTCTTCGATGCATAATTGTTGTTCTGGTCCGCAGCTGAAGAAAATCTCTGAGAAAGTCCATCTATCACACTTTTCCCAACGTCCAGTAGCATGAGCAGGTCGTGGTTCGTCTACTAATGATAATACGCCAACTTTCATCAGCAGAATCCTCATCGTTTTCTTCCATGATGGATAGTTGCTTCCATCTAATAGTGGGACAGTGGCAGAGCCCCGATCGAACTTTGTAGGAAGCTCATCCATGATGTAGTAAAGGGGTGTGGTCTGTCTTTTCTAGCAACAATAAGAGGGCTTCATAACCTGATGGAACTCAGGAATGTCGGAATGTGCTCATCTCGTGTATGTCTCTGTGATGCTCCTCTGAGAGCATCACTGTCTAAACTACATGCTCTGCCTAGTCCGTACATGACTAATCAGCTTATTACCGTAGCTGGTAATAAGGGTATCATCAGTTAGGGGCGGGTATGCTGGTGCCGGTTATACAGTAGCTAGCCCCTCGTTAAGAGGGTTATACAGGTTATGCTGGCTATATGCCAAACTCGAGGGTCGGGTGCCGAGACTATGCTGGCTATATTGCAACCAGACTAGCTGGCTATCTGGGTTGCTGGTAGTTTGGCACGGTTGCTGGGTATGCTGGGTATGCTGGTAGGGTTGTTAGTCTGGCATAAAAAAGGGGCCTTTGCATAGAGTCATGCCAAGTAGCGAGGTGTGTGTCTAGTAGAAGAGTGGTATAGTGTTGTATCTTAAACATGTACCCTTGCAAGCCTACTAGTGAGCAGCCACCGTCTAGTGCACACCCCTGCAAAAACCCCTGCAACAGCGTCTCCAGCCACAACTCATGATATATCAGGAGCCTAGTGATTCTGGCTAAATGCATATCTATAGAAACGAGTTCGCTCTACAATATGGTTATGCTCACATCCCACCAACATCAAGTGAAAACCAATATCCCCCCCTTCCAATATGGCCTCCCCGAAGACCCACCCCCACCCCCTCAACCACCCGTATAGGCCAGGTACTCAGCCGGTGAGCCAATGACGACTAGAAGGTCATTTCCTGGTATCTATATTCATGTCAAAATAGCCTCTAGGGCAGCAGCCTTGAATATGATAGAATGGTATGCAATCAAAAAAAACCCAAAACGAGCTATTTTAAGAATTTACTAAATTTGCTCTATCTATGCTATCCTGGACCCTAGCCTTTCCCCCTTCTATAACCACCACTTCGCAGCATTCTCAATTACTACGGAGAGGCCTCCAATAGCTCTAAAAGCTCCAATACCCCCTCTTTAGCCTTCATGGGTCGCTTGTAATTGGGGGGTTTCTGAGGTTGTTGCAACCCCCTCATTTCAACCATTTGTTCCCCATCATCGATATTTCCCAATATCTAAGTACCCGCCAGTAGGCGAGCATAGTCTGATTAATCGAGCATTAGTCTAACGTCAGCCTGGTGTGCCTGACCTACTATCTAGCTAGTATCCACTATAGCGTTCTTGTTCCAACCGGACTATATAGGCAGCGCCCAATCTAGCGTCCAACCTAGTGTCCAGCCTAGTGCCAACCTATATAGCACTCAACCGGGTATTTAACTCAGTGCTCTACCAACTGTTCTGCGTTGGTATTGGTAATGCTTGGGTGGGTTGCAAAAATGCCTCGAGAAAGGTGATAAAAGCGGCTATTGGAGCCCAGAATTAGGGGGGGGGGTATTGGAGTTCCAGAGCTACTAGTATTAGAGACCCCTACGAGGGTGCTAAAGCTCTGGAGGAGAGTTCGGATCAGGCAGATCTAGGAGGGCATAAATAAGGTGTATTTGGTTAATTGGATAATAGCTCTCGGAATTGCTTATTTGGGAGATTAGTACCCCGAATTGAGGCCTTCCATTGTTACCATTTTGCACACTCCACCTTCAGTGCTGGAGGTAGATGCTAGGCATAGGTCTCCTAGTTGTTATAGGCCTATTTGTGCAATATTTGGTGTATAGGTAGAGGGAGTAGCTGTTAGGAGGATAGTTCTTGAAGGGAGGCAGTATTGGAGCTATTGGAGCTTTTAGAGCAATTGGGGACCTCTCCGTAGTGATTGAGAATGCTGTAGAGGGGCAGGTTGCAGAAGGGGAAGGTGGAGAGTTCAGACTAGCATATATAAAGTAAGTTAGTTAATTCTGAAAATAGTTTATTTTGGAGCGCTGTTGTAGATTGTATAAATTTTGGTCATATTGGCGGCTGCTGCCCTAGAGGCTGTTATGACATGAATATAGATACCAGAAAATGACCTTCTAGTCGTCATAGGCTCACCCGCTAGGTACTTGGCCTATACGAGTGGTTGAGAGGGTGGGGGTGGGTCTTTGGGAAGGTCATGTTGGAAAGGGGAATATTGGGTTTTCAGTTGATCTTGGTGGGATGTGAGCGTAACCATGTTATAGAGCGTACTCATTTTCATAGATATGTATTTAGTCAGAATCACTATGCTCATGATATCTCACGAGTTGTGGCTGGAGACGCTGTTGCAGGGGTTTTTGCAGGGGTGTGCACTAGACGGTGGCTGCTCACTAGTAGGCTTGCAAGGGTAGTCTGGCTTGCACTAGCCCCTCCTTAACATACCACGCACACTGAGGTATAACGGTCCCTGTCAGTTTGTTATTATAAAATCGGCGATATTCTGGAGGAAACATTGGCAAATATGAGAAGATACTAGCATTGGACATCGCCGAATTGCAATTACACATCCAGTGGCAGCTGCCTGGTTATGGCTTCATTCGAATAAGGCAGGCAAAATGCTCCGAACTGATTTGCTTGGGGTATGGATCGCGAATACCGCATCCACTGGCGAACAACGATCCTTGTCAGTTTAACTGACAGGGACCATTATACCTCAGTGAGCTTGTTACCATCCACCTATTTTATCACCTTTACTGCATAAGCTCGACCTATGTCTTTAAACTGACAAGGATCGTTATACACCAGTAGATGCGGTAAGAAAGGAACTGCTATGGTCATATTGAGATTAGGATCAAGAGGTTTGGGTACTGGACCAGGGCGTAATCTAACCATGAAGCGATTAAAGAGTTGACAGTATAGGTACTACCGTTATGCAGACCCCCGGCCCACATTCGAAATTAAGAAAATTTTTACTATAGGTACACGCTTATGCTTTGCGCATCTTTTTGGATAGTCTGGTTCTTTCTAAATCTGGTTCTACGGATACTACTACTACTCCATACTCCTCGCAGGGTTCTTTTCGTGCTCCATTCCATCACGCATCACGTGCATGCTGAGGACATGATGTACCATCCATCTCTAGTGCAAATGTCACAGACACAGACTACAGCTGCAAGGCATACAAAACTCTATGTCTACGGAGTATATGTAGGGCAATAAATATACAATTATACTATTGCTTTTCCAGATTCCTGGATTTCTAACGTTCAATATAGAGGCCTTTCGCACAATTTTTGTAGATGTGGCAAGTGAAGGTGACCGAGGGGGTGCCAGGGGAGTAGCCTCAGCATGCAAGACCTTTCGCATCTAGAATTGTAGCTCAAACTCTTGGTAAGGCGCGATTAGAATGAACAAACATACCATTGAGTCTAGCGGTTGAGAATTCAGCACTGGATACTAAAGGCACAAGTGGAAATATAGTAGAAGTCAATTTAGTGAAAGGGCCAGAAGATGAACTATCTGATGAGGCATGGAGAACCTACTTCCCGGTTTACACAACAGGATGTTCAGCGCCTACCAATTGGTAGTGTTGGAAATTCCACATCCTATAAAGGGTGAAGGAATATTCAAGGTGCTAGAACAGGTCTATGTATGCTACTTGCACGGCTTGCATATCCCAATAGGGTATTAGACCTAGTCTAGCTTTGAAGTTGGATTGCGGTGGAATTGCTAGACTTCTAGTCTAGCGAGGGGTAGTGCAACCAGCTTCATGATAAACAAGTAGAAATCTTTGCTTAACTTCAATCATCACTTTTTTTTACACCAGAACGATTCTACCTGTTAATGCCAAGCTTGAACCTGGACCCTCTCCAGATATTTTTGCCTTTTCGCTAGTCTATAGAAACAAATAAAGGGTATTGGTTTAGCAGCCTAAGGAGCGAAACCCTGATGCAGGTACCTTGGATAGGTTATGAGAGGTTGTGGTTCTTGAGACATCTGTCGTCAAAGTTGTAGATGTGCAATCGGGATGAAGGTTGAGCCACAGCTGTAGTTACAGGTAGATGAGGTCTAGGCTTTATCATATTCCTATTCATAGTCTGGTTGGCACAAGCCCCTCGGTGAGGTGGTCACATTCCATGCACTGGATAGTATGGGTCGCTTGGCAGTGTTTTGCGAACGGCAAAGGAACAATCAATGCTTCCCAAACTTCACTACCCAAGCTCCTTCACGGTAAAATTCGAGATACGTCATAATCTACTTGTATGTCCTCTATAGCTAGCTGTTTAAGTGGTTATAGTGGTCAGGAGGCCTGCGGGGTGGTGCTAAGTAATGTTTGACTCACCTTATCATTTGTACAGAAGAGAAGCGATCTCCGCACGTAAAGAGGAACGAACTTCGACCCACAATTCAAACGCAAAGTACCCATAGAAAAAAAACATGTGCAGGCCTGCTAAGTGTGGTACCTGCTGTACGTACACTCTTCTAATATAAACAAAAGGATACAGATGCTAATCTAGTTAATGATTCTAGCTGGTAAGACTTGGTTTGGGTGTGGGCTTCACGTCCCCTCGGTTATGGACCCAATCCCAAAGGACCAGTGGTGCTCTTGTGCAAAGCCTGGTGAGAGTCAATATCCCCCAAAGGGAAATTCTCCATGTACGATATTATAGGATCCAGAGTATGTTTTTCTCGCCTTCTGACTTTTCTCCACAGATGTCTAACTAGATTTTTCCGTGGCGGGTATTAAGAGTATATCAGGAGGTAGAACCCTCAATTTGCCCCCTGTGGTTACAAAGTCAATATATTGAAGAATCAAGATAATTACTACTATTCATGGTGTAACTACGTTGACATTGAGGTATCTCGGGTCATGAGGTTCGCTAATTTGCATTATGATAAGTCCTCAAAGCCCCTTCTGTCAACTCTCCTTTCCGACACTCCCTTTAACTCCTTATTATGTACATGCCTAGCCTGCCTCACTGTTGTGAGCTGTCCTCAAAGATGCTTTTGGTGGTGGCTATGACCATGGATGGCAAAATCCGCTTTCCGCTTAAATGACTTTGGGGAGCACTGGAATAGGTTGTGACTTCAAGGCTTTCTTCAAGTAAGAAACGTAGCCACTATTTAGCTCCGTAAGGAATGCATCCCATCTGCGAAACCTCCGAAGTTGCTATATCTCTTGAGATGCTTGCCGCGATGCTTCTGCTCACATAACCAGTCGCTATCTGTCCAGCCAGGGGAAGGGCCAGGAAGACTTTCATCTTCGGATTCTTTTGATATTTTGGCATAAACGTCCCACATAGCGAAGTTGAATCCTACATTGGTAGTTTGATCCTTTCCGAGTACCCAATTGGAGGCTTGACAAGAGGGGTTGTCATAAAATTGGACGAAGATCGCATCGAAGACAAAATTTTCTCAAGGCAACATCGAGCATGGAATCTGGCTGAGGACATTGTGGGGCCCCCGTGAGAATCCATTCCTTCCCGGTATTTGCTTTGTCGTCGTTCATGAGTTGGCGGAGGCGGTAGGCAATGTTCATAGCCGGCTGCTGGACCATTCTCGAAGTCGCGGTCAAATCCATCAACGATGGCTTCACCAAAGGGGCGGAAGTAGTGCCATTGGTTTCCGAAGATTGCCCACACTTTCTCGGCGAACAGCTTTGCATCAGTCCCGTTGGCGACTCCACCAAAAAGAGATGAGGATTTGCTTATTATAGGTTTTTCTGGCATGTAATGATGTCTTGCCTATGCATTGTTAGTGAGTGTTCCACAATTCTGAGACTCGCAACCTACCTAATTGTTGGGCAATACAACAGATCTGTTCCAACGAACATCTGCCATCCTACACGCATATTATTAGCATGGATTAATCAAAAATATCCTTCTAAATAGTTCTTACCAGTACAAGAATTAGCCACCAGAGGCGTTCCACCATCTGGCCCCCATTTATTAAGGAAACCGATTGGGATGAGCTATTTCAATCTTTATCAGCGACCAGTCCTATCGGATTTTCTGCCCCAGGCCGAAAATGTACATCGACATCGAGTTGTTTGCCATAATAGAGCAAATCCTTCTGTTGTTTGCTGTGTCATTGCTAATTGCACTAAACGTGTTCTGGCCCCAGTGCAAAGCAACATTGCTGTTTCACGTGTGCTGTTTGCGGACAAATTCCAGGCTGCAGAGGCAAGAGTGCTGAAAGTGGAAATGGCCACACCGACAAAAGAGGAAGTTTCACACCCCACTAGAACGTCTCTAACTGTTTGCCATGGCCTGCCAACTGCTTTCGCAATTTGAGCTAAGGCAAGAATCCTTCCTTTCTCCAAGTCATGGCGCTTTGTTGTAGTAACAAATACCTAATGCCGCTATCTAGCTGAAGCATATTATTAGCTAGTCTGGTTGGCACAACATAGATTATAGAGAGGCACACCAAGTCTTTTCCTCCTTCCGGTTTGGGAATCTTGCATATGCAATGCCTATGCATCGCATACAGATTGGCATTATTCGACTCAAAATGGGTTTTGCCTTTACTGTTGCTCGCCTCCTACCCTAGTCTGGTTGCACTACCCCTCGCAGAGTCTTAATTGTCCCTTAGTTCTTTTTGGCACAACCCCCCGCTAGACTGTACGCCGTGATATCGCAATTTGCTCAGTCCATCCATGAGTGGCATCTTAATCTGACGGTACCTGGCCGTTGAAGATCAAGAACATAGTATAGGTAGGGAGATAGCTTTTCCTGGTTGCTTCCCCCTGCCTTCTCCACAAAGCTACTTAATACGTTCGAGCGTTTTTGGGTATTCATCTTGAACGAGTATTTGAATTTCTTGCCAAAAATTTCTCAAAATTAGGCCCCAATCGATATACTTGTATCCCGTCTCCTTGTCTCTCCGTCAAGAAAGCTTCAAGTCCCTCTGGGGCGGGACTCGTTATGGTCCCGCTAAGATACGGGACAATGTAGAAATCCGGCTGGGCCTCTGCTTGCCCTTTTCTTTAGCATAGACGTTGGTGGGAACGTCAGAGACTCACTTCGGCGAGCTCATGGCCATTGATTTGCATACCAAAAAAATCCGCGACCCCTCCATGCATAATATGCAGTGCCACCATGCAGCTAGCATACAGGAGTGGTAAATAAGACTACGACCATGGCACATTGAGTGGAGTATTAAAAGCGATTGGGCATCGGCTGGGCGGAATAAGTCGACGGTAGGCCTATGAATTTACATGAAGAACTCGGGTTATGCAGATAATGCTCCACGCTGGGGTCGACCTAGTCTGGTTGGGTCGACCCCCTAAAATTACAGAAGCAAGGGGAAGTAAGATTATCGAGATCATTAAAGAGATCGCTCATTATAAAAGCCCGCTCTATATCAGAAGATAGTGGAAGCTGGTGGAAGTCCATCCCCATACTTTAAGTCGATATCTAAAGGGTAAAGATATCAAAGTGGATTCCTAAACCGAGGCTTAAGTTAACAGCAGCACATACATCTGCACTCCAGATCTTAAAGTTTGCACCAGAAGTTTCCTATCCTTGCTTCTTTTCCCGGTGGACCACAGGCTGTTAAAAAGTAGTATCGTGCCTTAAAAAGAGAATAGCTGAATGTTTGGAAGAAGCACGAGAAAGAGATTCCCACAAGCCTGCTATGAGGGTTGGTACACCAAATATTGATGAGTTTTCTATCTTGTACATAGCATAGTCAGGCAATGTATATCGATTGGTTGGCCCAATTCCCCGGCCAATATATCGATATCTCTATTGTTGTGCTTAGTTCGGATTAGAACAGCGCTCAATCTATTGTGATAGATACTGTACATATCACTCATGTCTCACTGGGGCCCTAAGTCATTTTTGAGAGCTAATTGCTCAACGTCATCCTTACTCGCACTCGGTTATGTTTGCTAGATAAGTTAACACTATTGATAGTTTGTTTTTCATTTGTTTTTCATTTGTTTTTCATGGTTCTAAAAAGGGGCCATTTTTGGGTCTAGGTCGAATTACATTATAGTTGGTAGATATGAGATTTGGTAGTCTGGTTGGCACAGTACCCTTCGAAAGAGGACAATTTGAATGATCACAACTCATGGTCGTTGAAATCGCTCTATAAATGGCATGAGATCTAGTCTGGTTGGCACAAGCCCCTCGTAGAGGCATGAGATCATCTATAAGTTTGTCCCAACGCAGGCATTGTGGATAAGCGAGATCTGGTCGGACGATAGTCTGGGTGAGAGGCTAGTGCAAGCCAGACTAGACGAGTACGCAACAGTGTCGGCTACCAGACTAAAATCGGCTGCTGGGTTCGGCGGATCTAGGTTTTCTCCTAAGGTTGTTGCACTACCCCACCCCGTGATGCCTCGTCATGTACACCATAACCTTCAATCCGAACTCGAGACTAATTTGTATGTACCTAGGACAGCCACACGGGGACCAGGCATATGATGGACGTTATAACGGTTATGTTGTCCGTCTGTTGTCCCTTTGTATACGTGATCTTTATGCACCGGTTCCAGAACAAAACTGGTGCTGATCAACATGCATATGTGCATACTAGTGCACAGACCCTTAGGTGGCTGAATATCAGCCATGATATTTGATCTCAACTTGAGAATCTCCAATACTTACATTATATTCATAGAAAAGCATCGTTTTCCAGTCTGGCAATGGCTGATTACCTCTAGCTAGCATTACTTATTCACAAGAACTAGGGGGGACTTACCAGCTTGTCCTTGTAGAGTGCCGCTTCTACGACACCACCTCGAGCAATATTACCCACACCAAACGCCTTCAACAACAGAAAAGCAGAGGAAACCCGGACATAACTCCGCCTGCTTCAACGTCTTTCTCAGGCGAAATAACACTGCCCAGAATTCCCTGGGTATTGTTGGTTATTGATCCGCTTGGTTATTGATCCGCAGGTCCTGTCGTCGATCGTCACTCATTCCAACAATAATTACTTGAATACGCCAGAAATAAGATCCAGAGTCGAGAAACAGCCTGAGTATAAGAGAGAGTACAACCCGTCACACGCTATTCTCGTGTACAGTACACAGCGTCTATCCAACACTGCCATATCGCATCATATTTCCAACCGGCCCCCCGACCCCGACCCCCGTACGCACCCCCCCGTCCTCATCTCTCATCTCATCTCATCCCATTTTTTTTCCATATTACGTTGCATCGCATATTCTGCACAGCGGAAGGAACGCATCGAAAGCTGTAAGGACCGCTATCTCACCTGCAGCTTTCATTTTCTTCAGTACTTATCTGCTCCCCACCTTGTGTTGCCGTTTCTACACTCACACTCACCCCTCCATTCCCTGTCCCCTCCCAGGCCTGCTTCCATCCTAAGTACTTAGTTCCTCACACCCTCCTCTACCCCTCTCATAATCCCGCAACCTCGCGAAAGCGCTTCTCAGCCAACCATCCCAAGACACTGCTATTTAGAGTCGAACCAGTTCTTTGCCCCCAGGCAGTCATTGCTTTGACCAAGTGGTCAGCATCAACACCCGCAACAGCCTCGTCAACACCGAGGCATCTAGCGAAGCGGACCACCAGTATCAAACGAAACGATGTCTGGTTTTTTCCGCCGCATCTATGATTGGCTCCTACGCCTGTTTTGGTATGCGAGCCTCTCTGCCTATATTCTTTCTGCATCGATGCAAGGGCCGTATTACACGTCTCATGCATCTCTAAACTCTCGCATGGCTAAGGATTATTCCGAGAACACTTGCTAACAATCTCTGTAGGGCAACCGAGCTTGATGTTACGATGATAGGTCTACAAAATGCGGGTAAAACTTCGTTATTGAGAGTTTTAGCCGTATGTTTCCTACATCGCAAGGTTTTCCATTATCCTTGTTTTGCTAACCTATCTATAGGGAGGCGAGTTCACGATTGAGTATGGCGGTAATCACCATTGCAACTGCGCAAAACGAACCACTGACTTCAGTTCTATAATAGCTCTATTCCCACTGTTGGCTTCAACATGAAAAAAGTGCAGAAGGGTCACGTTACCTTAAAATGGTATAATTTCTCTGGCTTTGATTCGCTGGATTCCCGTCTCTAACGTAGAGCAGCTGGGATCTTGGTGGACAACCACGGTTTAGATCTATGTGGGAACGCTATTGCCGAGGAGTTAGCGCTATTGTGTTAGTTACCTATCCCGAACTTTCACTAATGAAGAACTAATCCGGGGTGAAGGTTCATCGTGGATTCTGCCGATCAACCTTCTTTCGCAGTTGCAAAGGATGAACTCCACGCATTGGTGCAAAAGCCCATACTCGACGGAATCCCACTACTTGTGTTAGGCAATAAATCCGACCTCTCAGATAGCATAGGGGTTGATGAATTGATTGAAGAGTTAGACCTGAAGGGCATAACCACTCGAGAGGTGGCGTGTTATGCGATCTCAGCAAAGGAGGAAACAAATTTGGATGCTGTCTTACAGTGGCTCATTGCCAGGGCAAAGAATTAAGGGCGTGTGGGCTTCACCAAATACCAAAAGGGAGAAGGGCGAACGATTGTGAATTGCTAAGATTGGCTGGTTTTCTTGTGCTTGTGTCTGCTGGAACGGCGTTATTACCGAGTATCTTCGTTTTTCTACCACTTTATGCGTTGGAATTGCATTATTTCACCAATTGCAAATGGCTCTCAAGCGCTGCTCCTTCTTAATACACACCTACCATCAGCCTCCAGCTTTCGACACGCCATCGACGAATGAACGACCAAATGATGCCGTTACACGGTTCTACTACTCAGATATCCTCTTAATAGTTGAGAGATGTTTGACCATTTCTCCTTCAACTCTATCAAAATCGGTCTTAAGAGTCACATTAGTCCAGAAGATTCTCACTTTCGCCTGGGTACATCCCTCAGCGCCCTTCACGGCAGAAATCTCGATTAGCAGGCCATATTTTGAAAATTAACGGCATTAATGATGATTAGACATGCAAAGTTGTTAGCTGAATCATGCAACGACGACGACAGGGTTGTGGAAGCGTCCTTTTCATTTCAGTTTCGTTATTATGTGAGGCATGGCCTTCGGATCAGATGTTGAGCGTCTTCTCCGCAATTGCCAGTGCCTTTTGGAATCATGAGACGTGGTGTGAATGGCTTTCACACTTTTTGCAGAATGATTACCCTTCTCTCATATTTTTGTCGTGTACGAAGATTTTATATGATTGTAGTTCCTTTTATTCACATCGGGCCTCTGGTTTAGAGTGGACGGATTTCATCACTTACTGATTTGAATTTATTTATCTTTACCTATTTTGCTGAGACGTACAAATATGCAGTTATGATTGGTGGAAGGGATTATTCATGAATACTCTGATAGCATCCACGGAAGTGCAGTGTCAATTCAAACGCCAATAGTGACCGAGACCACTTCCTACAAGGCCGGCAAAGGGGTGGCGGGGCACCCACATCTAAGTCTTGTATGCTCGTTCAGGCCGCCGTACTCGCACGCGGAGCCCGAGTTTATAGGCGTCTCACGAGAATTTCAGACTATTACGTGTACTGTATGTGTTAGGACCCCTAAAACTATAATTTGGCATTATTACGAGCTCCAAACCCTTGATAAATTCCCTAACACACGTAATTGCTCCTCTCCGGAGGAGGTATAAGACTTCGCCAAGGCCCACCTCTGTCGGTAGCGTCATTGATTGTTCACACAAGCCTAGACCTGTTTCCACCCTCAGTCTTGCATCAGCCGGACTATATAAGATTCTTCAGTCATCCTCCTTTGACAAGCAAGACTACCTCCTTTCACGGTTTGGTCTAGTCTGGTCTAAATTTCGATACTTCAAGAAAAAAGCAAGTCCGTAGTACGCTACCTTATCGATAGGATCGGACGTACGATTACATCATCACACAGCTATAGCCGGAGCTATCACGACTTGCAGCCGCAAATGTACACACTGAGTGAAAGAGATCTGGGCGGGGGCGCTTATGAACTTCAGAAGAGACAGTAGTGAGTTTTGAGATAGTTTTATTTGTTCAGACTATGTGGTGTAGGTATTTCTGTGGTACTGACGAAGTGCATTGGATATAGCTACGATTGTGATAGGTATGGGAATTGTAAGGAGACTTCGTGGTCAAGGTTCGATTCACTCTGAGGTGTATTGAGCTGGGATTTAGCTGAAGATGAATAGTTGGGGAAGATGGATCGCTTTAGTCTTTCTTCTTATAGCGGCCTTCATATTCTTCTTCTTCTGCGCGTGAGTCTCAGCATATGCCCTCCCTTGATTGCCCCAGCTTCCTATCCCTATTAAATGAACTAACCCTTCACCATCCTATAGTCTAACTTCCGCCCGCCGCCGCCGTGCCCATGGTCAATACCCCATCTGGGGCACTGCCTGGATCCCAGGTACCAACCCCAGCCTAAACAATAACTCAATCAAACCAAACCAATGGCAATACGATCCTAATGCCAGTACTCACCAACCTGGGGACCCAAACCCTCCACCAGTATATTCTCCACCGGGGAATTACTATGCCCCACCACCTGGGCCACCACCGCAGCAGTATGAGATGCAGAGCCCTTACTTTTATGGTGGGCCGACGACTGTGCAGCATAGCCCGCCACCGGGGCATCAGGAAACGGGGACGTATTTCCCGCCGCCGCCGAGTAGTCCGCCCCCCGCACATTTTCAGGACGGAGGTAAGGCTTAAGGAATGATGGGAATGAGCAATCAGGATCTGGATGTAATTGGAAGAAAATGGGAATGGAGAAATGGGGGTTGTGGTGGGCGGGCTTATCCACCCGTCTACCACAGACAGAGTGTTGCTATTAATGGAGTCATTTCACCTAACCGGGCAGTTTAGTATTTTTTGGCTTTGGCTGGCTGGAGGTTTGGGCGTAATGGTTTGCTGTCTAATTTTGCTTGTGAGTACAACTGTACATGTATTGACGGCAACAAAGAGAAATTACATACTATGGACCAGTAATGAATGTTTCTCGTAGATCCTTGTGCTTATGTTCTTTGTGCTATTTATTGCCCATGTGCAGAGCTTAATTTTCCCACGTTCCTACCGAACTCTTATTCATATGGTGCCAACCAGACTAGTGGAAGCCCGGATCTCTTGGCTGCCCAGCTCAATGACCCATTAATTATATATTTAGAAAGTTTTGGTAAACGTTCCATATGAAATGAGAACAAGGAATAGGGAGATTTCTACACGATAAAATCCGAATAGCTGATAAAGTTACATGCAAACTCGCAACAAACAGATTCATGACAGCAGAGAGCGGGAATCTCCCCCAAAAAGCCCATTATAAACACATTACACTACTATTCCCTTACAAAACGCCATTTCCTTCGTTACTTCAAGATACATGGTCACCCACCCTATAGGTATCCAACATATACCGGCATATGAAGGGAAAAGAAATATACCAAAATGCCTATGCTTAGTTTGGTTGCTGCCCTCCTTCCTATGAAGAACCAGAACTACCGGAATACCGGTTAGTAATACACCCTACTTCTCCTCCTCTCCTCCACTGGTACCACCACCGCCGGAGAAACCCTCCCTGTCGTATAAACATTCTCAATCTTCTCCCTCCTCGGACTCGAATACTCAATTCGTGCCGGCTGTACCTCAATTCTCGTTGGCTCCACCTCCTCAGTAACATACACCGTCTCTGTCCTCGCTACGGGGACCACTTCCGTCGGATACTGAATTTGTCTCGAGCTCACTCTGGTTGGGCTAGCTGGGGCTCCGGTTATATATGCCTGGCTGGACCGGTAGGAGGAAGTTGGTCTGTGGGATCGATGAGAGCGGATGGAGGGGGCATATTCGGAACGAGCGTACTCCGGGCGAACAACGGGTATGACGGGAGTCCTATATTCCCGGGCAAAGGTCCCGTCTCGGTAGGCGTAGACTTGGGAGTGGGAGCGCCGGGAGTGAGTGCTTGCGGGCCGGGGGACGATGTACGTTTCTTTAACGTATTCTTCGCTATTCCTGGGGGTGGTGATGAGACACATTGTTTGTAGGACTGTTGTTTGGATGGAGGAGGATTGGCTGACTAGCTGTAGGTAAAAGAGGCTGAGGAGTTTGGATCGTTTTCTTTTTTCTTTCGATACCCTTTTCTGATGTGTATACCCAATACTGTAGCAATCCAGAACCCAGCCGCGGCAATTGACAAGCGCAGGACTGTTCCGAGTGGGGAACTCTTATACCAGTTCACAGTTATTAGGTCTAGGACGATCATAGTTCTTCTACATTTATTTATCACCCCATCCAAGTCTCAAAAAGCAAGATTGGTATCGTTCATCAATGCATTAACTGGCCTGCATTACTCTACTCCTACCCTTGGGCATGCATCATGAATTGCCCGCTCCATCAAATCAATCTGATTTCTCCAGGTCAATATTCGGGCTATCGCAGGAAATCTTGGATACATATACATACACGACGTCATACCTGTTGATCATGGTTTTTGAATTTACAGGGATTCATGAACAGTACCCATTACGGCAGCAGGTGCCAAAAGGAGGTACTTGTAGGCGCCAGCCGAAGATGATGTAGGTAGCTTGCGTCATGAGCGTTCGCAAAGCAAATTTCCCGACTCCAAACACCAATTTCTTCATCTATGATAGAGTATAATACACATGGTGCTGGATAGATACAAGAGGCTATACTGCAGACATATACTCTACGTATCCATCTGTCCAACGGGCATTGAGTAGTGACGAGAGAAATGAAGGGGAATAAGATAAGAAAGAGAGAAAGAAAGGGGTTGTAGTAAGACAAATTCATTGATGAAGAAACCCTTTTTCCGGAAAAGATCACACATATATCGACAGACAAGCAAAACAAATCAGGGAAATAAAAAGGACTAGGCCAACCCTCTCATCCCAAGAGAAAAAAATTGAAAAAAAGGAAGAAATGGTAGGAGCATAAATAGCACTAACCGTAGGGAATAGACCGTAGCCAAATCAACACAACGTCAATCATAGGCGGCGTGGATCAGAAAGAACGCCTTAAGGAACATTTACAATGTGCATCTGAAATTATAGTGCAGACCAAGGGTCCTGCTTCCTCCTATGGGGGTCATCATAACCATACCCCCTATTGTCAACTGGGTACATATTCTGTCCATTCTGCGGTGGATGCCTAAGCGCACGGGGTGGTTGATATGCCGCAAATCCACCCGCACCCTGCTGCTGCGGTACGACCTCTGGCGGTGAATAGGAATTATAATAATCCGGATTACCACCACCACCATACTGCTGTCTACTTTGCACAGGCTGCAGTTGTGGCGGTAGGACAACCTCCGGTGCATCATTATCATATGGAAGGTCATAAGGTTGTCTCTGGTGGGGAGGAGGCTGGTTTCCCCACCGTGAGCCCTGCTGTTGAGGGTTTTGGTACCCATAGTTACCCTGGATCGGATCTCGGTCTTCGTAGTCATATTGGTGCTGTGGCCCCGGGGTCGGACCGCGAGGGTTGAACCCTGTTTTTTGACCTGATGGGTTTATTGGGATTGGGGCGGGCATGGGGCCTGGGCTCAGGACTCTCTGGGCGGGAGGGGAGGGAGTCTGTGAGTGATGTTGCCGTTGTGTGTATGCATTCATTTCCGTAGGAGCGGGAGTCAAGCCCCTTTGCTGCAGAGCAACCATTGGCGGAGAAGCTACATATCCCCCATGGCTAGGCGATGGTGTTCTTTTCTTGTATCCCTCATTATTCACATACTCCATCTCCACTTCCTCCTTAATCTCCACCTTCGTACTTTCCCACGTCGGCATCGCTGGTAATGAGTCTCCAGAGACATTCCCACTTCGGTCGGTGGTGTAGGCGAATTGAGGTTCCTTGTGGTACGCAGGGGGCTGGTATATAGGCGGTGGCTGGACTGGGACGAATTCAACTTGGTGTTTGTGTTTTTGGGAGCGCCGGCTGCCGCCGCAACCGCCGCAGCAGCAGGAGCAGCAGGCGTAGCCGCACATGATGCAGCGGATTAGGCACCAGAGGAGGGAAATGAACATGAGGCCGCCGATGATGCAGCCAGCAATGACGGGGTATTTGCAGAAATTTTTGGCCATGCCTGTTTTGGGTGGGGGGGAGGGAGGTTAGCATGATAGCTTGAGTATGAAGTCAGTGGGAACTAACATTTGTCCCAGCTGGAGAGAGTGTCTGGGAGTGTTTGAATGTCGGTTTGCAGGTCTCGAGACCGCAGCATTTTGTACCAAATTATCGGCATAATTTATTTTGTGCAGTTCTTGTAATTTTACACCAACTCCTGAAGTTATTTCTCGGGTCTAGCGATAATATCTCTTGAGTTGAATTTCCACCCTTTCTTTCAAGTAGGCTTTTTGTCCTTTCTCTTTTTCCTTTTGCGCAATTATTGTCTTCCGATTCCGAACAAAGCTCAATAGAGCAAAGTGAATGTTCTGACCTTTATCCCCTGATTCCGGTTCCTTCTTAGAGGTCCAATAGGTCTCCGCCGTGGCGACTAAGAGATGAGATGAGACGACGAGCGCTGTCCGGCGGTAGTAGTTATTCTTGGAAACTCCTTTGTTTCCAATGATGTCTCCCTTATTTAGCTTCCCTACTTCTCCTACTTCTCCGTTTAATTACCTTTCTTTTTAATTGAGTTCTTTCTATATTTCTTCCAGACCTCCCAGAGGTCAAACAGCGACAGCAAAAATGAATGAAATTTGAAGTGGCCCAGATAATTGGAATTCGAAAAGGAGTGTGGATCTGGAGTAAGTAGACAAAGTAAAGGAGTGTGCCGTTGTCTTCTACTGGTTCATTGCCATAGGCAAAGGAGGGGGAGTGGAGTAGAAATGAGGGAAAGGGAAGAGAAGAGAAGAGAAGAGAAGAGGGAATGAAAGTTAGAGGATCAGATCCCCAAGCCGTTAGCAAGTAGCGCGCTCATAACTCACTCATACGGACGATCTGGACATAAATATTTAGAGGGTAATTTTAGGTTACGTATCAAATATTTTTACACTTAGTACTTTGTTTTATACTCACTTGTGTTTACGCAGTAATAATATGACTGTTCTTTCTCCTTCCCCATATTTTCATCACCATATTCTTCCTCCTCTAACGGGTGGGTGCCCTTCCTTGTGTGGAAGACGCAGGTACTGACTATATACCTAGGTCCCTACCTACGGTACCCCCCCCCCCAAATCCCCCCCTGGCTGGGTACGCCAATCTCTCGCATTGCAGGGTGCGCCAGGGGTTAACGAACAGGGCTAATCGGTTCATGTTTCAAGTTAAAAACGTTTTGGCAAGTACTTAACGGGTATTTCAAACTTGTGGCGTACACTTATTAACTAGTCTGCTTTAGAGCAAGCTGGAGAAAGTTGTTTATGTAAATTTTATGTATTTGAAAAACCCCCCAATCAAGAAGATTTAAACGAGTAAATAATATTCCTCGAGAAAAACTACAAACTTACTTACTCCTAACATCAACAATGGAATACCAACGAATACTCGTACTTGATTTACTACCCATCTCTAGAAGCTAAATGAGGGTAAACTCGATACCCAAAGCTATAACTCTAGGGGAGCATAAACAAATCTTCCATCCATAATTTACCTTGTGAATAAGCCAAAAAAAAAAAAAAAAAAAAAAAAAGAGAAAGATTAATAGAAAAAGCACAAGGAGAATCCCAATTCCCAATTATTTACCCCAAACAATATGCAGCATTGAAAATGAAACAGAGCACACAACCAACCCTCCTTCCATCTCTTCTCCTTCCCCTCTTTCCCGAACAAAAACACCACTACCTCCTCACCCCACTCCCACTCCCACTCCCAACTCCCGCCCCACCTCCGCTCCCCTGAGCAAGCTGACTCTGACTCTCCCTCATCGCCGCCCTCGCGCTTCTACTCCCGCCCAACTTCGGCCCCTCGGCTTCTTAGCATCATCCTTCTTCTTTGTCTTTTGGTAATTCCCCCTCCTTCTCCTGCGGCTCATGAGGGCGTCTAAGAACTCTCGCCGGAATTTCTCAGCGATCCGGTCGTCAGCGGCGCCTTCTTCGTCGGAGGGGTGCGGGGAGGGGGAGGGCGCATCGTCGTAGAGGTCGACTTGCACTCGGGTGATGTCAGCACGATATTCCTAAAAAAAAGGGGAAGGGGTATAGATAAACAATTAGGGTAAAAGGTTAAAAGCGTACGTTTACTCTCCTTCAACACCTCCTCAACTAATTTGTCGCGATGAATATCTTGGCTATTACGTCGTCTGCGTTTCCGGGATTTAGATGAGGATTGAGGGTCGTCTGTGGTGGTAGGGGTGGTATCTTCGAGACGTCGGGTGGCTTCGGCCGTGCGGTGGATGTTTTTTAGTTTATTCTCCTCACCGAGGTCGACTTCGTGGAGTTTGCCGAGGGTGGCGCCGCGGTCGATGGGGCGAGTGGGTTGCCAGAAGGCGGAGTTGTTAATGGTTGTAGAGGGGTGAACAGTGGATGGGGATGCCGTTAGGTTGGTGGCGGTAGAAAGGTCTGTGGTGGTAGTAGTAGTAGTAGATGCGAGTCTGCGTTTTTCCATTTGCGACTCTATGTAGGCGACCCTAGGTCAGTTAGTCACAGAAACCTCATGCCAATTGAATATCATGAAACCACGGTTCCTGGAATGGTGAAATGGGAGAGTACTTCTTTGTGAGGGGGGGATGCATACATATGCTTATCAACATCCAGCACTTGCCCCGTCTGATGCGTAAACCTATTCACCACCGCCGCCAACTCCTGCTCCGCCGTATCCCTCGCCTCCTCATCTTCTGGGTACGGAGTCCCGCTGGCTGAATCGGTAGAGGAAACCTTGGGGACGAGCTCTGCAATGTCAAGGCCGCGTTTTGGGCGGGATTGTTTTTTGCGGAGAGCGAGGATGGAGGCGAGGTTGAAGTGGGCTGAGGACTCTGAGTCAGATGTAGATTGGATGGGGGGAAGTGAGGTGGTGGAAGTGGCAGTAGTGGTGGTGGTGCAGGGGATGTAGGTTGTGGAGGTATTGATAGTGGCTTTGGAGGCGGCGATGATGGGGGGTCAGGGGAGGTGGAGGTTGCGCGCGCGCGGCGGATATAGTTGCGCTTTTTGTTTGGGCGGAACAGGGTCTGGGTGGGGATGGGAGTGGAGTCGAGCTCCATTGCAGTGGGCTCGGCCATGGCGGTGAGCTGTAGTGAACTGCGAGCTCGTTGGCTGTTGGAATGACTCAATTCTGCAAAGAGACTCGTCTGCGGAGTAGAGTGGGATGGGGCGTAGATAAAGCTGATGAATCTATTCGGCCGTAATTCTAGGTCGTTACGCGGTTGTAGTGATGATAGTGGAGGTTTGTAGTGATAAGTGGTGGTTGTGATACTCCGAAGGTTATTACTTTGCAATGACGCCCTTGGCTGCTGGCCGGCGGCAGGATCTGATAAATCTCTGCGCGCAATCACGTGACATAGGCGTTCCATTATCAGATCGTTCGCTTGATTGAAACATTGAAACACCCAACTGTCCACCGTCCACCGTCCACCATCCCTGATACCACTGTACCACTATACACTCTACCGCTATACACTGCACCACTATACATTGTACGTATATTCACCATATATGTAACCTACCATACGCCACAGCGGCCACAAAGCCAGCTCCCGCCGCTCTGTACGGTTCGAGACTGCGCTGCGCCCCTCATCCTCCTCGCAGCAATCGAAATCACATTCAGGCTCCTTGCCCGTAAAGCCTGGCCAAAAAACATCTGCATGCAATGCCGTAGGAGGTGCCAGGTACGGCGGACCCTCGCTACCGCAGTCGTGGGGACAGATGCGCAGTCTATAGCTGCAAAGTATTCTGTAGCTTTCCACCCATCCACTCATACCACAGGGGCAATTGCACAAGATGACAAGACTCTCCGAGATGTATTGTACGAGAGCCATTCAAGAATCCAAGTCTCCCATGGCTACTGTCCCCCACCACAGTGACTCCCCCCAAATCTGGGTCCAGTACTCACCCAAGACTAAACTCCACACCGCCCGCGCCGGGCTCTTCAAAAACAAACACCTCACCTCCCCCACCGGCTTCTCCATCTACGCCCAGAAAACCCTCGCAAAGGCCCAGCGTCTCGTGTCCAAGATAATCTCCGCCGACACTCCCGAACAGCTCCGCCGAATCGTCCGAGATTTCGACCGTCTTTCCGACCTGCTATGCCGAGTCATTGACATGGCGGACTTTGTCCGGGCGACCCACCCCAAACCCGAGATTGTGCAAGCTGTAAACGACGCCTACGGGATCATGTACGAGTACATGAATGTCCTCAACACCACCGACGGGCTATACCTCGCCCTCAAGAAGGCCATACAAAACAAGGACGTAGTAGCATCATTATTTTGGTTCATAGATGGAGAAGTTGTATTTTGTTGCCGTTGGGTATTAGTAGTTGGTTGTTTACCCCTAGGTTAGAGATCTAGCTATAGTTTCTGTAGAAAAAGCTTATGAGGTGTTGGGTTTGATTTCGTGAATTGAATATAGCCCCCCTTTTTTTATGTCAGCTCAATTGTAACCGATACAACTCATTACCCTGAACTTACTTCCTGGTATACTCAAGCATGAAGCGGGGTGAAAATATGGCATAAATATAGTACA
This sequence comes from Terfezia claveryi, assembly GCA_015179025.1. Classification (NCBI taxonomy): domain Eukaryota; kingdom Fungi; phylum Ascomycota; class Pezizomycetes; order Pezizales; family Pezizaceae; genus Terfezia; species Terfezia claveryi. The sequence continues at coordinate 135,427 of WHUX01000014.1, read as the reverse complement.
GGTTCAACAATAGTCTGGTTGGCACAAGCTACGAGGGGCTTGTGCCAACCAGACTAGTTCAACAATGATGTTCGGCTAGACGGATTGGTATAGCTAACAATACTGTACCATACATGCTATTATGGAAATAACGCTCTCTCTCTCTGTGTGTGTGTGTGTGTGTTTTGCCTTGTCTTCACGCAGTAATCTGTATCATAAACCATCACCGCGTATAGAGCGCCCGCCAAACACATTTCCCGCCGGCAATTACCTCACCAACCATTAACCACAACAACCCCATCAACCCAACCATGCACCCTTATTCCCCCCCCCTACATTCCCAAAACTAGAACGGGTATCTGTATTCAAATGATATACATCACTATACCTCCTTTTCTTTATTGCATTACGCTTATTTCCCTCTTTGAAAATACCAATACCCTCCTGTAGCTTTAGTATCTGTATCTAATTCTAATCTACTTCGGGTTGGGGCTATTCATCGGACATACGGACATCTACATCAACACCCCCCAAATCAACTTTATCTGCATCATCCGTATCCTCATTATCTCCCACCACGGGGGCCGTAATTGGAATATCAACATATAAGCAAACAGCCTTACTCTTCCCCGAGAGTGTATAATGGATTGCTTCTGCCGTTACCGTTGCCCCTAGCTCTTTTGCCTTCCCCTTCCCTTTCGAACCTGAACCCGCAGCAGGGTTTAGTTTATCAATATATCCAGCGAACTGGTTTAGATCGCTCGTTCTAGGCATAAAAAATGCGGCTTTAGCTATATTCGTAATCGGCGTCAGAAGGTTCGTATAGGTGGTTGAGATACGAGGAGATCTGAGAGCCTTCATCGCCCCCTCCCAAACCACTCTAAACCCATACGGCTTCATCTTCTCAACATCAAATACCTTCAAACTCCTATACTCGGGCCCACCCCATGGCGGAGAGCAAAACACTACATCCACCTCTTCTCTCCCCCCAGTTCCCACCCCTACTTCCTTCTCACTCTTCATAGCCACCCCTACCTCCCTTTCTACCCACTCAAAAAATGACATCTCCAAAAAAACCACCTTCCCCCCCACCCCATATCTCTGACAATTCCTCCTAGCGCACCAAATCGCATTCGGATCTGTATCTAGTGCAATAACGCGTTTACACCCTGGATGTAAGGCGAATTGGATTGTGTTTCCGCCAATACCGCAGAATGCATCCAACACCACGGCTTCGCCTGCTTGGAAGGGGGCGAGCATTTTCTTTCCGATTTGTGCGGCGATAGCTTCGGGAGTAACTTCGTACCAGGAGGATGGCGTCATGTAGATTCCAGAGTCGAACTTGGAGAAGAGGCGGTGGCGCTGGGCATAGTAAGAGTGCAAGGTGGGGGGGATGGTGTAGGGCGAGGTGGTGGAGGAGTAGAGGGTTACGCCACGTGGGGTGTCGTTGAGGTTTATTGGCAAGGACATTGGGTAGGAGGAAGAGGTGGTGGTGGTGGTTGTGGAGGTGCTGGCAGAGAGTTCGTCGGGCTTGTCGGAATCCGAGTCAGCGTCAGAGCTGGAGTCGGAGGATGAGGAGGAGGAATCCGAGCCTGAACCTGATGGATCTGAGCCTGATGGATCTGAATCTGAATTCGGCCTATTTCCCCAAACTGAATCAGGGTCCAAATCCAAACCCCTCTCCCCTTCCTCCTCCCCCTCTTCAGACCCATCATCATAATACACTGAATCATCTGAGTCGTCTGAGCCGCCCTCCTTCTTCCCAGCCCCTCTAGACACCCTTCCTCTTAATTCATTCCTACTCTCTTCACTCTCTTCACTCTCTTCCGATTCCGAGACTGATGGCGAGGACGGAGGCGACGATTTATCTACTTTCCCAGGTACTACTTTCGCAGCTGGTTCTTTCTTTAAATGCTTTCGTATACTCTCACCAATATCTGAGCTGTTATCTGATTCTTCACGTGCTCGCTTCATTGGGAATTGTATTGCGCGGCGTTGAGTCGGAGTTGGTAGTTAAGACGTGTGGTGCTTATCACGTATGCAGTGCATGTGATAGTATCACTGAAACTCAAATGATGGGGTTGCGAGGCGCTTTGGCCTCAAGACACGACACGCGACAACGCGATTATGGAAAGGAAAGTAGCTTATCTGAATGTTAGGTTATCTGATAACTCGTGGTTGAGTTTACGTTGGCGCAGTACGTAGGTCAAAGCGCCTCGCAAACCCCATCCGCCTCGCAACCCCATCCATACGTTATCACTGTTGCAATAGAGGTTGACTATAGAACTACTTAATGCTGTGGTAGATGAATTAGATATCTGCAGAAAATTTTTTACATTTATCAGCCAAAAGACAGGCTTCAATTTATATCTACCACGGCAAATGTAGTGAGGGTAACGTTACCACAAGATCAGGGTAACAGCTCTCAATCCGCTCTCCCCCCATTATCACTCTTAGGAGCCGCTTGTGAGTTATACTCTTAACCTCTCAAACCGGGAGGAAACCGCTGTTAGTACGTGTCTATGCATTAGCAAGTAATGAAAGTTAAGAGATGTACGTAAAAAACACTACACCATTCTTTTATTTTTCTTTTTACCAAGTATCTATCTTCGAATACACACCCCCGGGGCCCCAAATAAGAGTTCCCACATGTTTTAGTTCAGCATGCACATCCCTAACCTTCGTCCTACGAGGGGCTGTGCAATTATTTCACGGGACGTCAACTGCTGTGGGAATTTTCTGGGGAGAGTCGGTCTTCGCGAGACTGGTATAGGTCAGGTAACTCCATATCAGATCAGCGTTCTCGATTTTGCGCCCTCGTAACGGGCACTAGAGTGACCTTTTTTACTTTTTACATGTAAAAAATAAAAAGCGGTCATGCAATCCTGAAACATCCATAAATATTAGACTTAGCTATGCGCTTCGTAAAACTATAATTGCATTTACACAGATGAAAGTCATCGTAACAGCTCCAACAGCTGTAAGCAAAGGTTGTCGCTCTGGCATCCTCAGACCTCTCAGTATCAGCCCTCCCTAGGTAGCCTCAACCTATAAAACCAGACCCTGCTGACTCACTCAATGAAAGAGAAATTAACCACAACCTTCCTCCTCCATCCCCCTTCCATCTTCCTCTTCTTCCCCACTTTCTCAATCCCCCCACCGCCTTACCAAACATCAGCGTACTAGTCATCGGATCCCCATGCCTAACCGTAACTTTCAACCAAATTCTCGGCTGCCCACCCCCACAAACGTGGTGGCTCCTCTCCCCATCAGTCCCATCCCCACTCAACACCGTCGCATTCTCCACATGCCCCTCACTAACCACCCGCGGCAGCACCACTCCGTCTGAAAAGCTCTTTTCTCCCTTCCCCTCCTTCTTCTTCTTCTTCTTCCTCTCATCATCCTGCGCAAAGAACCGAATCTGCTCTTCTTCCCCCCGCATTCTCCCACTCGGAAAAACCTCCCCAATCAACGCCGCCACAGAGCCAACATACCTAGCCCACCATGCATCCTCTCCTCCCACCAACCGTACAAATCCCTCCCTCAATACCCCTGCACTAGCATGCACCCCTCCTCCCCATCTATCACAAAGCGCAATCCCCAGTAATGCTCTCAACCCATGACTCAAACCATGTGTATTCGCTAACACCCCCGTCGTAGTCGCATATAATGCCACGCTTGCCTGCCCCTCCTTTGGAACATTGCTATGGTAGTACATCAAATTCGCCAACGGCGGGAGTAAGCCCCCACGGATATGATAAGGTGTACTCCTCGGGCAAGCGTTATTCAGCAGTTCCAATAACTTGGCTTGCGAAGGGGGGGCATAAGGTCGGGTAGCCACCACGACTGGGTTCTCGGCACGGATCGTAGGAGAGAGTTTTTCGTAGATAGCGCCTTCTCTGACTCCGCCCTGACAGAATATAACGCTTGATAAGGCCCCATGCAGAGCCTCGGTGAGAGCTTCAATGACGAACGCGACGGCGGGAACTTGTCGTGCACGACGGGCAGAAATACCAAACATTTGTTCCATTTCTGGCGCTATTGATGCCGTGAGATTCACATCTTTATGTAGGGCAGCAACATGGGCAAAATGTGAAGCCGGCGCAGTGAATCCGTTGATGATTGGGATAGGGTACGGCTTCAGCTCATGTTTCGCCATCAACAAATACCCAAAGCCACGGAACCCTCCCCCAGAGAGGTACAGGTTGTAGCTTGCTTCCTTTCTCAAGCCCCCTGAGTGGTGACTAATATTATCCACACATCCACCATTATCAACATCATCACTCAACTCATCCGGAATATCTAGCGAGGCAATAGCCGCCTTGAAGTTTACCACCATCTGATTATGCAAAGCACTCCTTGCATCCTCATTGATTGCTGTCTCCAGCTTCTTTGTAACTGCCGCCGCTCCATATGGAAAACTGACAGCCTTCTTCGCCATTTTCGTTACCCCATCTTTACTCAACATCCAGATAATCTGCGTACTCCCCCCACCTAAATCCATCACCAGCCCTCTCACCTCAGCAAAAGAGCTCGCAACGCCCTCCGCACCAATCCGTCCTTCATCCTCTTTACTCAGCAACTCAACTTTCCACCCTGTAGCTTCCTCAAGCGCCCCTCGAAATTCTGCAGAGTTTTGTGCTTCTCGGGTAGCTTCGGTGGCGACGACACGGACGTTTTTGTGGGGGACGCCGAATTCGGAACAGATAATTTTGAAGCGGAGCATGCAGGTGACGAGCTGTTCAATTACCGAGTTGGAGATGGGGGATTTGGTTGTGCCAGAGAATTGGGCGTCATAGAGGGAGATGGGGGCGCGATCTTGGAAAACAGTAGGCATGATGCGGGCGGAGGTTGGAGCGAGGTTTGTGATAGAGAAGCGGACGCCATTGCTGTGGGGGAGGTCAGTAAGGTCATAGTTCATGAACAGGATAGAAACTACGTTGGGTTTCTGAGATGAGGAATAGTTGGACGAGGAGGAGGGCGGATTAGTAGCCTTACCTCCCAATATCCACCAAACCACGATAATGCACATTAACTTGCAATTCCTCCATACTGCCTCTATATAGTGACGTAGTGATAGATCAGTATTTCTATACTTCGGTCGGTATGTGACTGTCCGGATATCAAGTAGATCTCAATCATAAGCAAATATCAACAGCTTATATAGAGGCGGTGGCAAGGTGATAGAATAGGAAAGCAGAATGTCATTCATACTTAAAATTTTCACAACGGGTTGGGCATGAAGGCAACAGGCCGATATGTCTGCATTGCATATGCACACCCGAGACATTCATCACGCGCCACATCAGGCGAACAGATAACGGTGGCCGCCTTATCAGATTGGCCAGCGTGCCCAATGGCTCCGACGCCGAAAACAATTTCCCGATTCGCAGAAGTAAGAGGAGCCATGCTTTCTACCTGATAGCCAAGTTCTCCCAGTGACCACCTCTCATTTACGTTCCAGCAAGAGAAGAAACCGTGGCCTAGATCAATCGCCTTCCCTACGCTCCTCTCAGTCTTCATTGCCTCATTATATCTAAAAGTAGTATATAAGACTTCCCCATATCCAGGCAACATCATTACCAGAAATATCAGCTCAAAGTGAAAACGAAAAGGTAAATAAGTCCCCAGAAACGCCGCAAGTCATGAACGTATCTTATCCTTTTTTGCCACACCCACTTGCCAACCATATTCCATCATGTCCATCGTGATCACACTGCAATTCCAACTCTCTCGTCCATATCCTGCCAACACGATCATGTAGAGGCCAGTCTTGCAACATGAGACTAAGACCATAAACAACAAACAAGCCCAAGGAAATGTAGAAAACCCAGATAACCGCAACAGCACTAGACAATAGCAAGAGAAATCAGAGACATATATATGTTAAAAACTGTGCCCTTCCCCTTCCCAAAAACCTGTAGGCAGTCTTAATCGTGACAAATGCTGTCTGCCACCGCAACGCACCACCTACACTCCATCTCCACTTCTTCACATCTACTACCCCTCTCTCTTATGCCGCTAACTCGTCCTCCCTCGCTGTCTCCATATCCGCATGCATAGTGTGGCTGGAATCGGTGCTTGCCGCACTTCCCGGGGGCTTCTGCTCCTCCTGCTCCGTCTCACCCACTTTTCTCTTCCTTGGCTCTTGGCCCGGAATGATCAACTCTTCCTCGCCTTCATCCACGGTAAACTTCCTCTCACTGACATGCTCCTTCTTTGGTCCTCCTGCAGTCCACACCTTGTGGTCGAATGCACCTTGCTGTTGGCCCTCAGTGTGGGTGAATACACATGTTGGGTTCAGGCAGGGGTTGAATTTACACGCAGGAACTTCAGCATGAGTGAAGTGGCAATCAGGGCGAGTACAGTTTGTGCCGTTGCGGCAGAGGGGCATATCAGGGCTAACAATTACATGTCAGCATAAATTCAGGCCAGAAAATATCACGAAAACAAGTAGAGCTGGTACTTACTGCCTGAAAGGGCAAACCGGGTTCGTGCAGTTCGGGAAGAACTTGCAGTCAGCTTGAATTTTAGGCGGCCGGGGTGCACCTGAGGCCGGTGATGGATGTGCTCCGATACACTATATGCCCAAACCACGTTAGCTGTTGTAACTCACATGACAGATTCTAAAGAGGGGCGAGACCCCTTACCTTACGGTTCTTGCAACTCACACCAAATGGGCACTTCCCCTCCACGAAACTAATACTTACCCTCCCTATCGCCACCGGAGTAGGATGGGCGAAAGGGCAATCGGGCTTCGTACAGTTGTTGGCAAACTTGCATGCCGTCTTGAATGGATCCTCCTCTTCCGGCTTTACTCCCTCTGTATCCTGGAAGAATGGCTCATCCGTCTCCATCCGCACCTCCTCGGCCACATTCTCCTCACCATTCTTAACTCCATTCTGAGCATGATGCTGGCGCTGTGGGGTTGCAGCTTGTGGCGGGGTTTCTATCCTCTCAAACAATGACGCTCCCTGCGGTAGCCTTTGCTGCTGATGTGGGTTAAATTGGTTCGGAAACTGTTGGTGCGGGGGTCCTCGGTAGCCATTTGATCCTGACATCTGAGATACTTGTGGCATCATCATTCCTGGCTGAAATCCTTGTGCCATGAATCCAGCTAGTATCTGGTTTTGCTGCTCAATCATCTGGTAAAATGCCATCTGTTGTTGGGGATTCATGGTTGCCAGCTGCGCAGCGAGATGTGGAGGAACAGGACCAACACCGAATCCTGGCCCTCCCCGACCTATACCATTTCCCCTTCCCACCGGCCCCCCACGCCCGGCACCCATCGGCCCCGGCTGTGTTAGGCCAGCCAATCTAGGTCCAATTGGTCCTGCTCGTGGTCCCTTTGGTGGCTCTCTTTTTTCTATCCTCTCTCCTGGTTGCGGCCGTACTCTCCGTAGGTTATCTGGCATAGATCGATCCATGGCCCTGTTGATCTGATTAAACAACCGATCTTTTCTCGGGCCGGTAGCTGATCTCATGGCCTTCGGTCCGGTCGGAGGTAGCCCATTATCCCCACCCATATCCACATCCAGATGCCCCGCCTGTTCCCCCGTAGACGCATCACTTCCCCCTCCACCTTCTTCTCTTCACCCACCTCCCCTTGCGCTTGTCCTCCCCCAGTCTCTTTACCCAGCTGCTCCACCTTTGCAAACAGCCACCCCGAGAACACTGTCGCAGAGTCATCCTCTTTTGACAGTCCCAGTAGGTCTCCACTTAGTTCCTCTGCAATCTGCTCCTGACTCTTCCCATTGACAAGCATGAGACATATGTACTCGCTCAGTGGCGAAGTATCTTCCCCAGGAACACTCCATCCTATCTCGACAAGTTTCTCCTGAATAGCCGCGTTGAGTGCCTCCGCAAGAGGCGTGTTGAGGGTGATCGACATTGCTGGTATGTCGGTGGAGAAAACGCTATCGGAATTCTTCGGTGTCTCGGAATACGCGACGCGACAGCGACCCTAGAACAGAGTTTTGAAGAGGAAAACTGCGAGGATGGGCGGCCTTGATAGTGAGGAGTAAAGAGTGATGAACAGGTACTGGTTATGTTAACCGAACGCTCGTAAATGGATGTGAGTGGCGAGAGATGGATCAGTGAGCCTGAGGTTCACTGAATTAGTAACCGTCAAGAAATGAAACTGCGAAACTCTTTGTGTAATGACGCCAAGGTAACTTACTCAGCAGCAAGACTCAACTAGACTAGTGTAATACCTTCCTATTGAGCTGTCCTGTTATTTAATTATGAGCGGATCTGTCTGTTATATTCATATTATAAATAAACCGGAAACTTGCTAGTGATTGTACATGTATGAATTGAAAGACCGACTTAAATTCTAGAACTAACGTGCAACAAAAACGTCTATTGATAATGCTAGTAAATGAACTTGAGTGTAGGTTAACTAGACTAACTTAGTTGTAAGGTGCCAGTACCCTTTATTACTTCTAGTGCCCGAGGAAGAATGCATAGTGAATCCAATGAGTGGAGGTTCATTATTACTACAATTTCTAGATTCCAGGTACTTTGCAGTTCAGGGTAAGTCCGAACTTCCAAGGGGTATAAACACTACTAGGTACTGGTACAACACTAGGTACCACACTCTCTGCTGGGCGTGACTCTGTGCATACGCCCCTTCTTTATGCGGGAAAACCGTTCATACACGCGTCCATTCATGCACTATCCCGTCTCACTGCGTAGCATCTATACTTAAAGTAAGATTATCCCGCACAGTACTCCGTACACCCACGCAACATACCTACTCAGATTAAGTACCCAGCGCATCGCGCGCAATAAGTATACTCGACATATTCTACACATCCTCTTTCTCTACGCGATACGATATCTCCCAATACTCTTGTAGTAGGCTTGTGGTTCCAGGGATGCTCCGCTAAATCTATTCATTCACGCGCTCCTATAGCTATACTCTAGACTTCATGCGCTTCTATAGCTAATGTACCATGTATGATTGCTCTATTGCTCTATACACTGCTAGATGGAGGCATGTCTTAAACCACGCGCTCCTATAGCCACACCTAGTCTGGCTTGACTGGGTTTGATGTGTAAGATTACGAGGTTATGTAACTAGCGAAAGAATCGTGAAGATGATTGCGTGTGTATATTCAAAGTAGAGAGCTATCTAGATATCGCTATAAGGCTTATTGCTTATGGTCCTAGTACTCTAAAGAAAAATTCTTCCTTTCCTTCGACATTTCCAGCTCGTTATATCCTTCTTTCCCTAATTGAGACCGGCCTCTTTGGGATCCTTGCTCTTACCCTTGTTTCCTACCGCGTGCCAACTAGACTACCTACCGCGGAATTCAAACTGTCCTATTCTAGCTAGTGATCATGGGCCGAGGGTAATTCCAACATGATGGTTTTGATGCACTCCCGTAGCTACAGTTGCGTATACTTCGCCCAAGCCTGGCTGACCAAGCATGCGCTGCCGGTAGGTAGTTGTGTTCCCAATGATATATTGCCTTAGTAGAATATACTCCGTTCATAGCACCAAAATATATAGATGTCTAATCATAACATATCTAGAGATGGCCGTTGTAAAGTACTTCATCTGCTAATGATCACGTACGTGCTCTCTCTCTTTGGTATTAACTCAATTTGTACATCTAGTGGTGTTTATACACATGGTAAGATCTCACTATGAAGTTCATAACACCGTACATAGGTTTACTCGAATACTTTACACCCACAAACTATGCGAAAATATATACTACATTAGTTTAGACATAGAATAAATAGGAGCGGCTACATGAAATGGGGAACACCGGGATTACTAGCTATGGAAGCGCATCAAACCAAGGTATGGCTACTGTATAGGAGCACGTAATTTAAAGCATGCCTCCATCAAGCAGTGTATAGACCAATAGAGCAAATCATACATGATACATTAGATATAGAATCGCAGCTGAAGTCTATGGTACGGTATAGCTATAGGAGCGTGTGATTCATCCACCCTACCTACAGACTAAATTCAATGATACATACATATAGCTAAGTATCTATGAAGGAGCTCGGGGAGAAAAGTATATAAGGGTATGCTAGGTATGTAGTCTGGTTGGCACAAGCCCCTCGAAAGAGCTAGGTATGCTACGTAGGGTACAGTCGTAATCCCGTGGGCTAGATATTTACGCGAACAATGAAGTTGGAAAGGATCAGTACTATATTTGCTATTGGCAAATAACAATAAATATGAACAAGTAAAAGCATGAAAGGTATATGTACTATCGCTGTAAAACATAAAACTTCAGGGCTTCAACAACCAATTCCCAGCCGCACACGTGTCAATAGCCTCCACGGTTTAGGCACTACCCTGGCACGTTTCCCATGAATGCAACTTGACATATTGTCAAGACTACATACAGTTGTAGTAGTGCTTATAAAGAACCAAAATCCCAGATGTGCCGTTACCAAAAAATTCCCTCAAAAAAACAGGGACCCAAAATAAAGGAAAATCATTATCAATTTACCTCAAACCAACTCCATACATATGTATCAAGCCTTAGATGCCTCCCTGAATGCCACCTCAACACCCCCCACAGCCGATATCGTAATCTCACATCTCATGCGTGGGGGCTTAGTGCCCATGTAATTGACCTCCTCAAAGGACTGGAAAAGCCTAACGAGACAATATCCCATCTCCGCCAAGGCGAATTGCTGCCCAATGCAAATTCTTGGTCCACCGTTAAACGGAATATACTGCCATGCCTTTGGTGTCCAGTTATTCCATCGTTCGGGCTTAAATTCATCAGCATCTGGGCCGAACAAGTCCTTCCGTCGCTGCATGATAATGGGACCGTATGCTACTTGAGTACCCTTAAGGATTGCAATCGGTTGTTTCCGGTCTGGCCCACCACCGACAGGAAATGTGGTGTCTTTTAGGGCAGTTCTCACATTGAAAGGGACTGTATGGTGAAACTGATTACTATAGTTTCGTTGTTTAAAAAGGCGCCAAATAGGACCTACCGGCAGGATACAGCCTCAAAGTCTCATTTATGACATGTTGCAAGTACTTCATATTCTTCAGGTTCTCATATGTCGGTGGTTCTGTTGGCCCCACGGTCTCCAAGATCTCCTGCCTCAACCGTTGAACAGCTTCTGGCTTTCGTGACAACTCGTAAAAGGCCCAGCTTAGCGTGCCAGCGGTGGTGTCCTTTAGATTCCAAGGGGCTCATCTCAGCAGGCTGCTAAGGAACAAATGAATGGATTGATAAACATACCCTACCAGCCAATAGAACTGCAACCAACTGATCCCTCAGAGTCTTTGGGTCTCTAGTAAACCCAGCGAGAGCGTGCAAGAAGTTATAATTATGGCTACCCTTGCTTTCCAATTCCTCAGGAGTCATTCTCACGACTTGGTGGACAAACTGGTTCACAAAGCGGTTGAGAATTTCCAAACTTTTCTTGTACTCTGGGAAACGGACGAAATGACGTAAAGCTCTTCATTGTATTGTCAGCTTTGCTTAAGCAGTTACTGGTGACGAAACAAAACTACCCAAGACGTTCCATATCATTATGGGTCTTCTGGACGATTGCAAATGCCTCAGCAAATTCCACCTGGGGCGAATCCAACGAATTGACACTACTCCCGAGCAAGAAATCTGTGGCGGTGTCCAACGTCAGGCGGAAGAACAAGTCCTGAACATCAATCGTTTGCCCTTGGGCCTCCCGAACGAGAGAAATCATCTTCTGAATGTGAGTCTCGAAAGTATGTAGATCAGATACCCGATCCTTAATGAATTGAGGGCGAATCAATTGGCGAGAATTATGCCATTTCTCACCATCTGTAGCAAAGATACTGTCTAATTGTCCTGTCAGAAAACTGCCCAATAAGGTTGAGGTGATCTCCCAAATTACCTCCCAGAAAGGGGAACCAGTTCTTATGAAATTCCTCGCCCTTTCCTACAGGCCATAGTCAGTACTTACTCCAGAGTAGCCCCAATAGTTAAGTTCCTACCAAAATCGTTAAACTGCGAAGTTAATAGAGCTTTCAAGTTCTCCGGCTCAACAGTAAACACAAATCTGTTCAATAGCAGGGTCATTTCAAAGGTATATCCCACTCTTTCTGACTTGTCCTTCCATCCATCATATGTTGTATTATTCCTTGCATTCTTCATTGAGTCTTGTATGATATCCAATCCTGTCGCACCCCCCTCCCATTAGCCATGTCTTCGAGCTCTCAGACTGAGGATAAAATACCCAGTAGTGGAGTCCATGTGGGTACGGCTGGTGGGCGCTTGCCCAATTTCCTGAGTCTATAGCTCTCATAGGCTTTTGATACTCCTACCCAGGCAACGAGGTTACCCACTCCAAGAAGGAGTATAGTAGAGGCTGGGAGTTGGGTCAGGCTGTCGAGCAACATGTTGCAAACAAAAACAGGTAGGTCTTTAGGTTAATAGGGATATAATTAGGATACGTATACCCTTACTGTAATCTGACAACACTATAAGTTGCAGTGCGAATGGTTTACCCTAGAGTATCCAGATATACGGGTGTAGTGTATCAAGTAGTCTCACTGCGGCTGCGGGGATCTTATACCTTGCAAGCAGGAATAGAGGAAAATTGTTTAGTCGTTTCACATGTCGCCAAGGGTGCATGGAATCCAGATGCGTTCCGGTCTGGGTAACGGTTAGTCAACCAGACTAGGTAACGGCAGTAAATATAGCTGCTGTGCTAGTCTGCTGTGCCAACCAGACTGCTTCAAAGTAGTCTGGCTTCAAAGGAGGTTCGTGCCAACACTAACAGCTGCTAAGGAAAAGAGCTCGCAGGGCACGAGACTATCGTCATGACGAGTTATCTACTGTACTTACAACATTCACTCTTTCCAATGTTTGCTCCAACCGTGCATTAGCGTAGTTCAATCCACGCCCATCCGATCCATTACTTCTGCAACATATGCTGCTTTGCTGCAATCGCTCTATTGTTCTCACAACCGAAGTGCACGAACATTCGCTCTGTTAACCCTCTCGAAGGTTTCAATCTCAAACCGTACCGACACCTCCATACCACACTCTTCTAACATCATTATATTATCGGAGGAATGGGTATTTGGACAACTTGTTTTGTTTGTTTACGGGTTTTTTAATATAGTTTAGGACAAGATCTTTTGTAGTACTGAATTGCACTCTCTTCTTACAACCCACTCAGCCCCTGTCATGACAGTTATAGGTTCTCAGGCTCAGTCAAGCACAAGTGTTTTCCTAGTTACGAGTGTACAGGTGAAAAACCTATACTAGACGATAGCCTTCAGTGGGGACATAGGTAACCAGTTTGTAAGGTCGAATGGCATAGTGCAGTAGTGGAGTATCTAGAGAGCATCAGTACATATTCTTTTGGAATGGCACCCGCGCTGATGGTATTTCCGTTTCTGTGAAATTTCTGTGTACGGAAACATATATCTAAGTAGTTAGGCGGGGCTGTTGTGCCAACCAGACTACATATATATATATAAGTAAGGGTATGATACTCAAAATTAAATTTACGCATTTGCGTGATGTCTAGCGCGGCCGCCACAATATGCAAGTCTAGCTGTTTTCAGCCAAAACGCACATTTTTTAACTGAGTACCCAAGATAGTCTCGAACCCGACCGCTCCTAGGTTCGAGACTATACCCAAGACTGTCATACACATACGCAGTTATACGTACACTTAGTCTGGTTGGCACAACACCCTCCAAAGACTAGAGACTCGGAGATAGACGACTTCGACATCAGAGCTGTCTTCTTCTTCAGCACCGCCATCTTGGGTTGAGGATGAGGATAACACCTTCCAGGAAACACAGTTGACGCTTGCTTGGTTCGAAAGGGCTTTTGCTGTCTTGTACCCTGTACTTCTCTATCATTTGATTGACATGGATCTTTGTCTTCAGCCCTGTGGGATCTGGAATCTTCAACTCAATAGCCCAAGAACGAGCCACATCAATTTTCGGCAACTTCCTCCGCTTGGTGAAGAACTCCTCTCTCATTTTAAAGGCTAATGCTATATATCAATCGGGCCAAGCCAAGTCCACTTGATGTTCTTCTCAGCATCCATCTCAGTACTACTCTGACTGTACTATACCCGTCTTTCTTACTGCCCATTCTATCCTTCCCCCCCACAACCCCCGTTATCTGCGTCCCATACCTCCCACTCTGAAGAATTCGGCTTACCTTAGAGAACTCTTCTAGCTATACTCCTTTGTATATATTCGTATTCTACTGGCTGGAATTGTAGTGTCAGTGATGTATCATCGTCTGGGGCCACAGTAGGTAGGTTGAGGATGAGGATAACTGGAGAAGCTTACTAGTGGGTGGGAGCAGAGCCTTATTTCCATATTACCGAAGCCTGATTAGTCCCGATCACAGCTAACATAAATACGTGGTAATTTCCCTCCTTGATCGTGCACTTTAATCGCACCCTATGATTGAGGGTCGCTCAATCATTTAACGAGTATTTTCGGTTTAGAACGTCGACTACAATTCTCAATTTAATCGAACGATTATAGTCTGGTTGGCACGAACGATTATTTAGTTTGAATACCCCTAATTGGTAGCTACGAGGGGCGTTGAGCCAACTAGATCACCTAATTGGTAGTTGAGCGGTATAGCAAGTTAACCTCGATTGTATGTACTGTCGGACGTTGTAATATTTCCCTATCGGCATAAAATGAATGTGGTATCTTGCCCTAGTGTATTGAACTTGTATCGCCAAATCGGATGTCACTCGAGCTATACATGAAGAATTCTAGCGAAAGGAAGAAGGGCCGGAAGAGCTAGAATCAAGTTGAGATTTATGGAAACAGGATTCCAAAGGTCGATGAGGCTCTAGTGGTAGCTGTTTGAATGGTTGCGTCAGTGTGTATCTATTTAAAATTCAGATCATCTTACTTATCAGCATATTCAACCATTAGTGTGATTAATACTTTGAAGTCCAGTCACCGCCGTTTGCTTTTTATGCATCATGGTTTCCTTATTATGGAGATTTATACATACCTACATCAAGGCTTCGGTTGGACGTGGAAGCTTGCAGCTTTTGAGGCTGAAGTGATGAAGGGCTCATTTGCTGGGCTGACCGTTTTCTCATCCCTGGCTGATTTTGATTCACCTCGACTTGCTACTGTACACATGCAGTACACGCACGCTCATGAGACTAAATATTCAACCCTCCGGCGCATGGCTTGAGACTACCGCCGCTCAAACTTCACGAACAAAGCATAATAAGCAATACATGTGAACAGATCAGCAGAGAACTCCAATAGCTCAATCAAGGATGTCAGACACTCGAGCGGTGATCTGGAACACATCGGGCATTAGATACATATCACCTAATGAAGCACTGAAGCCTACTCTATGATCCTCCACTTGTGGCTATATACACGTGTACTGGTCGAATGATTGATTTGCGAGATATATATTCCTTCAAAAGTCTAATGATTTTATTCCCCTCCCAGACTTCCAGGATGAGTTCACGTCACAGTGTTCTTCTAGACATATGGCTAAAGGTCACGAGCTTTCTTCAAGGAATAGTACCTCATGATCAAATTCCGTGAACCCATCGATATCCCTGAAGGCTGCTAATCAGGGGGAGAGCGGCCAAGTAACATCCAACCACAATTTCGACTCGGGTCTCTTCTTATGAGTTAAAATCCACTAAGAGATATTAGGATGCAATGAAGGAGAATATCAACGTTAATACTATGCATATCCAAATTGACTAAGTACCCCTAATGTATTAAACTCAATTTGGATTACCAACTTATATACCAGAGCATAGAATCTCTAATTGAAGCAATGTTAGGAATGCGGGGTCTAAGGTAGTCTGTCTAAGGCACCACGTAGCTGGAACAACCATGCCAACAGGCGGCATTGGTCAAGCTGATCTTAGCTTGTTCAATTCTTTCCTGAAAGGATATTTTTATTTGAGAACAATACTGAGGAAAAACGAGAATCCATGCCACTCATATTTCCCACTTCGGCATGCATCACTGCCCCTCTTACCACGAAAGCAAAAAAAATATCTGTATGCAGTGGGTATCTATCCAACTTCAGCCTCCTGTTCTGCACAACCCGCATCCCAATCGCCCCTCGAATTACCAGTCTAATATATCCCTAGACTATTTGTCCTGGGAACTGACAGTCACCGTCATGCTGATGACACCAAAGCTGCATAATCGGAGAAGCCGCAATACCCCAATTCACCATCCGCTCCCTAATCTCTGCCAAGCGTGGGGACGCATCTGAGAATGTCCTGTTCTTCCCTTGCGCATCCCGTCTTCCGCTCCACAAGACCTCCCCTGCAGCACCTGCGCGAGGCCAAACGGTACTGTCAATGGAGTATTCGTCAATTTGCTCAGACCAGATGTGGACTTCGCCGCCGAGGACGAGCTTGGCTTGACCCGCTGAAAGACCCTTAGCTGGATCGTATGAGTACACTAGACGGCGATGTCAGCTCTGGACAGGCGAAGTGTGAAGAAAGCAGGAACGCACTTGCACGCCAGCTCTTCTTAGGTCCACACCAGTCGTTGTATGGATACAATGAGTCACCATGGAAGTCGAGCCATTGTCCGTTACCGCAGTCCAAGTACTAAATGACCCAAATTAGCTACAGTACCCACATGACTAGGGCTAGGATGAGAGATTTTTTTTTTTTTTTAAATACTCATTAGCTAGGATGAGAGAAACATACCCAATTTTGATAAGTTCCCGAAATGACTCTGTATCCCTTTGCAACAGCACCCTTCACGGATTCATCCCCAAGCCAGGCTTGTACAATAACATCCTTGGGCAAGTCGACGCCCCATTCGAGAACCATCTCCTCCCAAACAAATGGAGTAGCACCGTTCTTTCGTACAGCGTCATGAGCATGCTTCAAAAACCTCTCTAGGTAGGGCTTGATGACAGCGTGATCATCCGACCTGACGCCTTCGTCGAGGAGGTAGATGTTCTTGTTGACCTCATCGCCTCCGGTATGAAAGTACTTGCAGTACGGGATTAAGCGGGGAACGACATCATTGAATAGGTTGGTCAAGAAGTCTTCAACGTTTGTGTTATTCAGTTTGAGGTGGCCCTATTGCAAGAAGTCAGGAGTGTTCTAACCAGATGTAATGCATCAAAGGACTTACACTTGGAGGTTGAGCAGCAGCATTCGTCCACAGTGGTTGGATATTTTGTCCAGTGATGAGAGTAGGATAAGCAAGACCGATTGAGGAAGTGTGGCCAGGCATATCAATTTCCATGATGACCTGGATGCCACGGTCCTCAGCATACATGTAAATATCCTGGACGTCACTGGCACTGTAGTGGAGTCCCTTATAGTATGCACCCTTGAGGGCTAGTTCTGGCATAGAAGGAACCTCCAATGGCCATGACTGAGAATCCGTAACGTGAAAGTGAAGTTTGTTGAACTTGTTCCACGCCATACCATCAATCAACCTCAGGATCGCTGCTTTCGGATACCATTGTCTAGAAGTATCAAGATTTACACCACGATGAACAAACTTTGGCTTATCCTTGATTGCCACGGGAGCCAGTGGTGAATATACCCCGTTCTTAGTATGGGCATAGAACAGCTGAGAGAACGTCGTCAAAGCCTGGATGAGACCAGCAGACTTTGGTGCGATAATATAGGCAATCGACATTCTTCCATGTCTCTGTATCAACGTCTCCAACAGCCCAGAGTCAGTGGATTGGATGCCCTTGGGGCCAGGCAGATAAAGCTCATAACTTTCATCCATCTGTTCATATGCCGGAGCTCTGGTCTCGTTGGATGACAGCTGTTGAATGATGACCTTCCTGATGGTAGAGTGATATCTGCCATCTGTTGGCGGATCGAAATCAACTCCATGAGGTTTGAACTTCCACGGCACAAGCTGCTTCTTCAATGTGGTGTGCTTCGCGCGATTAATAGCTCGGCGAACCCTTCGGTCAATCAGAGGGTCCTAGGGCAAATGTTAACCTCACGATAGCTCTAGAAACACATAGCTACTTACTAGACCTTTTGGGCAATCGAACTCCCATTTTGTCGTTCTATCTATCCAAACAACCTCTGAACCATGCTCATAACTTGCTGGTATCGGCCATAAGGCTGCGGCAAATTTAACGAACATCAGCGACGCCAGAAGTGGAATCTTCAAGAAAACCATCTTGATTGACGGTGAAACTGCAATTGGAGTACAGTTCTTGTGATATTCTCAGAAACTGGTGGAAGCAAGGGCGTCGGGCGGTCGCTGGAGGCAGGGAGCAAAAGTACCAGCTCACGTTCTGGAGCTTTAATATATACCAGATTAGGTGCTGGGAATTGGTAGCACTCTACTACAAACCCACCCAGGTAAGTTTAAATTTGTTATTGGGAATTCATAACTCATGATTACCATATGCCTGACACAAGGTGCCGGTAACAGTGATCAAGTCATCACCTGCGATATCCATGAGCCGTGTGATATCGGAAGGGAAACCTTTGGTGGCATGGTGGGCAGACCGCTGCTACCTGCCGTGACCTGTTTAGTGTAACTAGCCTGCGCAAAATACCAAATAAGACATCATCTCCGTGGCCGTTGCGGTAAAATTCTGGGGTTGACTTCACCGTTGGGCACTGCAAAGCTGTCAATCTCAATCCTGCAATGGATATTTAATGAGACGCGCTAAACACTCTTGCTCATGACCAAGTCAGGCCTGACTTAATCGTACTCGTATTTAGAGTCTCGCGTGGCTACACTAAGATCTGTATATGGCGATTAAAATAAACGAGTTGCAGCTGCCCGCGCCAAAGTGATGTTGGGACTGCGGTCAAGACTGGCAGTACGTAACACGTCATCGTAGCGTAATAAGTCTGGCGGCACCAATCAGACCAACACTACCTACCTAGAGTATACTTCTTGATCCAGGAAAACGCTAAGACAGGTAAATCCCGAGCACGGATGCCAACTGGACTAGGCAGTGGCCGAAAATTGTCCCAAATAGTTCTAGTTGGCACGACCCCCTCCGGTAACGGGACTATGTACCTTACTCAAGTCAGACTAGATGCCGGCACATTGACGGGACGGTACTGACGATCCACCATAATTCTTACCAGTAACAACTCTGTCAAATCAAACGTCAGCTAGAATATTATGGGATGAACTCCTCAGAGGTAATGATTTGTCCGGAGAGTACGTACACCAGACTAAGTCATTTCGTGGATGGGGGAGATGATCAAATCACAAGTCTAGGCTTTGGGAAGCGCCAAGCCCCTCTATCAACTCTATAGATGTGAGACAACAAACAAAAAAAGCTTTTTTTTCTGTGCTAATTTCAGCACTTGTATGTTCCACTACAGTCCACCCTTGCTATACCGGACCTCGCTATAGCGGATCCCTTGTTATACCGGACGGACCAGAAGCTTCAGGATTTCTTACCAGCAAATTTCCTCTCGCTATACCGGACTGCATAGACCGGACAGTGTTCTGGTTGCTGAATAATCCACTCTGTTAGGCATGTGACTCAAAAACCCTTATTGGGGGGCAAAATGGGAGTTCTCAGAACCCACGTGACTGATTAGCCCCTGTCTGAGGGCTAGCGCCATTTTCTATACTGGAACCGGACAAAAAGACTCGAGAAAACCTTTAGTCTGGTTGGCACGAAAACCTTTAAAATGCCCTCCGGGTAACACGGACTACTTGTAAAATGCCCTCCACTTAGTGGAACATGTCTAAGATACAAAACTAAACCACTCTCTCTACTCCCTCGCTGCTTGGCATGACTATATGCAAAGGCCCCTTTTATGCCAGACTAGGTAACACGCGTCGCTATCATGCGCTTCACCTGTTCAGCATACCCTACCCAGCATACCCAGCATACCCAGCATACCCAGCCCCAGCATAACCGTCGACACGCAGCATACCCGTACCATACAAGCAGCATACCGCGCCCATACTCAGCAGCATACCCACACCCATACCCAGCACACTTCGCAGTATACTCAAATCACCCAGCACATCGCGATATCTCTCAGCTCCTGTAGTAGGCTTGTGCTTCGGGGGGGGTCCGCTAATCTGTTCACGCATATTACGCGCTCCTATAGCTATACCAGTACCTAGACTTCATGCACTTTTTCTATGGCTAATATACCATGTATGATTACTCCATACACTCTTATAGGCAGGCATGCTTTAAATTACGCGCTGCGATAGCTATCTGTTGGTTAGATGCGGTTCCGCAGTTACAATCACGCTTCAGGGTAATCTTCGCTCAGGTCTGTGCTTGTGGCTCTTGGCGTATGACCAGGCATGCGCTGCCGGTAGGTAGTTGTGTTCCCAATAATAGATTGCCTATTATAGTAGAATATACTCCGTACATAGCACCAAAATATATATATGTATAATCATAAAATATATAGAGATGATTATTCTAAATACTTTCGCTCTCGGCTAAAGATCATATATGTACTCTCTATGTTGGTAAGTAATAGCCAACTTGTACTTCTAGTGATGTTTATTTATAGAGTATGGTATTACGGTAAGATCTCACTCTGAAGTTCATTCAACACTGTGTATAGGTTTACTCTGACACCCGCACCTACAAACTATGCGAAAATATAAACTACAGTAGTTTAGATATATTAAAGATACCAAATGCAATAGAAGCGAGTGGGGAACACCAGGTTACCCTGAAGCAGGACGGTAACTACAACGCATATCAAACCAACAGATAATTATCGCAGTGCGTAATTTAAAGCATGCCTGCCTTAAGAGTGTATGGAGTAATAAAGCAATCATACATGGTATATTAGCCATAGAAAAAGCGCATGAAGTCTAGGTAGTACTGGTATAGCTATAGGAGCGTGTAATATGCGTGAACAGATTAGCGGACCCCCCCGAAGCACAAGCCTACTACAGAAGCACTGAGAGATATCGCCATGTACTAGGTAATTTGAGTATGTTGCGGAGTGTGCTGGGTATGGGCGCGGTATGCTGCTGAGTATGGGCGCGGTATACTGCTGGGTATGGGGACGGGTATGCTGCGTGTCGGTTATACAGGTTATGCTGGGCTGGTATGCTGGGTATGCTGGGTATGCTGGGTATGCTAGGTAGGGTATGCTGAACTGCATGGGCGCGTGTTAGTCTGGCATAAAAAAGGGGCCTTTGCATATAGTCATGCCAAGCAGCGAGGGTGTTGGTCTAGTAGAGAGAGTGGTTTAGTGTTGTATCTTAGAAATGTTCCACTAAGTGGAGGGCATTTTACAGTAGTCCGTGTTACCCGGAGGGCATTTTAAAGGTTTTCTCAAAAAGACTCTGTACGCAACCAGACTAACTCTGTACATACCTATATATATGAACTGGGGACTAGAAAATTATTATTCTGGTTTTTAGCGCAAGTTAGGAAGGCCTAAACCAACCTCTCCATCAAATCCCGCGACCAACTCCAGCTCCTTAATGAACAACCAACAATTCCGGAAATTAGTTCTAGATACACCCGCAGTAGAGCGCGCCGATGGCTCCTCCTCATTGAACACTGTTAAGGCCACTTCTGGCCCGTCTACCACCCCATCTCTCGGCTCGAAGCAGCGGTCCTTCATTCCAATGACCCCGTAAGTAGCTCTCTGTTTCCGCAAGCTACTGTTTGTAACCTCTTGGCTTGAATTTACTAACAAGAGAACTTTCAGGCGGTCAGTTTTCACTCAAAGCGACTTGTCCCGACAACTTGCAACTCACAATGCACCACCTGTGAAGAAATTCAAATCCAGCGTCCCAAAGGGCATGAAGTTGGGTGAGGGTTATGTGGATAGAGCTAAAGCCCGGGAGAGTGCTGAAATTGATGCGGAAGTTGCGGAACGGGAACGCCGCCTTGAGGCCCTTAAGGAGCTTGCTCGGAATCCGGAAACGGGAGAAGTTGACATGGCGTTGATCATCCAACAAAGCAAGGCAATGGGAGGGGATGCCAAAAGCACCCATTTGGTCAAGGGGCTGGATTTTGCATTGCTGGAAAGGGTTAAGAGGGGTGAGGATGTGTTGGGGATAGGTTCTGGGCCAAAGGGCAGCAAGGGCTTGAAAGGCGAGGAACCAGGGAAGGATGAGGAACAGGTAGAGGATGAATTAGATAAGGCCTTGGACAAGGTTGTAGTGCCGGTAGAGAAGGAGAAGGTGAAGAAGCCTGGGCATAAGGTCACAAGGGAGGGGATGCTTGCTGAGCTGAAACGCCAGAAAGCTGCAGTGACTCCACCCGTACCTGTTCTTGACTCGAGATTCAAGAAGATCGGACAACCTAAGCCAAAGAAGGAGAGCAGGGACGGGAAGAGCCTGAAAAAGAAAGCAAAGGGGAAAGCTGATGGCGGGACCAACAAGTCCAGTACTCCGTTGGGTATGCTACCACTACCATTACCTCCTACAAAGGCGGTACCAGAGGGAAAGGATGAAGGCGACGATATAGACATATTTGACGATGTCGGAAGAAATTATGACCCACTGGCAGGCTTTGAGGATGATGATGGCAACGATTCCAGTTCATCAGCAGATGAGAAGACACTTGAGCAGAAAGGCAAACAAACTCAAGAGAAGGCCACTGCCACGGAAGATACTACTATACTTTCCTCTATGCCCCCACTGTCTCACCCAAAACCCAACTACTTTCTTGAGTCCGAGGATGATAGGGAAGAAAGATACGAGCCGCCATCATCTACATCAGCACTTTTGGCACAAAATCGCGACCTAGCTGCTGCACTTTCTAAGGCAGCTAAACTTGTGGAGCGTGGAGGCCCTTCAAATGCTTTCGCGGAGGATTTGGAGAAGAGAAGAAAAGCCATGCTAGAAAACTTTGACCGAGATGCAATGGATATGGACATGGGCTTTGGTGGAAGTAGGGACTGGGGCGACGACGAAGAGGAATTCGTGGAAGGAAGTAAAGTTGGTAAAAAGCGCAAACGAGGACCGAAAGGACAAAAAAAAGGTGACAAGAACAATGCAGAGTTGGTGAGTAAAATCGCTACGGAGAAGTACGGGAAGGGATAAACCGTCTCTCTTCTTCGCTTATTAATCTTTTCTAGTTTTTTTGTTCAAATTCCCCAGTACATTTTGATAAAACGAGAAAAAATCTAGAATACATATCATCTTGATCTCGGCCATGGCCGGATTAGACTTAAACCAAATCCAGGTACTCAATTGTGTTTTCTTGAGTTCGCATTGGCTCTTTTCTCCGTTGGCCCTTTCGTGAGAGAATATCTTCGAAAGTCATAGGCTCCTCATTGAAAATCTACGCGATGAGTTAACTCTGGATGCACAGTTCCACCAAACTGTCTCGCCTACCTTCAAGTGATCAGAGATGACATGTCTTTCCTTACACCCAGGGCACCTGACTAATATCGTTCCAAAGTGAAATGCCTGTTGTGTAATCGTATGAGACGCTCGATGCCCACATGGCATGCAGGTAAAGGTCAATTCATACGTAGGCTTTTTCAAAGGATGTTCTTGTAGAGCAGAAAGGTGGGGCTTATCGTCGTCTGAGGTTGAAAGGTTCTTGACGGGAGCATCTTCGTCCGAGGTTGAAAGATTCTTGATGGGGGCATCTTCGTCCGAGGTTGAAAGATTCTTGACAAAGGAGGCCCCAGGTAGGGCCTTATTTGTGCTGGAATGACGTGCAAAGTTGTGAGAAGAAGCTGCGACCAAGCGTGAGGTGCAGGCTACGGGCCGTGATTGGAGTGTCGAGATGGGCCGAGGTGTGACGACTCGCAATACGATGCCAGGACAACGCAGAGGCGGGGGGTGGTGGCAGCGCAAGAGTCGCCGGGCTGTATGAACAGTCGTCATGGTCATGGTTCGTCTGGTGCCTGTGCTGGTACCTTACGCGGGTGTGAGTTGTACTGTGAACCATAGAATACAAGAGGTGGGGTCACTTGCTGATTACAATTATGGAAACTGTGTTACCGGTATAGTCTGGTTGGCACTTACCGGTACTCTCGTTACGATGACGCTGCGCACCTGGTTGAGGTACGGAGATAAAACAGGTAGTTTATTTAATGCACTCTCGAAAATTGTTCTTCAGCGCCATTAGTCATCGGACAATCCAAGACTATCCAACATCGCTAGTCTCATGCCAAGACCTCTAATGCTAAGAACGCAATCGCAAGAACCCCCCGATCCCAACGTCCATATCTCCAACGCGACATACCCCTTCAACCCGATGTCCAAAATGGCTACAGACAGCCAATAATTGAAGGGAAGCCCTTGGATTAAAGAGGATGTAGAACGACTTTTCTCTAACTCATCGTTGGTCGCTTGATGTCTCCTGCTGAGATCGTACGAGAGGCTATTTTATGGCAATGAGATATCTGTTGATATATTTCAAATAGAACATAAATATCATAGAACTTGATGATGTTTCATTCTTAGTACCACGTATAAGCAGCTCAATGATCTGTATGATGCGTTTCGTTAAGAGACCAGACCACGTTGAGTTGTTGGAGGTATTTGGAGAAAACTTGTCTGTACGTACCTAGAGAATGGTCACTTGCTAATTATCTCCAATTTTTTTTTGAATTTATGAGTTCATTCCTGCCAAGGCACTTGCCAATTACAATTTCCATAATTGTAATTAACTAGCAAGTGATAGTCTGGTTGGCACAAGCCTCTCGTAGAGAGGCCAACCAGCTACGCCGTGTTCTCTTTTAGCTTCCAGATTATCGCCACGTGACTGAATAGCATCCAGCCCCACGTCGAGGCTGCTGCCTTAGCTGGATTTGTTCCCACTAAGCTTCCGAGCCAAAACATTCGACCGTTAACCCATAGAAGCTCTCGGCATCTATTCCACCTAACGACGGCGGTATCAGCCAGAGATTCTCTGTCCACGACGCTGTCCAGCTCATAACCTCGCCAACTAGACTTGTTGTTCCAGGCCATATAATCCATACGCCAACAGGTGACCAACCCTTCAATAGACGGCTCAATTCGGTTTATTCGGGTACAGGCAGATTTTCAATACTTCAGACATGTCGCTACGAGGCCGTGGGAAGATCAGGGCTCCGAAGAGAGTGAGTTCATTTGTTAATGCTGAATATGTCGCCGGACACTCGTCCTCATGAGGAGAAACTAGCTTCGTGCCTTGATTAAAAGGACGCAACTAAGGTCGGCGTGCTGATTTTTCTTTTTTATGTCCAGGGGATCAATACTGATAACTTCGAATTCGATGATATCTGGGCAGTCCTATCTCAGTCCCTCCAAGAGATTCACCACAAGAACGCCTCGTCATTATCGTTTGAGGAGCTTTACCGAAATGCATACAAACTTGTACTTAAGAAGCACGGGGACAAGCTTTATAAAGAGGTCAAGCGACTTCTTGCCGATCATCTCGAGCAGGTGGGACGGGATGAAGTGAAACCACTATGCCCGGGTGGTGGGTCACAGGTTGCAGCATCGCTAGGGACAGCAGCAATCGAGAGAAGGGATGGAGGAAATAGATTTCTAATGGGACTCAAGAACGCATGGGAAGACCACCAGCTATGTCTAGGGATGATGAGGGATGTCCTCATGTACCTGGTACGTTTCCCAGCGCCGGGTTATTGCGGAATGTCTGACTAACTGGGTAGCTAGGACCGGGTATATTGTGTGGATAATAAGGAGCCTTCAATATATATTGCTGGTATGGGATTGTTTAGAGACCATATCCTTCGGAGTCGGCAAAATGAGATTGGGAGGCATCTCAACAGCATTATATTAGACCAGATACAGATGGAAAGGGACGGCGACAGTATCGACAGGGGTACAATAAGGTCATGTGTATATATGCTAGAAGGGCTTTATGAGACTGATGAGGAGAATGAGAATCAGAAGCTTTACTTGACGAGTTTTGAGGGTAAGTGCTTTTTATGTCTGCTGGTTCAACTCTACGTATATTGACCAATGGTGTAGGGGAATTCTTACAGGCTAGTACTATCTTTTACAAGCACGAGGCTGAGAGACTCCTCCGGGAGTGCGATGCCGGGACGTATCTCCAACGAGCGAATCGGCGACTAGAAGAGGAGTATGCTCGGTCACATAATACTTTGTCGCCATTAACGGAAGTCAAAATACGAGGGGTGGTCGAAAAGTGCTTGATCTCTGATATTATAAAGGAAGTCATGGAAATGGAAGGTTCAGGGATTAGCGTGATGCTAGATCATGATCGATACGAAGAGTTGAAGTTGCTATACCAGCTCATAGCTCGAGTGGATAACGACAAAGCAATCCTTAAGGAGAAGACCTCTGCACGCCTAATAGAATTAGGGAAGGAGATAAACCGGAGTATATCGTCGACAACTGCAACAGAACAAGGCCCAATGGAAGGGGAAGGAGCAGGTGAAGGGTCGTCAAAGAGTACAGCCGTGGCAAAAGAGGATAAAGAGGCAATAAATGCGACAACATTGGCCATCAAGTGGGTGGACGAAGTCTTGGCTCTAAAGGACAAGTACGACCGCATATGGCAGTTGAGTTTCGAGGGAGATAAGGGAATGAACACCGCTCTCAGTCGAGCTTTCTCAAATTTCATCAATGACTATCCAAGGTCACCCGAGTACATGTCATTGTTTATTGACGACAATTTGAGAAAGGGGTTGAAAGGGAAAACGGAAGAGGAGGTCGACCAAGTATTGGACAAGGCTATCACTCTATTCCGGTATATTTCAGACAAGGACATCTTCGAGAGATACTACAAGAAGCACTTGTCCCGAAGGTTGCTGATGGGGCGTTCCGTCAGCCACGACGTCGAGAAGCAGATGATCGGCAAGCTGAAGTTAGAAGTTGGTGTTGCATTTACCTGCCGAATGGAGGGAATGTTCAAGGATATGAACATCTCAGAAGACCTGACGTCGGAGTTTAAGAAACACAGACCTAGAACCAGTGAAAATGGGGAAGCTGTAAGCATAAGCATGGTATATTATCTCGATCACGAAATAACTGACAGAACCATCCAGAGCCAAACGGAGCTCAGTGTACATGTTCTTACGCCTACATTCTGGCCGTTGCAAGCAATGGGAGGGCAAGAGCAGCAAAATACATGCACTTACCCACAAGAAATTGAAGAACTCCGAGAAGCTTTCACCAAGTTCTACTTAAACCGGCACTCTGGTAGGAAACTACAGTGGCAAGCAAATATGGTAGGTGACCCTCATCTTTTAGGAAATAGGAGACTAACCCGAGATCAGGGAACGGCGGATGTCAAGGCAGTCTATAGTGGCAAAAAGCTCGAGGTTAATGTGTCGACTTATGGCATGGTCATACTGCTTGCGTTCAATGATGTCCTACCTGGGGGGTCACTGACATTCAAGGTATGTCCAGCAACTTGACTGTCCAGCATTTATTACAGTAGAATTTTAATGCTCATGTCTATACAGGAACTACAAACAATAACATCTATCCCCGAAAATGACCTTATTCGAAACCTTCAATCACTTGCTGTTGCTCCTAAAAACCGTTTGCTTAAAAAGGAGCCCATGTCGAAAGATGTCCGCCCTACCGATCGTTTCTACTACAACGAGAATTTCCAATCTAAGTACCTCCGGATAAAAATCGGGGTTGTCGCCAACCGTGCTGAGACGGAAAAGGAGAGAAAGGAGACGGGGAACAAGGTTGATGAGACAAGGGCACACCAGATTGAAGCAGCTGTCGTGAGAATCATGAAGTGAGTCCAAGATCTACCTAAGTCCATCAGTTGGATACTGATAATTGGTGTTTCAGGCAACGCAAGCAAGCCGTGCATGGCGATCTGATGTTGGAAGTTATAAACCTACTAAGTAATAGATTCAAGCCGGATCCCGCGATGATCAAAAAGAGGATAGAGAGTTTGATGGAGAGGGAGTATCTAGAGAGAGTGGATGGAGAACGTCAAACTTATCGATATTTGGTGAGTCTTCTGACCAATCGAAGGTATTTCCCGGCCGTGTGACTAACTAGTGCTGCATTGCAAGGCCTAAACTTGGTCATTCATATCATTTTATAATAGTTCTGTTCTTGTATGCATTCAGCACTTGCACATTCTTCCTACTTCAGAGTTCAGGCCGCATGTAGGTATTTTGTTTCCTATTCAGCAGCATTGTTGGGATTGGTTATATTGGCGTTGTAGTGGACACAGCGTTGTTGGGAGGTTGCCATGAGAAAGCAATAGGATTTTGAATACATAATGCAATTATATCCATATGAACGTCCACAAGCATGCATTACATGCATCATACATAAGTTCATGGTTCAGATTGCATCGCCAAGGATGTATCACGTCAAAGGGCAGCCCTTGGCGCGAAGAGCTGCCTCCAACCGACCCATCCATCCATTCGTCACTCGTGGTCCCTTTGTCTTGCACGGCTTTTGGTACAAACAACTACAACCGTTCTTCATTCGAAAACCCATTTTCCAAGAAACGAGAAAATAATCCCGGGCTTTCTGATCAAGATATGAACCGCGGTGGCAAGCTTGCCCCGGAAGTCCAGAGAGCTTTGTTTGTCAAGAACCTAAGGTTAGTTTGGGAGCTTCGCCGGTGGTAGATCTGCCGAAGGTTCTATCACCCCCATTCCTGTCCTATTGCCCTCCCATTCACTCCATGTCTGATAAATGTTTCTCAATCCTCTGAAACGCGGTGGTTTCACTCGCGTGGTTGATCCCTAGCTTAAACTTCGTCTCGGGTGGAGCTTCAGTTAACTGGTGGTGTGATCATGTAGCTACAACGTCTCCTCAGAGGAACTCTTTGACCTATTCGGGAAGTTTGGGCCCATCCGGTAACTACCCCTACGTCCCTCGTTCCATGTCCCGGATCTCTCGAACCCAACACTCCGGAGATGGCGGGCGATATCTCGATGATCACCCGTGCGGCGGGCTGTAGCGTAGATGGGTGGCGTGTGCATTTCCTTGGGGCAAATTGTTATGGCAAGATGAAGTGGAGGACCATAAGATTTGTATCTGAGTGTTTGCTGATAGGAAACTGGAACTTTCTAGACAAATCCGTCAAGGGATAGCGAATAATACAAAGGGCACGGCATTTGTAGTTTACGAAGATGTTATGGATGCGAAGACTGCATGTGATAAGTTGAATGGGTTTAACTTTCAGAACCGTTACCTAGTTGGTGAGTTATACTCAGAAGAAATGAGTGGTTGAGGAGGAATGAAAGTCTAGAAGAAAACATGAGCTTAATTTGCTCGTGGAGGATGGGATGAGTGACACAGTCTTGGGCTAACAATTTTTTTTTTATGCATGCAGTGTTATACCATCAACCAGAAAAGATGGCCCGACAAGAGCAAGATCTAGCACAGCGACAAGAGAACCTAGAAAAGCTGAAAAAGCAACATGGTATCGACTAAAAAAATGGTACTGCAGTTTCCATAACGGGGGCGAGTGGGGGTTTGGAGGACCACCGGCGGCCCCGCTGGAACGGGGAGTGGTTCGCGTTGGGTGGGGTCAGATGAATCAAAATCAGCATGCGGGCAGGCGGCCTGGCAGAAGTTTGTTCTTGTCATTTGCCCTTGAGTCTACGTTTCTTTTACGACGATTTAGCTTATCGATTACTTGGTTCAAAGGTATCTGGTGGATAGGGCGCAATGTCCAGCCTCTTGCAATAAGGCACACATATTCTTACCCTACTCCTCCTTAACTCTTTGTTTTACGACTTGCGTTAGTTATTCTTACTTTTTTGACTCTCATCTTAGTTCTTTCAGTGTTCGGTTTATGGCAACCAATGCCAAACGATACTTCTCATTCGAGTTTCGAAACAGGATCTTGATATATCCAACTCACCTCTCCCTTCGGCTCATTCATGTATACAGTGACCACCTCATCTATCTCTTAGGGTTCAAGGATGTTCAACCTACCGATCCTCCTTTAATACTACATGTTCCATCAGCGGTAACTCTAAACATCACCGTTACTGCAGCCGAGGTTGTCCTTGTGACATCTCTACACATACATATACCCCCCCACACTTTCCTCACCCAATAATAGCCGACGTATCAGGCATTGAGCATTCATCTCCATCTATGATCGATCAATATTGGTGGTCCAGATCTTGAGGCCAATGTTGACCTTAGTACGGAGTAACGTTCTCCCAGTCACATAACGGGTATGTGAGACGGTCCAGAATGGGTAATTACACCACGGCGGAATGCTTCTGCGGTTGCAAAGCCCCTACCCATAATTTTTTTTGGATAGTGTCCGGCTAGCCGGGGCGGTGTTGCGACCTGAGTGGGAATATCATGAGGTTCGCCCGTTTGCTGTGCAAAAGGTTACTTTACATCTATGATAGGAGGTGAAGTTGTTACAACTTTATTTTTATTTTTAATTTTTTTTCAGTGGTTGTTCATGCCTGAGCCCCAAATTATAAATTCTCAACCCAGTAGCCTGTATGCACCCCACGGGTCCCCACGCGTATCACACACTCATCCACCCGGGTCCTCCTGTGGAGGGTGTTGTGCCAACCAGACTACACCCGGGTAATTCCACCTCCTTAGAATGGACACGCGAGCGACGGCCATACATCCGCGGAGCTCCACACCGTGCCTTCCGCTATGTATGTAAGCATAGGGCAATATGGGGAATATGCGATCGGCAGGCATTGAAATCCCACGGCATGCACCCCACATTGCATTTACCGGTCCGGCATCATGATCGATGATTACCCAGATGAAGCCCACAAGAACTAAATTCTTGGAATCGTGTAGGTAGGTAATCTTCAATCTGTATATATATGTATATCGCTATAGCGAGGCGTTGGTTGGCTGGTTACCTAGCGTTTGACTTACACTGATACAGTATAGTCTCATGCCCAGATACAGTGACATCTCAACTAAGCCTTGTGGTGACAGATACACTACCGCATACAGCAGGTCCTTCCAATGTTGATACTTCCTTTTCCGGAAAAAAAATAAGTATACGGTAACTTCAATTTCACAAATTCAACGATCCAACATCTACAAGTCCGATCGCGATGAGGCATGAGCAATATCGAAATAAAAAGGAATATACCGAGTGTGGAGCGGAAGCAGTTTTATTTTTAATTCGACCAGCTAACAACTTCACGGCATCATGGCCCACTGCATGTGGCGAGATCCATTACCTGCCAACACCTCTCAAAAAGGAAACAAAAACAGGGGAAAAAAAACCAAAGCCCAAGCGAAGTAAAATATGTAATTGAACGAATCACGAAAATATAGTAGCGATTGTCACTTATATCCAGACTATAAACGAGTGACAAAGGTATCTAAAACTCCCGCTTATGATATCCCACCCCTAAAAAAGCAATG
This sequence comes from Terfezia claveryi, assembly GCA_015179025.1. Classification (NCBI taxonomy): domain Eukaryota; kingdom Fungi; phylum Ascomycota; class Pezizomycetes; order Pezizales; family Pezizaceae; genus Terfezia; species Terfezia claveryi. The sequence goes on along the minus strand of WHUX01000014.1, from coordinate 104,238 downwards.
CAAAGCAAATACATAGTAAGGACTACAATAAAACTATTAATTTTTCCCAAAAACCAAGCGAGAATCCCCCAAAGCAAAACAAGAAACGGCAATGAGGCCAGGCTGTATTTTGTGCGTCGATGTATCGAAAAAATCAAAGAACTCCCGACCGATTTATGACAATTGCGCCGATATATGTAGATGGAAACTTCGAAAAAAAAACATTTGTGAGAGTGAGAGTGCGGGTGTTAGTGTACTGTGGGGTTTGCGTAAGAGAGTTTGTGTGTAAATGCGGTGGCGGTGGAAGCACCAGTCTATTCAAATACCCTAATAGAAGCTATGATTTCCGTTAGTTCATCATGAGTATGAAAGCTGGATTGTAGGGTGTCCTTACATTGTGCACTAGCCAGCAACTCGACCCATCTTCCTCCGCAATTCAATGCTTATGGTGACTCGGCGATGATTGAAGGGAAGTTGATCGGAGGGAATTGAGCATCCACTGGGGATGGGGGTGGAGCAGGTGGGAATGGCTTATTGCCGTTCACGGTGACAATGCGGAGAGGAGCGAGGGCAGCACGAGCCTTGATCGTTCTTGGAGACATTGTGGATGTAATGTGGAGCAGTTTCGAGGTAATCGAGAATGTAATTGATGACACTGAAGTCGAATGGCAATAAAAGTAAGGTACCGGTAAAGTTTTAGATGATTTCTTAGGAATAGAGAGGGTAAGTACAATCTTATATACTCGCAATGTGGATGGATGTTGGTATAAAGACCCCTATGCATAACATTCGACACGACAATGCACCCGTGGGCTCGAACGTAAGGGAAAGAGTTAGAAAAAGTCAGCCCGGCAGAACAGATCTCAACAACCAATCCACCTGGTTGTTAGGGAAATTAGCAATTGAAACAGGCCGGGGGGAGTGTGGGTAATATGTTTCCCGTAGCATTAACAGAAAGAATGGTGCCGCCAGGCTGGTTCGGTAACGGACAAGGAGCTGCCAATCCCAGATCACCTCATTAAACAAATCAAGCACGCATTGAAGCTGTAAAGTTGCAACAACGCACCGTGCACCTAGCATTGAACATGTTGAATTTCCGTCTTTTCACTAAATTAGTACTTACCTCCGCGTCACCACTCCCCCACAGTTCCTCATCTTCACCGTTCAGTTTAGATCAAGATCTCTGATTGGAACCAAGATCATGGTACACACGCGATGCTCGCAACCGCGTTTGCATATGCATAGGCGGGCACCTCGGGGGGCAGTGCAAACCAAAGCTCGGGTTCGCGTGTGGTAAATTTTGCCAGCCCCACGTGAGTTTGTCGGGTATGGGGAATATGTACATGCGGAATGCTGGAGTCTGCACTGCATCATACATATATAAATTGAGAGAACTCTTAAAAGTGCATGATTTGGCCACAAAGTGGAAGGCAGATACATAGTAAGAATAGCACCATCAGCTGAAGTAATTGCCCCCGTCCCTACATTCAAGTTATACATAATTTTGCGTGCAACCTGACCATAGATCTGCGGTCAATTCTGAAATTACCGGTACTGTATTGCTCATACGGGGACATAATAATAGCTCAACTGCACCGCTCTATCTCCGTGAACAAAACCTTCCGAAGGTGAGGTTGTTCTAGCGAGCTTCTATAATCCATGGAAGTGTCGGCTCGGTCCTGAATCCTAGCATTCATCGAAACGGCCACGGGGAAGTAGAGAGGCGGTTGAATTTGAATGTAATTTCGGGGTGTTGGGTCAATCCCCGTCTAATCTCTCATAAAAACAACCGTCCGGGATGGAGGTAATATTCAATCTCGAAAAATAGCCTAGTTACTATGGCCTCCCTAGTTACTATGGTAGCTCGTAATAGTTATTGACGAGTGAAAAAATATATACATCGCACTTCACCAGACAGATTTTCGGTCCCCGGCATCTTGTAGGTTGTTTGAAATGTATAAGGTCAGGTTTCTGACGATAGTTTCCCTGTAATTTAGAATCCTAGGTAGAGCCGAAAAATTAAGGAAAATTTTCCTTCCAATCATATTTCCATCTAGTAACTTCTCTGTCTCAGCAATGACAACAAACCACATATCGTGGTTCGTCTGGTTGGGTGAGGAGGCGACTGCATAGACAAGTTACTGTTTGTCATTGTTTCACCATGTTTATAAACAAATGGCAATGGGCAGACAGCGGTAATTACTTGGTGCACTGTTCTCTGGTAAATTCTGGAGTACCGCTTAACAACGACGTGAGACTCCGTAACGTAAGTAGTTGGGGGGTACGGAGAGAGGTAGCAACCAGACTAGGAGAGAGGCTAGGTCTATTGCTAAATGATGTCGAAAGGAGTCCCCAATCTAGCACGAATCACTACTGTGGATGTAGGATACCGGCACTTGCGCCAGCGGGCACGAGACTAGCGCCAGCCTTCGGTACTTGCGCCTCAAACTGCAAAATCCGAGATTCCACAGTGACCTTCCGATGGATTTCCGTACTTGGCATTAGTGATCGACACATATTGCCCCTCCCCCACCACACTGCCAAGCTACCAACCAACAACCAAACTGCGATGAGTGATGTTGAGGCGACAGGTCGGTAAGCTGTACGAATTTGCCCTGAAGACGGCGGCCCTGAAAGAATCTCAGGACCCTGAAATGCATACAGAGCCAGTGTAGCGGAACCGAGTAAATTTTGAGGGATTTGCTTGAATGGTCCTATGAATGCATGTCATCGCAACTAATTTTCTCATGGATACTTATCTGATGAGGGGAGAAAAGTGACGACAACATGCACTCTTATCTTGGCCTGAAGCTAAGCGGCGGGGTCCAGATTAACGTTAGTTTCTTCGGTGTCTTCGACTTCCCTCTGGCATCAAATTGCAACCATAAGGGTCTTGTCAAATAGCTGTGAGCTAAGTATTTATAGAGAGATCCCAAAGATTTGTAGCACAGTAATAGCAGTACCTGCTCGATATAGACCCCCACACAGGACGGGCTACTGAACCTCAAGCCCCCACATAAATAGAGCTTCCGTCGCTGCAGCCTTGGTGTCCATACGGCCCTGTCCCGCTTTACCCACCCTGGCGAAACATTTCAACAAATCCACGTAGCTAGACAGCTAGCACCAGAAGCGACTCATAAAATCGCCTCCAAAGCCTTCGCCTTTCCAAACCACTAGCACTCCAGAGAGAAATCTCTTGGATTCATCAAGTCTACATTCACAATTACAATTAATTTTAACAGCAATATGCATCATCTTTCAGTTGCAAGGAGGACCCCGAGCCGGAGAGGTACAGCTTTCATATATTCACTCCCATTTTACCGGGATACTTGAACTCAGGCCTGAGGTATAGAACCATCAGCTAACTGGACGAATCAGGCTCTATGCATGATGTCCCGAAGGAGCTTATGGACACTATACACGAGCTCGAGAAGCTCTTCAGCGTGGATATCAACAAAATGCATGTAATTGTGAACCGTTTTGTGTCAGAGCTTGAGAAAGGTAAGATTGTTGTGCCCAGTTAAGGGGCTTTTAATTGACCAGCCTCCAGGACTGTCAAAAGAAGGTGGTAGCATTGTAAGCTTGCGTTTCTCCATGCCAACTCAAAGCCACACGCAGCTTGCTAAGAGATGAAATCTAGCCTATGAACCCCACCTGGGTCATCGGATACCCGACAGGAGACGAATGTGGAACTTACCTGGCGCTGGATATGGGCGGGACAAATCTCCGTGTTTGTGAGGTCGAGCTCCCAGAAGAGAAAGGCCAATTTGAAATCTACCAATCGAAATACCGATTGCCAGATGAAATCAAGGTTGGTGATAGCGACCAACTATGGGACTACATGGCAGAGTGTGTCAAGCAGTTCCTTATTGCCAATCATGAGGGTCAAGACTTGAGCGAGTTGCCGGAGATGCCATTAGGGTTCACTTTTTCATACCCATGCACACAGAATGCTATCGACCACGGTATCTTACAGCGGTGGACGAAGGGATTCGATATTGATAATGTCGAGGGTCGAGATGTCGTCCCACTATTTGAGGATGCCCTGCAAAGAAAGGTATGATTGGCTTGAAAATTGCCACCTGATCCAGGCTTATATCGGAAACAGGGTGTGCCAGTCAAGATAGTTGCTCTGATTAATGATACTACTGGAACTCTCATCGCATCTGCATACACCGACGATACTACAAGGGTAGGCTGCATTTTTGGCACTGGCTGCAATGCTGCTTATATGGAAGAGGCCGGATGTATCCCTAAGCTTGAGCACATGAAGCTCGACCCCAAGCTCCCCATTGCCATCAACTGTGAATGGGGTGCGTTTGACAATGAGAAGCTCGTGCTTCCCCGGACAACATACGACGCCCATATCGATAAGACTTCACCTAGGCCAGGCCAGCAGCTGTTTGAAAAGATGGTTGCAGGGCTGTACTTGGGAGAGATCTTCCGGTTGGTACTTGTAGACTTACACGATAACGCGGATGTCCATATGTTTCAGGGTCAAGATATTTCCGGATTGAAGTTGGAGTTTTCGCTTGATGCCTCCTTCTTATCTGACATTGAGAAGTGAGTAAAACCAAACATGATATCTAGCGAACTCCTGGACTAACTTTATTCACTTCACAGCGATCCCTGGGAAAACTTGATGGAAGTCCAGTCCATATTTGAGAACAAATTGGAGATCTCCACCACTGAACCTGAGAGAAAGCTGATACGACGATTGGCTGAGTTGATTGGAACCCGTGCTGCCCGCTTGTCCGCCTGTGGTGTTGCTGCAATTTGCAAGAAGAAGGGCTACACTTCGTGTCACGTTGGTGCTGACGGTTCTGTCTTCAACAAGTACCCACACTTTCAGGAGAGGCAGGCTCAGGCGCTCAGAGAGATCTTCAACTGGGGACCAGAAACCAAGAACGACCCTATTCAAGTTGTTCCTGCCGAAGACGGTAGTGGTGTTGGTGCTGCTCTCATTGCGGCTCTCACATTGAACGTGCGTTCACTTCCTCTTGGACTCCTTCTCTTCATCCCACCTTCTCATATATGTTACTAACTTATATCACTTTTGGGATCCTCAGCGTATCAAACAAGGAATTCACGCTGGTGTCAATGTGAAGCGCAAGAACTCGCTCATCCCAGCAGAACAACCAACACACCCTCGCTGGTGAGTCGAGCTTGATTTCTTATTTGCACTTAAGACTTCCTAGATTCTTGGCACTGATGTTTTATCCTTGGGTGTGAGTGAATAGAGGGTCAAGAGTTCCATATTGCAACAAACCGGAGTGAAGCATAAGGGAATATGGCTAGGGAATATGGCTAGGAAATATCCTACCTTTTTCAGGTTTTGTTAGAGATAACTTACGATGGATAGAAAGAGGTGGGAGGATCTGGGATTGCATGTCCTTCCGGTTTAAGTATTGATAATTATATCACGTGATTATGTTACTTTTATGCCAAATAAGTCCGCGTTCACTTATGCTGCTTGTGCATAAGAAATCCAATCATGAACCACAGCAGAGTTTGTGTTATTGCCATTGGGATGTCAGAGGGTATTCGTGTTGCATTGCAATTATATCCGCTTGAGTTCAAAATAAAACAAGAGAAAAAGCAAATTATATCTTTTTCATATCTGTGCTCTTCTTCCTTCTTTTCTATCTTACCAACTAACAATCTCTATTTTCCAATCCTTACATCAATCTGCCCCAGCAAGAAACTCGCCATAAACAGCGCTCCTACACCTGCAGCAACAATCAATGGTTTTCGTAGAAGCGCAGACTTGGGGTATGTATAGGTCACAATGACTTCCTTCCCCCGCGCAATATCGTCGACTAGGTTCTTGGAATGGAGCACGATAGTTGGACGGCCGATGGTGTCCATGTAAGTTTGGTGGCGGTAGCGGAATTCCTCGACGGCAATTCCCTCAGGATGCGAAATAGCGACGTTACTGTAAACAAGCGTTAGTTGCGCCAAGGGGTAAGGTGGGCATGGGAAAACTTACGTAGCGCCTTCGGGAAGGATTACCCTGAGTTCAAAGTCCTGATAGGTAATATATTCAGTTGGCCCTTGCATAAATGGGACTTTGAGAACATAGTCCTCCCCACCAGCAACCTTCTGCTTGAGGTACCTCCCCAGGTCGTTATTCCACCCAACAGTGAAGGTATAGTTCCATCCACCCATCAGTGGGAATCGTGGTTTGAGCTCAAGATGAGCCTCACGGAGGTTTGATCGGAAGCGGGAAGTAGTCACATTGCCGATTTCATCAGTGTAGTACACATCTGAAGTACCAGGGTGAAGGGGGTATGTAAGCTGCTTAAGTGCTGCAGTAGGGTGGTTATAGTATGATTTAGCAGTCCACATTTGGCGGGAGAAGTTGTCTCTGAGCTTTGCGCCCGCGTTGGTCATGACGTAGCGTTCTTCCGTGGCGAGGTTGCCACCCCAGTGGGAGACTTCAATGTCCCGTTCTAGCCTGTTGACGTGGACGATTGGGTTGGTGTAGTCGTATCTAATGACGATTGTGTTCTCATTCTCCTCCGAGATTGGGGCGCTGTAGGGGCCATAGGTGAGGGAGTTTCCGGTCTTTTGGGGGTCGGCGGTGCCATCGGGGAGGTCGGGGAATTGAGTGAAGGAGGCTATCTCGACGGAAGGGAAGCGAAATTTTGTCTTTTGCTTGTCGGTGGGGTAGGCAGAGAGTGTGTATCGCAGGCCGGTGTATTGAAGGTATTGAGAGTCACCTTGGGCGATTTCTTTGGGGACTGGGGAGAGGGTAGAGGTTAGGGTGGTGACAATTTGGAGGGTGTAGGATTGTGAGGGCTTGAGGGGTTTTGTGAACATGATGCGGTAGTAGGCAGTTGAGCTATTTCGTGGGTCTCTCCGGTTAGCCGTCATGTTCGGGGCCGTTTCTGCAGGTAAGAACAGGTTTTGCTACCTGAACTCACCTCTCATCGGACTTCACTAGCTTCGCCTCAAAATCCCCCAGATTCCCCTTCTTGTCCCTGGCTTCAATAGAGCTTATCTTCGGTACTACATCCCTCGCAAATGGAACATAGTACTCTGTTTGTGGCTCCTCCGAGACATTCTCAACAATCACAGCAGTCGTTTCCTTAACGTATGGTCTTGACAGGTCTATTGTGCGGAGGAGATTGCTATTTTTGAAGACCTGGGGAGGTATGAAGGTTGCAGCCGAAACTAGCATTGTGGTGAGGGTGAGGAGGCCCAGCACTCCCGGGAATAGTGAGAGACGCATCGGAGGATTCTCCAAGCAGGAAACACTGGCTCGGAAATGCTCTGGATACACGGACTATTTGTTCGGGCCAATTGGGCCGAGTGGGGTATGATGATGTTGGGGGGTTGGCTGAGCTTCAATGGGGACGCATCGCCATATATCTGGCGTTTTCGAGGTAACATTGCGTGGAGGTCTTGGCGTCGGCAGCTGCCGAATTGGACGGATATCACTTCTGTAGGGCAAGAGACTAAGCTTCATATATTTCTCCACAATTGTTTAGTGTGTTTATACTTTGGCATTTCAAATTACTCTACGGTCAAGCACGATAAGCAAAAGGGCAATGGCATTAATGCGGAATTTAACAAGGCTATCCCATTCAGGCCTGCACAATGGCGTTCAGAGGAGAGCATTCACGGTGGCTTCGTCCCCTCTGACAAAAATTTTCAAGGTATCGGAAGAAGTCCGGGCTGCTCTCAATGCCCGTAAACCAGGTAAATCTGCTTTACTGGGATTTAATCGAAAGGTTTTCCTGGCTGACCTTTGGGGATTGCGTAAGTGGTGGCACTCGAGTCCGCCATATATACCCACGGTAAAATCCATTTGCAGTCTTTTTCGTGGTAATTTAGCTGTTAATACTCCCACAGGGTTCCCATACCCTGAAAACGTAGCATTAGCCCAAGATTTGGAAGGGCAAATCCGCAAATACGGTGCCGTCCCAGCTACCATCTGTGTCCTAGATGGGTTGTGCAGGGTGGGGCTTGATACCAAGGAATTGGTGCAAATGGCAGAGACCTCGGGGAAGAAGAACACCTTGAAGGTGTCAAGAAGAGATATTCCTTACCTGACCGGGATGGTACGTGCTCGTAGTGAAGTTCAACCCTTCACTAGACAAAACTATGGGTTTTCTCATAAGATATAGGAACACAGAAACTAGCGGGTAAAAATTTCAATGGAGGTACAACGATTGCAGGTACCATGATTCTAGCTGAGCTGGCCGGGATCAAGGTGTTTGCTACTGGTACGGGTCCCAGTTTATTACCAACCCTAGTAAAATGATGCTAAGTGGGGGGTATTGGTATGGTAGGTGGGCTCGGTGGTGTCCACCGCGGTGCAGAGGGCACAATGGATATCTCTGCGGACCTTACCGAACTCGGTAGGACAAATGTTGCTGTCATCAGTTCCGGTTCAAAAGCTTTCCTTGATCTTGAGAAAACTCTAGAATACCTCGAAACTCAGGGAGTTCTAGTATCAACCTTTGGAAAACATGGGGAGAGGGTTGAGTTTCCGGCATTCTACAGTAGGGGTTCCGGGCTACTATCACCGACTGTGATTGAAACTGCAAAGGATGCCGCTGCCATAATTCGTACGTTTCCACTCTAATACTTGGAAGCCATAGCAACGGGATGATAGCATTGACCACCCCAATAGATGTTAGCCATACACTAGGGCTCACTTCTGGGCAACTATTTTGCAACCCTATTCCCAAGGAGCATGAAATCCCAACGTCGAAAATTGCGGCAATCATTACAGGAGCCGTGGAGAAAGCGCGTCAAGAAGGGATCACAGGGAAGGAAAATACCCCATACATATTGGCACGAATCAAGGAGAAGAGTGGGGGAAGCAGTATTCCAGCCAACAAGGCATTGGTGATGGATAATGCGAGGGTGGGAGCACAAGTAGCAGTGGAATTGGCCCTATTAGAAACGTCGGTGGGCCAGATCGGTTGAATTGATTTTCTGTAGGGTTTGGAGTATGGATGTGATGAGTGGACTAATTTTGGATGAGAAGGCTGATGCTGGGTGGGTATATAGTGTAGATAACCCAGCCAAATCGAAGGCAGGAACCTTTATGCCCCCAGCCCACAGTGCTGCCCTTCCTACACCACCTTCAAACCCTCAGCTAAGCTCAAGCCCACCCCCCACTCCCCCTAGCAGCACATCCTTCTTCGTTGAGGAATCAGACAAGGATAAAGCCGACCTTCTAATTATTGGATCTATTGCCATCGACTACACCTGCACTTACTTCCCTAGTAGTTCTTCTCCGAAACCCTCCTTAGCTACCTCCAACCCCTGCGCCATAACAGAAACGATTGGGGGTGTAGGGCATAATGTCTTCACTGCTGCAGACATGTATATTAATGGCCTTCCCACTAATACTTCTGTTCCTTCCCCTAGCCCACCCCCAGGCCCGAAGGTCCGCCTTATCACCGCTCTCAGCTCTGACCTCACAGGTCAATCTCTCTTATGCGTTCTTAAGTCTCGTGGGGTAGATACCAGTGGAATCCTCGTGCATGACCCATCCGTGGGTGTCAGTACAGCGAGGTATATTGCCCTGAATGATGATAAGAGGGAGCTATTCACCGCCGCAGCAGACATGCGTATCGTGGAGGAGATAGGGACGGAACACTTACGGAAGGAAGTTGAAAGGGCAAAGCCCAAATGGGTGTGTATAGATGGCAACCTCTCTCCCCAGGCAATTTCAGAGGTCGTGAGGGTTTCCAATGGGGTTGGGGCAAAGGTGGCCTTTGAACCTACCAGTATGCAGAAGTCCATGAGGTTATTCGGTCCCTATAAGCTTGGAGTATACCCCAATAATAGAGTGCACTTAGCTACACCGAATGAGTATGAGCTTAAGGCAATGTGGGAGCATGCAAAGGATGCGGGATTCTTGGAGGAGATGGACTGGTTTAAGGTGGTCGACTCGATCAACGTCGACAGTATGTTTAGGGATTGTAAGTACTTGTCTGATTCTTACCCCGTGCCCTACTAATCTATATCTATTCTAGCTATTGAATCTCTCTGCCAAACCCACAAACTCCCAAGCCTACTTGAACAAGGTCTAATTCAGCAAGCCATTAATCTTCTTCCATACATCCCTACTCTCTTCGTTAAACTAGGCGCAAAAGGTGTGCTCTCGCTACATCTTCTTTCCCCAAATTCCCCACAGTCCCCGCCTTCTCCTACCACTATCACGACCTTAGGGCGCCCTGGTACTGCTACTGCAGGCGTCTGTGTGATGTACTTCCATCCTGCAGAACAAGTCAAGGAAAACGAAGTGGTTAGTGTGAATGGGGTCGGAGATACATTTTTGGGGGTGCTATTGGCGAGGATGATAGAGCTTGAGCTTGCTGGGAAGCAGGTGGAATTAGCCGAGCAAAGGGTACTGGGGGATTTGATTGGTTTAGGACAGAAGGGGGCAGTGGAGACATTAAAGAGTGCAGAGGCGGTGGGGAATGGGGTAGGGAGGTTGAGGGTAAGGTAGAGATGAGAGAATGTTAATCTCTTTATTTGTCAACGGGAAAATTATATAAAGGTGCCTGAACCGTGCTTGTACTAGTAATATTGTGAGCGATGTATTTCACAGACAGGGCATGATTACAATGGAGTTAGCGTATATAGGCCTCACTTATGACCAACGTGAGTAAATGTACGATGCCAATAGTAATATTGCATCATTGGAGGGGGGAAATGAAAGGCATTCCAAGAAATTCGAACTCGAAGGTACAAAAAACGTGATATCAAATCATGACTTAGCCAACTTGGCTGAAGAAGTAGCTCTATAAACTGTTTCTAATTCTTTAACGCTACGATACCTTTTTTGTTGGTGATCAGGGCACTGGTGAATGCGTCACACTAAGTATTTATGGGCATAGCTAGTGTCTAGAGGCAACGTTGGGTATATACAGTATAGGTCTCCTTGATATTCATAATCAAGGTAAGTATAGTTACAGTCTTAATCAATGCCGTATAAGAAGGGTTACTTATACGGGCCCGTGGTTGTTCAAGAGTCCGAAATTACTTTCTTAAGAACGTGTCCTCACGTTACCCTGAATACCCTGAATGGTTAGGCCTGGGCCCAGGCCTTGTCTCTTCAGCACACACCATCCAGAAGACATTTGATGGCAACTAAGCAAGTGTATGGGCTATATATTAAGGGCGAAACTTGGCTCTGTATCTGTCAAATTTTTGGAATCGGTTTAAAAAAAATAAAGTCGTCTTTGCTTAATATTTAAGATCTAAATAAAATCAATATAATATGTAGGTGTTCATGTTGGGGACCTTCCTTCTTATTCCCCTACGTGGCTCTTACCTTCGGAATCAACCCAAATAGCCGCACTCAGAGAGCCAGACGCTGATAGCACTGTATCCAAGCTACTTGAATGGGTCTCAGAGGACAATAAAGATGATGGGCAGGACCAGGACAGAAGCAGTAGTGGTGGAGGAGGAAGAGGAGGAGGAAGAGGAGGAGGTACAATCATAGCTGTATTCGAGTCGGTTTCTCTTATACGAATTGGGGGAGGGGGAGGGGGAGGGGGAGATTGTATAGTTTTTAGCCTTGGCCGTCAGATTTCTGAGTTCAGGGTGATATGTCTCTTGTCCATGCCCATGAAAATCTACTTCACGGGCTGACAGGAAATAGACTTCGTCTGAATGGGCACCTTCTTATCAAGTTACTCTTCTTATTCATGAGATATTACGGTGTTGGCATGTACATCCGTAGAGGAGGAAAAATCAACTGTATTCTTGACATGGGCTGAAAGGTACAAAAAAGAATAATATTATCCAGTCTTAGGCTAGCAACTTGAAGACAAGATATAAAGTGTCCTTGGGCATAGGCACAGGAGGAGGGTCCAACCAGACTAGGGCATAGGTGAGTTAAAAATTAGGGTTTATATAACCAGTTAGCAAGGTGTGAACACTAAGTGCTTATCTTCCAGATGGCCATGGCTATGAGATGAGTCAGTCAGTTACCCTTTTTTTCTAGCCAAAAAAAAAAAAAAAAATTCAGTACTCGTGTGCACCACCTCTCGATGAGGATAACAGTTACTCTGAATTGCCCGCGTAAGGTTCTCGGAAATTTGATTTTCACTTCCAGGAATATTTTGACTGTGGCAGGTATTGCTTGAAGAGTCAAGATTAGCTTTAAGGGGCCATGTTATCGAATATCTCTACATTCTCTATATGATGCACACATGTATGCATGAGCGTGAATTAGCAACCTGTACTTATTTGTATGCACAAGATTAGCATAAATACTGAAATCGTTTCGCAGTTGGGAAATCGTTCAAATACTTATGTATGATGGAAAGCAAGTGCACATGGTGATGATACTTACGCGTACACGAGTAAGAAGGCGAATTAGGACCCAGATGTATAGATATACATATCGATAATTTATCTAGCAGAACTATTGAAAGCTACGTATATGTGCTCTATAACATCTACATCAGAGGAGTCAATAGCGAGCTATAGACTTCAGCAACCTAATCTAGCAGTGATCACGGCTACATATCAATCATTAGATGGCTCGAGCCGATGCAGCAAACTTCACCAAAGTGACCCTCAACGCAAAAAAAAAAATGTTGAAGGTTGAATGTGGCGGCTACATACTTAAAAGAGAATTTAGATTCAAGAGAAAAGTAGACAGTACCTTCTCGGATTTTTTTCTGCTGCTCTGGGATCTGTAGTCCCAGAAATGCAAGAATGGCCCTAAATTATATGAAGAATAGCCAATTTCTCCAACGTTTTAGTGTGAGCTAGTCAGAGGTCGTTGTGCCAACCAGACTAAGTGTGAGCGTACAATATAACTATCGGTGTCAGGCAAACCTACATAGCACCCATTTTGTCCTAGCGGTTACAACTCTCCAACATTTAGTTCCAAACAGACTATGCAGGTGTCTACGTACATACATACATATCACACCGCATCAACAAGGTAGGGACCTATTAGATGCATGACGCAACATCCCAGGTATCCTGCACATCATCAAGCATATCACATCTCCAACATCTGCCAAAGCATTTCCAATCCAGACTCATAGACCAAACGACAGTGAACCATTAATCTTAAACATCTCCAAGTACCCTTTTTAAGCCAGTATGTAAATATACCACATGCACAGTCCCCTATAAGGAGCAAAGAAACGCAAGTAGTGAAACCAAGGCCCACACCATACTCGGTTCAGTTAAGTAGACCAGAATCATGAAAGAAGAAAACGACAGAAAGAACGCCTTTTTAACAAGCAGAAAATCAGCCGGGAAAAAAGAAAAGTATACGAACTCATCATCGCATGAAGACAAACACAAAATATTTGACGCATTGCTTTTTCTCTTGTCTCAGGACCGGATGCAGGCATTCTGGTTCTATCCCATGCTGGCCCCTCTGATATCGAGCTATCAGCAGCTTTACTTCTTCCACTTCCTCTCAAACATGATTCACTGTTGAGTAATTAATCCATTACAACACATTAGACTACCACCAAAAGCAAGCAAACTAACGGGAATAACACTAGGTTTTATCCATGCAAATGAGTAAATTTGAGGGAGGTGGACCAAAAAAAGAGAAAGCCAAGAAAACCGATTTTCTTTTAGAACTGTCTTTCTTCCAGAGCCATGGCCTTAATCGCATTGATATCGTGATGTCTTGTAATTCGTATAGCAAGAGTCCGGGATGGAAAGTGGTGATTAACCTTCGCTATCGGTTGACTTGGGTGCGCAAAAATGCATCATGAAAAGAATAGCAACTCAGAACACCTAGGACGTCGATATGAAAAGTCCCAAATGACGCCGCATTTCCCTAGACTGGTATAACAGAATTCGAACACCATCCCAAGAACAAAAGGTTCAAATGTTAACAGTAGCAAAATTTCCTGGTCATAGAAGAAGCAAGTAGATGTTCGAAGTATGATGGCAATGAGAATAACGGTATAGAACACCTTTAAAGGGGGTTTGTTGGATGGCTATGCCCTGTGCCCTGCCCCACCAAGTAGCCTCTTTGAAACCACGGTTGAGTAAATTGGACTAACACGAAGCAAGTCTCCTCGATTCAAACAATTTAGAACGCGAGGGAGGTTTTGTGTCGTTATAACTGAGAGACCTCTTTCCGATGCTACTACTTGAGCCTCCATTGGAGTCGTTCTTGTGGGTACCAAAGTGGTATGTCTGAGCTCGCCCCAACTTTGAGCTGCGACGGAGCTTTCCCAATTCGCGTTCTCGTACATCGCGATGAGAGGCGTGGTCCATCTCCACGTACTCTTGAGGTTCACATCGATCCTTAAACTGGCTGAAGAACCCACTGTACCCACCTTCCAAAATGTACACATCAGGGTATGACAATGCTGGATACCGATGCATATTCATTTGGCGATCAAGATTTCTGAATTGCATTGCCCTACAGAATTCAATTAGCATGTAATATCGCGCAGTAGGAAGCAATAAGCATACATTCGAGGGGCTCTACAGGCCGAGAACTCGCAGTGAAATATAACCAATGTATTGCCAGTTCTTGGCTCGGTGAAGAACTCTTTTTCCAGATCCTCAGTGGTGTTAATGTTAATTGCTCCATCAACATGACCACCCAGATACTCATAATTAAAACGACAATCGACAATAATATGTTCATCATAGTGATCAGTGTACTTCCTATCGAGAACATCCGCTAGGACTGACTTCTTAATGCGCCTTAATGGATCATCCTTGACTGTATGGCAAGGAAGACAGTGTTGCTCCTCCAGAGAACGATTTGCGGGAGGATCTGAAATGGGTGCTAATTTGGGTACTAGAGCTATGGTTCCCTTGCTACCTGGCTTCTCTATATTATCATACATGCTCATTGTACGGCGCATTTTGGGCTTTGGTCGGGCGGTGGGCCCAGCCCTTCGCTGAAGTGGTGCAACTGGTGATCCCTCAATGCTACTGCTGCTAAAAGTGTGCTTGGTGGTAGCAGGCATGGGTGAATTTTCATTGAAAGTAAGCTTTGGAATAGTTAAAGTCGAAGAAGGTTGGAATGCCGGGCCTAATTTTTCCTTTGCAGGCTGAGGCGATCCGCAAGCAAATAGCTGCTCTAACTCCAGCGCTGAAGATTTAGACCTTGCGCCAAAGGCCAGAGCTGACCGCTCTTTGAAGATATTACCCGATTTGGTACGAAAAGGTTGCCTCGACAATGTGGCTGATTTCTTCCGCCTGTAACTTTATCAGCATGTTGATAGCAACAGTGTTGCAGATTTAAAATCTTACTCAAGGAAAGATGGCTTCTTCGGGGCCTCGGGAGCTTTTACAGAAGCTGCTTCGGCTGGCACAACTGGTGGCGGTGAAGAGCAGAACATTCTGTCTTCAGGAAGCTCCGTTGTGGGAGAAATCATTGGTGACTCAGGGGTATCAATGTATGCTATTGCTTTGTGCGGTAATGTCAGGTAGTCCATATCATCAGGGTCTCCTCCATCAGCTACAGCTGGTGATGGTGATGATGGCATTGGAACCGAAAATTTATCTTCTGGCTCAGGTTAGCTTCTACCGTATAAACGCACCTCAGAACCAACAATACCTCGCTCAAAGGTAAAGCTGGTGAAGAGAGACCTTCGAGGGGTCGACATCTTTGGCCTATAATAAGTCGAGCATCAGTACCCTGTAGCGGTAATGATTGCTTTCCTTCGACTCACGTCTTGTCAATGTGAAAATTTTGAGAGATATCTGAGGCCAGATCGGTAGTTGGAGATGACGAATCAATGAGTGCCTCGAGATCAAATTGAGGCTTCTCTCTGACAGGTTTATTTAATCCGAACTTGTGAACAAAGGAACGACTCCCTTTAGGTCGAGCATAGGGTCCCACACCAAATGACGGTGCTAATGTTTTAGGCTGCAATGCAGCTAAAGGTGATGATCCTTCCATTTGTTTACCGCCGTAGCGAATATGTTTTATAAATCAGATGTCGAGATCAAATTCCGCGCCGACTGTTGTTTGTTGACGTCCTCGAGCTCCCAAGCAGAACAGTGTACAAAACAACCAATCTCAGATGCCGACAGCGTAAAGCAATGCAGCAAAACGCAACAATACCAAAACACACGGGATCTTTCTATTTCCCTTTGCTGGTATTATTCCCCCGATGCAGAATCCTGGACCGTTCGATGGTCCAATTCGTTTGGTAAAGAATTGACAGATGTCCTCGCGTGTTTACCCAACAGATCGGTAACAGCAGTGAGGTGTGTTATCCAGGATGGATGTTGGTATTGTTGTCGAATCAGCTGGGGGTTGATCCAAAGGTGTTGTTCTGTAAAGGTTGGAAAAGACGTGGGCCCATGGAGGATGAAGTAGTGAGAGTCCGGAGAGCTTGGTCTGGTTGTTGAGGCAACCTCGGGTTGCTTGGACAACTGAGATTGCACTTGTCCACCGTGTGAGAGATGCAAACAGGAGCCCGGCTGGATAGAATAATTGTTGTGTTGTGCAGCCCCGGTCACCTAACTCCATATGAACCACCGACACCCCGTCCTGCACGGTGTGGGTCCGCATGGTCAGGCGCACTTGTGGAAAAAGCCGGGGATCGCACTCTAAGATGTGACTTGATTCACACCTTGTCTAGTCCCAGTGCCACGAGCCCTCAATTGGCTGGACTGGCTCCTCCCTCGTCGCTGATTTGTGTGGCATATTAAGGTACAGCGTGCAGCTGCAGCACGACGAGGTCCCGAACCTTACGATTGGGGGTGGGACTGTCCCGCTAGCAGGGAAGAAGCAGAGATCATACTCTGCGAAGTCGGCTGGATGAAATCGGAGAGCATACTATGGGTACGTATACCTAGATGCTTCAGGTTTGAGTTTTCCATCTGACGCTGCTGTCCAATCTCAATCAAGATTTATCAATGGTAAATCGAAAAAAGCCAGAGACGAGGTACCTAGGGGGAGGAGGAGTGCTATTTGCAAACGAGGGGCATGACCGGTAGCAGCGATGAGGTGATAGTTAAGTACTTGTTAACGTTGACTATGGCAATTATACAATAGAGCAAGAATGACATCGTTTCCGGTAACCTCCTTCGAGGTGAGATTTCCGTTGAGAGTGCCCAATGTCACAACAGCTATCTCAATAATAAAAACGGCCCAGTTCTTGGAAGTTTGACCTGTGAAAAAACCCCACCCATACTCACACTGCAGGCATCCATGGATTTGTCCACTGGTGGGCTCTTCTCCTGCCTTTTGTCATATTCACGCAATGGAAGTACTAATGACTGCTTCCAAGCCAAAGCAGCTTGTTTTGATAATGCCGTCTTCGGCTTGGCCAAAAATCGAGAGGGGTTCGAATTCGTGAACAAAAATACCCTGCACATCCGAGCCGGACTATACCTGTCTACGGTACCTACCATTGGCCAGGTGAGTAAGCATAGCCGCCGGAAGCTGTAGTTGAATCGCTGATCGTCGATCTCAGGCCGAATTAGGCATTATTGTGAGATAATATAGCTCTGGCAAGACTTCTCTGGCACGAAGCAGTAGCATTCGAAGCGTGATAGGACGAAATCAAATCCCCTTTCGAAGCAAATTAGCTGTTAGGCAATCAATCAACTGGAATATATATGCAGTCGATCATTCAATAGCGGTCGCCGGAACCTTCCCGGATCACAACATAGGTAACCAGATTATACATAGGGATGGTTGATGACGAAATTTGAGACGCGGTCAAAATCACGGTGCGTACGCGCAGTCCCGTGACCGCTCTGTGGCTTGGCACCATTCAAATTCCGCATGATGGAAGGTCACTTGTCACCTTCACCTGTCTATTATTTGGGTAGTTTTACTTAAAAAGAAGGTATCAAAGTGAGTCGTCTCGGGGATCTCAATTTTTTCGGCTTCGGTAGATACCGGCAGCACTTTCCGTCTCGGTTCTTTCTTTTTGCATGCCGGACGCAAGCTGCAAAGCTAGCGATGCGTTGGGTCAATCCAGTTTTCTGGAACCCGACAATGTAAGTAGGCTTTCTCCAAGATTCGGCAGTTCGATTAAGCAGTTGCGCAACGCAGGAGAACTTTCTTTATTGCATAATGCATTGTTTGTTTGTTTGTTTATTTCCGAGTAACCAACACATATTGATACAACTGACTTAGTTTTGCCCGTGTACGAAGTATGGCGTGTAAATAGAGTTTATCGTCTCCGAACCTAGTCTGGTTGGTACCTCCGTATGACTTGGGCAGCTATGGTAACAAACTGGGGGCAAAAATAGAATCGGCGCCGTCATTTATCTAATGCAGAAATTTGAAAGTGTGGAAATCGGGTTAATGGTCACAATAGCACCCCGATTTTCCGAAACCTAAACCTTCGGCAATGCAATTTTCGGAACTTACGTTCAATGTGTGCTACAGCAGCTGGCGATTCTAGACAATCAACAAAGATTGAAGTTTAACATTAGCAAGACAGATTGCTCGTTGGCATAACAACCCACTGGAAATGGAAGCGACTACCCGAATAGGGTAAGTAGTGGCTTAATAAGCACAACCGACCTACAGAAAGATTCTTATGATCACTACGAACTTTGGGTAGAATCGGGAGCAATACATACCCATAGCTCTTGATACAATATTACGGCCTCATGATCACTGCGTATTCCAAAACTTTCTCACAGTGACAGACGCTTAACTTCGTAGCTTGCTCACGACAGATATAGCTACAACTAAGCCCCACATAATCCCCCCAGATATACCGGATTACGAGGTTCTTCTGGCTGCCGCGGTTTCCTGATAAACTTGCTGTTGGCGTTCTATGGATAGCACTGAGTTCCCACTAGATTTTCGATACTATGACGTAGTACGCGTATTGACATCAGATCAACTTCCCCACATTCTCTCCCACTTGCCCAAACACTTCGTTATATGTTCCATACGCATTTTACGACCAAACTTCAGCGCCAACATGTATTAGTAAATATTACGTATTCACTGGGATGGAGTTAAAAATTCATTCAATGCACATTTTAACCATCAACTTGCTACGTGCTGTACAAAGCATATGAAAACCCGACGTAGGTACCTACCCCATATATACAAGCATCATTAACCTCTCGTGGAAGGTGCATCAAAACACACGTCGCCCTAACCTACCTCATGCAGCCGAAGGCACTCTTACCGACTTCACAGTATTGCAGGAAGAAGTCTCGCTGTTATATTACATCTGACATGCAGCAAGCAGCGAGCTACTCTGTTGGGGCTTAGCCACCTGTAGTACATACTCCACCGTCGCTGGGGCAACGGTGGGGTTGGTGGTACACAGCGCTAGTTCATGCCCAAGCTTTCCTTTATTACTTATGAAATTGCTAGACATGAGTTCTAGACAATAATGTAGGTATGAATCTAGGGACATATACCTTGCACCCTATATGCAGGTCACATGTAGTCTGGCGAGAGATGACCCTCCTCGTAGACTTGGTTGGCTGTAATTAGGTGGTGAATATATACAGTAGGTATGTAGTATGGTGACTCCCGAATTTTTACATGCATGCGTCATGGATGGAATAGACTGGGGGGAAGACAAGGAGAGAGAGCTGATCAGTGCCAAACGGTATATACGGTATACAATAACCTGTAGGTACAATATGTATCTGTATGTCCCATACTATTTTACAAATACCCTTTATCTAGGACTTGTATTTGATTTTTTATTCGAAAGACGCTTCGGTAGCCACATAATGTGCAGAGTCATCATACATCTAGGCTTCAATTCGCCCCTTTCTTTAGACAGAACCAATAAGAAAATTAAATCTAGCGCTATTGGACATGAACTTTCAGGAATGGTTGATTAATTATATATCTGATACCTGAATACTATCTAAATATGCCATACCAAAGCCAAATACGACCAATATGAGATATAACCCAATGGGGTATGGGAACAGCTCCAACAAAAAGGGGAAACCCACATCGCCACTTTTCCATCGACAGATCCAAGACAAATAGCTATGTATATCAATCCATTAATCCATCAATCCATCAATCCAACGAAATCTGTTTATTGTAAATATAAACGAAGCAACCCAGACCGATACCGAAAGCAGAAACGCCAAATAGAATGCCAGTTACTCAGTGTATAAAAACTCAAACCCACCTTTGACCTCTGGAATAGTATTGCTCCAAGCCATTCTGGTATTTTCCTCCATTCCCCACTCCTACTATCATAATTTTTATGTTTCTCCCCGACGCATTCACCCACGGCCCAAACTAGTCAATCAATTCAGGCCCGCTTTTCTCGCGAAAAACTTCTTCCATTGAAACTCCCGGAAAGCCCAGTAGAGGATGTAGATCAACGCGAAGTTTGTGAAGGTGAAGACGATGAAGATGCCGAGGTCACGCCATCGAAGGTTATACCTGATTGAGACAATATTAGTTAGTGAGTTTGTTTTCTTACATTCTAACGCCCGTATTATATGTTGCACTTTGAAGGATGAGTATAAGAGTAAGGGTAGAAACTTACTCAATATTAATCGTCTTCATATATTCATCGCCATTTTTATAAATACAGTACTCGCATGCTCCGTTCGCAGCTTGGTTCATGTATCCAGATGCGTTCTTGAGCCAGTCTCCGGCGTATTCCATACAACTCTGCCCAGATGGTGGGGTGAACCTGACGAGCTCCTGGGAAGAGCACGTGATCTCAATGCCATGAAGGACGTTACTCATTAACCCCCGGACAAGGTAGGTAAGGGGATTCGCCCAGTAAAGCCAGCTTCTAAAGAATGTCAGAAGCTGGCTGTATGGAACCAAGACACCAGTGAAAGCGTTTGTGACGACGAATAGGAAGGGGTTGACGATAGACATGACAGTGAGATCGGGGCACATGGCTGCAATCCACATCCCGAATGGCGCAATCCAGATCTGGAAAATGAGGATAAGAAAGAATTGGTATCCTGCACGGTTAGAGTCAGGGTTCATCCCGACCATATAGTACCATGGGAAGAAAAAGAAGAGAGTTCCCAAGATGGCATACGGAATCTCGCAGATGATCATGGCTGTGATGAATGCCGGGGCAGAGTAGATCTTTGAGTTCCGTTCGCGGGCTTCATAGAGCATCCTAAGAGTGAGGAATTTTGGCTGGACCTGGGAAACAATTAGAGGGGACAGAATGACAACAAGGAAGACTGCGAATCCACGAGATTGCATCTCTAAGACAGTGTGGCCGGATTGGAAGAAGAGGACACCGGCAATGAGGGACATGGAGATATTGGAGAAGATCGAGGAGTATCCGTAGTTGGGATCACGCCAGTAGTTCCTCCAGACACGCTGGGTAACCGCCTTCACTTGCTCAATGAATGGCATTGCGTATTCAAGGTCCAATTCTGCATGAGTATGTGGGATATTTCCCCTCTCAGTGACGATGTCCGCAATTTCTTGCTCCAAAGTCTGTGACTCAGGAGACTTAGCCCAAATCGCAGGCCAGTCCTGGTTCTTCTGTGAAGGCCTGGTAGTCTCGAGGATGTATTCTGCTGGGTTATCATCAATGCGAGCCTTGGGAGCGCCATTTCTCTCAAAGTAGTCAATAACAGTCTTTCCGTTCTTTCCAATGGGGCCGAAGTAAGCTTGACCCCCGCCAGTTGTGAGGAGAAGGATGTTGTCAAAGTTCCTGAACAAGATGGCAGAGGGCTGGTGAATAGTACAGAGAATTGCAATGTTCGACTCGTCTGCGAGCTTCCGCAGGAAGCGTATAATTGAGAGAGCCCCAGCAGAATCAAGACCAGATGTGGGTTCGTCAAGGAAAAGAAGAGTTTCAGGCTTTGCTGCTAGTTCTACGCCTATGGTAACTCGCTTTCGCTCTTCAATGGACAATCCAAAGCCAGGCTCACCAATCAATGCATCTGCCAAATTCTCCAACTCCAAGAGCCTAATGATATCTTCGACGAACTTGAATTTCTCCTCCTTACTCACAGTTGGGGGCTGTCGGAGCAGAGCTGAAAACCTCAATGCCTCTCTGACAGTGGCAGAACCATCGTGAATATCCATTTGCTCGACGAAACCAGTGCTCCTTTGGAAATCGGCCTTGGGCTTTTTGCCATCAACAAGCATCTCTCCAGATACGACGCCAATTCTAGATTTCTGGGAAAGAGTATCTAACAGTGTGGTCTTGCCAGCTCCAGAAGGGCCCATTAGAGCCGTGAGAGCACCTGGTTTGACATACCCGTGGATATCAGTGAGGAGCTGCCTAGTTCCGCCGCCATAGGGGACAGTGTAGTTTAGTTTGCTCCAGGTAAGGCTAGACGAGCGGCCTTGAATGACGGACTTGCTCGTCGGGACGGGTTTGAGTGTGTTGTTGTCGGTGATGATTGAGGCAGGGGGTTTTTCTGCAACCTTATCCTCAGTCGTTGGCAGGGTTTGTCCATCCTTTTTTGAGTGTGGCTTCAGGAAGACCTTAGTTGAGCCACCTCCAGACCCCCAGGACAAGAATTCCACACCGATACAGGCAATAACGATATATGCGAAAGTGAAGAGTAGGATGATACCGAAGTTTCTCCATATATGCGCTCGCTCATAGCCAAATTGCTCCTTGAGGAATTTAGTGCCAGAAACACTGGAAGCTCCAGGCTCAGCCCCAACGAAGAAACAGATCTGATTCTCAAGGGAAGCTCCAGGTACACCAGGGATCAAATTTCCAGGGGCGCATGGAATGTCCATCCCATCGTATTGATTGACCATCAATGCCTCTTGTGCATAAGTCACCGGTACCGCATAAAAGATCCACTTGTATACCCAAGATTTCATAGCCTTCAATGGCTGCATGTAGCCAGAGAAAACAACCATAATATTCAAACCCAGGAAAGACATTCGAATAGTGGAGTTGATGTCTCTACTGAAGGCACCGACGACTCTGTAGAAGGCAGTGATGCAAACGGAGTTTGTAAAGACGAACAGCAACTGCAAGAAAAATTTGCCAGCATCCCGAGCCATATCGGTCATGAAATAAAGAACAAGGGTATAGAGCGCACACTGAACAGCAAGAACCGGGAGATCCGCGATGGTCTTCGCAATGACTTGGGCCGATGGGCGATAAAAGGCCATAGTGACTTGCTTAGCAGTAATAGTACGACCCACAGTCATTGTGATAGCCTCAAGAATTTGCATCCAGCCAATGACAACCAAATTAAAGAACAGAGCACCACCCATCATGTAGGGACCAGCGGTTGATTTCGGGATTTTGTATGCGAGGGCACCAGTCAGCAGCCCAAGGATGATCGTATTGATACTAGAATACTGTTAGTCACTTCTTATATGCAGAGACAGTATCCTAGCGTTTACTTACAATCTGCTCCTCAATCCAGTTTGGTCCTGCCAGACCACCTGTAGCTGCCTCTGGAGCAAGTACCAAACTTGCATCACGAAACTGATGGTGTACGGGTTTTTCTTCCTAGTCAATTTAGATTTATCCTCCTTGACCGCTTGCGTGAATTTCTCAGCATCTCCAGCAATCTCTTGCTCATACTCCACCAATTCTTTCTGGGCCTGGTCCCAGAACCTACTACTCCTGAAGGCAGCCTCGAGCTCCTCGGGGAGGAGGGCAACTTGCCGTTGAAATCAGGCCTTGCCCTGCGCTCCAAGAAGTTGGTGATGGAGGTTAAGAAATCAGATGTAGTTGTCCCTGGAGTATATTCGAAGCCCAATTCCTCGAAGTAAGCACGGGCCTCGGACGCTGGGCCATAGTAAATTTGGCGTCCAGTATCAATTAAGCAAACTTTGTCGAACTCCCTGTAAATTTGTTCACCAGCTTGGTAGAGGGTAACGATGGTGGTAGACTTGGTGAGGCTGGTAAGAATTCGGAGAGATTTTATGTAATCCACGGCACTGGAGCTATCCAGACCCCTGGTTGAGTTGTCGAATGCATTGACGGTAGCACGGGATGCAAGGGCCTCCATGATAGACACACGCTTCCTCTCGCCACCACTGACACCACGGGTGAATTGGTTACCGACTATTGTGTTGAGCGTATGATTCATTCCGAACATCTTCAAGAACAGCTCAAGCATCTGCTCGACGAAGTGATCCCTTGATACACCGGGAAGGCGTTTGCTCGGAGTCTTTGTCTTCAAGGCAAAACGCACGGTTTGCCCGACTGTGAGAGTTGGCAAGTGGATATCCTCTGAATTGTAGTTGTCAGCGAATTCATCAATTAAACTCGAGGGGCGTAAACCTTACCTTCACTGTTGTAGAGAATCTCACCACGGAATTTCCTCTCTGCGGTCTCGAATCCAAGCCCAGAATAGTCCACATCTCCCTTGATTGCTGTGAAATCCCTCCGCTGGTTAGTCAAAGCCCTGAGGAATGTCGAGCTTCCAGAGCCAGGGTTTCCAAGTACGAGCAACATCTCTCCTGGTTTCACAACTCCAGAGAAATCTTGAATAATATTCTTGATGTTGGGTTTCTGTCTAGATACGAGGCCTCGTACAAAATCGAAAAAATCCTTCCCAAATAGTCCCAACAATTCATCCGCAAAAGTGCGTACAAAGATGGAACCTGAACCACTGCCTTGCACTGTGAGATTTTTGAACCTGATCCCTATTTTCTTCGTTATTATGCCTGACTCTTCCGCCTCTTTATTCGCCCTTGTAAGATACTCTTCTAAGTCAACGAAGTTAGAATCTCGCACATTGCCACCCTCTTCTTCATCAGCATGAGCTCCATGAGTTACCGGGCGTGAAAGTTCGCGTTTCAAGCTGAAAGATACAATTGTTAGCATTGGAGAGGAAAATGGAAATAGTAAGGTTCACTCTTCAAACTCCGTGATAGCTTTTTCGAATTCAACTCTTTCACCTTCTCCCTGCTCACCCCATTGACCTCGGCCACTGTCAATACTGGCAGAGTCTTCTGATCGAATGATATCTTGCTCGTATTTGCGAGTCGTTATTGAGCCGTCGGTCGGTGGATTCTCTCCAGGTGCTGTATGGGACGCCATGGGGGCCGAAGCCACGAAAGAGGAATTGAATGGGATATATCTGTCTTCTTCTGAAACTAGTTGAACTGTATTACTCGAGATGCTGCCGGCAAGTTCTCTCAAAGCTCGCAATCCACACCACAGAAAATTGGTATGTTAGCTGCAGCTCCTCGATAGCCAGACGATCACTTGCACTATTGAATTGTATTTAGGACTCAGAACTGAGTGGGATGCATATGGTATATATACTAATTCGTAAAGTCTGACTATTGGTAATGCTTAGACTGTCATTACCGATTAACAGGCCCGTAGAATGCCCCCAATACTTGCGAGACTGACTGGGCATCACCCAACTGCAAATCTGACTAACTTGAAGTTATTGCACTATTGTGCACATTGGCAACATCATATTTACACTGCAGCCCCTAGAAACAGCAAACACTATTTCTGGATTACTTTTTTTTCACTACCTACCTCACTTCACATACATAACGCTTGGTTTCTAAGCAATCTGATGGGATGTGGGAAATACTGTGGGATCGTCAGCAAAGGCAGGGTTCGTATCAATGCAGTCGAGATAATTAGAGTTAGTCACAACATTAGAAATCAAACAACCAGACTAAAAATCAAAGGTTATTCAACCAGCTGCCGGCTCGACGGCTAACAAGTCACTAGTTGTGCAGTCAGAGCTTGGGCCATGGCGGCCCATCTGCAGTTGGTTGCAACATACTGAACAAAGAAAGTACTAGCGTAACGTCTCCCGACCGGAAGACACTGATATGAGGCCGTGGATCGATGAAGTTTCGAAATGGTATCAGGATGAGTGATGGGTGGAGGCCGACCTTTATCTGTGCTACCGTGTTTGCCGATTGGCTAAATCTTTATTTCAACCTCTTGATCTGAGTAAGCTTCAATGCAACCAGACTAATGCAAGTTAACAGAGCAGAATACCTATTTGAGACTAGTCTGTGCTTGCCAGGCGCAAATCTTGCCAGGGTTACGAGATTGCTATTCCAGATTTGGACACGTACGCTATTGGGAAAGGTTTAGTTGTTCGAATATAGATATAGACTGAAAGAACTTTTCTTTTACAAGTCGAATACTTCTGCAAGTCGATCCTCCGCCTTAGTAAGACCTAAGCTGTCACCTTGACTCACGAAGACTCATAACCAGATAATCAGTCCTTGACCGAGCGGTTTTGCACGTGCTCGGAATTGTATTTTCCTCTGCGATTTTTCTCTAGTCCAGTTATTTTTCTCTATAAATAAGAAGACTAGCAGGTACCGGTAGCACCACCTCTTCGTCATCGTATGGCAATAGATCTGGTCACACATATATCACAAGTCGTCAATCAAGCGAGCTGCAATTGGAAACGGGTCGAAATCCCAGGTTATAAGGCGACTCTGATAGTTATCAGAAAAACGTGCTCATATCTGAGATGGAGGTCAGAAAATTTTCGGAATAATTTAAATTAAGGGCTCTGTAAGGTGCAGGTGAATACCCCGTATTAGCCCGCCAATGATGTCGTAACTTACTGCATGAGGCTATTCCTACCTAGTCTGTGCATTTGCATGAGGATATGAGATTTATATTGTGCTTCTGTTATGTGTAATTTGTAATCTGAGATTAGCAACTATGAGTACTTTGGGTAAGCGAATTTGTTTCCTCGTTCTTGAATTTGGCAATCTTAGGTTTGTGGACGCCATGTGGGTTACTACCGGAAGTGGAAACTAATATTCTACAAATACCCCCGCGCGCGCGTCTCACAGCTAGCTACGTGTAGATCTGGCACTACTTACCGTTAGCAGTTGATTCAATCAATAAAGTCTGTTGGCATGGAAGTCGACGAAAGCGTAGGAAGTTTGAGGCCAAACACACAAACACAGACTGCACGCCGAAGTGACATCTCATTTACCTAAAATGGAACTTGTTGACATTGCTTTAGGCCTACTAGTACGGAGTACATCAGCTGGAAGCTTTTCCAAAAAAAAAATCGCGCAATGCAAGGAACGAACCGTCCTCGGCGCCTGATATACCGGTAATGCCGGTAGGAACACACGTGACTCTGTCGGGATAATAGATATATCTTCTCCGAGCGGCTGCGGAAGATTTCCAATGCCCGATTTTTGTGACCTGTAGGGAACGGTGTCAATATAGCCCATGGTAAATTGGGAGAGACATTCACATACAATATCTGTAGTGACCAAGAAAGCATCCCCAAATGGTCGGATTGTTGTCGGTCCACTTCTCGAACCTTTGATTTTTTCAAAATGCCTGGTCTGTAACCATCGTTCTACACGCGGACTTGAATCGTTATATCGTAACTGGTCCCTCGGCGCCACCTGCGCCTCACATCCACGCAGCTTGATCTCCCGTCCTCCAAGTCCGCGGACTCTTGACGCCCAACGGCTCGATTACAATTTTCACTCCTCCCTTATCTTTCGCGTCCGTCAGATAAAAGTCAGATTCACAGAATTATAAACTTCCCGCAAACCCAAGCCCGGAAAAGGCGTGATGAGGGGGGAGATGGTGAGTCTTAGCAACCATTATACCGTGCAGGTTGAGCTGGAGATTACTCCTCCAGGGGTTAGTGCGGGGCCGTTGATCAGTCTCGACAAGGTGGATGTGGAGAAGGCAGCCCAGGAAAGGAGCGAGGATTTGTATTGCCAATAGATGTGATTGAGGAGATCCGAACTCTTAGTAGCAAGTATGTCCGTAAGGAAGAGTGGGAGTTTAAGTGGTGGATTTAGCGTTTCTGAGCGTCCATCAATGGTGTTGGTTGCACTGCATGTCGCGGTGTGGTGGTCGACGTGTGATGGGGTGGCGTTTTTGTTCATTGTGTTGAGTTGGATGGTGGGCGTGAGTGGGGCGGTGAATGGCATGATTGGGTTTTAGTTTATGGGGAGGGGTAAGTACAAGTTCGTTTTTGTTTTATCTCGCAATATTTGATGGAGGGTATGCTGATTTTGTGTGGTGCTGGTTAGAGCTCAATGCGTTCAAGAAATTTGAGGAGATTAGGATATATAAGCAGATTGCGCAGGAGAAGTTTGCGAGGGGGGAGGGAAGGCCGAAAGTTCAGGAGATTGGGGCTGTGGAGTTTAGGATGAGTGAGCAGAGGAATTGTGGGGGGGGGGATCGAAAGGGCAGCGATGGATAGGCATAGGGTAGAGTGGAGTTGTGATGAAATAGGCTGGTTGAATTGGGTTTTGCCTGTTTGGCTTTGATATGGTTTAAATAAATTTATACTTGTAGGTAGTACATGGTTAAAGGTAGACAGTGGAAAGAGTAATAATAGGGATGAAGGGGAGTATGTTCTGGACACTGGGTGGTTCTGGTTTCATGTTCAGTATTGATGACGGAATATATGTTCTGGGCCGCTCGCGTGCAATTTATTTTATTACGGCATTTGGTACATAACGCACTTGAATTTATAAAAATAGACACATTGAACGGGTTTAGGTTGATTTAATTGATATGCTCTATGTGCCTGATGGACAATATAAATGGATCTGTCATATGATGGTACGTGGTTGCTCCATTAGAAGATAAAATGGTAAGAGTAACATGATACTTAATACTATTAGGGGGATTTCGCAACCTTTTCTTGTTAATGTTAATGGTAGGGTTAGTAAGCGCGATCAACCAAGAACAAAAAAATAAGAATTATAGGGATTTCGCAAGCTTGTCTTGTTAATGCTAAGTATAGAGTTAGTAAGCGCAATCAACTACAAACAAAAGACGCAACCCCTTCGTGATCATGACAACAGAAGCAGCAGCAGCAGCCGCGGCAGCGCTGGCGGCAGCTCTGGTAGAAGAAAATCACGGCCTTGCTTTGACCCTTGTGCAATATCCACGTTACCGAGCCCCATTGTCACCACCAGCGCCAGAAATCACGTTCAACCAGTTCACAGATGACGAGTGTCTTGAGTTCTTTCGATTCACCAAAGGCGAGATAGAGCAAATACTCCCATATCTCAGCCTAGACCAGATTATCTATTGACATCGGCGCCAGGCGTCACCAGCAGAAGCATTTTGTGTACTTCTATCCAGGCTGTCTAGTAATAAGCGGTTGAAGGATGACATGCGTTTATTTGGAAAGAGCCGGACATGGCAATCGGTCATTTTCAATGATGTGGTCAAACATTTGGTTATTCGCTATGAGGAGAAGCTACATTGGGACAATCAGCGCTTAACATATAAGCAGTTGGATATTATGCTGACCATGTTGGCCTCCATGGTGAGCGGGTATGGGGTTTTGTTGATGGAACTTTGAAGGTGGTATGTCGACCGACCAAGCACCAACGGAGATGGTATTCAGGGTATAAGAAGCGACATGCAGTTAAGTTTCAAGCTATTGCAACACCGGATGGGCTTATTTCGCACCTTGCTGGACCATATGAAGGCAAATTAGGAGATTGGAGTGCGTGGAAGCAGTCTGGAATTGAAGAATGTCTAAGACAAATACATCAAAGACGACGAAATCGGAGGCTATATGTCTATGGTGATCCTGCCTATAGTGCTGGATATGGGGTAATTGGCCCCTATAAAGCACTTCCAAATCGACCACTTCCTCGAGAAACTCAAGCATTTAATGCTTATATGTCCTCATTACGAATAGCGGTGGAGCACAGTTTCAGCAAGATATCGGCTCTATGGCCATTTGTTACACATCCACGAGGTCTAAAAATTAGGCAGTCACCGGTTGGAGCCTATTATATGATTGCTGTATTGCTCACAAATATCCATACATGTCTTAACGGAAGCCAAATCTCAACTCAGTTTGCATGTTCCCTACCATCCCTAGATGAATATCTCTTACTCAGACCGGTGGTTCAGTAATTCTCTTAACAACTGATTTGTCTCCTCTGTACGCTAATTTGTCTCCTCCACATAAGCCTCCAACTTCACTACCTTTGCCTCCAATAATTCGGTGCTTACTCTTGAACTACTACCACTAGCAATTGCATCTGCAAGCTTCTCTACAGCAGCAGCCATACGATTCCCATTTTTCTGCACAACTTCAAGTACCTCAGAGTTTCGAGTCTTCAATGTCTTTGATCGTTTTGCTAGCCTCGGTATCTCTTCAATATCGGTATCTTCATTCTTTTCAGAATCACTACTCGATGGGTCTCTTTCAGACCAGGTACGTAAAAGGTTGGCACGAGCTTTCTTTGCCTTATTTTGTTCCTTTTCAATCTCTGCTTTAACCAGTTGTGTTTGTTTTGCTTGGTCTTGTTGCTCATTCAAATGAGCTACCCATTCAAATAGTGATTGCTTGAGTTCTGAATTTTCTTGTACGGTTCCTATTTGGATATTAGTTGAAGTTACTATATAATATACTTTTGGTATTACATACCTGACTCCTTCTCCTCCTTTTTAATTTGACTTTGGAACTGTGTAACCAAGGCATTTACTACCTGTTGTGGATCTCGTAGCTCTTTGCCAGTCTTCTCCTTTAATAAATCTCGCATACGAAGCCAAAAGACTTTCTTATTGCTATGTCGATGATTCCCCTAGTGTAAAATACAAAGGCGTAACAGTTTAACCTTCTCTTCCTCTGTAAGCCTGGCTCTTCCACTACCTAGAGCTGGAGTCGCAGATCCACCACTTCTATTACCTGGAGTTCTGTCGCCTAAAATAGGGTGTTCGGAAATAGCGTTTTGAGCTTGTTCTACCTCAACAGGTAATACGCACTCTGAACCATCTATAATAACTTGATTGCGAGGAGTCATATCTCGAGTTTGGAGTTGTTTCGATAATTACTGAAGGAGGGAGAGCGAATGCAAGAGCAGTAGGTATTCGTGGTAAATAGCAAGAATCGTGAGAGAATTTTTATTTACTATCTTGGCGTTGCCATGGTAACATCGGAAGTTGTCGGGTTCTAACACAAAAACTAACAAGAATCCTAGTTGCGAAATCCCTCTAATAATTAGTCGGAGTCTCTTACACTTGCAATGACATCACAGCTTTATAGCTGATCTAACATTTTACGATCTGATAATGGTCGAGAATTTAGGGGAGAAATTGAGCATTTATTATGAGCTTGGAGTATTCAAATGAAACATGGAAAACCTCGCACACCTCAAGTCCAAAGGCTTGATAGAGTTGTACAAGCTCGGCTCACTAAATGGAAAGTCTAGTGGGTCGATACAGGACTTCCACGTATTGAACAAAATACTTTCAACACTCAAAAACCCCCTCTGAGATTGTCTTTGGTTGACCCTATCCATACCAAGTACACCTTCTTTTTTTTTAAGGAGCGGAAAACTATAGAGCTTGAATAAGAGGGGGATTCCAAAAAAAAAACCCTTTATTGATGAAGATCTAAATAATCACTAGAATGAAGAGAAGGATGCTGCTTATATTGCAACTTTTAATCCCTCGGTTTTAGACCAAAATAAAGCTAGTTTTAAGCTTAGAAAATAGGCGGATACTGCTTTACAGCATTGAGGACTAAGCTTAAACTGACAATCAAAAATAATATGCTAATGCTTTGGCACGCATCTACAACATACTCGGGATTCTATGTCATGTATTACCAAAAGTCCTACACCAGTCATTGCTGCCGATGCTTTATAAATGAGTTGAGATGCTCATTCTTTTTTCATACCAAAGTGTTAGCAGATCATGACTGAAGTAACCTCTCAGCTCTAGCTGAGCGGACAAAAATTGGACTACTGGATAATTGTCCAATTGATCTGGAGGATGACTCAATCGACCCGGAGTATAACTAATAACCTAGTTGTATGTATTTAATATAGCTCTAGTTAGGTATAGTTTTATTAATTTAAGTACGTTATATACTGAATGCAGTAATTGAATGAATTGCTCGCGAGGGGCATAGTGGGTGTGCTGCCCGCGAGCGGCCCAGAACATATACGTGGTGGTGGAGGCGCAGTCAATTGCCTTAGTCGGTTACCCTCAACTCTAGCTCCCCCATATTCTCATTTGCACTACCGCATCCACTGGTGTATAACGATCCTTGTCAGTAGTCTGGTTGTTTAAAGACATAGGTAGAATTAGTGCACTTTCTCAATAAACTGGGGACCGTTATACCTCAGTGAGCGTGTTACCATTGCGCTTGGATATCACCTTTACTATATAAGCTCGACCCTTGTCTTTAAACTGACAAGGACCGTTATACACCAGTGGATGCGGTACGGAGTACAATATGAGATGTATCAGATCAAAATGTTGGCTTGCGCAATAAGATTGGGATTGAATAGCTAGGTACAAGTACATTGATAAGTTAGTTGGCTACAAGTAACGGATTGCAAGTGAACCAGCGCCGGAGTAGTAACGTATTGCAAAGAATATTACAAAGATTTATCCAAATAAAGTGTACGATACAGCTTCTAGGTACCTATCTATTATCAGCAGCAGTGAATGTCTCATAAAGATAGAAAACTTACTGCTATCTCCTCCTCCTCCTCCTCCTCCTCCTGCAGCTGCAGACCCGGACAAGAAGGTAAGGTAAGTAGCTAAACCTTCTTGATCTCGAACCCCTCCCCCCCTCTCCATGGTACTTATCTCATTCTTACCCACTCCACTCGTATCTACAAATTACCGTTAGCCACGTCCTACCAGGAAAATAAACGTGATAACTCCCAACGTTAGTACCACATGGCTTCCCGGACTCCCCCTATCCATACTTGTCTAGGTTCTCTTTGATACCTTGGGCTTCCCCGGCGACTTTATTATCGGCGCTGCGCTGCGTTTAGGCCCGGAAGAAGACGCCTTGGACAGTGTCGCATTTGGGAGTAGATCTGGTTGATCTGGGGTAAATGCTGTTGGCGATTTTGGATGTACTGTACGTAGGCGGCTCTGCTTGTGTTTGGGGTATTCAAGCGGCAGCCATCATAAGCCTGTGCAGTACTGTAGAGCTTTAATTTATTCTAACTGTTAATTATCGACCTAGTCTGGTTGCTCGCAGAGGGTCACCTATACGGTTTACTCCAAGCCAGAGCATTGAGTACCGGTACCTTACTCGGGTCTCATAAGAGATACATGGATGTTCGGGTATTCTTGCTATCATGAATGGTTTGTGAGTGATTTTTCGTTGACTGCTTTGATTTCTACAATTGTACGGAGTACAAATAGCTTTGATCATGTAAATACCCTTAATGGTGTTATCCGGATAGTGTTACTACAGGCTTGAATAAATCCCGTGATGAACACGACTCGATAAAAAAACTGAAATCTTGGCATCCTCTAGTTAAAAGGTTTGTATTTCAAACTTCGTCTCGGCCTCCCATTCCCCTTTCTCAACCCCACACAAGACACTCGACTTTGAACAGTTTCTCATTTCTACGCGAACGAAATGTCTGGAAGACCAGTTGCTCTTTGGGGAGCGCAGATTCGTGCTGGAGACAATATCATCCCGGCTGCTGAGTTTACGGATTTACCTGTTCCTGTGAGTTTGACCTGAGAATTGTGGCTTCTGTGTTCTGAGCAATTGGTTGTGTTAATCGCTGTGCTATGTAGGTTGTCATAACAATGGCTGCTATAGACCCCACAGCCGAGCCAGCAAGTGATGGGCCAAAGCGTGCGACTTTGAAGATCATCCGCCGCCCAATCTCATCAATGTATGATGATATGGACAGCGATGAAGATGAGGAGGAGTCTGAGGATGAGCAGGAGACTCCCAAGAAGACGGGGAAGAGTGGTGAGAAGGATGAGGATAAGAAAGATGAGGATAAGATGGATGTTAATGGTGAGAGGAAGAAGAGGGGAAAGATTAGTTTGGAGGATTTGAGTGATGATGAAGATGATCTGGAATTGGAGGAGTTTGTCGTGTGTACTTTGGATACCGAGAAGGTGAGACGAGCTTAAACTACCCTATGAGCCAGTGGTGGTCACACAAGTCTCATGGAGTTAGGTCACTGGCTAATGTTGGTGAACACAGAATTACCAACAACCTCTCACCCTTACTATCTCTGACTCAGAGGATATTTTCTTCAAGGTCACTGGAAATTACGATATTTACCTTACTGGAAACTACGTCGACCTTGCCCACAATCACGATCATGACCACGGTGATGGGGATGACGAGTCTGATGAAGATTATGATCTTTCCCCCTCTGAGGATGAGCTTTATGGCGACTCCGATTCCGAGGACGAACTCGACTCCCTTGAGAACCCCCGTATTCAAGAGCTCACCAGCGACGATGAGGGGGATGCTACTCCAAAGAAGGCTGACAAGAAGGCTGAGAAGAAGGCTGACAAGAAGGCTGACAAGAAGGCTGACAAGAAAGTTGAGAATAAGGCTGGGAAGAAGGCTGAGAAGAAGGCTGAGAAGAAGGATAGCAAGAAGCGCGCTGCTGACGACACCTCCGAAAAGCCAGATGAGAAGCAGGGAAAGAAAGCAAAGGCCAACGATGGCAAGGCCATTTCGGTCGATACCCCAATGAAGAAGGAAGACGCAAAGAAGGTCAAGTTTGCAAAGAACCTAGAGCAAGGACCTACTCCCTCCCCCGCCGCGAAGAAGGAGAAGGAACATCCTAAGAAGGAAGAGAAAAAAGAGTACAAGAATGAAGAGAAAAAGACTGCTTCTTCTGCCTCCGGCCCACGTAAAGTCGGTGGTGTGACCATTGATGATAAAACTACTGGTTCTGGCCCTCAAGTTAAGGCAGGCCAGAAGGTCAACATGCGCTACGTTGGAAAGTTGACCAGCGGAGACGTGTTTGACTCGAATACCAAGGGAAAGCCATTCTCGTTTACGCTGGGCAAAGGAGAGGTTATCAAGGGTTGGGATATTGGTATTGCAGGCATGCAGCCTGGTGGGGAGAGGAGGATTACAATCCCAGCGGATTTAGGGTATGGGAAGAAGGCGTTACCGGGGATCCCGGCTAATAGCACGTTGGTGTTTGATGTCAAGTTGTTGGGGATTAAGTAAACGTTTGTGGGGGCAGTGGAGGGTCACCTTTGAGCTAATTCGGTACGGTGGATGTAATGGACATTGGTTAAGCTTGTGGATTTTCTCATTACTCTCTCTTTCTTTTATCTTACAGCTGTAGAAAGCAGGTTAATCAAAAGCTTCGAATTCTTTGGTGGCTATCTGCCTTGTTATTTTCTGTATGTATCGTTGGTAGATTGCTCTGTTGTGGTAAGGAATGAATGTACTGAGTAGTACAATAAGTAGTAACTCATTTATGCAGCTGCCTTCCACCTTAACGCTCGCAGAGTATTCTTCTCCGGTCGACGCCCGTACTACAATATCTAGAACCTGGAAGCTCGAACCTGTGAGCGTATAGCTCGTGTCTTCGCACATATGGGAAGTATAGAGTACTTCAAACTCAGTCCTTGTGACAGCTACCTTGCAGCTCTGGGCGCGGGCGTCGATTTTGTACATATAATATCGGTCCTATCGGATTAGCAATCGCAATTAAGGCCGGTGAATTGTATTCGAATATGATCTCACAAGCCATCTCAGCCAGCAGCTCGATGAGGGGGGTGCATACATCTAAAATCGCTCTTAGTGGTGGCCCAGCGAGGATAGGATTATTGCCGTGGGCTGAAACCCAGCGTGGTAAATATCTACGACAAGACGCCGATTATGAAGGGTACTGTTGAAGTGGGAAAGCAGTTGAAGCCGATTAAAGCATAGGGGGTTTAGAGTTTTCACCGGATAGGCAGGTGCTGGTGCTGGCTATGGCGATGTGGCAGCTGCTGAAGTACCATTACCGGCACTGACGGATTGATAGGAGGAACAGATGGTGGTACCAATGGAGGGGGTTGCTGGGATGCCTGCTGAGAATCCATATTGTGTATTACTTTTAGCAAAGTGGCTATAGGTGTGCGTCGATTTTTCCTCGATATCAAAAAGGAGGCCAATGCAATGCGAGTCGGGCGAAGAAGGATGCGTTGAAGTCGGTGCATATTCCGACGTGTAGGTGTTTTCGAATTGGCCGACGAGTGCGACACCTGGCGTAGGCGAGAGGGGGGGATGTTGAGTGTGGGGAACGAGGCGGTGTTTGGGTGTTGAATGACGTGTACTATACTCCGTACGCAATTACTTTTACTTTCGCAAAAATACTGTACCCAACCAATGATGTATTCTGCGCAGCTGTGAGCTGTTACCCTGAGTACAGCACATGACCGGGAGAAACACATTTAACCGGGGCAACGGTAGTCTGGTTGCTAACTAGGAAAAGGTAGTCTGGTTGCACTTAGTCTCCTCGTAGTTATGTTGCACTACCCCTCGCAGATAGTCTGGTCCTCGCAGAGGAGGAAAAGGACTATGCCAACTAGACTAGACAGGAAGCCGCTTGTGCCAACATAGACAGGAAGTCACTTTCGGCCGAAAGAAGAAGAATGTTAAAAAAAAGAAGTAGAGAGACTGTAACGGTGTAACCAGATACAACGCCACGTGCCACTAGACTATGTACCATATTATAATACTTATGTAATGTTACTACGTCAGTCCAAATATTCTCGGGTAACACGGACTACTCGCTTAGTTGTGACATCAACCGTATTTAAAATAAAATAAATAAAAAAAAAAATTCATACAACCTATACGTAGTCGTAAGTTAGTTCTGAGCCTATGAAATAAGCCCTGTGTTATGCACAGTGCTCTGCCTGCTCACAGTAGGTAGACCTTCTCCTATAGACGCCCCTATATAGTTCTTCACGCTACTTTCGCTACACTTTGCGATATCCCCTATATAGTGCTCCTACAAGCAGTAGGCTTGCTTCTATAGGCACGCTGCGAGGTACCGTAGTAATTGGCAATTAACGCCCCCCTTCTCACATAACGCCCCCCCAATATTTAGTTTTCTTGGGTGCGCTAGGCCTCTCAGTGCACAGATGGACTACGACTCAACACCAGCCTGATCTTTTGGCTGATACTAATCTAGCTAGAACTTCTGTAGTCTGGCGGAACTTCTGATGCTATGGCACTGTCCCTCCTTAGTACCTAACTACACATAGATAGCGTTACATATGTACTTAAGATATATGTAGAATAGTTAGACTTACACTCTCTAAATATAGGGGGAGCGTTATGTGAGAAGGGGGGCGTTAATTGTCAATTACTACGGTAGGCGTTTCTATGCTTTAAATTACGCGCTCTAATAGGTATCCATAGGTTC
The DNA here is from genome assembly GCA_015179025.1 of Terfezia claveryi. Lineage (NCBI taxonomy): Eukaryota > Fungi > Ascomycota > Pezizomycetes > Pezizales > Pezizaceae > Terfezia > Terfezia claveryi. Next base: position 67,292 of record WHUX01000014.1, on the reverse strand, counting down.
CCCTTCATGTTCCTCCTTCCAACCGACCCTTCCTAACAACGCAAATAGAAAACCAATACTGCGAGACTATCTGACCCGAAGTACTAGATAGCCCGCATCCTTAATCTGAATTTTCCACATAATCCAACTCATCCTCACTCAAACTCGCGGAAGGCCCGTCTCCTGGCTGGCCCGGCCCGCGGGAGAATACGGAATGGCCGGGCCACGCGCGAGTATGAGAAAATGACGTTAACGGTATTTTGATAATTTCGATAATGTGGCTGTCGGGTGAGCTCATTACCCTGAACTAGACACATGACCTGTCCACCGGATGCTTAACTTGTCAATATACAAGTGTGAGTACCTCGCACAAGAGGTGCATGGCATGCCTCAGACCCGTTTACCACTGACAGTACCTATGCTTACCACTCAAGATGCTTCAGACATGTGGTGAGCTCGCCATGCACGGCATTGTTACCACACAGCGTAGGAACCAGATCAAGGTACTGTATGCTTGCTGCACAAGCCTCTCAGGGGTATTACCACTTTATGTGAAATGCTTGCCACACAAGATAAGCTCAGGCAAGAGCGTGAGCTCAGCACACAAGGCATTCTTACCAAGAGATTGCATTATTTGATGTGGGTGCAAACCAACTGAAACCAAGGCCACGTGGGTAAAGATCAAGGCCACGGGGGTCAAACCGTCAAAGTCAAGACCACGGAGGTCAAAGGGAAGGTAGTGAAAGGTACGTGCACAGCGGTCAAGACACCAGTGAAGGACACAGAGGACAAGGGGAGGGTTGTGAAGGGTGCCCCAAAAAAGGGTGGAAAAGTAAAGGGGCCCTGAGGGTATGGTTTTGGCTGCTGGAAGTAGGGAGATAAATAATTGAGGGGTCTATTGTGTTTTTGGGTGTCGTGTTTTTGTGTTTCATGTTTTTATGTCATATTTTTGTGTTTTGTGTTTTTGTATTTTATGTATTTGGGCTTTGTGTTTTTGGGCTTCGTATTTTGATGTTATGGTACTTTGTGAAGGGAATAGTTTGGGCCGGATGTTTTTTTTTTTTTTTTTTTTTGAAAGAGTCCGTACTCGGCTGGATATTGTGAGGGTATAGATGAGCAGGGTCTTGGCCATGTTTCTTGATTTTTTTTACATAAATGTGATGATATGTATGCAGGTTGAGTGGATATGCAATAGGATTGGGGAATAGGCTATAGAGATACCCAGGATTACCCTAAAACGGGACCGTACTCTATGAAGCCTGGGTACCGTAAAGCTCTAGGCACGGTAATTCAAAGCATGCCTCTTTATACAAGCTTATAAAGCAATCTATTCCGGCTTGAAAGTAACCATACCTACCGGTACCCTCTTCGAGGGGTAGTGCAACCAGGGTACCTTATGTGGAGGAAAGTAACCTAGTCTCGATCAGACCCTCGTAGAGAAAGCAACCATACTAGTCTGGTTACAACCATACCTACCGGTAACCCTACGCGCGAGGGTCTGATCGAGACTTCGGTAACCTACCGGTACCTTAGTCTGTAGATCTACCGAGGGGCTAGTGCAAGTCAGACTACTTAGTCTGGTTACCTATAGGACCGGTAGCAAGCTAGTTCTGGTATTTAGTGGAGTAAATAGAACTGGTCTACTGCAAGAAGTCTATATACCGGTATAGCTATCAGAGCGCGTAATTTAAAGCATAGGAACGATATCGCAACGTGTACGGTAGTCTCGATCCGTGTACGGTAGCGAAAGTAGCGTGAAGAACTACTTATATATGTACCCTTGCAAGCCTACTAGTGAGCAGCCACCGTCTAGTGCACATCCCTGCAAACCCCCTTGCAACAGCGTTTCCAGCCACACTCGTGATATATCATGAGCATAGTGATTCCGGCTAAATGCATAGCCATGGAAGAGAGTACGCTCTACAACATGGTTATGCTCATATCCCACCAAGGTCAACCGAAGACTCAATATTCCCCTTTCCAATATGACCTCCCCGAAGAGCCACCCCCACCCCCTCAACGCCTGTTATAGGCCGGGTATCCAGCAGGAGAGCCTATGACGACTAGAAGGCCATTTCCTGGTACCTATATTCATCTCAAAACAGCCTCTAGGGCAGCAGCCTTGAATATGATGGAATGGTATGCAATCAAAAAAAACCCAAACGAGCTATTTTAAGAATTTACTAAATTTGCACTATCTATGCTATCCTGGACCCTAGCCTTTCCCCCTTCTATAACCACTACTCTGCAGCATTCTCAATTACTACGGAGAGGCCTCCAATAGCTCTAAAAGCTCCAATACCCCCTCTTTGGCCTTCATGGGTTGCTTGTAATTGGGGGGTTTCTAAGGTTGTTGCAACCCCCTCATTTCAACCATTTGTTCCCCATCATCGATATTTCCCAATATCTAAGTACCCGCCAGTAGGCGAGCATAGTCTGATTAATCGAGCATTAGTCTAACGTCAGCTTAGTATCCACTATAGCGTCCTTGTTCCAACCGGACTATATAGGCAGCGCCCAATCTAGCGTCCAACCTAGTGTCCAGCCTAGTGCCAACCTATATACCGAGCATTTAACTCAGTGCTCTACCAACTATTCTGCGTTGGTATTGGTAATGCTTTAGCACCCTCGTAGGGGTCTCTAATACTAGTAGCTCTGGAACTCCAATACCCCCCCCTAATTCTGGGCTCCAATAGCCGCTTTTTTATCACCTTTCTCGAGGCATTTTTCAAGCTCTGGAGGAGAGTTCGGATCAGGCGGATCTAGGAATAAGACTAGATCTAGGAGGGCATAAATAAGGTGTATTTGGTTAATTGGATAATAGCTCTCGGAATTGCTTATTTGGGAGATTAGTACCCCGAATTGAGGCCTTCCATTGTTACCATTTTGCACGCTCCACCTTCAGTGCTGGAGGTAGATGCTAGGCATAGGTCTCCTAGTTGTTATAGGCCTATTTGTGCAATATTTGGTGTATAGGTAGAGGGAGTAGCTGTTAGGAGGATAGTTCTTGAAGGGAGGCAGTATTGGAGCTATTGGAGCTTTTAGAGCGATTGGGGACCTCTCCGTAGTGATTGAGAATGCTGTAGAGGGGCAGGTTGCAGAAGGGGAAGGTGGAGAGTTCAGACTAGCATATATAAAGTAAGTTAGTTAATTCTGAAAATAGTTTATTTTGGAGCGCTGTTGTAGATTGTATAAATTTTGGTCATATTGGCGGCTGCTGCCCTAAAGGCTGTTATAACATGAATATAGATACTAGAAAATGGCCTTCTAGTCGTCATAGGCTCACCCGCTGGATACCTGGCCTATACGAGTGGTTGAGAGGGTGGGGGTGGGTCTTCGGGAAGGTCATGTTGGAAAGGGGAATATTGGGTCTTCAGTTGATCTTGGTAGGATGTGAGCATAACCATGTTGTAGGGCGTACTCATTTTCATAGATATGTATTTAGTCAGAATCACTATGCTCATGATATCTTACGAGTTGTGGCTGGAGACGCTGTTGCAGGGGGTTTTGCAGGGGTGTGCACTAGACGGTGGCTGCTCACTAGTAGGCTTGCAAGGGTAGGGCGTCTCTAGGAGAAGGTCTACCTACCGTACCGCATCCACTGGCGAACAACGATCCTTGTCAGTTTAAAGATAATACACCTGACAGGACCATTATACCTCAGTGAGCTTGTTACCATCCACCTATTTTATCACCTTTACTGCATAAGCTCGACCTATGTCTTTAAACTGACAAGGATCGTTATACACCAGTGGATGCGGTACTGTGAGCAGGCAGAGCACTGTGCATAACACAGGGCTTATTGCATAGGCTCAGAACTAACCCACGACTACATAAGATAGGTTAGGTTTTAGGTCACACATGTTCCACTAGGAGAGTAGTTCTTCACAGGAGCCCGAGTGGTAATTTCGAAAGGTTTTCTCGTTCCAATACAGTCAACTCTAGCGTTAGGGGGGGTTGTGCCAACCAGACTACAACTCTTGCTAACCAGGCTATAGCAAGGGTTCCCGCTATGATAGCCCATGGCCGGTCCACAGGGGTCGATTTTTAGACAGCCCCCGGCAATATAAACTTGGCATGCAAATTACGCGACATATGGCCGCAGCCGGACGGACACTGCTCAATCTATGAAATATGGAAAAACCTCCGAATCTGCTGAAAGCGCTTCATTGACATCTTTTCCTTCCGGCTATCCTTTCCACTACCCCCTAATGCTTTTAGAACTTGAGGATCCCAAAAGTCAGAGGTTCTAGGTAACTTCAAAGTCCCAATTAAAATTAAAATCCCAAGCCAAACTTGCAATTCACCAGACAGTAAAGGATTCCAGGAGCGAGGCTCAAAGTCGTCAGTACTACTGGTACCGATACCAATAGGAAGCTTTGCATAATATTGCGCAGCATACATATTTGTAGAAAAGCAAACACTAGCAAGAATTCCATCATCCCAAAATAAAGAGAATAGATTAGGATGTTCGAATGGAGTATAAGCGAGTTGTGCGTCGTCCGTATTAAGCTGTGCGTCCATTGCGATATTGTAGGCTCTGAAATGTCGCTTGTACTTGATTTCTTACACAGCTTGAAGCCGCTCTCGAAGGGCTTGGGGCCACATATGGCACGAGAGGCCACATAGACCTTTTGACCGACGTTGAGCCAAACTCCTGCTCTTTACTTCAAATGGTATGCCTTAAACCTGATCAGTGTCCCATGTTGTCGCCATGCACTGAGCTCTTGGTATTGTCGGGGGCTGTCTAAAAATCGACCCCTGTGGACCGGCCATGGGATAGGAAATGGCGCTAGTCCCCTGACAGGGGGATTGTTCTGTTTGCACTCCAAAAAGGGTATTTCGAGTCACATTAGGCCTATAGTCTGGTTGCAACTATTAGGCCTAACAGAGTAGATTATTCAGCAGCCAGACATGCCTCGTTCGGTATAGCGAGGGAATAAGGGTCTTGGCATGAGACTAGCGAGGAGAAATGTATGGGGGACAGGGATAAGAAGACCCCTGCACTCCTCTAGCACTGTCCAGTCCGGTATTATTATAAGCATATCCAGATTTATCTTAATATTATACCTAGTCTGGTTGTAGTCTGGGTCTGGTTGCACTTGCGAGGGGGTAGTGCAACCAGACTACTTAATACCATGGAAATTGAACAACCCGCTGGCATGGGAATAATCCCGCTGGAAATTAGGTGCTTCAGGGGTCGTGCACCTAGGCATCCTCGTACCGGACGCAATGCATCGCATGACAATGCAATTGTGCGTCAAGTATCCTGATCATGAAGGTTGCCGACCTCCCACATAGCAATTCCGAAAACCAACAATTGACATGCCTAACCCGCTTCTCCCCCTGTTTCAACTTTTTCCTTCCTCCTTGAACTACTCCATGTTTACACACTCAACTCTTATTTATCTGAAGATGGCTCCTCATGTCCACTTCAACCCCACTCCTCCCCACTGCGAGCATCCTAAAAGAGGCCAAATCAAGATCATACAGTCAATTGAGGGGCCTGGAAGCCACATTGGAGCATCTCGTTGAAGATATGGTGCCAGCACTAGGGAGGAGCTCGTTAAGTTCAAGGTACTATGGTTTGGTGACTGGTGTGTAGGCTATGGCTGGTTTATATATATATTACCGTAGCCCGGAATGACCAATACAGCACACCCGTAGCATCAATCCCACCTTCCCCTCTCTCCCAATAGGTGGTACCACTTCCGTCGCACTCCTCGCCGACAACCTCGTCACCCTTACCAACACCAACGTACAAGTCCACTATTCTCGAGCAACACACCCTCTCCCTCCTCCAAGAATATATTTTTTCGAATCCCTCCTACCATCTTCCCTGGAAAGATCTTTACCACTGGCGCAACAACTGCAAATATCTTGGTCTTGCTTGTTGGCGGGAACATATTTTCTCTACTTCCGGAAGCTCCGCAGGTGAACTTGAGCTGTTGGAAGCTTGTCCCCGCCGAAGTAGCATTGAGGGGATAGATAATTTTTGGTGTAGCTCCTCACGCAAGTGTATACAAAGCAGCTGGAGTATTAGGGCTAGGGCGGGATAGTGTGAAGGATATTGGGAGGTGAGAGGAAGGGTTACCATGGGAATTGGATATGGCTTTTTTGGAGGGTTACTTATCAGGAACAACTGCGGAAGGTACGAAAAGGGGAGTAATTGTGGTGATGAGTTGGGGAGAAGTCAATACGGGTAAGTTTACGAGTGGAATTATGGTGGTGAGAAAACTAGTAGATAAGTATTCCAAGAAAGACTAGGGCATGGATCCATGTTGATAGTGCTTTTGGGGTATTTGCGAGGATGTTCTAGACTCAAGATGGAAGGGGAATGAGGTGGATGAAAGGCTTACAGAGTTAAGGAGGGTTGCGGTGTTTCTTCACCAAGTCCCCATCTCTCCTCAATTCCACCCTGTCCGCCCCTGCACCGTACCTGAATCTCACTTCTGGCTCCGACAGCACCCCCAGCCCAGGCCTTGAAAATTCCCGCCGCTTTCGTGCTCCTCCAGTATACGCCACTCTGATTGCCTACAGCTTCTCTGGTTACCAGCAATTAGTCACTACCCTTATCCTTCATGCCCGGTCAATTGCTTAAACTACCCCGCATACGAGCTTCTCCCAGCCCACCTTTTCACCTCGATATTGACAAGCACGTCTTCACCGTCGTGCAAAAGACAGTTCGCTAAATAAAATCCTCAAGGAGAGAATTAATTTCAGGACGGGTGGCAAGGATGCATCGGGGGTATGTACGTGAGACGGGAAGCCGGCGGTCAGAATTGCCGTTTGTAATTGGAGGGTGGAAGCAGGAGAAGACAGGGTTGGAGGATGGGGTGGGGTAAGAGATGTGTTGGATGGGGTGGCAATGGAGTGGGAAGCAGGACAAAGGGGGTGACAAAGCTTACATATACATAAGGTTGGTATCGGCGGAGAGTAGCTAGATGGGGTGACTGGGGCAGAGGTAATAATTTCATGTGTGTCAACGTTCTGGCTTGCACTTGACTGTCTCAGAAACTGACCTCTCGGGGATAGAAATTTGGAAAGCCCGGGAGCTCGCCTTTCGGTCAATGCTCACACAGGGCGTTGTCTCAGGGCAGAAAGGCGGACAAAGTATACCATGCTTGAACGGGAGTTTTGTGCATGAACATGGACTGACACCGCATAGCCTAGAGACACAAGACGGGGAGCCGATCACCAAAGATTGGCTTCTGAGACCACTGTACCTACGTTTACGTGACTTGTGATATCCATGTATGCATGTCTTAACGTCTGTAGAAATGTGTCACTTACACTACATGCGTATACATGGGCACGAGATCTACATGTAAATTACATGTACTACATAGACCGTGCCTTACGGCGAGCGTGTGGCGGCTAGTACCTAACATGTCTCCCCTAATGATTTCCGCTGCCTATAGTAGGGACATAATGTTGAGACGCGGCACTCAATGCGGTACTTTTAGTATCACTAACTGGCCCGGGCTTGCAATGGCCTCACAAACGCGCGAATTGAACTCCTCCACTATGCAAACTTGGCCCCGATGGAAAGGGAGATATGTAACGGTGTGGTAGACGCCGCGTACAGCCAACACACGCCAGATTCTCTGCAAGACTAATAGTTAGTCTGGTTGGCACAACACCCTCCACCGTGTACTGGACCAGAACTCTGACTGCATAAGCTCAGTGAAAACACAGATAGCATTTGGCTTGGCCTGAAGATAATGTGAGTTAAACGAGATCTACAGACCCGAATCCACAACCAACCAACCCACCAACATGCGGCCCCGCTCCTGAGATAGGTATCACATGGCAGCAACTCCTTCTGCTATGGCCTCCTTCATGTTCTCAATTATGCCTCTCCATTTGCCACTTCTCGCGTCCAACCACTCATCCCCATGAAAGGGCTCCAAAGCTCCTTCATGCTTGTCATACTTGAGTAACCTCGCATGAATACCCACGACCAACAGGCCAAAAAGATAGCGTATGCCAGAGTCTTTCTTCGTTTCCTTCTTTGACCACGTCACGAACCGTACTACCAAGAGCTCTCTCTCATCCGTAGTGTCTTTGTCCTTCCCTTCAAACCCCAAAGCCAAGAGTACGCGAGAATCGTGCTCGGCCTTTAGGGAAGCCCTCAGCGAGACTGCAACGCTGACATCCCCCCCAACTAGCGCCTTGATTTCACTAGGATCTATCGAACTGATGATGAAGGAGTCGCCGACATTTGAGCTTGGAAATTCTTGGATAAGAATACTGCGCCATAGATCCAATGCTGCATTGGAGCTTGTATTCTGTAGAGCGTCCAGGTAGGCTGCTTCAGTCCTAGGATTCGTAAGGAGGCTCTCACGAGAAGTCGATGATGCACTGCGTATCTGGTACATGATTACGTTGCGTCGGACTGCTTGAAGAACAAGGTTTGTCAGAGAGAAAACCAATATCAGCGGTACCATATAGTAGCATACCTGATTCCTTGTATTGGACGAAACCCCCTCTGAATCGACAATACAAGGTGGGTAGAGATAAGATGGAAACGCGCAAAATTGAGTCAAATAACGATGGCTGACGAGGTAAGCGAGCGCTAAACAGCCTGAAGGTAGTGAAATAGAATAGCATAGAAGGAGAATGTATCCCATCTTTAAGTGTCCCGGAAGCTGTACGTTGTTTGCATTGACCACTTTCGTGGATGCAGGGGCACTTTGGCGGTAGTTGGACGATATCCGCCAGAAAGTTCCTGGTACAGATTGAACGGAAGATCGCTGAGCCGCTGTCTGTGCCTGTGTTATATCCAATTAGCGAAACCTCTGGCCGATTCTCCTCAGTTTCTTGGACTAGTTGATCTGCTCCCGCACACCACCTGAGTGTCTAACCTGGAAGGGGGCTGCAGTACTGTTCTTTTCCCAATTCAAGTATAATGTCCAGCCATAGAAACCGAGCAATTGCCGCTGACGATGCTATTGTGTTAGTCTGGTTGGCACCTATTGTGTAAACACCATTTACTATAGCGTAGCATCGAATGAGCCCCCAGTCAAGGAGATCTCAACTCAATGGCATTTCCAGAGCGCGAAAGCTGTCGTAAGCGAGACGATACAAGTCTCTGTTACTGCGGCAGCAGGACTAAAGACTATCCCTAATCCCTGAGCCGTGCGTTCAATGACTTACATTGGGATCACGAGCAAATTTAGTCTGGTTAAATTATATAGACGTAGAAGATCAGCTTTAGAGCCAATGATATGTACTACTTTGCAACGGGTCAAAATACCAACACAGATGCATTATATAACCCGCGAATGACAACACATACACACTGATTTTCTATAGTTGGGGGAATTTTACGAGGAGTGGGTGGGTGCTAGATTCTTCCCAGGAAAAAATCAAACATACCCCTTTGTTTACCAGTCTTTATCATACGACCAGTAGAACTTTTGCAGCTTCCTAAATTGAAAAATTTATGTAACCACACAAGACGCCTGGATCCAGGTAACCAGGGCAAATTAAAACCTGAGACTGGGCTCGCCCCATGTGAGGCTTCATGCGAGACGCCATGCGAGGACTTCTGCCTGCATTTTCGTGGGCAGCTCAGGACTGTCCTGCCCAGTGTGCTCCACATCCCTAGTCACTAAACCACACACACATCTTCTCTGGATAGCAAAGTGGCTCCGTGCTGCCATAACTATCAAGTGGGAATGGCAGGGTACTTGTATATGTAGGGTTGGCTCTTCGCAGGGCGCGATGCCAGCCAGAGCCAGGTATGTAGCGTGTGCTGCCTGCTGTGCCCTGGCCTGCCCTGCCCTGCCTGCTCTGCCCTGCTCTGCCCTGCCCTGCTCTGCTCTGCTCTGCTCTGCTCGCCGGGTGTTTCTGCGTGTAACAGCTTTATAAGGACAGGTGAAATATGTCTTCCTCCTACACATATGATAGCTAATTGACATTCCAAGTATATATTGGAGCCATGGGACCAACTAGTCTGGTTGCTAGACGAAAATGAGTACCTGTCCAGCGCCAGCTTGGCAGCGATTATCAATAATAAGTAGAGACAGAGCATTCGTTTTGATACACCAGTCTCAAAACTTTCTAGTGTTTCTGTGAGGTGTTAATCACGTGGATGGGCGAAACCAACCAGCCTAGGGCTCCTACATTATTGTCAATCTAGTTAGTTTTGGTAGGTGAGAACACTTTGTCTTGTCTAGTCTGGTTGGCACTGTCTTGTCAGAAGTTATCAGGCGAGGTCAGCTCTCTAGTCTCATAGAGTTCCTTCCATGGTTTTGTTTGCAGCAGTTCTTTTTGGGGGGAATTGGAAAAAAACTCAGTGCTCGTATGCACCATCCTTCGGGACGCAATAGATGGTAAGGAGTAGGAGAATACTTTGGTTCAGGATAACGCAAGTTAGCGAATGCTCGGCGAATACCCTCAACTCCAGCTACAGTGTTGTGGGCTTCAAGCAAGATGATCTTGAACAAGCTCCTTGCGTCCATAGCCAATCACTTCCTTCATATTACCCAGAAACGGTCACTTAATCCACAAGTATTTTAATAAGCTTAAGCGATAGCGGACGGTGTAGAATACCATACCCAGAACCTTACATCGACACCACAAAATTAAAACTCGTCGAATATCCAGACTACACCGCTTTTCCCCTAGATAGATCCGTGCCTATTCATCTCCCTCTCCAGTTAATCGCAAATAAAGGTAGAGTATTAGCAATTACCAGGACTTCAATACTACGGTAGACTGGTGGATCTTCCCTGAGATGTGTAGAAGCCCCATGGAATCAGAGGAGAGGCCCTGTTGACATCGGCTTATACTGTATAGCTAAGTTGAGGCCAGTCTAATAGCGACTTTAGGCTGTGTCGAGATTCTTTCCTCTCATCAGCCGCCTTGAAGCAACGTTATCTACTGCATATCAGGGATAATGAACATGCCCGAGTCTAATTTCACCTGTATGACTGTGCTAGTCTCGTTGAATGTTGAACTGAATGTTCATCTTGTTGGCACAACACCGACTAATGTGTTAATCACGAGATGAAAGTCCCTAATGGGCCGCCGGGAGCGACTTCAAAGCCCGTGCAATACGAGTACCGGTACCTTAAGTAAGTATTCCTTAAACCAAGAGACCTGCACATTTGCCGAAGCTAGCTACGTAGAGCAGAAATGATACTAGCTCTTAACCTGCCTCTATGCCACGTGACGCGACGTCCTTATGCACCGGAGAATAGCAGGTACCGAGGAAAGTGATTAAACATGATTACCATATTTTTTGGGGGCCCCATGAGCCACAGTCGGACAATTAAGCACCTGATGCCCAAGAGCAAGGTTTGCTGCTCCTAATATCGAATGAGTGGTTCATATAACATATGATAATACCGACAATAAGCACTTTTTTTACTAACAATATCCACATCTCAATGCCAACTGTAGTAGAAGGCGAAAACGAGTACGGGTCCACCACCGACCACCACCGCATAAACTGAAAAGGAACCTTCTGCCTACTCAAGAACAACTAGAACAAGAATGTTCTTTATGTACATATCAGACTCGCTCCGTATTATACATATATATAAATATATACAACATAGCTATCACCATCCTTACTCTACGGCATTGCATTAGTACGCAGCATCTATCTATCTACCTAGGCTTGCAAGGTCTGTATCTATTATTCGTTCAGCCACAAGAATAGTCCTATCCCATCTGACACTGCTTATTTGGTCCATGAAAATACCGCACCAATAAGTAGGTCTTTGTGATAGGGCAGGAAGTGACCAATTGCGTTTGGCAACAGCCCTGGGCGATAGGATAGAAAAAAGTAAACCACAGCTAGAATGCAGATAATTACTGGGTGAAGTGGGTAAGCGATGGGAAGCTGCATCGCAGTTGGTTTTGTGGTATGATCAGCCTCCGAATTTGTCTTCATTCGGCTGTAGCCGTAGCGTGGTAACGAATGGCTAACGGTACCAAATAGTAAGAGTACCCATCCGTTCCGCTGAGACCGCCTACGAGTTCTGAACTGAACGAGTGGTCGAACTGGTTAGTTCGTTGTCAAGACTGAAGGATTCGTTTGCCGGATGGCGCTTTGCGATCGACCCAAGGGCAAAGAAGTCGAACTCTGCCAGGGAAGCCACAGGGAGGTCCTCTGCCGGGGAAGCCACGGTGATGTTTGAATGTCTGTGGAAATTTCTAACAATTACAGTTCTTCTCAATATGGTAGTGTACAATTGACTAGAACACCCGAAATGTGACCCCACGTTACCCCAGCTGATAATAATCAATAAAGATGCAATTGTCACAGGTACTTCTCTTCCCGTTAATGTCTTGAAATGTTCCCATTCCTCCTCCTTCGGCGTTATATTATTTTTTGGAATTACTCGCCTTAGGCATCACTATTTATATAAATGAAGCACCCACACCCCGTCCACCTACCCAGACCTTCGATAAAAGCGCTCGAGAGCTTAGTGCTTGCAAGTGAAGACGACCTGAAAGCTTCAAACAAATTCCTGTTCGTGCAATTTCCCTAAACGTACCTAATAACTCGAGTCTCGAAGTAGAACTCTCAGACCTAATCGGTATAACTACAATGGATACCCGGCCAACCTCCCCAAAGGCGACCCCTTCTCTATCGGGAGCAGAATGCGAGGCTGATATGTCCCAACAACTAAGAACATTATCAGAAACTGCTGTGTGGTATGATGAGGCACTATTCTCACCTGCCATCACAGTTCCTAGAGCCAATACTTCTAATGTTGATTGGTATGGAGGCTCTTTGTGGCAGGGGTCTCTCGCCTTTTACCACCTCCCACCTCCCTATCAAGTAATGGCTTCCGCTCCAATTTCTTCGAGTTTTGGAATACTTCTTCCAGGGCTTATCCCCATCTCCGCGAAATCAGAGGACTCATCATCAGGACACTATTCGAACGCTTCGAATTGGACAAACCTGAATCTTCCTATTGCTCAAACCCACAATATGCAAAACACATATATATTTCCAACCACTATCCCTCAGCAGCCAGTTCAGCTATTGACAACTTTAGCATGTTTAAACTCCAATTTTGAGCCAGGTGCAATGAACTTCAATACGCAGAGTTCATTGCAACAAAAAAGTTACATGGCCCCTCTTGAGGCCCCCTTCCTCCAACTACCATACGAACCCTCCATGAATGATACACATGAGAATTCAGAGGAACTCAGACGTATCTGGGCAACTCTATGCAATGGGATGAATGAGGAAAATGTTTCGTGGATGAATAGCCAATCAAATGGCATGTCAGAGGGAGTGCGAAGTGACGCATACAACTGGAGCATTAACGCAAGTATGGTAGGTGGAGAAGGAGATCTAGGTCATGTTTTTGGCGTCACAGGAGTTACTGGGACTTGGATAAATATAGATAAGCATGGTACTTTTTGCGGAGAGCAATAAGCAATGGGTGATTGGCGAAGGAACCTTAAAAGGGATCACGAGGTTAGGAGCAGTTAGGAGAGTTGGTAATTGAAGGGCACCAGGAAGTGCTACTGGAATGAGGCATTGGGCTGGCGTTAACTTAAGGTGGATTTGCAAGTTTGTTAAGCTTAGGTATCAAAGGGCTCTCATTATTTGCTGCTATTTGCTTACTTTGGTATGGGTAAACGTATGTGTGGTGTTGGTTGATCGTCATTCCTGAGCCGCTTAATGTATTTATACGTTTACTTAGGCTATATCTTTATTTCTTCTATATTCATGCCAAGGAATACTTAGTACCGGTACCACTTCAGTACTTCGCCGCTAACGCCTAAGCTAGTCTAAGCGCATACCTGCACTGTAATCCTTGCGTTTTCCCCATCAACTTGAGTTGGCGAAGCTGTGTAGTCTAGGAGTATTTGGAGTAACTGCGAGTCAAGATATGCCACTGGGTATTGAACGTGAGTCTAGCTCTAGATCCAGGCCTTAGATTTTCAATCTACCTAGCTAACGAGCTTCGAACACAGGCATTAATTCTAGACGGCGGCAACCAAATGACCAGATCGTATTTATCAAACCTCTTGAAGGACCAGACAAAGCTATTGCCCAAGATTTTTTGGAAAGAGTTGCTGCTGTAGTAGTTCCGGTACAGATCCTCACAGCACGCACGCAACTCTCAGGGGTTGATGAGCCGAATGTGGAGCTCGTTCTGACAGTTGTGAGATGGTTAGATAATGCGAAGTAACCACCTAAATGTCATGTCGTATGTTTCACCCATGGTTGCAGGAGAGGCATCTGTGGTTGGCTGATTATTTGGTGCTGTGTATCCCATTAGGCTTGAAGAGTTTCCCCCGAACATGGAGTTCTGGGGCCGGAACTGTACGTAGGGGTCGTACTTAGGACAAAGTTCAGAGATTAATATTGGTGATAGTCAATGCCGGTGAATGCATACAGCTAGTGCTCAAACACCCTCGAACACATATGTGGCTGTCCTTCGAGCAAGTCCAATATACTATGGTATTCCTTTTCAAAAGGCTCGTGTCTCGGTGTATATGTATTGACTTCCCTCCATGACAGATACATGAACTTGCTCATATACTGCAAATGGTCCGTATCACATTATCACCGGATGTTTGATAATCGGTTTTCCTCCTCTCTTACTGATCTTTTTTTCCGGTATTGATAGAATCACTCTAGTGCATTTTGGTCAGTACGGAACAAGTTCGCCAATGAGCTACACGCCCTGCACGTCAAAGGCTACACCGGTGAAGGTTTTTGGTCTGTTGGTCGTGTTCTAAACTGCAATCAACCTTTCTTACATTCTCGTCCTCTTTCCGAGAATGAGCTACCCCAATCCCTCTGTGGTGGAACATATCGAGCCCGTCGGCGTCAAGAAGCAGGTGCTCCGAAGCGAAAGATTACATATGCTGAGAGACAGCAACGCCGGAAAGAGCGTAAGTTCGGCCTAGGGGAAGGGGAGAGGCTTGGTGGAGATGATACGGAACGAGTCAAATTAGAATCAGGGAAGCGTAAGGCATCTGCAAATACAGCTTCAAAAGCACCAAAAATAGCCAGTAGCAAGCGGAGTAGGGAATTGAGGGCAGCAGCAGCACTGAAACGACTTGAGACTGAGAAAAAGGAGGATGGTGAAGAGAAAGTGACGAGTGATGATGGGGAGAGCACAAGTTCTGAATGGGAGGATGGATGGGAATACGATCAAGAAGACGAAAAGAATGCAGTGGACATTGGTGGTGGGAAACGACTAGTGCCTGTCAGTGCTAAGGAGGATGCTAGTGACGACGAGGAGCGAGCCAGAGAATGGCAGGAACTGAAAGGATGTGCCACCATCGGTGGCCAAGGCGGTGGAATATTTAACATGAAAGAGGCAAACACGCAGTCCCAGGGTGTTTCAGGTCCATCACGGAAGGGGCCGCAAGGTACCATAGACGCTTTCGTGTCCAAGGTAGAAAGTAGGGCTAAAACACCATCAATCATTTATATCGACGACAGCGATGGCTCGCAAAAAAATCCGGCCGTGGGTAAAAAAACTACACGTGTGAACAAGGGTGTATCAACAATGAGAGCTTTTCAAGACGGAAAAGAAAAAGGAACGAGGGCCCAACAGGACTCTTCACGTAATAAAGAAGGAACTCAGTTTCGAGCTCCTAATTTTACCTGTGTGGCATGTTCCACCGCCAACCCACCATCTAGCATCACCTGCACCGTCTGCGCCAATGTCCTAAACCCGAAAACATATACGGGCTCTTGGAAGTGCAGGAGTGGCGGGGAATACTGGAATTCACCTGATTGCGGGAGATGTGCTGTCTGTGGAGAGGCACGATAACAGGGCGCGGCGGAATTTTCTTCTGTACCATCAACTTCAAGCCATAGTTATAGGTACTCTATATTGAGCATGTGTAGTTTAAGCTACCGTATACCATTCTAGTCATTCGGTTTTGTATTTTTAGAGTTACAGTATGTTGAGGGTGCCATTTCCATGTGGAAATTAGGCATGGGTGTTACAGCACTTGCTGTTGAGATAGAGGGTTTGTACGTACATGCAAGCGGTCCGGTACCCACATAATTTTTATGTTTCATGTTTAAAGGGGTGTCTCCTTAGTTCCGGCTGCCTTGCATTCCTTTCACTCCAGCATGAGTGACATCAGCAACAATTCTATCATCTACGAGGGTCTGATCGAGACTATTCTAGTATCATAGGGTCTATAATCAGACTATATTCTATACAGGTTTGAGATCAACAGTATCAAGCCTGTTTAGCATCACTCTATATCTTGCACTCACTTGCTGCATTGAATTCTGAATATAAGCACATGTGCTACCACGCATGCCAGGCCTCATGCCGCTATGCCGAGCAAGATCTGCATGATAATGCGTGCATATGAAATAATAACCGGGGAAGGGCAATGTCTTAAGTCTGAGTGCCTTTCCAAGGCGCCAGTCAGATTCGTTGGTGGCGAGCTCCTCCCAAATCAATACCGTTTTTATAATCGAATGTCTGGGGTAGGGATATCCTGTGTGTCAAGACTGGTAAGATGTTTATACCAGTTTTCTTCATATTTCAATTTGTCATAGCCCTGAATTCCCCGAAATATGCTCTGAAAACATAACCCCGGTACGATGGTATGTAGAGCATTTCTGGTGGGGCTAACTTGAGTAATACCAGCTTTCAACGTCCGTGTGTTCACAAGGCCCAATTACAGCCCAATCACTCTCATCCTAGCCAATGTTGTGCTTCGATCCAAGTCCCAGAACCTCCGAGCTGATTAAGCTAGTCTTCCAGATCTAGAGGTACCGTATACTTAATGAACGCGCCACAGGAAGCAAGTTCCCGCGGGCATCTGTAGGCATGACCACTTAAGGTACTGCCCATGTATGTATGTTATATTGAGCACGTGATACAGATAAACAAATCACCCTAAGGCATGTATTATTTAAAAGTATGTAGTCACGTCACAACACCGGCACCTGGACTGTACACACCGACGATATTGGGTATAATATTTATCTAGCATCTGCCAAATATGTGTTTTGGGAGAAACTGAGGCGAGTTCAGTACTTTCCCGTTCCCGTGCCAATATAATGTCACGTTCGTATGTACATGTACACAGACCCATATTCAGACATCCATGTACATGTAATCTATAATTGTATAATTACTAGTAAATCTAGGTATACCTATACTCTACAGCATGAACACACGGCAGAGCGATTTAAGCGCAAACACAAGCTCAACATATACACGTACTGCATATCGTCCTTCTGAAGATCCAGCGTGGCACAGAAGCCGGGGGGCGGCAGATCATGAAGTTGAGTCGTATAAATGTTGGGATGATGGGTGGAATGTATTGGCATTACAATGCAGTTTGTACCTCTAGTCGAAATGATCCCGGCCCGTGTGTAATAGTTGCATGTAACTATGCTGGCTGGTAGCATAAGTATCATTTTTTCCTTGTTGGTCTCACACTTGGTAATGAACCATTGAATCGTGGGTAAGGAAGCGAAGGCCAGCCCGCATGCATCCGGGCCGTGACGGCTCGCATCCCTCGACCTCGTTCGAGCGATTACATACACGCTAGATCATGAGATATCTAACTGTACTTTCTGCTCACGGTATTGCGCAATCCCAGAGTTGGATGATGGATGTTCATGTAGGTAGTTATGTCTTTGAGTTGATGCCAATAATCATGAGCTTGAGGCATGTCTTACATCACCAAATATTGTACATCCAAGTCGATCGTACGCCTAGGCCTTGTCTTGGGATTGCTTACTCATGGCTGACCAGGAACTGTTATCTTGAGACAGCAGGAAATTATACATGATAGGTCAGTTGTTCAAGAAAACGGATTCTACACTGCTAAGATCAAACCTAAAGGCTTCATTAAAGCCGATGAGCTTAAAATTCAAACGGTACTATAGCCATATTCGCGTCGACGTCGATAAGCTAAAGTCATACATAGAAGCGGTTTGTGTGTGACTCAAACCTCTTGCCTTTGCAATTGGCCAACTAGAGTACCTATGTATGCTTTGGGATGAGTTAAAAAGGATCGCTCTCACGCAGCTAGCTGTTGTCCATATTTCTTTAGGCTGAATCTGTGTCGTGTTATATCATGCACATATGACGATGCTTCGCATCTGAGGATTCGATCGCTCTGGGTCAATGCCTAGGTCTACCATTACCTTTATTAGGTATTGGTTTAGCTTCAGGGCAAAGCCAAATACTAGTACATGCATAGGCCATCAGCTTTCATTTATTGACTCATTACCCTCATGCACCTCGATAGGTAGATACTGATGGCCATGTGTATGTAATGTAATACATTGAGCACCACATGCACATATTGGGGTCCCGACCAGACCAGGGATGGACATCGTAATTGCTAGTACTAGTACTAGTAGGTACCGGTACCGGGCACGAATTGGAATGGATCCAGTTTTAGATGACTGTATAACTAGAACATTGTTATACTTGCATGATAACACCCACCCGGGTTTCCGGGTGGCTCCTCATGGCCCCCCCAACGGGGCCGCATAGGTAGTAACTAGTTTTTAAATAAAATATAAAAAAAAGGAATGAGAACAACTAAATTATCCTTGTTCAGGGTAATATTTAACACATTGGGCTGGAACGTTAACTTATTTTAGTTACCTGAAAAGGAAATACGAGAATCAGATGACTACCCTTGGGTCACAGCATAGTCTGGTTGGCACAACACCTCCTGTGGAGGGTCACAGCACTGCGTTCATGGTATAATGGGCTTGGCAGAAGAATATTCTTTCTATTAGAAAAGACCCTCTTTCGAGGCAACCAGACTAAGAAAAGACTAGAGATTTCACAATTATGTCAATTGGAAAGCAGGGTAGGGCGTCTTTACTGTCCCATCCAGTCTGCTGCTGTGGCGCGATACCTTATGTGAGCGTACACTATATTATCGGTGTCTAGGCAAACCTGGCACCTAGTGATCACGTTTTGTCATAGCGGTTACACTCTCCAACACCTTACCCGCCCAACAAAGCCAGGGCCCTGTTTCGACCCTTTCTTCAAGTTTAGCCGGGTACCAAGCTGATAACAGTCTCGTCTCAGCTTCCTTCCTAAATCAACTTTCCGAATTTCTTCAATACCCTTTTATATCATGCTCCCTATTTCAGCTTATCCTCCCAGCAGTACGCACAACCACCTACATTGGATGCTACTGTATCCAAACAAAACTGAATACTGAATAGTAGTTAAGGACAGCACAAAGCACTGCGAGAGGCTATAGGACTTGCCATCTAGATCTAGATTCTGATTCCAATATATACTTGTTATAGCCCATGTTTGTGCCTACGTTTTTTCAACCACATCTAGAGGGAAGTTAGTCGATCAGGGACTATTCTTGTCCATTCTCCAACAGCTGTACGCAGTTTCTGATATTCCATGGCCAGGTTCAACATTTACATATTTACCCTGATAACATTGTGCCGTCAATTGCAGCTTGGTGGAAAACCTGACTAATAGCTAGGAGAACATCATATATTCACCCTCGTACTTTGTTCTATCTCGATCATCATCATCACCACGCCATCATCGGGAGTTTTGTAAGTCTTATTTTTTTCTATTGGCTATGCAATTCAAGCGGACGCCCCTAGTGGCTGGGTGAGCTTATCATACTCGATCAAGGCGCTTGGCCGAGACCGGATATTCCAACCGGACTATGGAACCTTATGTGGCGAGGCCACTGGAGAGTCATATTTGTGCATGAGCCACCTGAGTTGAAACCTGAGGCCTTCATGATTGCGCCATTGTTTTATCCTCGGTACCTAGGTAGGCCCTTAAGAGATGGAAAGAGTAGAAGCATGACGGCTAGGCGAAGGGAGGAACATGCGATGAGTATGTAGTACGATCAGTTGCCGATTAGTCTCTCCGATGGTTCTGATATGGTTCTGATGGGAGGATTATTTTGTATACATCTGTGATTTACTTCATTGCCCATCACGTGCAGCAAATTTTGCGACATTACAACCATGTTGCAGAATGGTAGACAAGCCAACAGGACACAAAGAGGCGAAAAAGACAGCACGAGAAGCGAATATTTTATTGTTTTCTTACCCTCCAGTTCAGCGACCAGAGAGCAACAAAAAAAAAAAAAGTACTCTTCATACTCAACCTCGAAGTAAATCAAGACCAAGAAATTTGTAAAATCAAAAACTACGCGCCCGAAGTGACCCGAAGGCCATTCACGGGCACAAGAGTCCAGCGGTGTGCAATGCTAGACCTGTGCTCGAAGCTCAACTTTTATGAGCGAAGAGCTTGGCGCAAGGTAAGTATGAAGAGAAAAAAAAAGAAACGGAAAGGAAGGGGGGATGGACAGTTTATATACAAAATTCCAGGTTGTGCCAAGCATTGGGTTAGCGTTGGAATTGTCGGCCTTGGCTCAGGCACGTGTGGAAAGCCAAGCCCGACATTGCTACATGTCTATTCGGTAGCGCTATCACATACATATGCAATGGGACACGTAGATCTAGATCATAAGTAGTCTGGTTGGCACAAGGATCATAAGCCATATTTGAGCGCCAAGATCTATTCAATGGGTACAGTAAAAACTATTGAATCTAGAAGTCATATAAGATATTTTTTAGTGATGTCACAGAAGATCAGGTGGTGGATTAGCTTTACTGGGCCGGGACGGTGCTGGAACACTCTCTGAGCTAATAGCTTTGGTTTAGGCCCATACCGAGTAGTAGTTTTGGACCGGTGGAGGAAGCTGCCTCCAGAAACCGCCTGGACATATATTCAGGGACAGCACGTGTAGAGGCTTCCTTGATGGCATTATGGATAATCACAGTGTACATTTCAATCTCCGACGTTCATATAACAATGGCATGTCTCGTGAGATCCTGAAACCCGCATATGTCGTTCACAGCGCATATGTATGTGATACAGTAGCGCTACCGAGTCTCTACGGCCTGCGAAACTTCTTTTTGCCTTCCAGGAGATGACATCTGCAAATGGCGGTGCATACGAGTGCTAATTTTTTTCTTTTTTCATTTATTTGCAATTGGTGGATATCTTACATTCGTGAAGATCTAGTGAAATGCACAAGCCAGACTAAGAAATACAGTGTGTATTCAGATTGAGGGTAGTGTTCGCTCCATAAATCCATCACATTCACGGGCATTCAATTCAATCTGCTCTACCATAGCATCTTTTAAATTATTCTATTTAGGTAAAATCTACAGTCCCCTTCTGGCTTATCAATCAATGATAGCCTAGGAAACCTCAGAAAGCTATCTTCGTACATATATCCACTTGGCCTGGGAACCTGCATCTAGGTCGGTGATTTACATCATGATGTGAAACAAACAAAAAGCTTATCAATTTTAGTGACACCTGTGAATAAAGGAATGCTTGCCAACTAGACTAAAAAAGTAGAATTTCCTTTCTGATACCTAATCAGTCATAATCACACATACTCAACCTTCTTTCTTGTGTCGGCATCTGTCATAATTTTAAGTGTACTATTGATAGCTTTCATATCCTCGACTAAGATCATGAATTTCCACTTGGGTTTCTGGGTGGCTCCTCATGGCCCCCTGACGGGACCGCATAGGAGTAACAAGTATCAAAACAAAAAGAAACGTTTTTTCGAAGAAAAAAAGATCATGAATTCCTTTTCATGTCGCTTGTTGCTTATAGTAGACCGTGCCGTAGCCTAACACCATCCGGTCGTAGAACAGGGCCCCAAACTCTTCATAAGTCATGTCTGCATACAGTGGTTTCTCGATATAAGCAACCCCTGATATAAGAAATCTCTCGATATAAGAAACTATACTCCGGTCCCGCCGGAATTTGTATGGGAAAATAAGAAACCCTCGTTACTAGCAGGTTTCTTAAGTATTCGCTTACTAATACATACAAAAATGCAAGGTTTCTTATATCGCGAGTGCTGATTAGCCCGCATCATGCGAGTTGTTTCTTAACGAGTTTACACCACAATAAAGCATCCAAGGTGTTATTCTCCTTACATCAGCTCTAGCAAAATAGATTATTAGCCTCTCTAAGCGTTATAATGCCACCGAAGGTTCCCATTCGCCTTTTATACCCCACTCAGACATACCCCACTCAGACATTTCCTAGTTTTTTTTGTATGTATCTTGATATAAGAAACCTCGCGTTATAAGAAACTCGCTGCCAATCCCGATGGGATTGCTTATATCGAGACACCACTGTACCGCGGATATTGTCTTACACAAATCCTATGCCGCTCTAGATCACTCAACCCCTCCCTCTTGTTTGGTAGCATTGAGAAATCCGATATAGTTCTCGTATATGCAGTCAACGGTTGAGTAGGTTTAGGTAAACAATATCTTTGGAAGCACTCAAGTTACCGGGCCGAGAACGGGCCCCACGCTATTTGCTATACCGGATGTTAGCTATACCAGACAGAGTGCAGCAGATTTATGCAGTCCGGTATAGCAAGGTTTGAGTATAGGTAGTCTGGCGTGCAAGCCAGACTAGATTCTAGTCTGTTTGGAGGTAAGAATCGTTTTTTTTGGAGATGATAATATTTGTTAGTCAGGTTGGAACAACATTTTGCAATGGAAGGGTTGTGCTAGTCTCGATCGGGGGGTAGTGCAACTGGCTAGCTCACAGAATCTCCACAAAATCACGTGCTAGATGTCAATTGCTTACTCAGCTCTCTGGGGCCCTCGGTATGCCGAAGTTATCTTGCTTATCCGCGCGTCTCCCAGTTGGCTTCTCCACTGAGTCCATTCCACTCCTACCCACTCCTACCCACATTCCTAGCACCTCCCCAACAAAGGGCCATCATGTCCGCTGTCGACGAAGGTCACACTTTCTTGCTTATTTCCAAATATTCAATCTGTCCCTGCTAACGAGCTTCACCCAACATTTACAGATGCGCTGATCAAATCCCGCCCACTCACCGTCGAAGAACGTCCTTTCAAGCGCATAGGCAAACGCTGTGCCCAACTCCCCATAAACCCGAATGGCACCACATCCCAATTCGACTTTGAAAAATTCCGAGAAGAGGCTGAACTTGACTTCGAGCTGTTCGAAGTTACCATCGCTCGAATCCAACTCCTCCAACACACTAACCAGCGCGAGATCGAGCGATATGAAGCCGAGAAGGTGAACATTCTCAAACTCTCAGAGCAGGCAAGGCAGGATATGACACTTCTTCGGGAACAGCTTGTAGATGCGCAGCAGGAGAAGGCGAATAGATTAAAATATGACGCGATCGCGAATGATATTCTCAGTACGAAAGTAATGAGGCTGGGGAGGGATGAGCAGAAGATAAATATGCAGAGACTGGAGGCTGAGATTGTGGAACTGGAGGGGGAAAGGAGGCAGTATGGGGAGGTGTGGCAGGCGAGGAGGGAGCAATTTGGAGAGATCGTGGGAAGGTTGGAGAAAATGCAGGAGCAGATCCAAGAGGATAAAGAGGAGCATGGTCAGTTTAAGCCTTGGCACAGATGTGACTGGAGTTTCTTTTAGTGGGCGTGTGCTAATGCTGTCTGTGGGTGGTAGACCGGAGAGAAGGCATGGATGAAGAAGAAGGCGAAGAGGGAGAAGAGATTGAGAATCCGACCCATGTGGGTGTCATTGCTGGAATTGCTAGCAGTGGCAGGCTAGGGGGGTCAACAGGGGACAGAAGCGGTGCAGCTACACCTTTAGCCTTGTCTGCGGTGCCATCAGCGGGGCAGACACCGCTGAGGCAGGTGAGAGATGTTAATATGGTGGATGCACCTCTAGAGAAGGTGGACGAGGTGGATAGGATGGATACCAATTAGTTGGGAAGTTGGGGGGCCCAGGCTGGGTCCAGATCTGAACAGGTTCTGTCCAAAGTTTGTTGAAATAGTATGAATGGTATTGGTATCTACTGTGGCATTGTTTACATGAGCGGATCGACTCTCCTACTATCGTCATTATGGACACAAACTAGTTGCCTAGAGGGGTTTTCCAAGCCTCTAAATCCCAATATTACACCGGAATTCCATAGAATTATCCCACGGTGCAACACACGTGACACACACCATTCTCATTCAGGCTAGCGCCCATTACAGTAGGTAGGTACCCCGGATTTTCCGTTGCCGAAACAAGCAGGAACCGCACAGCCGCCGGCAAAAGGCGAATCAGATATCTTGCAACGAACATTCCACTCCGGCATAACGTCACCCGACAGAGGCCGAGCTCAAGTCGAGCAGTTTTTCCCATTCGTCCCATATTACCCCAATTCCTACACCGTTCACCGCTTAACCCTGATTGCATTTGGAGCCAACTGTCAAGGTAGTGCATGTTCTAAGACCCCCACTACCCCATGTCTTGGATGTTTTTTTTGTCGGGATTTTGGCTCACACGACAGTTTTCAGATACCCATCAAGTAAGAGGTTTGAAGGATAGGGTTGAAGATGCTCTTTGTCCCAGTAGCACGTCGGATGGCTTTTGAGGCGGCGCAGGTCGCTCGTTGGAATCAGTTCAGAGCAATTTCGTCGACGACGGCGAGGTTAGCTCAGGCGACGAGTGCGGCGCCGGTAGTGGTGAAGAAGGGGGGGTTGGGGGAGTGAAGGGAGGGTCAGTCTCTCCAATCCAATCCAATCCAATCTTATTACTTTTGATATTTCCTTCCTAGCCTGGTGCTGGAGTACTCTGGGAAAGTCATTAGATCTCAATTCAACTTTGTGCAAGATTACAGGGAGAGAAACTAATCAAGCCCTTCTACCTTTCTACAGTCTCTACGGATTCCTCGCAGGATGCACTCTCGCCGGAGGTGCCTCATACTTCTACTTTTTAGAGGAATACCGTTTGGCGAATGAGCTGTTGACGGAAGATGTCGATGTACGTTACGCCTCCCTGTCATCTTCGGCTATTGTGAACTGATATCCGGTTAATGAGATAAATTCCAACAACTGACAATGATTGCAAAGGCCCTCCGCGCTAGCGTCCTCAGAATCGAGCAATACGTCCGCGGCGTAGAAGACAAACTCGCCGACGGCTCCGTCATCGTCAAGAAGAAGTAAATGCCCATATAACTACCTCTATCTATCTACATCCCCACAGTACATTTTCAAACAGCATTCACGAGGATCAACTCAGTTGTATAGGACGCGGAGATGGGGCCGGTGATAGCATGCGATGGAGGCTGGGAGAGAGATTGATTTCATAAATACCAAAAAGGCATAGGGTGGTGGTGAGATTTGATTTGGGGACTATTGGGATGGATGGCTAGAGGGGTGTAATATGCTAAGTTTATATGGTGAGACGGATTTAATTTATTCTATTCGATGTTTCTTCAATTGTAACTCTTTTTACCTCCTGTTGTGAAGCAAAGCATTGAAATGAGCTTTGTATCTCAAGTCCTTTTATGCCTCGCTGGAAGAGGGGCCGGGAGTTACAATAAAATAGTTTGGGAGCTTTGATTTTGTCTTCTCTATGCGTGTTATTTCTCTACGTCTACTTCATGTGAGGAGATATAGAAGAGAAAGCACTATCAAAATGCATTATAAACGAATGACACTAATACCCGTAACTCCAAAGCACCAAAGAAAAACCCACTCGATTCCTTCCCTCCACACTTACGCCATGCGTACTAAAAACACCATTCCCACTTTTATCCATCAATCCTCCGCCCGCCCCCGCACTCCCTCCCGCCCCCCCTCCTCCCCCTCTCCCGGCCCCCCTCCCCCTTCCATATCCCACATCCCACACATCCAACATCCAACCCCCCACATCCCTACTCCACTCCTACCTTACATCTCCTCCAAAAGCTCTCTATCAAACCTCCCGACCCTACTCCAGAAGAACGGCTTATCATTCCTCAACGAAAATTCCGCCACATCATCCGTAAGCCTATTCCAACTCCAAAACCCTCTCCAAACTAATTTGTTTAATCTCCCCCCACCTCTTCCTCCCGTCCCACCACCCACACTCTTAACACAGAGTCCCATTTTAAATAAATACTTCTCGCCACTAGCGCTCTCAGTTTCGATATCAATGTCTCCTGAGTCCCTGGTATCGAGGCGCCAGCGCCCGCGGAGGACGTGCCTGTCCCAGGGATGGAGAGCAGAGGTGTAGCCTGGTGTATTTTGGGTACGGGAGGGCTTGGAGAAATGGTATACGACCTCGGGGGGCTCGTGGGTTGTAAGAAGGGATAAGCAGGTGCCGTCGGGGTAGAATCTAAGGTATCGGTAGTATGTGACGATGTGGACTGGTGCTGCGCCGGTGACGGTGGTGGATGAAGAGTGGAATGCCCCGGGGCGGATGTAGTTGCAGGTGGAGATGTAGAGGCCGTTGTAGCGGATGCGGGGCCGGGAGTAGAACATGTGTTTATACGAGTTTTTATAATTTGGAAAGAGGAATTTTATGGGGGGTGGGGAGGAGGGACGTTTTGGGATTGGGAGGCCTGAGAGGTCGGTTTCAACTTCCTCTTCGTCTTCGGGGGAGGAGAAATCGTAAGGGAGGGCTTCACCGAAGATGTTGCATTGAAAGTCCCAGACTTGTGAGGGGAAGCCCCAGTGGGGGTGGTGGCAGGCGTCTTTCCAGATGGAGTCTTCCGCAGAGACGGTGTAGGCGAGGGATTTGCTCACGAGGGAACACCGCGCGAAGGAGGCGATATCGGTGTATGCGAGAAAGCGGAGGATTTGGAGGAGGAGTTCGTGGGGGAGGTTGGCGAGGAGGGAGAAGCCCCGTGCGGGCTCTTCCGGTTCCTGAGGGGAATTAGTGAGGGTTTCAGGTTGTTTCTCAGATTTTGATTTTATAGGGGCGAAGGCCGGGAGGGGGTTGGCTTGGATGCGGAGATTGGAGAAGGAGGCGATGAGGGAGGTTATAGTAACTGGCTCTGTTGGAACTGCTGGAGTAGCAGATGCACCCCCAGAGGGGGCATTGTTGGAGTGGTGGGTGGTGTTAGGGCCAGTAGGAGGGGATAGGAGATTGGATGAGCTGGCAGAGGCGTTGGGCACCCGGGGAAAGTATTTCAGCTGGTATTTGGCGTCAATTTTTGGGTCCATACGGTAGGCTTTTCGGTAAAGGTTTAAGCTGTCTCCAAGGCTGCCTTGGCCTTCACGCTCAATGGCTTTTTCAAAATGCTCCATGGCGGATTTGGGGGCCTTGACTGAGAGGGAAGCGAATGGGGGGGAGCCAAGGTGGGGATTGGTGAATGTGTGTCCGGAGGTTGGGGGAGCTGTAGCTGAGGGGCCTGCTCCATCGTCACTGACGTCCTCCTGGGAGACATGGGATATGGGGGATTTCGTCCTGGTATGGGTGAATTGGGATGGGCGAGCCTGGGAAGGCCGTCTCTTAGAGGGGCCAGCTACTGGGGCTGCAGTGGATGAAGGCGCCTGAGGTTGTTGCTGCTGCTGTTGACGAGTCTTTTGTGTGACTTCCTGCTGCCATTGACTTCGGAACTGGGCGAGCTCGAGCTCGGCTTCGTCGTTCATCTTTGCCTTGGACATTTTGCAGTTTGGGTGGTAATAGTGGTGAGATGATGATGTGATAATATGTTGAAATATATTATTGAAGCTCAGTGATCGCAATCACTTATATACTCGTAGCGCAACGAGCAACAGCAGGTATGCCAGGGGGAGCTGTACATGCACATTGTAAATCCGCAGAAGCAGAAGAGAGATGGGGAGGCATGTATGTCTCAGAGCTTACAGACTCTCAGAAGTTGTGGGGATGTGAGTGCTCTGTATGGTACTGGTGTGCTGCAGGAGCAGTGTGCCAAGTATGACGATACATGCAGGTAGGGCACAGTAGTTGCATATGCACAGTGTATATGTACATCCACATGCACAGTACCTTGGAACCCGTCAGCTCCATAGATATAGATTATAGCATACTAACTGTTGTACATACTACATCTGTACAGTACTGAGCCATTCCACTTCAACCCCGCCACGCTGCAGAACAACGATACCACACATCAACCCCGCAGTGACCGGTTAAGTCCACTTGGGACCATGGCATAGCGATATCCTACCGCTGCTGGGAACGTGATCGCCCCCACAGAGCCCACAAAACTGGACAGCTGCAAGAATGTCTTCTCGGCTGCACGGCTCCGACAAGAACGCACAGGTCCTCGCAAAGCGATATGCAGACCGTTAGAACTCCGTCCATGTGCCCTCGCAAATTCCGAGTACGCAGAGCTAACATTACATAGACATTTTCAAAGATGAGGACGGCGAGGAGTACGGCGCCTCAAATTTTGGCGACTTTGCGACATACATGCGCCACAAGAAGGCCAAACTCCAGAACCGCAATGCCCTCCTTCGCTCCCTCCCTGAGAATCAAGATAAGCCTCAGATCTTCCGTGGGATCGTGGCGACAGTCAATGGATATACCAATCCATCTCTGCAGGATCTCACGGAGATGGTTGTCACACATGGAGGGATATTTGTGCAGTACATGGATGGCAAGACGGCGGTAACACACATTTTCGCCAGTGCGCTCACACCCAAAAAAATGGTGGAGTTTGCTAGATATAAAGTTGTGAAGCCAGCTTGGGTAGTGGAGTGCATAAAAGAGGGGAAATTACTGTCATGGGAGCAGTGGAGAGTCATTCCCGAGGGCGCGAGGCAGGCGACGCTTGGGTTTACGCCGTCACAATCTGAGACTCCAGGCAGTCCTGGGAGAGTGGGATTGGTGACGCAAAGACCAAGGAGGGCAACGGTGTCATATAAGGATGTGATCACTCCTGGTAGAGTTACACCAGGACCTGCATTTGAGAGAGTGATTGGTCGTGGTTCGGTGAGACCTAGTCCATCAATATCGTCGCCCAAGCGACCAACACCAGTGACTAGATCCTTGTCGTCATCTAAGTCAGATATACCAGATGGGAGGTCGTTTGCTATAGTTATACCAAAATCCCGTTCAGCCACTCCTAGACGAGAGTCTCCACTCAAGGGAGAAGAGGCGGCAGAACATATCGCACAGGGTGAAGATGAAGCCAAACAGGAACCGCCCTCTACATTGGATTGTGTTTGGGTAGGAGGCAAGCAAGAGGCTCCAAAAACACAAGGCAAAACTCTCACAGAATTGTCCCCCTCATATCAACTATCCTCACCGTTACTTTCATTGCCATTTGACGAGATCCCCCCATCACACCAGCCCGAGCCACCCTCTGGTCGAGAAATACCCCCATTACATCAGGAGGTGCCTGAATCAAGCCCCCCAGAGGTGCAATTTATACAAAGCTTTACAAACTCTGAGGGTGATGAAGTTGAGAGTTTGATGCAAACACTGAATAATGGGAAGAGCACAAAAGCAGAATTAACACCATCACAAAAAACTGTAGTGGATCAAGGGGTAAGTGATCGATCTCGTGGAGTTACTCCTCGGCGAGTAACAGTCGTGAAAGATGAAATCCCCCCCACGTCTCCAAATGAGGATATTGATATGGGAACCACATCAGAAGGATTCCTCGAGGCTGTGGCTACCACCACAAATCCAACTTCTCCAACGGAGGAACCAGAGACCCCTACGAAGGCAAGTTTGTCAATAAAGCTTGAAAGCGTACGCTCACCAACCAACCCAACCAAAAAACGTCCTTTTC
Source organism: Terfezia claveryi (assembly GCA_015179025.1). NCBI lineage: Eukaryota > Fungi > Ascomycota > Pezizomycetes > Pezizales > Pezizaceae > Terfezia > Terfezia claveryi. The sequence continues at coordinate 37,820 of WHUX01000014.1, read as the reverse complement.
CACCCACCACCACCCCCACGAAATCCCTTTCCCCTTCCGCATCCAAAAAAACCAAACTCTTCTCAGCCTCCACCGATGCCAACACCACCCTCCTTGACAATCCCCGCGTCCGCTCCACCAGCGCCCTCAACCCCGACTTCCTCAAACAATATTATCAAGAATCTCGCCTCCATCACCTCAGCGCATGGAAGTCCGAGCTCAAGCAAAAACTCCAAGATCTGACACAACAAGCATCCTCAAATAACAAGTCCCCGAAACTTAAAGGAAAGGCACCCAGGCGATATATCCTCCACGTGGACTTTGACTGCTTCTTCGCTGCAATATCCGCCCGAAACCACCCTTCAGATCTCACAGGAAAACCCGTCGTCGTCACTCACGGAAAAGGCGGAGAGAAGAATGTCAGTAGTGAAATCGCATCATGTAACTACAAAGCGCGGGAATTTGGAATCAACAACGGAATGTGGATGGAACGTGCGCTGGAGTTATGTCCTGATATTGTTTGTCTCCCGTACGATTTCCCCGCGTACGAGGAGGCAAGCACGGAGTTTTACTCTGTGGTGTTGGGGTTAGGTGTGAATGCTGTGCAGAGTGTTAGTGTAGATGAGGTTTTGGTGGATGCTACCTCATTGTGCTGTACGGCTGGAGAGGGAAGTGTAGATGCGGAGCAGGCACACGCGGATGTACTTGGTACGATGATTCGTGATAGAGTACGGAAGAAAACGAAATGTGAAGTGAGCGTGGGGATTGGGGGTAATATTTTATTAGCGAAATTAGCTTTGAGGAAGGCGAAGCCTGCGGGCCAATATCATCTTAAGCCAGAAGGGGTACTGGATTTCCTTGGTGGATTGGGCCTGAGGGATCTTCCTGGTGTGGGACACTCCCTGGCAGGAAGACTCTCTGAGGAACTGAAAATCAAAATGGTAGCACAGTTACGGGATACACCTCTGGAGCGACTACGTACCGTAGTGGGTAGTAAGACGGGAGAAAAACTTTGGAATTTCGCACATGGAATCGATCACGCTGAGGTCGGGGATGTACCTGAGCGGAAAAGCGTCGGTGTAGACGTCAGCTGGGGAGTTCGCTTCGAGACACAAGCCCAAGCAGAGGAGTTTTTGCAAAATTTGGCGGGGGAACTCCATCGTCGGCTCGTGGAGGCAAAATTTAAAGCCAGACAGGTGACAGTCAAGATCATGAAGCGGGCAAAAGATGCACCAATTGTTACACCAAAGTTCTTGGGTCATGGGGAATGTGATGTCTTCACAAAGAGTATCGGTATGGGAATGGCTACTTGGGATCAGGATATACTTGCTAGGGAGGCAATTGCGGTGTTGAGGGGGTACAGGTTCCCGCCGGTAGAGTTGAGGGGGTTTGGGCTGCAGTCAACGAAGTTGGAGAAAGCCAAGGTTGGGGAGGAAAGTGCTGGGGGCCAGAAGACGTTGGAGTTTAAGCCCGCGCCTGTACCGTTGGTAGTGAAGAAGGAGAATGGGAAGCCTGAACCTGCTACTGCCCTTACCGCCCCTCCTACAAAACCTCAACCCGTAGCAGGCCAATGGGCGTTCATGCCACCCCCACCTGCTCCACACCCCGAACCCCCACCTGCTCCACACCCCGAGTCATCCAAACCAGACCCTCGCTCCCCAGCTGGCGCGGCTGCTTCGCCTGCATCATCTCAATTCCTTGTCCCTTCCGCATCGCAAATCGATCCATCTGTTCTCGATGCCCTTCCGTCGACTATGCGAGCTGGGATCCTCGCCGCGGCAGCATCAAAGAATCACATTCCTTCTCACACCACTACCCTATCTAAATCCCAATCAACCACCATATCTCCTCCTCTTCCACGAGGAAAAAAACAACTCACAGCCCTAGTTCCAGCCCCCGCACCTCCACTAGTAGCTGGGCCATCGAAACCCCCCCCACAGAATACCAGTGATCTTATCCCCCCTTCGGCATCACAGATCGATCTAGATTTTCTTGCTAGCTTGACTCTGGAGCTGAGAGAGGAGATATTGAGAGAATATCGTTCTGCTGCAGAACCTCCTTCTCCACTCCTGAAGGGGGGAGGGGTGGTATCACCGCGGAAAAGTAAAGGAAGAAAGGAGCGGCAGACGCTTCTGCTGCAATCTCCGAGGAAGGTTACAGAGTCGCGAGCCTGGAGTGGTATTAGCAGTCGTGGGTCTCCGGGTAGATCTCGGCCTGGAACGAGCATTAGCCCGAGCGGGACAAGAAGTAGAAGCCCGGTTTCGTATGATGTTCAACCGAAGACGTTATTTCCTCAATACCATCATCTCAACCACCCTACCCCAAAAAGACCAACAGCAACAATTACATACACCCCTATCCCTCGGCACCCCCCAAACTCCCCCCCCCTGCCCTGGCACCTCATCCTCCACCCCAACCAAAAAAACCAAAACCCCCTCTTAACTTCCCCTCCGACCTCGACCATACTGTCCTATTCTCCCTTCCCCCCGACATCCTCTCCGAAGTCCTCTCCCACCACCGCACCACCAAACCTCTGTTACCAAACCCACACGTTACCCTCCCCGCCCCACCTCCTAACCCCCTGCACCCCCCACCCTCCACCCGCTGCCTCCTCCTCCCTCACCCCCGCGCCCGCTGAAACCCCCACACCTCCAACACCTCTCTACCCTCCCTCAGCTGAGGGAACTTATCTCTTCTTGGGTGCAGGAAGATAGAAATACCGATGGAGATGGGGATGGAGGGTTTGAAGGCCCGAATGAGGAAGATGTTGATATACTAGTACGCTATCTTCGAGATGTAGTTGTTCTAGAAAGAGATATGGGCAAGGCTATGGCGGTGGTAGAGTGGTTCGGGGAGGTTGTTGCAGAGGCTGGGGAGGAAACGGTTTGGGGGAAGAAAGGGAATGAAGTTGGGATTAGGATTGGAGAAGGGTTTCGGGAGTGGAGGAGGGCGGTGGTGAGGGCTGTGAAGGAGGGAGTGGGAGGGGGTTGTAAGGAGAGGGGGGTGCCCGAGGTGGAGTTTGAGTTTCCTTGGGAGATGGAGGAATGAGAGAGTCTGCGCAGGCTGGATTTAAAGTTTTTTTTTTTGGGAGGGGCAGAATTTGCTCACTTTCATTGGATATTTGTTTTCTAGAATGGTTCGTGGTTGGGTTGGGTTATTGGAGTTCTGTATTGGATTACTGGTTAGGGCTTTGGGGTTTCAGGTTTACCGTGTATAACATCCTACCGTATCCGTATTATTCAGTAGCGCTATCACATACATATGCAATGGGACGCGTAGATCATAGCCATGGCTGACGTGAAACATATCATTTTGAGCGCCAAGATCTATTGCAGGGTACAGTAAAAACTATTGAATCTAGAAGTCATGTTCAGTGATGTCACAGAAGATCAGGTGGTGGATTATAAACTCACTTTATTGGACCGGGACGGTGCTGGAAACTCTCTGAGTTAATGGCTTTGGTTCAGGCCCATACCGAGTTGTAGTTTTGGACCGGTGGAGGAAGTCTGCCTCCAGAAACCGCCTGGGCATTTGCAGCTATATTCACAGACAGCACTTGTAGAGGTTTCCTTGATGTCATTATGGATAATTACAGTACATTTTCAATCTCCGACGTTCACATCGCATATGAAGTATGTGATAGCGCTACTGAATAACTCGAGTTCTTGGTCAAGCCTATGTAGGCCAAAGCTGTAGGGGTATGCAAAACAATCAACCCACCAGACTGACACATACTTATTACTTCTATACCGTCTGTGGTTGAGGTCGGATATGTATGTAAGACCCGCATATCATAGCTTGGTTCATTCGAAGGAGGAACGAGAGAGAAAATCTAGCCGGTAAATAGAATGAGGGAATGTAAGTAAATGCGGCGTTTTTTTTTTTTGGCTGCGGGGCTATAGAATCTTAGAGACTCGCGAATATCATAAATCATCTATCACAAAAAAAAAAAATCTCCATATTTACATGTTACAGATTTTTTTTTGGAAGGCAATTTATTTTAGTTTTACAATAATAATGTCAATGCCTACTAGTAAGTCTGAGTAATAGATAATATTAGTGGTAGTCAAATGAGAAATTTTTTTTTTATTGATATGCAAAATTGACCAAGCTCCCCTGTACAGACTAAACCATATTGAGGTGTCCCATTTGACCGCGTAATTTGAAAAAAAGTTGTTATTGATTAATCGTGATGGTTAACATATCAGCTATCAATGCCTCGTTATACTGAAAAAGCCCGAATCCAAGAACATCTTGACGATCTCGAGAGCGCAATTTTCTGTCCTATTCGAACCGCTGTAATCTGATCTTTACTTTCGAAAAGATCATCTTTCACCTGCTTATACCAAAGCGCTTGCTTGCCTTTCATAACTTCAAGATTGTCCTCCATCCAGCTTATTAGATCTTCTGTTTCTTCTTTTTCCCATCTGTAAGATGTGGAAGAGGATGTGCTAACTTGCGACATGCTTACTTGATAGAAGTTGTGGTATGGTACGGTGTGGTGTAGTGTGGTGGGATGTTGTTTGTATGGATGATTAAGCCGTCAATAAAATTTTTTGATTTATCCATCACCATCAATCGACTCTGGAGTCCATTGATGAAAGGGCTGCATATCAAAAATTTTTGATCTTGGCAAAGTAGGTTTTTTTGCCAAGCGCCAATCAGCGTGTAGGCCAAGATCAAAAATTATGCAATTGATCACAAAAATTTTCTCATTTGACTACCACTAATGATAGTTGCTAAATATTTTAGAAGACTTGCGATAGTAACAAAAAAACTTTCTCATTTCAACAACCTTCCTATCCTCCTCCCTTCCTCCATCATGCAGCCCCAAAAAGCATTAGAAGATTTGTATCCACCAGGTCTCGAACCATTGTAACAACCTCCTCAGGACCCATCTCCAATCTAATTTGAAAATCCCTGATGTCTTCAATGGAATCCTGCTCCCATTTCGTTACAATGGCATTAACAACACGATTCTCCATGCCCTGAGACACATAATACTTTAGACCGAAGTGCCAGATGTATTCCTCCTTATCCTTATCATCCTTGGTGATTATTTTATTGTCGTTTAAGAAGTTCTGGAGCTGGCGGCTCAATTTGATGCTAAGTGTTGACATGTTTGGTTATTGTATTTGCCTTGGATTTTAGTCTGGTTAAGATTGGATTTTTTGAGTCTAGTGGAACTAATATGTTTGTGGTAGTTGCGCCATTTAACTCAGTTATATACAGCTTTCAAAGGGCCATGTCCGTGGCCAGGTTGGCTCTAGGTATCTATGACCATCCCCTAGTCTGGTTCTCCTCGGAGGGCCAAAACTCGTTAACTACAGTACCCTCCCTGCGGGCACCTAGTCTGCCTTAGGTATTACCGTATTGTCCCACGCAAGTGTCTGCTAAAGTATGCCAAGGCTATTTCATTGATGCCAAGCTATGCGGTGCAACTTGGGTTATCTTGGAATGAGAGGTTGTGCATAGAAACACTAACAGAGATGAATGGCCAGTAAAGGGACACTTCACCTGATATGTGTGAGTGTGTCAGTGAGCACGTAGATATGAATATGAGTATTTGAATATATGAGTATATGAGACGTTCGAGTATATGAGTAAGTATATGAATATATATGAGACGTTCTTCAACAAGCTCAGAGGTGGGTGGTAATAATACTCTCACTGAGGAAGATGTTCGCAAGTGGATGTGGTACAGGACCTAGTTTACCTAATTTGGCGTGTTTGTTGCATTACCCCGAATTCACTTTACAAATATAATCAAATTCTAAAATACAGAAACAAATCGACAAACAGAACCTAATGGATTTTCCCATCATCCATGTACTGAAACTGATGGTGAAGGCCCAAGTCCTGAGAGGGAATCTTGATTGAATTCTTGGGGAAGTAGGGTATCTATTCATTCAATGATGGCTTCCATGATGTGATTTTGGAGCAGGATATGTATTGGCTGTTCCCTGACAGAGATGAGTATAGAGAGTTACTAAAGTGATGACTGGCCATAGCCATGGTGCCGGCCATGTCATAAAAAGTCTCTGATACAGTAGCTAAAATCGTGAAGTAAAAGAAAGAATCCCTGATGAAGGCAGCCAAAGCGCCCTCAAATCATGACTCGATATTGAAGGAGGAGTTGGGGAAAGTTCCCATATCGGACTGTTCTAGCTGTTGGAGTATGGATATCATTACAAATAACGGCTTCAGGTGTGAAACAGGGTGAAATAATTGACATCTCAATGAAATAGTCTGGCCGCAATGCAAAGGATCGGATATCGAATCTGTCCACTCCCCCCCATACTAGCCCCATGTACCCACTCATACTAAGTATACAACTCGTAGTTAGTATTGAACTTTCGCTTTCTAATTTAAATCCATAGTTCCCCCCGGCTACTCACATAAACAAAGACGGTTATGAGACTACATATAAGCCTGCCAGTGCTGTACCAGCAACTTGCAGATTGGTTAGTTCAAAATCCAACTCCATTAAGAAGTGTTGTATTAAATGAAGTAGTTTAGTTGGACATCCACATGGTGGATCCCATATTTCCTCTCCTTCAACACCAGTCGTCAACGCTTTATATCTCCTCCGTACGGGCTTCAAAGCTGCTCGATTTCGTCATATAGTGTACCCTCTTTAGGTTTGATTCTTATTAATCATCGCTGTAGGTTGGGTTTTACACAGCGCACCATGCTGAATGCGAACTGAGGTATAGCAAGGAGGGTTGAATTTAAGTATGAGAGTTGTCATGATTGAATTACCCTCAGGTCATTAGTCACGTGCCAAATCTTCTGATCACCCAACAAGCTGAAGTAGAAGCGGCTCAGTGCTATAATGGCCAGACGCTTAGAGTGAAATTTCAGTTCTATAGGATCGAAATCTTGGGATGTATATTCGGTAGCTAGTTACCCCAAAACCTTCAGCCTGCATTCTTAAATGTAATGTTGCTGCCTGTCAAAGCGGAGCATTCACCCAAATGAATAAGGCGGAAACAAGAACTAGATTTATATCAACAACTTCTCAAGCCTTGTTACTTTTGCAAGCCATGTATCAATGCAACCAACTACTCTGCTCTCAAATACAAGAACGCAAAATACAGCACACAAAATACGACACACACAAAGGTGCAGAAGGGGGATATATAAACCGGGAAATAAATATGCAGTCAATCAATTAGATAAATTCCAAAGATAACCAAAAGCCGTACATTTGTAGGGCAGGGCAAATAACAGAAGGAGGGGTGCAAAATTATAGACCTGGGCAGAACAGGGATGCAGGAGAAGGGTTGGATTAACGTAGCCTCGTCCCTGAGGGCTAAAGGAGGATAAATTGGAATTATATGAGGAGAAAAGGATGGAGAGGCCCAAGAGAGAGGCCGACGTAGACGAGGGGTGAGAGCGTAAGATAGAAAAATGTCCAGCTGTGCAGCAGGCCATGGGGTACAATAAAAATTCAGCGTACGTATGCGAAGACAAAGATATACAAGTTATAAGTTATAAAAGGCACCTGCTTTTCGCAGTATAGCTTTAAACCCACCGACCACCATACCCCATATACTTAAAAAGCCGTAAGGCATACCACACCAATAATACCCAGTTGACAGACACGAAAAAACCCCAGGAAGGAAAAGAAGAAAAACATATCCTACCCGGACACCAACGAAGCTTTAAAAAAACAGCCCATCAAACAAACGAAAAACCCAACACACCAACAAGAAGCTAGATCCGTGAATAGACTAAACTAAAACAAAAAAAAAAAAAATACAAGAAAACAAGAAGGTATCCTTAACACGCACAAGCTCGCCCATAGTAACGGCAAGAAAAAAACATTCACCTCCACTTTGGCTTGTTATCTTGCGCCTGTTGCATCAATGGTTTGGGGGGCATGCTCATCCTCTTGGCGCGAGAAACGCGACCAGATGCAGTGGATGAGCCAGAGTCACCCCCGGGTATGCCATTCAGGGCACCCGAGGCTGATTGCGCCGACGGTGATCGCGGCCTCGGTTGCATGACTGTCCTCCTTGCACTAGCCATTGCACTTGCCGGACGAGCATACTTCACTGCAGAAGTTGTTGCATTACTTATCTGATCATCTCCTTGATATGAGCTGACGCTAGGCTTTCTTCCACTGCTGTTGTACATACCAGCAAGGTTAGGTATAGACTGCCGGGACCGTAGCTCTGGTCGCATTGGTATCTCCAGCCCTCCTTGGGAGCTAGTCCCAGAAACAGACCTTGGTGACGTCATTGGTGACTTGATGAATCCAGATGCTCCATAAATACTAGCCCTCTTTGATCCTGTATTTTGAGAGTACTTGTAAGTTGGGGAGCTCATAATTGGGTTGAGGCTAGGGCTTTGTCCTGGGGTTGGGGTTGGGCCATATCTGAGGGGGCTTGGAATGGGAATCCTGGTTTTGGTACCTGGAGTGGAGAGCGTATTGCTATGAGGCGTCTTCCTGTGCTCACTAGGAGTCGTAAGGGACAGTGGCTTGAAGTGGTGCCCGGTGTCCAGATCATTGGTATTAACGCTGATATTCCATCGCGGCCTATTATCTAGTGAACTTGTCGACCTGGCACTTGTTGCATTTGGCCGTCCCGAGTTTCCAGGTGAAGGGATATGGTACACGGACACCCTCTGAGAATTAGGGGAAGGGGATGCACCTCGGCTTGAAGTAGGAGAGAAAATATTACCAAAGGTATTGCTACTTGTCCGTACTGGTGGAAGCTTTGCACGAGGAGTATTTGATGTCGCAGAACTTGGTCCAAGAGCACCGCGGGACACCTTAGCGTACTGACCTGCTGCACTCTCTGAACGACGCTGAACGGTTGCATTGGATTTTGCAGTATTTGCAGGAGACGAGAGCACTATAGAAGAAGCAGGAGAGCTCCCTGGAGTGTGTATCATAGAGTTTGGTGATCTAGCGTCCATGGATACAATAGTGGAGACAGAATCCCTGAGTGCCTGCTGTGAAATGTGGAGATTAAGCTCATGAAGGACCTCATCTGTTATACTCATTTCTTGTTCCATGTGCCTCCAACGTTTGTGCATAGCGGCATGAAGACGGAGAATCTCGCCGTTAACGGTTAACCGGTCGCTAACACCTTTGTCGATGATTGCAAGCACTCGTTGTATGGCAGGGCCTTACTCAATCCAAAATTATAAGAATACACCCAAAGGTGAGGGAGGAGCAGAGACTGCTTACCGTAATGAACTCTCTTCGCCTCATACGCCTCAACCTTCTTATGGATACCAGAATCTGTTGACAAATCGTGGCCATCTTTGAAGTGGTTGACAGTATCTTTCAACTTCTTCAGACTCCTCTCCACACTATCGATCATCTGGGTAGCCTGCTTTCCTGCGTTCCTAAAAATCGCAACCCACTTATCCTCTCCCAATTCACGCTTCATTTCCTCAGCATCACCATTCAGTTTCTGCCATTTCTTTTCCAGCAATTTCCTCCTCGACTCAAGATCCTCACATGCACTAGGAAAGACACTCTCGGCTCTGCTTTGGAAAGAAGCGAGACGCATTGGGAGGAAGTCCAAACTTGCTCGCAGTGGTTGCATCCTGGCAAAAAGTCTCAGAAGTGAAGCATCCTCCTCCGATGGAGGTTGTCCATTGACCTTTTGAGGCGAATCCTCAACTATCGTCGCCAGAGTATCAATGTCCATCCCAGAGCTCGCTCCGTTCTCCACTACGAGGGATCTATGCCTCCTCTCCTCAATCTCAAAGACAATTGTCTGGCAAGCCTCGATCTCTGCCTGGATATCCTGTAAGATGGTAGTCCATAGCTCATTCCATTCCATAGCCGTTTCTACCTGTCCCTTGACACCCCTAAGCAGCTCCTGTACCTCATTCCAGCCGTCCAAAATGATTTCCATAGTTTCGACAACATCTTTGAATATATCGGCACCAACGCTTGGAGCATCATCACGCTCCTGAAGCTCATCAATAGCTGACACGTAAACTGTCATCAAATTGGAGAACTTGCCGACTGCAACATCTACCTCCACTAGCGACTTCTTCCCTTGGGCAGCCCATTCAACATCATCCTCAGCATCAAGCCCCTTCAAAACTGTCTTCGCAGTGTCGATCCAGCGTAAAATTTGCTTTGCAGATACTGAGATTGCATTGCTTACTTCAGTGCTTGTCTCCATCCTTTTGATACGCTCCGAGAATTCTGACGACAGCGGTAGAGCTAAAGTTGTGAGACGTGACAGCTGGGCCGAGAAGGATATCCGGGATAGAGAAAAGACCGACGCACGCCGCGACAACCCATTTCCAGTGATAAAGGGAGTTGGGTCGAATGATGTATTCGATGGTGTTTCGCTCGACATTGTCGAGTTTGCTGTATCGGGACGAAAGTTGCTTGGGGACTCTGGGGTGATAGGGCGGTCGGAGGAAGGCGCCATGGTGTTGTACAACTCCTCGCTAAATTCTGCTGCAGGTGCTAGTACTTTGATGATGACAGAATCCTCTGGCTTTGTAACTTCCTCCATATCCTCAACCTCCTGTGCCTGGTGCTGTATGACCTTAACGTCCTCCACCTGCTGAGCCTCCAGCTGCTTAATGTCTTCTACCTCCTGTTCTTCTATTCCGTCTCCTTCCTCCTCTAGATGTTCCTCTGACTGAATTTGATAGTCTGGCATTTCTTCGTGATCCTCTTGCTGCATAGGTTCAGGCGCAGGTTCAGGTAGTTCGTCTGGTGGTTGATCGTCTTGCGTCTGAGGCGGTGGTGGCAGTGTCGTGTTATTGATGCCGTCTTCAGGTATATCGCCGTCTATGATGTGTTCGTCAGTGACGGGTTCCACTGCTATTGAAGTCTCGACATGATCCGCCGTACGCTCTTCCTGTGTCGGAAGTGCAGGCGGGCTCTTTTCAATATGTTGAGTACGTTTCACTTTCGTTGACAAAGTCTTTTTAGGGTTGGCTGAGGACCCAGTCGCCGGCATTCCGTCACTGTTTCGGGGTTTTGCCGCGCCATTGGTCGGGGAGGCAAGATGTGTGGCAGTTAGAGCAACCGGCTGAGAGTTGTATGTATGAATGATGCTGGTAATAGCACCGCCATTGCAACCACCAGCCCCGTTACTCTTCACGCCGCCTTCCATTCCTTCATCCACAATGGTCAAATTATCGGTGGAGAAGCCGTCCTTGTTTTTGGGTCCTGAGCGAGCTATCTCCATTTTAGCAGCTGCTGCAGCGTCGCCCACGATGCCCAACCTGCGTTTTTCTGCATCTGCCTCAAGCATCTTCATCCTCGCCGCCAATCCCGGCGAGGGCTTCCTCGTTACTCGCGGGCGTAATTCTCGGCCACGGAGAACGTCGGACATGGGGGTTGGTGCTGAAGTTGAAGTCTGATGATTGCTCAAGTAGTACAGTAGTGACTAGAAAGGGGTTTGAGGACGCGTCTCAGGAGAGATGGAGCAATCAGGAGACGAGGAAGCAACTTTTCAAGAATAGTGGAGGAGCGGAAAAGTGTAATAGGGCGCGAGGGCTTTGGGCAGCTGATTTCTCCTGATACTTTCTTGTTGGCTTGCCGTCTGATTCAGTTGATAGATTTGGCTGATTGCGTCGCAAGTGCGCGAGAGGGAGCGCACTACGGTACTAAGTTGTAAAGTACAAATGTATTTCCCACTACAGGTGCAATGCTCTGTAGCCACTGCTGGAAGAGCAGTGATATCCGACGACAATATGGATTTTGCAAAGCGAGGGTTTGTTCTTCGTTTCTACCTACCTACCTACATAAATTAACGTCCCAACATGTTCTGGGGGTGGGCAGACGAGGAAGCTTCGAGAGCTCTTGAACACAGTGGATATCAACACGATAAAGCAGCGAACTGCAGGCGCTTTAGGGGATGGGGATGTTGAGAGGTCTCCGAACGGAGGATAGAGAGGAGAGAAAAAAAAAAAAAAAAAATTGCATGCACCAACTTGTTTTCGTAACTGGCCGAGATTGAGAAGTTTCCGATATATGATATGGCAATGATCAGAAAAGGCCACAGGGTTTTTCTCAGTGAGAACCCATCTCGCGAGTATACTACTCTACGCAAAGCTCTATGTAGATGCAGACAACCAACGGGAGAAGTACACCACCCCCGATTCCCCGTGAAGTCCTCATTTGCTGCGAGTATGTATGTACAACAGCACGGTATGATGATATCCTCGTTGGTGAGGGCACGGGCGGAAGGGAAGGGCAGCCAGGGCAGAAATGGCTCAGTCGGTCGCACAGGGATATGAAATTTGAAGACCGAAACCAGACGGAGATGGGGGGAAAGCGGTGAGCCCCTGGGTTTTCGTCACGATACGTACAGTACTCTACAGGAGTCTCGAAAAACCAGAACCACCGGTGGTCACTGCATGCGCTCATTAATGTATAACTAACAGGTACGGAATACGTAGAGTACTTGGACACCTGCAAATTGCAAAGTAAGCCCTATGATACATGCTTCCGCCTTAATATGTCCAATATCTTCCCCAACCCCCTCCAGGCTACGATGGATTAACGTTTATGGGATGCAGGCGATCCCCATTCTTCCTTCATATCTGGAACGGCTCTGCCCCTGTAGCCCAGGAACCTGCATGATTCTTCCCAGGTTCCATCCTGGAGCCAAATGCCTTCTCAATGCCTCGAGACGCAGGGGCTGAGAAACGAAAAGGGAGGCAGCGTGGGGTTTCTCGGTTTCGGTGCCTGGGGCGCGAAACTACCCGTAGACTGACCACTTCAGCGTACATTCCAGCACTAACAGCTGACCGAATTTGCTCCCACGTCTCGTGCCACGCACGAACCCGACACCCTCCATCATAGCAAATATCACGCGTCATCCAAAATTCGCATCTAGCTCGACTTGCTAGATTACCAACGATTATATAACGGCGGGAGAGAACGATTGAGGCACGATTGAGGTACATCCAGCAGCAAGCCAACCATATCTGCAGACCAGCTGGCCCACCTGGATCCCGTGGCACATCGTATCTCCCCCACATTCCCCACTGTTTACCATTTTGATTCGGCGTCACACACAACAGCATCATGGCAGACCCTTCAGCACAAGTAGCTCCACCGCTGCTAACTCATCTACACTGCCTTTCCAAGATACCATACCCACCGCTTGCGACTCTGGCCGTGGAGATGGTAGGGGATCTGCTGCTCAGGGCACCACTAGCAGTACAACAACATCCCTTTCAGTGGACAATGTTAGATACCCCCGGGGATGGTAGTCTCTTTTTAGTTTGGGTTCCACCCATGCTGAATGGGGGATGTGCTTCTGATGGGTTTGTGTGGGCGGATGCAGACCAGGGATATAGCATGGAACTACCGAAAGGCTATGTGAGTTGGACTTTCCTGATCTTTATTTCTTTTTCGAAATACGACATAGCAGATGTTTGGATTCCAAATAGCAGATCGCTAGCTGTTGATTCGTTCCGATGAGGTCGACGCTTACTCGAGAGCTGCATACTGGATCTGAAATGTCCAATTGATCTCAGATAGATCCCCATTTCGGGATTGCGACAGAGGCAGATAGCGAAGAGTCGTAATAGTATTACACGCATTACCCATACGAAATACTCCACGATAGCTAATGGAGTTTCTGGTCGCGTTAGTGGCGTACTCGGTGTGGTCAGCAGCTAACCGTTGACACCTTATAGACCATTGAAATGATTCAAACAAAATCGGGCTTTATCCCCGAACAAGAAAGTCATACTCTTCATACCCGTCGCCGGTACCGTCTCGTAGCTGGCCCCAAGAATAACCCCACCGCCGCGCCCTTTGACCCCAACCTTTGGCTGTTTCATTATCTGCCAGCGGACCGGGCGAACCACATTCCAGTAGCAAACATCCCCCTTGGCGGCGCCAATATTAATCAAATTCAAAACACGAGAAAACACATCCACAGTCTCCAGCAACAGGGAATCATTAGCCAGAAAGAGTTTATGCTACACGACAGAAACAGTTGGCCCAGTGTGACATTCGGATTGAATCCCCAGATGCCGCCAAAACCGCAAGCTAATGCTCGGGGGCCGATGGGGACGCCAAATCGTGGATATCCTACCACACCCCAGGCTCCGCCGAACAAGCGGCAGAAGATCCCCCATCAAGGAACCCCACAACCAGGTCCCTCAAACATGGGCCAACACCCACCTACTCCTGCATCTATCGCAGCAGGGCACCACGACCCCCCTGTCACGATTGACGAAGAGGAAGATACAAGTAGAGGTGACATGTTGGATCATCTGACCCCTCGTGAGATCTCTCAGGCGAGGTATACCCAACACCACGAATGGATGGAAGAAGTCCTTGGTTCTGTATACCCGGTATCGAAAATCAGGCCCGTGGAGCTTGGATTGGGGCTCCGTGGGGAACTTGAGGAGTTGACAAAGGGGCTTTTTGAACCGCCGACATTCCCGCCAACCAACAGCATTCGCAGGCCTGCCATCTCGAAGGCTCTCAAAGGTGGAATGGACAACACAGAGGAAGGAGAGGGAGCTGCTGATGACGAGGATGATTTGCATATGGATCCGGCTACTCTAGAGGAATTTACAAGGCGTGCAGAGACGAAAATGAAGGATATAGAGCAGGAGATGGATCTCATGAAGCTAGTTCATCAGCAGCGGCTTGCCAAAATCAAGAAGACAGGTATCATCAAGGAAGCTGAAGGGCTATTACGTGCAAATATCAATTTTAATATGTTTGGCGTAGTGGATCCCTCCGTTGTGGTGGAGGAGGCAGTACCAAGTGGAGAGGAGAGACAAGTGACTCCTCCAGTGGCAACGGCTACGAAGACAGATGAAGAGATTGTTGCTATGGTTGAGCAGGCGCTAAAAAAGAAGATTGTGCCAAAAGATATGGTTGTCCGGTGGGACCTAGATACTGGGAGGGTGATCTTGGGGAATGCAGATTTAATGCAAGAAGATAGGGACGAGGTCATGGGCAACACTGGTCGTGGGGGTGATGCCTGTATTTCTACTATACCATTCAACGAACCAATGCAACCAACCCCCCCAAATGTCAATAACATGCCACTAACAAGTAACGGAATTACCAACAATGGTCTTCAGCCACAAATGAACGATGTAGACGTTAATATGGATACCGATGATATATTAATGGACGAGCCATCCAACTTCGCAGACGCCTTCGACGCACGAGACCTTGAAGACCCTGAGGAAAGCAGTACAACCACGATACCGCACCTTATTCTTCCTCCTCACCACCAGCAGCCCTCAGGTGGGAGTCCAATGGGTATTCCATCCCCATCGGCTCAAACATTCACACCGGGGACGATATTAGCCCCAAATATACCATCTCCAACTACCACAACTGGGTCACCGTTATCAGCAGACTTGAAGAATTCCTCTGGAAATATCCCCGCTGTATCTGTGCCTAATGCTAGTAGTTTGAGTACTGTACCGAGTGGCATGGTTTCGTATACGGGAATACCAGGTCTGGGTGGAGATCAGGGCGGTGTATAGGGTACTTCTACTTTCCAAGAGGGTATTGCGGAGGGTTGACGATATTTGGATGGAGGAAGATGTGACCATGTTGGTAGATATGTAGGAGGGATTTGAGACGGAGTGTTTTTTGATTTATTTAATTTAAGTTGTGATTGTATTACTAGGAGTATCGTGCAGTATTAACAGCGTTACATATTGTGCTTGGCAATAAAAGATTGTCGCTCGTGCAGTCGATACGGTATACTGGCGCTAACTTACCATCGATGCGACCTATGCATCTGGCTTGCCATTTTGTGTAAGAGTAAGTTCAGGGTAATAAGAAGTACTACTTCTCTTACCCCGTGTTCTCATTACGTGATCAACCAATCCACCAGAATGTAAGCATATAGGCCATAAATATATAATACTGTAAATATCAACAATTCAAATTTGTTAGATTAGTCTCCCCAGCTCAGGTGTATATACACAAAAGGCTCCAGGACATTTTCATTGACGCTGCTAAACCAGCATGTCAATTACCCTGACTACCAAAAAGGAGGTGCTCGTGTATGAGTAGTTATAACGTATATATATATATATATACCGTATCAAATATTTGCTTCTTGAACTTAATACCCTAAAATTGGCTAACACTGCTCGTGACGTCCTTTGATCATCACCTCACGGCTTGCCTATGTATGTACATATCTGATCCAGTGAGTGGTAAATAGTCTGGATCTTGGGTCAAGCTACATTACTATTCGGTGGCAGGATTCTACTAGAGCAATATAGGAGATGAAGGAGTAAACTAACGTAAATAGAGTAGATATGAATTTGTTTATCTGGAGTTCTTTTAGAGCAATCAACCAGACTACGAGCCATCAGTAATCCGAGGAACTCTAGATCATCCCACCTACCGGCATCCGGCAAAAGTCATGGTCATGAGCTCACTTGTCCGCAGCAGACTGCAGCTCTCACATCTCGTCTTCGAAAGTAGTTGACCAGCAACAAATGTATAGAGCAAATGTAATTCCTCGCAAGAATTTTATGTTTTCACCTTGACCCCGATAATTATTTCCAACCATGCTCCGGTGCGCGGGTTCTTCGGGTGTAGACACTCACCAGAAATACAGGAATATTTTAGCTGCAGCCATCACATGTGGCTGACTACCTGTGTACCATATGCAATCCAAGAATGCATCTCGGTTAAGACCGGAGAGATGAGAATACATAGTCTCGAAGAGATCAGACTAGAAGGTTGTTCGCTCGATGGAACAGGGCACGAGACTAGGCTAGACGGAACTGAGGAGTAACTGCCGTATGAGTACCAACGTTCAAGATACTTTGGATATACTTTGTACAACCAGACCGGCACGCTATTAGAGATACCAGAGGAACAGGGGACAACGTATTCGACCGGGTAACGAACTAACTTACCTAATTTGTATGTGAAAAGTCCCTTACTAGGTGTATAGACAGAATTTTGTATGTTCTATCGAATACATTACCAGAGATTTCGAAAAGTGGACCCACATCACAACCCTGATACCGAGGGCAGGGTTCAGTTGGGACGTCGTCAGTATAAGCTTAATAGAGACCTTTCGCACAATTTTTGTAGATGTGGCAACTTCAGGTGACCGGGGGGGTTCAGGGGGGGTGCAAGGGGGGTAGCCGGGGTATAATCCAGATCAGTATGAAAGACCTTTCGCAACTAGGTAGTGTAGCTCAAGCTCTTAGTAACATAAGAGTAAACAAATGTAAGGGGTTACAGACCTGAGTAAACAAACAACAAACATGTAAACTATCATGCGAAATCAGCTCCAACAATATCGAATCCAGCGGTTGAGAATTCAGCACTGGATACTAAAGGCGCAAGTGAAAATACAGCAAAAGTCAATTCAGTGGAAGGGTCAACTACGAGAAGAAGGGCCCCTTAACTTAGATGAATTGTCTAATGAGGTGTGGAGAACCTACTTTCGGTTTACACAACAGGAGGTTCAGCACCTAGTGGTAGTATTACAAATACCAGATCCTATAAAGGGACGAAATAGGATTATACAAGATGCTAGAACTGGTCTGTGTATACTACTTGTACGGCTTGCATATCCTAATAGGTTATCTGACCTAGCTTTGAAGTTTGGATGGCAAGTAGAATGGGTTTCTAAGATTACGAATATATTGCTAGACTTTATAGTATGCAAGTGGAAGTTTTTACTTGAGTTTAATCATCACTTTTTCACACCAGAACGTCTATCAGCTTATGCCAAAGCTATTCATGATAAAAACCAGTGTCTTCTTTCAACATGCTGGGGGTTTATCGATGGGACTATTCGACAAATTGCACGACCTTTACGTTATCAGAGAACATGTTATAATGGTTAGAAAAGAAAGCATTGTCTTAAATACCATACAGTAGTAGCACCAGATGGACTTATAGCTCATCTATTTGGACTAGTAGAGGGACGTCGAAATGATGCACATCTTTGGTAAGAAAGTGGAATTCAAAGATACCTAGAATAATATTCACATACTACCAATAATATACCTCTCCAAATATATGGTGACCCTGCCTATGGCATCTCTCGACATCTTTTATCTCCATATCAAGGTGCTTCCCTAATACCAGAGCAACAAGAGTTCAACAAACAAATGTCTTCGGTACGAATTGTAGTAGAGTGGGTATTCAAAGATATAGGACAACAGCTCTTTTCCTTCCTAAGTTTCAGTCCAAATCAGCGATCACTTCAACAAAAACTTGGACCACAATTCATTACTGCTACTATATTATATAATGCACATACCTGTTTAAATGAAAATCAAATCGGCAAATACTTTGATGGACCATACCAAGTATATCCACCAGTATTAGAGGACTACTTCCAAAGTCAAGATGATTTTGAACCCAATGAACTAGAACTTGAAGACCCTGAACCTTGACATTGTACAGTAGCAAGCAATGCTAGTAAGAGTTCCCGATATTCCTGTGCTCTTTTTTCTCTGTCTCGTTGAAGTTCGGCAACTAATGAATTCATAGATGCTTCTGTACGCTGACTTTGTTATAGTAAAGTCACTCTAAATTCGGACTCCTCCTTTCGCATGGTCTCCAACAAGACTTTCTCCTCAACTTCCTGCTTTTTCAACTGTTCCAATAAATCTTGTAGTGCCTGCAACTCATTATTCCTCTTCTGCCGCTTTTCCTTTGCCTTCTCTTTCCCAACTGAATTCAATTTAGCCTGACCTCTTATTGCTTCATCCCTTATCTTTTTCCCATCATCTTCCAATTTTTCAAGCTTACGCTTAGCTTCTGCCTTAACTGTGGGATCACGGGCTTGTTGCTCTGACCGAATTAAGATTTCATCCATATCTCGAGTATAGTTAGAAACCTCTTCATCGGTTCCAGTTTTCTGAAGAGATAGTGAGTTTTCGGCCTATTTATATATATAGATACATATTAGTATAAACAGTACTTCTGAAGAATGAGCTCTCTACCTTATGTGCTTTGATTAAAGCTCCACATCGATTTTTGCAAGCAGCAGCAGATCAAATGATAGCCACTGGCTTTATCAATGCCAGCGCATCTGATATAGCCTCCTATGATTTTAAAGTCTGACCCCTCGCACTTCCAAAGGGATCCTCAGCAAGGACCTGCTTTGCTAGTAGCCGGTCTTGCCATAGTTGCCATTTGATCTTTTTTGTTTCCTGCGGTTCAAGCACTTCCTCCACTTTTTCCTCGACTACTTCCACCACTGTAGCCACCATCTCTTCTACCACTGCGGAACCTCCTATTTCTAGCTCTTCTAGCATTTGGTTTTTCACTTAGCCTATAGAAACAAATAAAGGGTATCTTAGCGATGAAGCAGGTAGCTTAGATAGGTTAGGAGAGGTTGTGGTTGTTGAGAATTCTACCGTCAAAGTTGTAGATAAGGAAACCGTGGTTCTTGAGCTATGCTAGATCACTCGTAAGATCTGAATGAAGTGTTGAGCCATAGCTGTTGCATTGACCAGGGTGTAGCAGGGGTGTGGCCGGGGTGCCAGTTGGTCTAGATGAAAGTGCGAAAGGTCTCTAATTGACCATAGCTATTGTCACATACATCAGGAACGATTTTCTTACGCCGCAACACCATCACCAAGCGCCCTGACGATATTTGCCTGCTAGCTGGGCGCCTGATGCCTCCAGGACGTTTCGTCACCACGGCGCAACTGGTTGTAGTCTGACGCCCCAGCGTTGAAAGATGTAGTCTGACGCCCCGGCGCTGAGTGCTTCAGGTTTCGCCGCAAGGGGTCACCAGGCGTCCTGACAATGCCCGGTCCTCATCTAGATCCTGACCGCCCTCGCGCCGTTACCACCAGGGCGCAGATCTGTTGTACTCATCCTGGACTCTCACCATCTTAACTTAGACCTTCACAATGTCCCCGCTCATACTGCATCCACAAACAATCACACTGAGAATTCTGATTTTTAGATCACAACTAATTCAATTCTATTCATACAACTCATTCCACGTACTGAAATCTATCCTGTTGTTCACCAACCAGACCCTCCCCTTCTCCAATGGTATCAGATGAGCCATCCCCTCTATATCTGAAATTCTTACAAAATGCATATCGAGTTGCTCGTCCCTGAATTCCATTCGTATCATCCCTTCCTCACTATGTGGTCTCCTTGGACCCTTTACCTGCATTAACCTTACGTATGCTACCTCATGTTCACCCTGTATCCCGTCCCATACCCTGAACACCCCTTCTAACCTCCCCACCGTCCTCCCATCCAGTTTACCATTGGAGTTTTCGCATCTTGGTCTCCGCCGAACCCAAACCCAATCCGCTCGCACATCTCCTGTCTTTCGGAATCCCTGATTACCAGTCCATCGCACGTGATGTATTTCGGTGCCATCCCCCTGAAATTGTTGAACTGGAACCGCAATGCTATCGAAGTATTCTCCCCGGTACCTTCCTATCTGCCCAATGTCCCCTCCCATCCCCTCTGAATTACCATTCAATCTCATGTACTCCTGGAACTTCGACACCAAGTTCGGGATCCTCAGTATGCTCGCCAGGGTTGTGAGCGTCTCCGGACTACCACTCTGAGCCTGCTTCCGCCCTCGCAATACCGGATTTCGGGGTTTCACTTTTTTACCGGGGTTGCTTTTCTCCAACGTTGCCACCAGGCTCTTAATATCACTTCCCAAATTTAACTCCTTATCCCACGCACACAAATTCAACTCTAACATCTTAAATGCACCTTCCCTCGCATGACTATCTAGAACCTGCGAACTGGCGTCAACTCTATTCGAGCGGCGATAAGCGTCTTTCAGGGGCTTGTGAAGGGCCTCCGTAATCTCGGTAGAAAACTGGGGTAGCGTTCCAAAACGTACAACTTGTTCAGCATAATGTGTTAGCAAGTGCAACTTTGGGTAGTTGAATGTCGCTTGGCCTAGAATCTCCTGTACCAAGTTTTGCCGTTCTTGTCGATTTACAGATGCTTCCTTTGCCTTCTTCCTTGCAGTGACTTCAAAATAACTGGAAATCGTGCTTTGACGAGCCTGAGAAGCAGCCATATCTTTAGACGCTCCTTTAGCTCGCTTGTGATCTGACTTAGAAGCACGAAATTCTGCAAAGACATGTTTGTACTTGTGGAAATCCTCCAGGTACTTAGACATATATTTGATGGTCTCCGGTGTGTGACTTCGATATTGGGCAATCAGACAGAAATCCGATAGGGCGCGAATAGCTCGAATAGCAATTTTCAAATCACTCTGAGCAGCAGGCGGTAGACGACTGGTGTCCTCCTCTCGACGCATGGCGGCTGTAAAACACGCAAGTATTACTCTTCCTACCCCTCGCATTTCCGTACCACTCCACATTGTGATTTGGCGATATTGCTTCTTTGGCGGGTTAAACCCTGGATATGGTGGTAAACTGCCCCATATTTCGTCGAAAACGGGAAGGCGTTTATGTTTCCCCAAAAACCCCTGCACCCAATCCATAATATTCTTTTGGACTCCTAAAAGTATATTATGAAGTATATCTGCTCGGACTATTGTTGGTGGGTGGACATTTGGGAGGCCCCAAAGTGCATTCTGGATCGGTTTAACATCTGCTTTAGCTAATCTGTTTGGCACATACTTAAATTAGTTACCTCCTCCAGCAATATTTATCCAGTTACAACTTACGCATCATTATCACTAGCTTCCCAAAGACGCTCATAGGCAGCATGATCACGGTCACTATACGGTCGTTTGGGCCACAATCCAAGCTGATCTCGGCTCGCTACGCAAATTGCACACCGGTTGACTTTGATGCAATGAATATTAACATTCTCCATGTGATCTGCAAGCCATGCTGATAAAATAGGGACACAGCGCCGGATGTTTTCGTCCCCACAGACCATCTCACATCCGCCGGCCTTTCATGAGTCAGCGATAGCCCTAGAACGTCTGCTGGACGGACGGAAACTCACATTAAAAACTTGGACTAGGGGGGCTAATATTCGTTCGATGAGTCGGTGTTGCGTTTCTAAAGCATCATATTCCTGGTCCTGAACCGAAAATCCACTCAGAGACTTAGTTCGTTTAGGGCCAATTGGCAACAGAGCTATCAGAATCCATGCTTGGTTGGACGGCTTGTTTCGCACATCAGAAGGAATGTTTCCCAAACTCATGAAAATCGGCCACAATTTTTTATCCCCAGAAAAGTTTGTCAAGCATGTTTGATCGGACGTTATTAGGATAGGTATGAGAGTGGTGCCAATGGGTAGGGTCATCTGGTGGCTCGTAAGTGTCTGGTAACAAAGCGAATTTGTAGTAACTATCCCGTCAAAAACATACCTGCATATCCCACCACCATTCCGCCGTATGCATCTCTGTGTAAACTCTAGAGCCGTGTAGATCAAACTCACGCCTTGGTGCGAATACCAGATCCCGGGCGTACACTTTCTGGCGGAGAAGATACCGAATGCACTCAACAGCGTCTCTATAAAAAAATTGGACGCCTGTTTGCAGGTGAAAATCCACAGTCCCATTCCGCCACTCCGGTTGGTCTACCAATCCACGCATTTTCTTACGCCACGTATAACCAGACTTGTACCCGACTGCTAGTGTCCTGAAAGCATCCATAGGGAGCAGTTCATCGTGGAAAAATCGGTCAATCTGTCGCATTGAAGTTTTGCTCTCATGGAAGAACCGGGCAAGCTTATATTCATAAGCATTCGTGAATGGTGACAATGGATTCCATGACGGGTCCCGAATATGAGTGAATAATGACTGACGTATAACGTGTCCGACCTGCAGGCTGGGTGGAAGACACTGTCCGACAGATGTAGCTGGATCCAGAGCGTCCAGTACTTCCCCCCTAGTGTCTCGTGTTTCGATGCTGACGAGAATATTATTGTTGGTATCCAAAGAAACTATCGGTCTGCTGGGGTGAGCATTTCCTCCGGTCAAATTACCCAGCCGGCGACGTTTGACGGTTGAACTTTGCTCTGGGAGTGGTGCATTATCAATGGCAATCGATTCCAATTGTTTCGCACGGTGTTTGCTACGCAGATGGCGACCATAATAGCCTGCTTTCTTGAACTGATAGTCACAAAATTGACACCGCATAATATACTACAGTAGAAGGATCCACTGCGTCAGCTCAGTACAGAAGCATCCCTGGGGCCCTTCTTACGTACAACTATTCAGACAAACGTGACGAACTCCGACAAGCTGCACAAGTCCCCTGAGTGTCCAAAGAACGACCCTCTTCGTTCCCTCTCGTGCGTAAGTCTTGAGAACCTGATCGATCAATCCCAGGTGGACTATCAAACTCCCATCGTAGTAGGTATGTCGTCCCCGGTTGGACCCCAAGAGCGGAAACATAATCGATCTTATAAGTCCCAGAACGAAAGTAAGTGATTCTGGGAATACATCCAGGCGGTCGTTTGGTATCCATTATTTGTGTGATATGCCAGTGAGCAATGAACAAAATGCACTTGGGGAACAAACTCTTCAGGAAAAAATCTGGTTTTAGGCAGCGTCAATTACTCCCAATTGTGCCAAGCCGGGTTGTGGTGTACGGCTTGGACTCCTGAATGTCCGAACGCATGCATTAAAAATTGTGTATCAGACCGAAATTGGCGGCCTCTTGGAAATTGGACTTGCTTTGTGCTGATCAAGTGCTGATCAAAAAGGTTAGACTCGATCAGGAGCTCATTGAGTCCAATAAAATGTTACCAAGTATGATTATGCTCTTGCGCGTGTTCAGACTATTGTTTATAAATGTTCTTTCAATTGGAAGGTGGGGAATCTTTAGTCTGGTTGGCACAACACCCTCCACAGGAGGGGGAATCTTTAAGGAGGGGCTAGTGCAAGCCAGACTAGGGAATCTTTAGGTTCGTAACCAGGAAAGGACTTACTTGGCTTTGTCACAAGCACGTGATCTCGTAATCCATGGCCAAGAACAATGGTCAAACTCAGGTGACCAGGGTCTAGTCTAGTCTTGTCATAGTCTGGTTGGCACAAGCTCTTATCAAAGGATATTCACGTCACAAAGAAGCTCGGTTTGTAGCGTTATTGACAACGCGCTTTGTTACATTTATAGGATATGCATACATTTCTTTGATTGTTTGCTTCAGGCCTGCCATGTCTTCATCCGAAAAAGAATTCTTTATGCCAAACTAACCACCTATATTAAAGTGTATCTATGTCTCTGAGCCGAAACCTCACAATACCTTCCTCCCACAATTTCGTATAGAATAACACCTTGTACAGACCCCGAGAGTCCATACTGGGATTTTTGCTGACTAGATACAGGAATCAAATATTCATTCATTCAGGGTTTGACTCTGTATATCATCTTTGGATTGTAAGAGGCCATTTGTTGATTTTTTCTAACCACGGAATAATATTCACCCTAAACGTGGTAATTGCCATGTTAGGACAACTTAGCTGGATTTTCGCTAACTAGATACAGGAACGAAATTTCTTTAGATTGTGTTTCTCTGGTACGGACACTGAGCGACTAGACTAGGATCACCACTAACTGGATGTAGACGATCATCGATGCCACCAAAAAAAAACCCCGCGAAAGGAAATGCATCCGCAGATGAACACTCCGGCGATGATCCAATCACTCTCACGAATCGAGGATATGCGGGCGTTGCAGGGTTTTTTGACACAGATATCCCTGCAAGTCTGTATGGGCTTTGGAGAAGAGACGTCGCACAACTCATGAGGGAGACAGGAATATTCGGACCTCAAAGGGCAGGTACCGACCGCTGGTCGACTTTGCACTGGCATGCTGCCGGCTTGCCGACAATGGCTCCTAGAGGGAAGATAAACTATTGCACAGATAAGGAAATCATTCATGCCGTGAATATGTTATGTCAGGATATAGCCAAAAAGGTTCGTAGTGGGGAAACAGCTCGTGATCAAGCAATTAGCAGTGCAGAGGCGGCTCATGCCGCCCAATATCCCAGGGACCCGCCCCCAGCTCTTTCTGATAAGCCACCGGACCTTGGCAGTCCGAAACAGAGCATCGTGTTGTTATCTCCGAACAAAACCAAAAAGGGTGCGCTGGGTCAGAAAACAAGTGGTTCCCAAGCAAATGCAGATCTTTTAGCACGGTTGTCCAAACGGCTTGGGGGACTATGGGCACCTGCGACCGCTTATCGCCCTGTTGGTGCTCCTCCTCAAGGCGGAGGACAACCAAACAGTGCGATAATGCATATGATTTGTCCCAGACTAGACACTAGGAATCCCTATCCATATCCTGGTGGGTTCATTTTCGCGGCTTTTGGTTGGAAATGGCAGCGGTCAAAGGTCGTGACTGTAGACGATCACACGTTACAAGCTTTACATAACGCAGCTGCCGACTGGAAGCCCTTGGATAGGCAAGTTGATGCGTTCTGGGGTTCACGAATCAGGGCGAATGGTGATCACATGTACCAAAAACTCCTCAACAATGAGCACGTGCATTGGCTTTTCGGACGACATAGAGAAGAATATCTCATAGATATTCAATGTGAATTGGAACCCCCTGAGGAAGATTCTCAGGACAACCAGGATCCAGCGCAAGTCACGCGTTCGAAAAGACCTAGGCGCAGAATCGCAAGTAGCAGTGAGAGTCCGACGGAACCAGAGAATAAAAGAGCAAAGGTTAGTAAAATTAATAATCCATCTTCATCACCACTCCGCCCCGTGTCCATTTGCACTGACAAAATCAAATTGTAAATTCTCGAAGGCTCTACACAAAGGACCAGCAAAAGCCGTGGACAAAGGCAAAGGAAAGGCTGTATCCAAGGACCAATCGGTTGACAAGGGCAAAAGGCCAGCGCAAGCACCCTCAGGACCTATGGCGAAGGCTTCTTCACATGCTGGACCCTCAGGGCATAACACTGGGTTGGCAGGGGCCCCCCTTGGAACTGGGAGAGTAACGAGGAGCACCTCCAAGGTGCGATATCCTAGAAGAACCAGTTTCGCCGTTTCCAAAACTTTTCCACCAAGTCCCCCAAAAGGGTCCATTAAGCTATCTCGTCCTTTATACAAGGCCTTAAGACCGACCAACCAACATGTCCCTCGAAAATCTCCATCCGACGACGCTACCCCAAGCAAGAAGGTGGAGGAGATTGAGGGGCCGTTTGACGACGCCACTTGCGACATCCCAATTGCTGAAGACGAGGATGACGAGTATGAGGACGCTGAGGGCACAGATGATGACCCGAGGAGTTAGAGGACAACTAGATGGTGGATAGTTAGCGTCTGCGATGCAGCGTGGGTAGGCATTTTTTTTTTTTTTTTTTTTTTTTTTTTGGTTTTGGGTGGGACTCCGGCTTGTTGTGAAACCTTTTTACGTGTTTTTTCTCAGTGTTGGTAGGTTTCTGAGGTTTTATTGGGCTGAATGTTTTATTATCGTTTATATTTGGAGGAGGTCCGGGCTTTTTGCGCAGGTTTTTTCCTCTTTTGTTGTTGCTTGGTTTCAGATTCAGTAATGGTCGTATTTTTTGGGATTTTTTGTATTGAGCAGTTGAACGTTGTCATTGGAATTTCTTGTATTTCGTCAATCCAGTTTGTGTATCACATGTTTCTAGTTCGGATTATGACAATCCCCCATTATCTCTTCAACGTCTCAGTGAGCATTAGGAGGGGTGATGAACACTTAAAGAGGCCCACATGTCCGTTCCAATGATGGACGCAACCAACTAGAGGAACTCTCAATACGAAACCATGAAGACACGCAACGGCAAGAAAAGCACCCAAAGCAAAGGGAAAGAGAGGGCAAACCCTCTCAAGAGAGATGCTAACAATACTGACCTAAAGGAAGGGAGAACCAAGCGACGCGGTGCGGCGCTGGGGAATAAACCTTTGGAGTCTTCCGACAGACTGTTAATGTCCGACGCAGGCTCGCAAAATTCTGTTAGGGATAGTAGTCCGGTGGGTCAATGTCTTTTGTTGAACGCACCTATTTATACATCTAACGGATTGGGAGTAGATTCCCCCAACCTTCCAGGCTAGAATCAATTTTCCAGAGGTGAGAATTGTGACACAGTGGTGACAACGCTGACATTGTACTGGTGTTTGGTAGATACTCCGACGAAGCGTCGATGGTTGTTCAAGATCCATTGGAGGACCATCAAAGGTATCTGCAAAGATGAATGTAACAAGGGCACCACCAGACGTATGCGCACCTATGTCCTATCTGCACAGATATATTAGTGAAAATTCAAATCCGCTTATAACGTTATTCAGCAGGAAAGTCAAGCGTCGTCACCTCCGGCCGCAGCATGGTCACAGTCTAGTGGTGGACGCATAAATTCACCCTTGGACACCCTTAATGAACCAACTTCCCCAGGGGTTGATAGCACGACATTGCAGCAGAGAACGATGAGGGTATCCAGGCACCAAAACCACGAATGAAAGGTTCAAGGCAAAGTGCACCTAGAAATCGCAGTTTCACGCAATTTGAGGGAATTACCAAGACAGTGGTGATGATTGCAGCCAAGAGAATCGAGAGGGTAACTTTCTTCGAAAATCCATTGCCAGATGCTGAAGGTACGGAATCCATGTTAGTAGCGGCATGGAAAGTAGCAGAGGTGGAGTGTGGTGTTGATGAAGAGCGGACAAGTAGAATTGATTCATATGTGGGTAGTATATCGGATATCTTGTGGCGTATGCTGACAGTCTGATAACAGCTTCGAAGCATCCAGTCGAGGACGAGGTCGCATTTAGTTTATGAAGCGAAACGTCATATTGCTAGGCTGTATGGATTTGATCAAAATTGCAGTCCAGAATATATTCGCAAACATGTAAGCTGGTTATTGGATAAGGATAGGTTTACATGCCAAAGGGAGAAACGCGTGGTACGTGTATGAGAGATGATTCGAGTACGGCCGGACACTAACAAGGACGTTAATATGGACAGGGGTGGGGTCAGCGGTTCAGAGCAAGTGAAGCAGTGGACTTCATACATATGAACTATTTTGATGGTGCAAAAAAACTCGGAAACAGAGATGCCGACTTCATGGCCCGAATTAGTGGCCCCTTTATGTGCCTGATATTTGCTACTCTGCAGCACGCCCTGCAGACATATGAGACGGGGATGTTCCAAGATGGAGACTTTTTTAACTACGAAAAAGCCGGTGGTAAGCAAAGAATCTTCAATGTCCGATGAGCGATACTGACAGTATGACAGTTGATTTTAACAGGATGCTAGATCAGTGGAACGTTTTGACAACAACAATGGAGCAAACATTGTTGAAAATCATTCGGCTGGAGATAGCAAAAATGTGTCAACTGCACGGTAAGGTGGTGCGATGGCAGCGAGCAGAGGCATACGGAGTGGGGCCTAGAGAACTCGCGCAGTACGCTGAGGAGCTGGCTGCGGATCTTCAAGAGGCGGAGAAAGGAAGCATAATCCCCTCCGGATATTTCGATGAAGGTTCGCCGACGGAACCAGATGAATCGGCAATACCTGAAAATATCAACGCAGGATTGCCAACCATCCTCGCTAATGGTGATGTTGAGGATGATGATCTCCGAGAGCAGAGTGGGCACAGTAACTTTGATGACGTGCAGGACGAATTGGATGAGGAATTGAATGCAGAGGATTCAGACGAGGATGGCGAGGACGAAGAGGATGGCGAGGACGAAGAGGATGGCGAGGACGCAGAAGATGACTTGTAGGACGCTGATGGGCTCGATATTGTGGAGATTGCGGACGCACGAACGGAGGAAATTCTGAATGGATAGGTCGGTAGATATTTGTAGAGGTGTCGGCTTTGGATGTTTAGTTATTTTAGTGTTGGTTTGGTAGTTGAGGAGGGAGTTTTGTTAAAGGGACAAGGTTGGGGATATATTAGTTTTCGGAGGGCTTGTGGGATGTTAGAATTTATTTGTCTTGGTTACATAGTTCAGGGGTACACGAATCACAGAAATAGAATAAGGAGTCCAACAGAAAAAGGGTTAACCTGGTGCACGAAACTGCTGGGATCAACAGATGCATGTGAATAATTGGGGTGCAGAATATAAGGTGCAATTAGCCTCGGGTTTCCTTGTGATCGCCGACGTCAGAGGGCGCCAGAAGGCTTGCAATCGACGGGTGGCGCCGTATCGAAGGGTGGCGCCGTATCGACGGCTGGCGCCGGGAAGCCAGTGATTGACGGATCCCTAGGGTCGGCACGTGACCCTTTAGAGTCCGTCGGCGGAGATGACTTCACAAAAGAAAATAGAGTGGACGGAGGACGATCAGCATCTGGGCGGGGACACAAGAGAGACAACGCCAGGGCGCGGGCATAACGGATATACCCCCTGGGCGCGTTCCCAATGATATAACCTCAGGACGCTGAGGTTCAGGTCCCAGCGTCGCGACGTGAGCCCATTAGGATCCCCGTCATGACGCAAACAAGGCGTCACGGCGCAAGCCTGCGAGTATTCACGTCGCGGCGCGAACCTGCGAGTGTTTGCGTCCACAACTGTCAGAATACCTTTGCTGGCGTAGAAGGCGTGAGACGTACGCAAGGTATTCTACCGTCGTTCCTGATGTAGGGGAAGGCTGGGATGGGGCAAGGGCAGGAGGCGAGGGGCAAAGACAAAAGACATGCGGAAGTAGTTGCTATGTGTGTCGGAGGGAGGCAGCTGTGCTACAGAGCTGTTAAACAAGACAAGGAGGTATACAAGGGAGGTGCACAGGTACTGGGAGAAGCAAGGTCCTATATTGGGTATACAAGACGTTAGATAGGGATCCAACGACAGTGCAAGGGACAGGATCTATATATATATAACTCTGTCAGGGCAGGGGGGAAATAACCTTCCTAAGATCCCTATCTTAGAAGCCAAGCAAGGTAATGATAACAATAACCCATCACCTGCGATCACAGGTGATGATAAAGACAACAATGGTAATAACCTATCACCTGTGTTACAGGTGATGCCGAGGGCAACAATAACCATAACCCATCACCTGCGATCACAGGTAATGATAAAGACAACAATGGCAATAACCCATTACCTGCGATCGCAGGTAATGGCGAGGACAACTGAGTACATAGTTGTAACACTATCCCCCCTTTAGGCTGGAGCTCCAGTGACTAGGAGGCCTGGGCATGACAACCGGCAAAATCAATACAGAAAACAACAACAAGGGTAAAAACAAGAACCCCAACTCCAAACAATAATAAGATTTCAAAGGGTCTAACATTATTCAACTGGGTGAGTCTTCCTCAAGTATTGTTGGTGGAACAGGGTCACTAAGTCCTGTGCGTTTTCCAAGTCTTTCCAGGTTGCCAAGTAGTCTCCTCGTCCCCTAACTATTTGACCTTATACTGAACTCGCTTATAGCACTTTCTGGAGTCCAGTACCTCCTCAACTTCCTACTTCTCTTCACCTGCGATCTTTATGGGAGGGAGTGAGGGGTGCTTTTGCCCGGGGAGGAGATCGTCTACAGCTAGCTTAATCTCCGAGATGTGGACAATATGGTGGCATTTGATGTCCTTGGGGAACCTCAATTGATAGGCATGAGTGCCTACAGTGGCCACTACCTTGAAGGAACCCAGGAACTTGTAGTCAAGCTTGCAAGATGGCCGTTCTGTTCAGAAGTGCCTGCTGGAGAGCCACACCTTATCTCTTGGCTGATACCTGAGGGCTGGCAACCATGATCCGTTGGCATACTCCATTTGCCTGGCTTGAACATATACCAGTTCGGCTCTTAGAGTGGAGTGCAACTCAGCAATCTCTGTGGCGAACTCCTTAGCTAGAGTGTTCTCCCTAGCCTTGTACAGAGGTGCTAGGGAGTCCACGAAGCGAGGGTGCCAGCCATAATTGGCTAGGAACAAGGAGGTTTTTAGAGTCTCCAAGAAATGGTTGTTAGCAGTGAACTCACAAGTTGCCAGCAGCGAAACTTAGTTATTTTCCTGGTAATTGACAGATACTCTCAGGTACTGCTCTATGATCGCATTCATTCACTCGGACTGACCATCTGTTTGGGGGTGATATGCCGTAGAGAGGTGTATGTTGATTCTAAGAAGCTCGCACAATACCTTCCAGAAGTCCGAGACAAATTGGAGGCCCCAGTCCAAGACAATAGACTTGGGGAGACCATGGTAGCAGAATACATGGTTGAGGTAGAGGCCGGCAAGGTCCCGGGCCGAACAGGTATCATGGCAAGGTATAACATGCCTCATTTTGGTCAATCGGTCTACTACCATAAGAATAGTATTAAACTCCGAATCCTCTGGCAACCTAGTCAAAAAGTCATGATTAGGTATTGCCAAGGTTGGTCTGGGATCTCCAGGAGCTTCAGGGTCCATAAGGAGCATGATGGGTAGGCTTAGCATGCTTGCAAATATGGCAGTTCCATATATACCGCTCCACCTCCTTCCGTTAGTCAATCTACGTATATTGCCTAGCTAGTAGCTCTAACATTTTAGCTACTCCAAGATTACCCGCAGCTAGGGTATTATGGTGTTCCATGATCAGCTGCATCTGCAGCTCCCTTCAGGTATATAGAGCCGATCTAAGTGGTATAGGAGGCCGTCTTGAGTGGTGTACTCGGCTAGAGAAATGTTGGTATGACGGTACTGTCTAGACTCCACTGCAGCGATTATATCCTTAACTAGGTCGTCCTCTGCATATGCCCGTCGTATCTACAGAAGGAGATCTGTTCTGGGGTTCGCTTTAGCTTAAGTATCAGCATCAACATCAGCATCAGTATCAGTATCAGTATCAGCATCAGCATCAGCATCAGCATCAGTATGGCTATTGGCCGCCAGGTTGAGATTTTTAGGTTTTAGTACCACCTGATTTTGGTACTTTAGCCTTTCATCCCCCCCTTTAGGAAGATCTCCTGATCTCCTGGACAGTGCACCTGACTTACCCCCAACTTTTCCAGGCCGATACATGATCTTGAAGTTGAATCGAGATAAGAACTCTAACCACCTAGCCTCCTGTCGGTTCAGCAGCTTAGTGGTGGTGAAGTACACAAGATTCTTATAATTGGATAGTACCTCGATGATCTCCTTAGCTGACTCCAGGTGTGGCCTCCACTCCTCAAATGCTCATACAATGGCTATTAAATCCTTATCATAGATTTCATAATTACACTCCAATGGGGAGTGCTTTTTTGAGAAGTATACCACTGGGTGGAAGATACCGTTATCGTCGTTCTGGGACAGGATTCCTGTGGAGACATAGTCAGAGGTATCGGTTTCAATTACACACTCCTATTCGGGGTTGAAATGGGCCAGGATTGGTGCTGAGTAGAAAGCTTCCTTGAGGTTCTAGAAAGCAGATTGGGCTTTTAGATTCCAGTGGAAGGCTCTTTTCGTCAGGTGTGAGCTAGCTTCTACCTTCATTTTCGTCAGGGCCATCAGGAGTGCTGCAATCCTTAAGTATCCCAGAATAAATCAGCGGTAGAAGTTAGTAAATCTTAGGAAGGCTTGCATATCCTTCAAATTGGCTGGGGTTTCCCACTCTTAGATTGCAGCAACTTTGGCGGGGTCCATCCTAATACCTTTTGTAGTTATGATCAAGCCTAAGTACTTCACTTCTTGGATGTGGAATTTGCATTTTTCAGGCTTAAGATACAGCCTAGTCTGCTTCAGCTTCTCCAAGACTTGCCTGACATAGATTTTTGCTCTGCCAGAGTATCTGAATAGATCAAGATATCATCGAGGTAAGCCATGCAGAACACATCCAGAAAGTCTTGCCGAGTGTCATTAATAAAGTGTTGGAAAGAGGTCGGAGTATTAGTTAAGCCGAAGGACATAACATTGTACTCGAAGTAGCCATAATGTGTCTGGAAGGCAGTTTTCTACTCCTCTCCCTCAGCGATCCGTACCAGGTTGTACGCCCCTCTCAAGCCCAATTTGGTGAACCATTTTGTCTTGGAAAGCCTGGCTAATGTCTCTTAGATTAGAGGTAGGGGTACCTGTTTTTGACCATTATCTCGTTCAGGCTATGATAATCAACACACAACCAAAGAGAGCTATCTGATTTCTTCACGAATAGTACAGGAGCACCCACCGGG
Organism: Terfezia claveryi; assembly: GCA_015179025.1. Classification (NCBI taxonomy): domain Eukaryota; kingdom Fungi; phylum Ascomycota; class Pezizomycetes; order Pezizales; family Pezizaceae; genus Terfezia; species Terfezia claveryi. The sequence goes on along the minus strand of WHUX01000014.1, from coordinate 4,910 downwards.
GAAGAGTTGTGCCGAATGAAGCTCTTATTCAAGTTCTCCTCTAGGTACTTCTTTAGGGCCTCCAATTCCACTAGAGACATTCTATAGAGGGGGGCATAAAGGGGAGTTTTTCCTTCAATTAGCAGGATTGTATAGTCGTATAGTTGATAGGGGGCAAGCTTTTCTGCGGCCTTCTCTTAGAACAAATCAATAAACTCATGGTACTCATCCAAAACCAAGGATTTCCATTCCTCCTTGGACCTGGTCTTGTTAATTTCCAGATTGATCTCATAAATTGAGAGGGTATGCACCTTGAACTTATGCCTCCTGGTGAGATGAGCAAAGGCCCCTGCTTCAATAAAATTAATATTCAGGGGTTTTATAGGGGTAGGGGATATTAGGGAAACTGGGGGAATAGGGGTAACCAGGGGAACTGATGAAACAAGGGGAATGGTAGCATTGATGTGTGCAGGCAGGAGTACTACCTAAATCGGGTGGATTATTAGGAGTGGCAATGCGCACAGCCCAATGACAGTAGTATTTGGGTCTCTATAGTGTTTTTTGCAATAAGGGCTATTGAATCGCAAGGTGTAAGAGCTGAAGCTAACTGATATATCTTATATCCTAAGCCAGGGGATTTCAAGGACAATTAGATACTTTAGCTTGATTACGAATATTGGGAGATCTTCCGAGTGATCACCCATGGTGCTGGGCAGGCATGCGAGGTTGGTAATCATTCTAGAAGAGATAGGGCAGCCATTAATAACATCAAAAAGGCAGGGGGTCTTTAGCTTAGAGGTTGGTATAGCATTTTTACTGACAAAGGTCTAGTCAATAAATGCTATTCCAAAAGCACCACAATCTATAAGAGCTGATGTAACCACTGTTTTATCATTGAACTTGACAGTTATAAGTACAACGAAGTGCTCGCCAAACAGGCGAGACTGATTAACAGATATAAATGTAGGTAAAGAAAATGTAGACAAAGATAAATGACCTGAAGCAGGTCCCTTGCTAGTGTTAGTAACTAGGCAAGGGACTCTCCTTTTCCCAACTCTTCAACCTCTTCAATCCATAATTCAGATATGACGTGGGCGGCCAGGGTGCGATTCTTGTGAAGGGGACATGCTGCAATGAAGTGGTCCCTCTTTCCACATGCAATGCATAAACCGTTAGTGCGGTGGCAGTCCCTTTCCTCCTGGGTAAGGTGTGGTCTTCCAGATGAGAGATCCATAGGGGTGGTCCCTCCTGCAACCAATGATGGGTGCGCAGGTTTTTTAGCTGAGGCTGGGACTTAGGTAGGCTTAGGGGTCAGTTGCTGTTGCTGGTACTGTTGCTGTAGTTGCTGAGGTGAGCAGATAGCAGGGCAGAAAGTAGGGCAGTGTGTCAACATAGCCATCCATTGTTCCACTCTGGATGCCTGGTCAATTAATTCGTCGAGACTCTTGGTCTTTAGGAGGGTGACCATGGCTTGTTGAAGTTCGTCATTCAGTCCCTCCTAGAACTGCTCGAGCTTTGACTGGTGGTTCTACAATACTTCTGCTGCCAGGCTGGATAACTCTACCACATATGTGGACAGATCTGAATTACGTTGTTTCAGGGCTTGGAGGGCTCGGCTAGCCATGCCCATGGCATCGGAGTCCCTAAAAGCCCTGTCCAGAATAGTGAAGAGTATTAGGATGCCATCCAGCTTAATCCCAGTCTCAAAGATATATGACTGGATTTGATCTACTGCCTTACCTTCCAGCAGGGCAAAGACATAAGCCAATCGGTATTGCTCAGATGGGAATGTGGCTGAGTCCCCATTGAGTTTGAGGTTTACCAAGTTCTTCTAAGCTCGGAGACGAGCCCTATCCCTATTAAATTTGGGGGAGGTTGGAATACTTTTGGTTTTGGCAGTTGGTGCGGAGAGTGGGATTGCTGACATAGCAGCCATAGCGCGGTTGAGGGTCTGGATCATGGTTCACTTATTAGCCAGAGCGATAGTGGCATTGTCGAGGTCATTTTGGAGTACTGTTATTTATTCATCGGTAGATCTCAGTTTTCATTCAGCCATAGCCAAGCTATTGCCGAGTTCAGCCCCGATGGCATCCATGGTCTCGAAGATATTGATAACCTCTTAATGATAGGCATTCAATTTGTTCAGGCCTGAGGGTATAGAGGAGCTCCTCTAGGTTTGAAACCTGATAGCGAGTGAAGGGGTTCCAGACATAACAGCGTACCAGTTGGTCGAGAAGATCCAACATAGTGTAAAGTAGGCTCTGGGAACAAGTTGACCAAGGGGTACGCTGGAGAGAAGGCAGAGGCTAGAGCAAGACACACATAGGAACGCTATATGTATAACTAGGGGAAGGCTGGGACAGGGCAAGGGCAGGAGGCGAAGGGCAAGGACAAGAGACATGTGGAAGTAGTTGCCACATGTGTCCGAGGGAGGCAGCTATGCTGCAGAGCTATTTCATGAGACAAGGAGGTGTACAAGAGAGGTGCACAAGTACTGGGAGAAGCGAGGTCCAGTATTGGGTATACAAGATGTTGGATGGGGATCCAATAACAGTGTGAGGGACAGGATCTATATATACATATCTCTGTCAGGGCAGGGGGGAAATAACCTTCCCAAGATCCCTATCTCAGAAGTCAAGCAAGGTAATGATAACAATAACCTATCACCTGCAATCGCAGGTGATGACAAAGACAACAATAGTAATAATCTATTACTTGCGTCACAGGTAATGCCGAGGGCAACAATAATGATAACCCATTACGTACGATCGCAGGTGATGACAAAGACAACAATGGCAATAACCCATCACCTGCGATCACAGGTGATGGCAAGGACAACTGAGCACACAGTTGTGACACTGGAGAGTAAGACTATAGACTAGGTATAGCCCTTCGTTAAGGCTATGAGGATTGATCTCAGCCTGGTAGACATTTCAGCACTAATAGCAATCCTGGACCGAGCCTTCGAAGACCTAGATCCTAAAGGACTTGCTAGCTGGGCCCTATGAGACCTCAAGCAAAAGTACAACAAACTGTTAAGTCATCAGGAAAGAATTATAGTTTGCCTTTAGTAGCACCCTGGGCACCTGATAGCGCCTGCTGGCGCCTGCTGGCGCCCAAGGCACCTATGAAACAAGTACTATTTGTTTGCTGGGTGCCTTGGGTGCCAGTGGGCGCTAGTAGGCGCCATCAGGCGCCCTGGATGCCACTAAAGGCAAACTATAATTCCTTCCTGATGAACCTATATTGCTGAGTTTTCCAGATTAGTAGTAGAGCTCAGTTAGAATAATGAAGCCAAGCTAGATTAGTTCAAAGATAGACTTACCTTCGAGGTGAAAAAAGCTTTGGTTTACTGCCTACTAACTAAAACTCTAGAGGAACTTATTGAGCAAGCCAGCTAGATGGAACCATAAACAGTGGAACTCAGAGCTCCTCAAAAAACCCTCTCAACCTTGAATCTACGAACAAGCTTCCTTACAGCTACACATACCCAATAACCCACCATGCCTATCAACAAACCTATACATTCCTCTCTTATAGCAGTTGGTGCTACTCCTATAGACCTATCTATAGGTAGGCCTCGACTTACTTAAGAGGAAAGAGACCATCGCTATACTAATAGTTTATATATTGCATATGAAAAAGGGAACTATTTTATTGTAGCATGTCCCCTCTAAAAAAACTACTTGCTGGCCACCCATGCCATTACCGAATCTAGGATCGAAGAGGTGGATAAGTCGGGAAAAGCCCTATCCTTTGCCTAGTTACTGATACTAGCAAAGGACCTGTATTAGGTTATTTATCTTTATTATTTTTCTCTATTCCTTCTATATCTATTGATGAGCCTTACCTATTTGGTAAGCATTTTGTTGTACCTATCACGATATCCTTCAATAGTAAAACACTTATTACATCAGCTCTCGTAGACTATAAAGCCTCAGGAATTGCCTTCATCGACCAGGCCTTTGTCAGTAAGCATGCCATACCTACCTTTAAGCTCAAAACCCTCTGCCTTCTCTATATTATTGATAGCCAACCTATCTCTTCTGAAGCCATCATCAATATTATATGTACTTTCACCCAGAAAGAGGACTACTCTGAAAGCCTTCCTATATTCCTTACAAACCTCAAGTACCTAATTGTTCTTGAAATCCCATGGCTTACAATCTATAATATATCAATCAACTTTAGCTTTTATACTTTACAGTTTAAGAGCCCTTACTACAAAAACTACTGTAGAAATCTGAAAGCCACTACTACTAGATTGTGTGTATTACTACCCCCTATTATCTACCTATCCCAGATAGTGAATTCGATAGAACACCTTAATACCACTATCCCTCCTATTCCCCCTATTACCCTTATTCCTCCAATATCCCCTACCAAACTCTAGGATATTAACTTTATCAGAGTAGGGGCCTTCGCTCATCTCATCGGAAGGTATAAGCTCAAGGCCTATACCCTCTCAATTTATGAGATTAATTTGGAGATTAATAAGACAAGGTCTAAAGATGAGTAGAAATTCCTGGTTCCAGATGAATACTACAAGTTCATTGACCTATTGTTAGAAAAGGTAGTGGAGAAGCTGGCCCCCAATAACCATATGACCATACGATTCCACTAATAGAAAGTAAAACCCCTCCCTATGAGCCCCTCTATGGAATATCCCATATAGAGCTAAAAGTCTTAAAGAAGTACTTAGAAGAAAATCTCAACAAGAGCTTCATTAGCTATAGTTCCTTACCAGTGGGTGCTCCAGTACTGTTCGTGAAGAAATCAGATAGCTACTTTTAGTTGTGTATTAATTATTATAACCTGAATGAGATAACAGTAAAAAATAGGTACCTTCTACTACTAATTTAGGAGACATTAGCCAGGCTTTCTAAAGCAAAATAGTTCACCAAATTAGGTTTGAGAGGGGTATACAACCT